>CANSZD010001838.1:480000-1128486 GCA_947648045.1 Beta corolliflora | reverse complement strand
TGGTGATTTTGAGAAATGCCATCCTAAAAGCATTACAACCTTCTGCAAACTTTGTAATTCCAGTCTGAACTTCATGTTCTTCATCTGAACCTTCCCGTTTATCAGGGACTGCTTCATCATCACTACTTTCCGAAAGTGCATCTACCTCAATCCCCTATCTTCTCCGACAGTTTGAGGAGCACGCTCAACCTCATCTTCATCTTCATCATTATCCGAGTCATAATCCCTGGCCCTTTTGCGATATAGTTTCTGCATTTTCTGGCTAATTCTAACCTTCTTACCCGTTCCTGGACCTTTCATTTTCTTTGCATCACGACCTTTCTTCGGCATCTTCTTCCTTTTATTCAAATTAAATGATGCAGGTTTATCCATTTCCCCAGCCATATCGTCTTCGCCAACTATCACAGCTCAATCCTACAAAATTCCCCCAAAAAGGTGTCAATTATTTGTACTTAAAATTGACATAGTGTTATTCACCCTAGTAACCAATTAAATCAACCCTTTAACAGAACTTCCTAGTTCCTACTCCAAAAAAAACCCACCTCGATCTACATTAGAAAAAATTCAACAGAAGCTACTTCTTAACAATAACACAAGTTTTCTTCAACAAATTCCAAAAAAGGCACAATCAAAAGTCCTTGAAATGCTTGCATGAAACAACGAAACAACTCATAATCATGCCATTAACTTTAATAATTCAATAAAATAAAAAGTGGGTTTGCTTCAAGTTTTCACCTTTAAACAAGAAAAACTCGAATAAGGTATAACACAGCCCAGAAATATATCAAAAGGAAACAAAAGGGAGCATAAACAAAAGGAAAAACAGAGAAGTGAGAAGGGGAAAGAAAGAGATAGTACCTCAATGGGGGCGGTGGAAGGCTGAAGCTGCAATACCAGAGTCCAGAGAGTGCGTCGCGCAAGAGAAGAGAGTATGGAATGAAATTCGAAGAGAAGAAATTTACGTTAGGGTTTAGGCTTTTCTGAAAAAATGGAGTTAGGGTTTATACAAACTGTGAAGATAGGCCACTGCTTTTCATGTTTTTGTGTTGACAAATGCAAAGGCAAATATGCGATTATAATTAGGAAATTTGTGACACCAATATTCATTCATATGTGTAACATAATATACGAGGTTGAGGTGGTGGAGTGCTTAGGCCCTGTTTTTTTGGGACTTATTTTCAGCAAAAATAAGTTCAGTCTTGTCTAATGTTGTAATTATTTTTGTTTTCAATATTACTATTAATATTGTTATTATTATTAATATTATAATTATAATAACGATGAATTTGTATTTTTTATTTTTTAATTTTTAATTTTTTATTTATTATTTAGTATTTATTATTATTATTATTATTATTATTATTATTATTATTATTATTATTATTTATTATTATTATTATTATTATTATTATTATTATTATTATTATTATTATTATTATTATATTGGTTAATTACAACATATTAGTATTACATTTTTTGATAATAATTTAATTGCTATTATTTATTATTATTATTATTATTTATTATTTATTATTATTATTATTTATTATTATTATTATTATTATTTATTTATTTATTATTTATTATTATTATTATTATTATTATTATTATTATTATTATTATATTGGTTAACTACAACATATTAGTATTACATTTTTTGATAATAATTTAATTGCTATTATTTGTTATTATTATTATTTATTATTTATTATTATTATTATTATTTATTATTATTATTATTATTATTTATTATTTATTATTATTATTTACTATTATTATTTATTATTTATTATTTTTATTATTTATTATTATAAAATAATAAAATAATAATGATAAGTATTAATAATATTATATTAATATTTATTGATTATTATAATAATAAGTATTGATAATATTATGTTAATACAGTTTAGTTCAACAAAAATAAGTTCGGTTCAAAGAAAATAAGTTCGGTTCAAGAAAAATAAGTAAAAATAAGTTCGGTTCAAAAAAATAAAATAAGTTCGGTTCGAGTCAACAAAAATAAGTTCAAAAGAACAGGGCCTTAATTATTTGCTCTAAATAATACAAACAAGATAGAGAATATAACATATATATTGTCGTCTTTACAAATTTTAACGTATAAAAATATCTTTTAGTTTTTCGATAGTATATAAAGAAGAAAGTTTATAAATTTGTAGTATTTTGCACATATCAGTGAAAATCTATATTATGTATAACCATATTATGAAGAGGTTGATGTGGTGGAGTAGTGACATCGCTTCCCACTCATATCATCCCCGGTATAGGGATCAAACCTCACGACTCATTCGGAGATTTCCCTAATCCCCCTCACATGCCGAGCCCCTTCATCTTACCTTAAAAAAAACCGTATTATGAAATAATTACTTTTAAATTTGATATTTTCCTATTTTCCTCCTCTTATACTTTTAGCTTGTAAATTGCAAGCGGTCGGAATGACATACTTCTTCTATATCTTTTCAATAACATCATCTTGATTTTTGCGCTATTCATGTACCCACTTTGACCTTACTTTGTTACTAATATATTAAAACAAAGTTACTCTGTATTATATAAAATGTTATTGGGTTCATCTTTATGTACAATTTCATAGTTTAAACTTTTAATAATTAGAGATATCAATGGTCAAATTTTTGCATTGGTAAGTGTAAAAGGCAAAGTGTTGCATTTATTTAGAAATTGAGTAAGTATATGGTGCAATGCTTTCTCAACCTTTCACTTTTTCGGGGATACTTTTAGGGCCACGATCGTACACCCCTTTTTAATAACAGTTATCCCAAGAACGATATAAGTCACTCCTATATTATATAGTTTAACATAGTATTTAGCTTACAAATCCGATACATTATAAAAGTCTTTTTTTTTTTATAAAAAAGAACACATATTGTAATTAGGGAAACTCTCCTATAGTGTTCCCGACAGCACTTAGAACTAGATGTTGCTTCTTACATTTTTTTGCACATTTTTATATTTTGCACATTTAAGAAAAATATGTGACAAATGTGCAAAAGAATGTATTGGGGAGCATATAGTTTGAAGTATTCTAGGAAGCACCAAAGAATCTGTATAATTAGGAGGGAAGAAAAGGTGAGTTTAATTACCAGAAATCATCAAAGCATATTGTCCTTCTTGAACTCACCTTTTACTATGAAGAGTTGAAGACTATGGAAATCAAATTCAATAGTAAATTATAGCATTGCTTCAATTTTTTTTTTTGTTGGAATCTGTCTTTGTTAAAAGTCATTTAATGATTATTGGTCAAATCTCTTAATAACTATAGTGAAAGTTAGAATCTAATTAGTGAAATCAAACTTGTTTCATTTAGCATGGCTTGTGTATTAACGTGTGCAATTTATATAACATTACATTTTCCCCTTCAAAAAAAAAATATATATAACATTACATGGTATGGTGACAATTGAAGGCGAATTCCAATTAATGGAATATCCAATCCTTCAAATATGTGAGGAACAGTTTGTAAATAATCTCTCCTATAGATGACTTTTTTTAGATTGGTTGAAGAGTGTGTTCGTATGATAATTTGGGGGAAAGTGAGAGAAGGGAAAGGAGAGACTCATTTTTCCTCCTCTAGATGTTACATGGCAGAAGAGAAAGCATTCATTTTTACTCACTTTTTAATGAGCCAAATCATTTCAATACCAGAAACATTTTAGGGGAATATGCAAGCTCAGCCTTCCCTCCTCTTTCATTCCTTCCCCCATCTTTCCCTTCATAATTGCTATCCAAACAAAGCGTTAAGTTTTCTTCTTTTAAAAGTATTTTCCGATTATTGATCATCCATGGATATACATATTGATCTTTCACCAAGGTGATGCTAAGCTAGATAAACTGATAATTCTTGAATTTCTGGCCCGGCAAACAACTAGAGGAAGTTAAAGGGTTAGCATCCTTCTGGGTATTTAGGCTTTTAACAAGTTACCTGTCTTCATGACCATCTACAAATTCTACATAACCACCAGAATTTTTAAATACAAACAGCGGGTAACCTACAGAAATTCTATGGCTTTATGATAAAAGGACGGGAAAAGGGTTCAGGATTGTTTCCGGTTATCAGATTTTATGGTAAGCAGTACATCACTCACAGTCCAAGGAAAACCCAGGCAATTCTGGCTGTCATGACAATGAGATGGGTGATAAGTAACACGGTACCATGCTGAAGCCATCTTTTGACGATCTTGTACTTTGCAGCTATTCTCGAACCATCCTTTCGCTTCGTTCTGTAAACTTTTTACAGAAACCAATATCCTATCTGTTAGCTCTCTATACCTCCTGTTATCTCTCTGCAAATATGCTGACTTGCTCCTTAGGTTACCCGTCAGGATCTCATCCTCAGTATTTGCTCCATAGAACATCAGCAGTACACTCATCTTATCTCTGTACAACTCCTTGCAGCTTTTTGCAGCATCAATGAAGGTCTCAAAGCCAGGCACTTCTAGGTCAGGGTCATAAGCAGCTCGAGCAGTTTCCTCCGACCAACTAAAATCTAATTTTGGAATCGTTGAAGCAACAGTGGCACGGTAAAGTTTGCCTAGAACCCCTTGGGATATGTAAGTAGGTTTATCCCACCTGTCCATAAAATCAGGATACTCCTTTGGTTTCAAAACCCTAGGCATCTCAGCTGGGGCACCACTCTTTGCAAAGTCGACCGCCATTGAGTGCAGGTTAGCCAAGCGCAGACATTTAGGACTGAGAGCCTTTTCAGACTCACGGTCTGCAAGGACCAAGTGTGCTGTCGAGATAGTTCCGAGTGTGTCATTGATCATATAATCAACAAAGAATTGTTGGATCTCCTGCATAGTTTGACAATTAGAATGGCTTTACAATCTCATAGAAAGTGTGATTCTCTACTTCAGGGATTGGGGAGGGGTTAAAGATTTAGTGTGACAAATAGAACAAGATGTTTGATTTGATATGAACCTCCAGAGTTACGTCATGATCCATGATCCGAGGCCTGGATGCACTATAGTCCATGGGGGCACAGTTTTTGGAGGTATCAGTCTTTCATCCCAGCTTATGAAATATAGATCGCCATCTAAGTCGCCACCGGAGCACTCATTTGGATGAGGCCTGCATGTACAGTGGAAATCAAGTACAGTAGAAAAGTTAGCTGATTCTAGCACTTCTCTGGATTATATATACACTTTTTTTATAACAGTGTTTTCACTGCCTGTCCCACGAAAGAGATTGTGTATATACATCAGAGAAGTGTTGGTCTCCAAGGTAGGGAAGAAATAAAAGATAGTTCAATCAAAAAAGACGACCAAAAAAGAATTTTAAAGTTTTAGCAGATAGGCAACAAAGTAAGATCCCTATCTGATCCTTGGAACGGAAAGGCATTAACAAACATAATAAGTTGATAAAAAACTCTACTGCAGTGACGATACTGTAGGGGAGGTCCTGCGGAAAAATAGCTCGACGCCAGGATGATAAAAAGATGAGAACGAGGCAACACTTTAGGATAGCCTTTATTGGCTCTGAACTTAACTAGTCTGAACTTATTAGCCCTGAACTTAACTAGTCTGAACTTAATGGCCCTGAACTTAACAAGTCTCAACGTATTAGCCCTGAACTTATTTTATGTGAACTTATAGGCCGTGCACTTAACTTATCATAACTTGTTGCCCCGCACTTAAGTTATTTGTACCAATTGGCCCTGCACTTAAGTTACTTTAACTAATTAATCCTCAATTTAATTCAACTTATCTTTGCTCATTTTCCTGAAATTAGTGAAAAGAAAGTTCGAAGAAGAAAGCCTTAGTGAGACATTTAATGTAGCCCATTCCAATTAAAAACTTAAAAGAGAAAATCTGACGCAGTTTCTCTTTACAACCCCGTTGAAACTATCAACACATCAAATCTTTTTTCTTATAATGAGATGGGTTCCAAAAATGAGCTTCAAATAAACACTCATCTAGAAAGTCACTCTACATGAAACCAAATTTTTTGATTAATTCATATTAGAACAAACATCAACCAAAAAATGGACCGAGCAATACACTGATTACTGAAAACGATGCTGTATAAAACAAGATACAGACTACCAATGTGTCATATATGAAGAAGTAGATAACTTTTCTTACCTTTCTCCTTTCTGTGGGAAGATCAGGCAGTCAACTAGTCCCTTTTCCTCTAAGGCCACCTCATAAACAGCCTCGAGCACTCTGACATCACCAGGGTGCAAGCAAGGGTTCTTAGTGACAACCACTTTCCCTGTAAGTATTGCAGTTTTCTCATCCACTTTGTGTAAAATACTTTGATCTACGTTCTCAAGTTCAGTTTTCCTCAGGGTTATACGGGCAAACACCTGGCCGTAGTTCAAAATCCCAGTCTCATCCAAGCATCCAAGTAAAACACGGCCCTTTGGAACATAGATGCGGCATCTCCCTCTCAGATCAGACAATTGGCTCTCCAGGTAAGCTCGAAGCATCATTAAGAGGTAAGGCTCTGCATTTGGTTCATAACCATGACGCAACATTTTAGAAAGAGTTTTACTGTCACCCATATCAGTGCTCTCAAGCACAGCTAAAGCTGCATCTCTACTTGTCAGCATACTTCCCAGAAGGCGCATGTGGTCCTGCAACAATGCTTCCAAATCATCGTCCTTAACTTCCAAGGTGGTTAAAAGAGTAACAATCTCTCTATTCAAGTAACATGCCTGGGACTTACAGCACTTGGTTACATTAAGCATTCTATTTTTTGGATTCAAACTTAAGCATGCTACTACGCAAAGATAGCTTACGGAAAGAATTCCGGTCTACAGCTATTACACCTTTGTAACCACCATAACGGATCTGAAACGCAGATGGAGTGTGGTCTACCCCATACTTTTGTGCAACTTGTCTAGCAAAAAGAGAGAGATATCTTTCCAATACCATCTGAGAAGCAGTAGTCAATACCGTCGGAATTTATATCAATATCAGGAATAACTTCCACATCCTGCACAGGAACAACCATTGTCTGCCGAGCCGCACTGAACAATTGGCCCATCCTAGCTGCACATTTTGAAACACTGCGGATCTTGTTAAAGCTACCCATCCATTCGCGTATATCATCTGCCTTCACTTTATCATTAGAAGCAAACATCCACACAGAATTTGACCGGAGTTGACTTGCTGAGAAAGCCAAAAACTCGAACCTTTTATTCCCAATCACAATCCCTTCTCGAAGAATAGACAATATCCGGTGATAAATATCTGTTCTAAATGGCTTCGAGAATATGCCTTGCTCAGTACTGGCTGACACAACAATTGGGTGTAGCCTACCCCAGTCTTCATCGACAAAAGTAACTCTCATGAAATCTGAGGAATAGGCTGCAAAGTTCTTGACAACATAGTTCGAAGACTCCAGTTCAGGACCCAAGAGGCATATTTTTGTTGGGGTCACTAGAGCCCTATGACATCTCATTATATTATCGTTCTTCAAGCGGCTTCGTGCTGATAGACTATTACTCTGTGCATTATCTAACGCCTTTACCTGAGTCTCGATAAATGAAAGCGGCTCATAACATGTTGAACTAAACTTATGCAACTTTTGGAGAGCCATAAGAGCCGTGTCTAAGCTCAGAGTAGTGAGAAAATCAATCAGCTCTGTAGTCACAGCAGCGAGACTAATTTTGAGGGTGTGGACTAGGGAGTTGATTTGAAAAAGGATTTCGTAATCCAATTTCGAAATGTTATCACACTTTACAAGAGGAACAAGACCAGAGACAGAAGAATAATCGTCATACTCTTCTAAAATGAAACTATTTAAAGTTTTCTTGTAAAAGGGAATGGTGGAGAAAAACTCTAGACCCATCGAGCCCTCCTCAATTTCCCAACAAATGGCAGAAGATAGTCCAATGGATTTTTTACTTGAAATATCTGTAGTACGAACCCAGAGAAACTCCAGATCTTCCTTGCAAATATGATAGCGGTCAGCACTGAATCTTGTACGCAAATTGGGCCCAGAAATCTTCTGATATATTTTTGGTGCATACTTAAGCTGCAACAGCACATCAAAGATTACCCCAAAAAAGGTAGAATCATGGTCACAAAAGGACAAGTAAATTGAAGCAAACAGAAAATACATAAGCTGGAGTGATTCTAGCATCTTATTGTAGATACTAAATCACATGTTAAGGTTCCACATGTGTGAAGGGGTAGATTAGACCAAGCTGTAAACAACTCAGTGAACAAGCCAAAAGGTCGAGCAGTAAGTCATCTAAATTTCACAACAAGTAATTTCTCCACATAATGCTAGCCTTGAAATGGATAAACAGGCTGTTAACAATCTAAAATCACTAATAGACTATACAAAGGCAAACTTAGTATCAGGACTTCCACAGAACAACACCACTGCCACCACTTACAAAAGGTAAGAGCCACATAATAATTCCATCCCAAGTCCCATCTTAGAAGTAATCAAGTTATTTAGTATTTACCCCTTACTGCATTCAAACTCAAACCCAAATCACCCCCCTAGACATTGGCTACATAGTTAATGCTTATGCCGATGTATTTCCTTCGCGAAAGTCACCTTTGCACCGCGTGAATACTACGTAGACAAGTGACGCATCACACGCATGCAAGACATACATTGTGGTCTGTGGAAGACACACTAGAGATCATGGAAAATATACTTATACCAATGCTTAACTTCACATGCGCTCAGCCAGTTTTGCCTATACTTCTACACAATGCTTAGCTTTATATTTACATACAATGTGAATTATCTTTCAACCAATTAATAAAGATGTAAGACTAACCATTAACCAACAATCGTAGTCTTCAACAATAGAACTCAGATCATAACAATCCAATAGAAATCCACAAACAACTCAAACCACTACCAAAACCCATAAAGTTCATAAAACCAGCACAAACTCTAAGCACAAAACATCAATAATCAAAACCCTCAAACTATATTTCAACACTTCATCAATTTAACAATTCTAATCACCACAATACAATTCAAAACAAACAAAAGAAAAAAAAAAACCAAAGTTACCTTAAGAAGAATAGCAGGAGACTGAGAATCAAAATAACACCCAAAAGCCTCAAAAATATCATCAAATTGAACCTCCAATTTATACAATTTCTCATCAAACTCAACATGAAATTCAACACAACCTCTATCAGGCATAACCCAGAAAGTGACATTCTCAAAAGTCTCAATCACACACATATTATCCTCATTTGACATCAAACCCACATACAAATCCCCAATTTTAGTCCTATGATTCGGGTCAATGGGTCGAACCACAACATCTTCATGAGAAGAGGAGAGAGAAAGTGGAAAACCTCTGAAATTAAGGTTGTTCTGAAGAGAAAGTTGGGTTGCTTTAGATTTAGCATCAAGGGTTTCAAATTGAACTCTTCCATGACCCTTTGATTTCCAGTTTTTTTTGTCAGTGAAGATTTCGAGGGCAAAGATTGTGGCTTTACCAATTGTTGATTCGAGGAAGTCGAAGAGGTCTTGTGCTGTGGCTGTTAATGCGATGTTTGAGATTTTCAAGGTTGTTCTTTCTACTGTAGGTCTGTCTATCGCCATTGAAGGAGAAGTGAGTTGGGTGAGTAAGTGAGTGAGTGAGTGAGGAGAGAGAGTGGAAAGTCACAGCTTTTTGTAGTTGGATTCTTTTTCATGGGTTCTCGTCAAAACTCAAAAGTGTTGTTTTTTTTAGTGGGGGAGAATATATAAATGTTTTTGTTTGGGATTCTTCGGCCAAGGCAAATATTATACTCGATTATCCAAAATTTATTTGGTTTTCGAAAAACTTTAATTGGTTGAATTCTCTTTTTTTTTTTACGGGAATTTGTTGAATTTTAGTAGGGGTGACTATAAGACGGGCCAGGCTTTGGCGAAAAAAGTGGCCCGTTTCGAGCCAAAACCACGGACATAAATTTCCGCGCCAAAACCCGTTAATTCGAGCCGGGCTAAGCAGACTTGCAGACCATTTTTGGATTGGGCTAAAATTTCGATTAATTTTCCATATTTAAATTACTCGTGGCCCTGTTTTTTTGCCCAAAAATCGGGTCGGGTCAGGCCCGAACCACGAGCCGAAAAGTCATACCCAAAACCTACCCATTTTCGGGTCGGGCCGGACCCATATTGATCACCTCTAATTCTAGATTATATCTGTTATTGTATTGTGACTTTTTTATTGGTACGGAGAAGTACCCTACTGGACCTTAATATCACACATGTTAATCTAATTTAGTGACACAAGCCCTTTAGGAGTGGGGGAAAGTTGGAAAGGTAAGGAAACCTACCCCCAAAGTGCTTCTAGTGGGGTTTGAAATTGTATTGTGACTTGTGAGCTCTACAAATACTACTATGTAGTTATAATAATGTCCTTACTAGATGCACCATGCATGAGACAAAAAAAACGCCTACTTTTAATTTAAAATTAGGCAACGGTCCAAACTCAATACTTAGAAGAGAACGGACCACCTTAATGAATATAATGACCAGTTAAAACTAATGGTTGGATGCCCAAGATTGATTTTATATTCTATCAACACTAAACTTATCTTATTATCCATGGAGTTAACTAATAGGAACCTATTGAAGCGGTTAATTAAACTCAAGTAACCTTTATTGGCCATATACTTAACCAATGTGAATTATGTTGACTGACGTTGAATTTAGTTTATCGTAATTTCTTAGAGCTTAATTATTAGCCATGAATATATCTTAACTGAACTTATATTTTATAAAATAAACCCTATAAATAAGGATAACTTACGCAAACCTACGTTTAGCACTGGGTGATTTGCAAACATAAAAGCCTTATAAAATTGGAGGGTGATTGGTGAATTTGGTTCAAATGAAGATGCAAGTCATGCAACTCATGACATTTAAGGAGAATATGTAGGTTCCAAACCTTGCTTTCTTACAAAGGCTGTCAAGTCTCAAGCAGTACATGGCTACAGCCTACATGCGCAAATGCGGAATGCCCATCTAATTCGGCCCGTAAAATTATATGAGCTTGGACTCATCGTAGTTGGGCTACTTGATGCTCTGACAGCATTGCAAATTTGCAAGTAGGCGCTGCTTATGTGTGTTTAGTACAGAATGATGCTGGATAGATATATGGACAATGTGTTGAATTTATGGCCTCATTTACTATTGCTTAATCCCCCTTGTTGGTTGTGCAAAAACACAGTTCTCATCTAATCTATCTATCTATACTAATATATTAAAAAGCGTTCCTAAGAACGTATATGTACCACGTGTCACCATCTCTCATAGTAAAAAAAAAAGAAGCATTGTTAATGTGAAGATTTGAACCCACAACCTCAAGTATGAAAGAAAGAGATCCAACCATCACTCCACCATACTATTATTACTTATTTAATCAAAATTAATGATGATATATGAATGGAAAACTTTTGAAATCCTTATGATAGAATGAGATGACTTATTTAACTACTACTAAATTGTAGCACAGAGAAACCTCGGGACATCGCTTGGGCCTAAACACTAGTTTTCACTTCAAAACAAGAGTACAAGACCTAGGATCAAAATTTTGTTTTACACTATATCTTGCGGGTCCTTGAGGACAAAATAAAAATATATTCATGAAATCTTATTGTCATGAAGACATGAACATAATCACATGTGTCAAACAAATAACATTGGATCAATATCGACTGATAATAAATTCAGCTAATTTATAATAAGTTCAAATAAGTTCCAACAATTTTAATAAATTCTATAAGTCCGGACTAGTCTATATCAATTTATATTCATGTAAGTTTTCTTAGGTTACATTAAATCGCACTCCATTTCTAACAGTTATGGGATAATATGCAGGCAGGCCCCTTAATGGCATCATTAATCCATGTCTATACATTTGTCTCTCACATAATGGATTATGGTTCAGAAGTCTAACACTCTTAAGTCTTACCTAATCTCTTGCAGACAGCTATATCTGTCTGAATGCATGAATTATGTTAAACAAAGCCAAGAAAAGCTTGTATTTAACTGCAAAAACACTCCAAAACCAAATAGTATTAGAAGCTCCAACTACTGTTGACAATCATAACGTGATGCCATCTTACTCTATTTGACTTTTCCAGAGATCTGTCAATAAAGATAATGGAACTTATGCTTTCTTTGCTTCTTTTGCATCAAAGTGGGCGAAAGAAACTAAGAAAGTAGGAGAATAAATTTTACCACTAAGTTACTGTTTCCTTTTTTCCACTTTTGGTTGAACCATCACACTTTTTATCTTTTTGTTTAGTTTTCACTTTTCCTTTATTTCTTCATTCTTCTACATCATCTCCAAACCATATCCTAGCCTGGACCAGCAAGAATTGAAGTCCTTGTCAATTTTTTGGACTTATCACAGTTAAGGTACCAATAATGAAGTAAATTGTGAGCAGAAACATACAAAAGCATAAACTGCTCAAGCTTCAGTAACAATATAAATTTACATAGGAATTAAACGTGGTTGAGCAATAGGCCCACACCTACAATCTCCTCATTAAATAAAACTCACAAGATCAGAATGAGAATCCTGCAAACGTATTAATTTTGCTAGCTTACATCCTTATTTGTAGGCCAATCAGTTTCCTAGCTAGCTTCACGAAACCAGTGTTCGAGGGAAACTACCCAATCAATATTCTTTCACTTGTTACGGTCGTCATTTCTAGACAACGCTACATTCACACATTGGATAATCCACCCACTAGAAATAGAGAACAAACATAATTATATTACTGAATTGGATCCATTATTTATTTATGTCTATCTCTAGATTGTCCACTTAGTAGACAAAGTATACTACGTCATTTCACTAATGTTACAATTTACATGTGGTCACATTGACAAAACTTAATGCAATAATCTACTTCATGCAACAAAGGAACAGAAATAAACAGTAATTAAAAGTCACTAATGAGGCACAGTGCACCATAAGAGTATGAGTTTCAAACTTTCAATATCAGTGACAATGGTATTCCATACAACAAAAATGACATCCAGAAACCAACAAAAGTATAAGATCAAAAGAAAGATTGTGGTAAAATAACATTTGCTTCATTGATCAAGATGGCCAAAAAGAATATTACAAAAAACAACAAAGAAAAATCAGTCAAGGACATGATCCCTAGTAGACAATGGTAAGACAACATTAAGAGGAGGTGGACCACCATTAACATGAAAATTGGTTTCTGATGAACCTTGTAACTTGCCCTTCTTAGACCAAAGCCATATCTTAGAGACAGAAAAACTCTCCCTTCTATTCCTCCTACTAATCTTCTTTCCTTCAATATCTCCATCAACCAAACAATCCCCATTCACTTGTCCCATCATTTTATCAATCTTTGTATCACCACCACTAACAACACTATCACCACTATTTGGTGACAATGCCACTTGCAAATTTGAATCAGCAAGCACATATTGATATGACCCCAATGAATAGCATCTCCTTGAATCTAACTGACTACTTCCACCACCACCACCACCACCTCCATCATCGCCACCACTCGTCTCTCCACTTTCGTGTTCTTTAATCGACTCACCCTTCTCACCGCGATCATCCACACTCCGAAACTTCCCTAATCTTACAGAGAAAACCCTCCTTTCACCAGCATTCTCTTCCATGATAGTAGGCTTATTATAATTAAGATGATTACTATTGAAAGAATGGCCAATCCGAAAGCTACTTTCGCAATCGATAGACCGCCCAAACGACAATGCCCTCCAGAAATCCAAGCTAAATTCTTGGTTTTCCAATCCAGAACAACCCAAAAGACTGCCCCTACAAAGAGGGCAAGTTGAATTGGACAAAAGCCATGTATCTATACAGCTAATGTGAAAAGCATGACTACACAATGGAAGTAATCTCAACTTATCTTGCTCACAAAATTCACACAAACATACAGCACAATCAAAGGGCTCTTTCATACCCATTACATCTTTGTAATAAAAAACAGGTAAAGCATCAATGAGAGCTTGATCTAACCCTGAATCATGGAGTCTAAACAGCTGCTGAAGTTGCCTTTGAAGTGCCTCAGAAGTTGAATTATTGTTACTGTTGTCTGTGTTTCTTGAATTAGATGGAAAAATTGAAAAAGAGGGTCTTTTCATAAGATATCTAATTAAAAGATGAAGAATTCCAGCAACAAAGAAAATCATGGCTAAAATTACTATAATTAAAAGAACAACTGGGCTAATCTTACTACCAGAAGATGATGAAGATGGTAAATTATTTCTAGTAGAAGGAGCTGGGAATGGTGGAGGAGAGATGGTAGGAGGTGGTGAAATCAAAAAATTACCACTTTGCTTAAATTGAGTGGATAATTTATACATTTTTATGAACTGGGTTTTTTTTCAATTTAAGCCCTTTTTTTGCCAAAAATGTATAGAAACTATGAACCAAAAGAAAAACATATGACCAAGAAGAAGAAAAAAACCAACAAACTAATTCAAACCAAGAATAATTATTACTAATTATTAAAAGAATACTTAGTTATAAAGATTGAATCTTTTGTTACTACTTATTAGAAGGAGGAGAAAAATGTAAGTAGAAAATTAGAAATAATTTATAGTAGAAGTGAAGATTAAATTCAGGTGACCTACCTGAGATTTGGGGAGCTGAAAACCAAAAAAAACAGAGTGGTTGGTAAATGGCAAAGAGATTTGGTTTTGAAAGACTGTAGTTTTAGGGCCCGTTTTTAGAAATTTGAGGAACAAGCAGGTGTGATTTTCTCTCTCCTCTTTCTCTCTCTCCTTTCATTAAAATTTGTTTTAAAGTTCATAATGGTCCTTTTTAGATGAAAAGGAAAGCTGGGTAATACATACTTTTTGCTTTTTCTCTACTATTTTTCTGGGTTAAAAATGGAATTGAGAGATAAAAAAGAAGAAAACCCAGAAAAAAAATTTGGAAAAGTGAAGTGAGGGAGAAGAAGAAGGTCGGATTTGGCGCTCTCTGCCACTCGGTGAACAAGAAAGTGACAGGTTTTTTGGGTTTTTGCTGCTTTTTTTTTTTGGGTAGTTTAGTAGACACCTCATACTTTATGAATTTATTATTATATCATAAATGAGAGATTTAAAGTTAAGTATGATGTTGGAGAAAATTATTAATTGAAGATTTTGTTTTTGACGAAAGTTTTATTTTCTTCTCTATGATGATGTAAAATTAAATGGGGTGGAGTCGTAGAGGCCACGAGCTGAAAGGATGAATCGGTTTGAGGTGTTCCAGATTGGCATTGGTTGGTAGTTACTCCTCAAACTTGGAATTGATCTTTGCTCATTCTATATCATTATGATATGTAACATTTTTATTTTGCTTAATAAAAGTATAAGACAAGTACAATTCTTATATGTATAGCTACGGCCTTGTTCTTTTAAGGCTTTATTTTCGCCCGCTCGGTTTAGGTTTAGTTTCTTTCGCAGTTCGATTCGGTTATTCTATGCATTTCGGTTACCGCGGTTCGGTTCGGTTTACGCGTTCGGTTCGGCACTCAGTCCCAAAAGAACCGGCCTACATCATGTATTGCCAGTTTTCTAGTATAAGTTTGTGCTACTGTTAAAAAGTTACATTATATATCTAAATTTATCTTAAAAATTCATAATAGTTAAACCAATGTAATTTGTCTTTTTTTTTTTTGGAAAGGAATGTAATTTATCTTTTATGTTATCAATACAAAAACAATCTAAATCCCAAGCCACATGTAGATTGCACTTTAATCCTTTGCATTGTATTGACGAACGGTAAGGAGTATAGTAATTAATATGAGATAGATGGAGTATTTATACAAATACAAGTATATTAAAAGGTGTGTCTATCAAAGGAACGAGGTCACGTAGCACTCTAATAATATCTCACTTGGCTATGTTTTTCATTATGTATAAATCACACTTCTTAGTCAAAATGAAAAGTGTGAATAGTAAAAAAGTGTATTTGTTGCATTTAATTCGGAATGGATGAAGTATATATTTAATCATGTATTAGTAAAAATTATAAAAAGTTGACTATATGAAAATATGCAGTGAGATAAATCTAACAAGATCCTACATGCATAATGATATTTTTTCTAATATATTAAGAAAAAATAAGGTTAAACTATTCAATATTTAACCACATGTATAGTAACTATAACGGTATAACCTACTTTTTTTTAAGGTAAGATGAAGGGACTCACTTGAGGGGATAAGGGGAAATCCTCAAATGAGTCCCATGAGGTTTGATCCCTAGACCTCAGGGATATGAGGTGGGAAGCGATGCAACTACTCGACCGCCTCAACCTCAACGGTATAACCTACTTAAAAGAATGAATGTATATTACTTTTAGCCTTTTTTTGCTAAGTAAAATTATAGTCTCGGCATGATTTTTGAATATTTGAAACATTAAGCTACTTGTGATAATTGTTGAATTCATTTCAATATTCACTCTCAACAATCCAAAAAGACGACTTCCTCCCCCGACCCCTTTGTCTCTCCTCATTTTTTCTCTCTTACTCCTAGATTCCTTTTTCCAATGAAGGGGCTTACCACTATTCTTTAAGGTGATGGTAAACCCTTCACATCTTAATATATCGTTTTTAACTTTTTGTTTATAATAAGTTAATAACACTCTAATGGAAAGTTATTTTTTTCATATGCATTGAGTTATAGTTACCTATATAATGTGTGTCACTTCAAAAGAATAAAACAAAAATACAATATGTTTTTATCTCTCTCAAGGCGAGTGTTTCATAACTTTGCTTTTAGGTTTTTATTTTCTTCTACCAAATCGATTTACAGTTTGTCTTGTAAGAGACCGCCTACTTTTAGTTTATAATTAGGCACGGTCCAAGCACAATATTAGAAGAGATCATGCCACCTTTTTTAATATAGTGACTAGTTTAATCTATTTAGGGACCAATTTAATCAATTTCGTGACCAGTTTAATCTATTCAGTTATGACATTCTCTAACCCATTGAGTGACTAGTTTAATCCATTCGGTAAGACTATCGAGTTATTTTTTGAAATTTTATGTTGTAGTTCGAGAATCAAGAAAACAAAGGAAGGAGAAGAGAAGGGATGAGTAGGATAGTGTTGGCAGATGTTATTTTTTCATGTACAAGCAATTGAATTAAGTTAAGTTTTACTAAAAAAAATGATATACCTCCTCATTGAAAATCGTATCAAACAACGATGTGAAAGAGAGTTAGCAAAAATTATCAAAATTCATTTGCGATCATGTTTTGTGACTTTGTCTATATTTCATCTAATTTGATAAGTATTTCATCCGTTTTTTTAAGTTGACCCATTTCTTTTGTAGACACTTGCCGAGACACTATTTTAAATCTTTATATCTTTAATTATCAATAAGCAAAAATTACAAAAGGTTGATATTTGGAAAATAAACATTGAGAGTTGAGACAAATCTAACAAGATCTATATTTTTCCTTAAATAAAAATCACAAGAGATAGTCAAAGTCATGTATGTAAATAGTGTTAAAAGTCAAAACGGGTTATCTAAAAAAACCGCTGAAGTATATGTTAGTTTTATTATATTGTACATGTGGTACTCAAATCAATGAGTTAATTTTATATTTTTAAAAGAAAGGTAAATGAAAAATATCAAAGTTTCACGAAATACCATTTCCGAAGTTTTCTTGTTTTTTTTCTTGTGTGTTTCTTTTTTTGTGTGTGCAGGTTTGCCACGAGAATCGATCTAAAGCGTTCGACACGAGGAGCATAAGACAAGCTTCAAAACGTTGCTTCCAGTCAGTCTGTAACTAAACATTTGAGTCATCAGCTCACCAATTTACCGTATCTCTTAATTCAGCAAACCTAACGAGCATTAATTATGTCAAAGATTTTTGGAATTTTTTCCATGAATAATGTCAAAAAAGTATTAATTCCTCGTATACGCTGAACATAAAATTAATTCCATGGGTACCGTCCACGTAGGACAGCACACGAGAATTTTTTTTCAGCAAAGCAAACCGCTACTCCGAGTAGCGGTTAACATTAAGTTAAGCCGCTACTGGTGGTAGCGATTTACGAGGCAAAACCACTACTCAGAGTAGCGGTTTATTACGGAACATAACAAACGCAAGAAAGAAGGGGGAAGAGCGAGCCACGTAGGCTGTGCGTCGAGCGCACGAAGCCTGCGTGGCGCGCAGCCAGAATGCGTGCAGCACATACTAGCTGCGCGGAGCGCACCCTGCATGCGCTGGGCACATTCTGGTTGCGCGCCACACAGGTGTCGTGCGCTCGACGCACAACCTACGTGGCACGCTTTTCCTGCTTTCTTTCTTGCGTCTGTTATGTTCCGTAATAAACCACTACTCTGAGTAGCGGTTTATATGCATGCCTTATAGCTTGTCTTAGGGACACAATATAAGCGCTATTTGAAGTAGCGATCAACTTCACATTATTGGCATTAACCGCTACTTGGAGTAGCGGTTTTGTTAAAAAACCAAAATTCTGGCGTGCTATCCTACGTGGACGGTATCCATGGAATTAATTTGAAGTTCAACGCATAGGAGGAATTAATACTCCTTTTTACATTATTCATGGAAAAAATGCATTTGTTCTTTTCTATTTAACCAAATTGGTAATAGTACTTATTGCTAAAGAAAAAACTAATAATAGTACTTCATTTCTACCTGTTTTATGGGAATATTTTTACTTAGATAAGGTTTTTAGTATATAAGACAAATATTGATGTTTAAGATGTTGGATTTATATCAATGATTTAATGTATATTTTTATAATATCAAAATTTTATATCATTTGCTAATCTATAGAAATATTTTATGTTATGTAAGTTGTATACTTAAAGCCTTTCAGATTCTCACTGTATATTTAATGCGACAATACAGAGAATTAATTAAAACGATTTTTTCACCATATACCCCTGACAAATTTTTTTTTGCACCATATACTCTTTCAAGTTTTCAAATTCACCATATACCCTCGACGTTTTAAAAAATACATCAACCTACCCTTATGACTAACGGAAGTCTAACACCGGGGGTGGTGGGGCAGTGGCGGGAAGGGGGAAGGGGTGGGGGAGGGGTGGTGGTTGGGTGGTTAGGGTTAGGGTTAGGGTTAGGGTATTAGATTAGGGGGTTAGGGTTTAGCTTAGGATTAGGTTAGTTAATTAGGATTAGGGGAGGTTTAGGGCCTAATGACTAACGAAAGTTTAACACCGTTAGTCATAAGGGCAAGTGGAGGGTATATGGTGAATTTGGAAACTTGCGAGGGTATATGGTGCAAAAAAAAATTATCAGGGGTATATGGTGAAAAAACCGTAATTAAAAAGAAGGTGTTCTATATATATATAGGATTTAATTAAGTTAGGAGTTAGGACTCAAATCACTGAATCCAACACCGGTTGTGATGAGCCGGAGTTAGCACGAGGGTCCGGGTCCCACCTGATGTGCTTGACGCGCCTTAATATAACGTGTCGACTCGCTCATTTTCAACAGGAAAGGGAAAAAAAGAAAAATTCTTAAGGGAGCTCGCCAACAGGGCACAACACATGGGTCGGGCGGTGCATGTGGCCCAATTTTGAAGTTTTAGCCCAAGCCTGACACAACATGACTTTTTTGTGGTTCATTTCAAGTTCGGCTCGATTGTTGGTTGAGCGCATCAAGACCCAACTACCCATCTAATTTGTGAGCCATGTCCTAAACAAGGCTGAGCTAAGGTACCCTTTGCTGGAAAAAATGTCCTTAGCCGTCATGATAGCCGCAAGGAAGCGCCCTAGCTAGTATACTCTACTTGTTCACCTATGTCGGTTTGGGGTATGGTCGGTTCACCGGGAGAATCGCCTCCCAATTCGAAGTTTTTCCTCGGAATCGGCAAGAGGTCCACTGGCCCATAATGACCGATCGACCCATGCCCAACTTTAAGTACAAGTATAATCCGCATTTTCACTCAATATTTTAAGTCCTAATTTTTTTGAACTTGAAATTTCAAGTCCAAATTTATTAGTCTACTCGAGTCCAGTTTGAGAAGTTGGATTAAATTAAAATGCAATAGACTAAAATGAAACATCACTCATCTCTATTATATAAGGCAACTCTTGAGGACTTTGGTGTCCACTTGAGTTGCCCAAAGTCATAAACTAAAAACAAAATTACAAAACATTTAATAAATTTAAAAAACAAAAGAAAAATAAGAAAAAAAAGGGGAAAAGAATCCTAACATTTGTGTTAAAATAGGCATCAAGCTACTTTACTTCATCGTGTTCACCTTTTCCAAATTTTTTTTAATGCACTAATTAATTGTAAAAGGCAGTTTTTTTTCTCTTGGTTTCGCCCTTCTCCTTCCTCTTATTTCAAAATCTCTCATGAATGAGGATAAAATTGAAAATATCCACAAAATCACGCATACGTCATGTCACGCACGCATCGCGTGCAAAAAATACTAGTTCCATATAAGGGAATAAGCGTTTGTTTTCGAGTTAATCATTGCTCCGTAATTGACTTATATCATTAGTCATGTCTCCACTTAACACCATTATCAAGAAAGCATGCCTAAAGTGGCTAAATGAGGAGTAAATTGTTTACAATCAATTTTTTTTTGAGGGAGATCAATTATTTTCAAACATGCATGGAAGTTGGTTATGATGGCATAGAGTACAACACTACATAAAGAAGAAAGCATATTCTATGGAGAAGACTTGTTAATGGTGGGTCTAGTTGACATTTTGATTTTGCCCTTGCTCGCATGGGAAAATTAGACGTAGCTCATAAATTTTCACATAAACGTGGAAGATTATTATAAGCAACACAAACGTGAAAGATAACTATAAGCAACACTGTTTTTACAGTGGTTAAGAAATCATGTGATGTTTCTTGTTTGTTGGTAGCCCAAATCAAAAGGTTATACTGCAAGTAATTTTGTTAGTTTTATTTGTATTTTTTTGGTTTCTTCCTCCCAATTTATTTTCTTGCGAGGATCAAACTTTTTTGAGGGTTCAAATTTCCCTATCATTTACCACATGACTTTTTCTTCTCTCTTGCATTGTGTAGTATCAGTTATCACTCTTTATAAGTTATAACACAAAGTCTTGCACGAATTTAGACACTTTCATAATGTCTAATTGAGTTTATAATATTCTCTATTCAGAAGGTCACTTTTGATCTTCATGATTTTTAATGCCTCAGAAAACATTCAGACCTCAAGTCGAAGTGGTTCATGGAAAAATATGCATCCTCTAATATAACATGATGTGACCAAATTATTGGGGGAGATATTTTAGGATGAAAAGAAAGGAGTAGAAAGAGTAATGAATTCTCCTTCTAAATCTTTCTATTGTTGGAGAGATTTGTTTATCACAAAATACGAGGAATCCATCACTCCATTTCCCTTTCTACCTCATTTGGTATCCAAATGGAGGAAAATACATCCCTCCGTTTCCCTCCATTTCCTTCAATCCAAACAAGCTGTTAAAGTACTGTATAGAAGGAACAAATTCTTCACTATTTTTTCTGCGTTTCTCTATATCTCACATTCACCTGATGAAAATCACTTTTTCTCCTCTAGTTAATAATTTGATCTAGGATTTAGGAAAATGGCTTGTAGAAAAGACCCAATCAAGAAACAATTCCTAAATATCCAGAATGTCACTGAATGGGACAGAGATATCTGAAAATGACTTCATGATATTTTTAGGGACAACTCCCTTTAATTTGTCCAAAATCTATATTGCAATGATGATTTTTTTACAAATAGCACATTGTTTGCTATTTTCGGAGGGCCCTCCATAATCCTTTCCAATGGTTTACCAAAGGCTTCAGATCGTTCAATAAAAGTTTGTTATTCACAAAGTTCCCTGAATTATTTCTTTCAAGGATTTTGAAAAGGTCCAAATACATTTAATTTCCATCCATGATCAAGTCCTCCAATTTCTATGAAACTACTTTAATACAATACTAAAACAGGTAAATTATGATGAGTATGCTAAAAAAATAACTTGGGGGCATAAATTATGCAATTATCACTATGATCCTAAACTAAAAGATAATACAAACAACAAATGAACAAACTTAGGTGTTGTTTGGTTGGAAGCTATTTCCCTTGGAAATACAAGTTCCTAGGAAATACAATATGGGTGTTGTGTTTGGTTGGAGGGAAATGAAAGAAGCATAGGAAATACAAATTCCAGAATAAAATTTCCCATGGAACATGGGAAATCACTCACCAAGCCCCCTTGGTGAGTAATTTCTAGGAAATGCAATTTCCTATGGTGTCAACCAAACAATTTTGCCTAATTCCTAGGAAATTAACAAGGGAAAGAATTTCCCATAAAATGTAAATTCCCATGGGAAATTACTTCCCATGTGAACCAAACGAGGCCTTAGTATTAGTCCCCGTATTCTTCACTTCTAATTTATGGGTCTGCATGTCCAGCGATTTCATCGTCACTAGATTCCGACTGCCCATCACTAATCTCCTCCTCGTCACTTTCGTCTTCAGCACCTTGGATGTTGATGTTCTCTTTCTTTGCGTAGCGATCACAATATTCTAAAAGAATCACGAGTATTATCAGAAAATGGAACAAACGCGATTAGCATTTTCAGCACTCTACATTTATACAAACGTGGACGATCTTCAACCCCAATTTGTGTTCCATCTATGCTTATTATATAAACAGCTAGAAGTTAGTATAGATTCTGTGTTGCAATTACAGTCAGGTCCCAATTTGAGTCCCAATTAGTGTTCCATGTATATCCCTTATTAGATAAACAGCTAGAAGTTAGTATAGATTCTGTGTTGCAATTACAGTCAGGTCCCAATTTGTGTTCCATCTATGACCTTTATTAGATACAGCTAGAAGTTGGTATAGATTCTGTGTTGCAATTACAGTCAGGTATTCAGGTCAGCCTGTCAGCCAATGATTTTACACACTATCACTAGGACTCAAGGTGGTGATTTGGTGAACACTAACACGACCATCCAACTCGACCAGAACCCGACACAACATTAGCGGGTTGGGTTAATGTTTTCTACAAGTAGGTTGACCCGGCACGACCCATTTATTAGACGAGTTGGATTAAGGTAGAACTTTTCAAACCCGAACCCAACTCAATAACCCAATAAATTGCAAAGCTATTATCAATATTATTAGTGTGTCATGTCACGGTTCAAAGTATTTTCTTAACAATTTAAAAGTTGTTCTTTGGTGGTTGTATTTGGTTCATTTCAGCATAATAATTGCATGTAGAAAGTGGATTGAGAAAGTTACAAAGCTGATCTGCTCAATTTATGAAGTATACATGTGCTAAATAAACAAGTCTGTTACGGTTAAGGGTTGTTGACATGTCTAGTGAATGGCAATGAAAAAAGGGCCAACTATCAGATCAAATAGATAAAATGTGGCTGTTCATGGGGTAAAAGCAGAAGATAACAAGCGGAGTAGGAAAGCATCTTACCTTTGACCTTTTGTTCATACTGTTGACGATCCTTCATCATTAGCGAAGCAGCATCACCATTAAGGGGATCTGAAGCATTGGGATACAACAGAAGTTGTGGAAGAAAGACTTCAAACACGTTTAATAAATCTGCACCAAGCCAGCAAGAGGAGCCAGTCATGTCTTAAAGTTCCAAACAAAAGAAAAGCAAACAAAGGCATATATAAGATAATTCCATTAGGAAAGTGATAATTACCAAACATAGGACTCCATGATTGGTTGATCACATCCAAGCACACAGAACCAGAACTGAATATTTTGAAAATCATTTATTACATAACTAACAAGTATTCACTCAAATCTACAGCAATCAGGGAATACCTTTCCAACAGCTCTAGGAATAGGAGTAAACTCACAGTTCATCAACATTTGGGTGGTATATTTTGTTTATAAACCCAATCGAAGGGGACTTATAAGGATAGGCATCTGGAAGCTCAACATGGACTTTCCACACCCCGCCTTCATAGAGACCTGTCGTCATCATAGCAAGTGAGACCAAAATATAAACCACAAATAGCTAACCTAGACCATTGAAAAATGATATCAAACAGCTTGCGTCAATGTCCAACCACCCCTTTCTTGTGTTAACACTTTATTGTATTAACTATTAAGGAAGAAGGGACGGCGAGATAGTAAGTGCAAAGAAATAAACGAGTGAGAAGGTGGTTCACATACTATCTTTTGGACCATTGAACAAGACGTTGAACTCATTGAGGCCATCATTTATAGTCTCCACTGAATAATCACTCATCATCCTGAAAACAGTTGCAGGCGCCAATAAGAAAAACAAAGAAAACAGCATGAAGTCTGGCTAAAACCTCCACATTGATACCGCAAACAGAATAGAGCATTTACAGTTTAGATTTCGTGACAGTAAGTGTGTGTTAGGATAAGGGACTTAAGAAAGAAGGGAGGAGAGATAAAGCGAGGATTAAAATTTCCCTTTATTGGGATATAACATGGGATAAGGGAAGCGAATCGGAGAGAGGTTTTGGAAGGAGCAAACATTTTATCAGAAAATTTCCTTTGTTTGGTTTGTAAAGGGTGGGAAATAGTCCTCCCAAGGATGGAAAACACTTTCCTTTCTAAAGGAAAGAATGCCATAATTTCCTCCATGTTCATCTTCCATCCTATCCTCTCTCCTGCATGTTCATTTTTCCTTTTCTTTCTAATTTTTCTTGAGCCAAACAAAGAAAATTGATTTACAATTGCATTTTACTTTGGAAAATAAATTTTCATAGCAAATCATTAATTGAAAAGGCATTCTTGTCCAGCCAAATAGAACCATAGGTATACATTTTCCTTCCCCTATTAACAAACGAAATCCTTCTACTGTTGAAAACATTTGCAGGATACTGCAAGCTCATTCTTTCCTCCCCTTTCTCCCCCTACCTTTCCCTCCATAATTACTATCGAAAGTGTAAAAGTGTCTTTAAGGTTGCGAGGATAATCATCGAAACAACCCTTGCCCAACAGCAGGGAGCCTCCGCCCTCATAGACGCATAACGGAAATAATTTGGCAATTGTGTGATGAACACTACGTGATGCAAAAACTTGAACTAAAAATGCTGCAAGTTCTTAGAGCACATGGACATCAAAATAGGTCTTGTCAATGCAGATTCTAAAGCTTGTTAGAGAAACTCTTTATTCACCTTAAACTGCCTATATTGACACCTAAAGCAAAACCGTGTAATACAGGCCAAACAGAAAACAAAAGTATACAAGACTCGGTATGTTAAAAATTATGAAACATTTTAAGACACGGAGAACTTACAGCTTCATAACATCCATTTCTCTTCTCTTACTTGGTGAAGACATTGTTACCAAATGATCAAAGCTTGTGCCAAATTGATCTATCTGAGCACAAGATGGCAGAAAAAGAGAAAAGTAAGAAGCAAAAGCAAAGATGAAAAACGCTGTCAAATTACCAATAGTTCAAGCTAAAGCATCTTTCTAGTTCATATTGCATACATATCACAAATTAGGAAACATCTCACAAGATCATTTCACAAAATTGTACAAGTAAGGATGTCACTAGAACAAGTACCCAAGAAAGAATTAAAGAATGCTATAGAGACTGTATACGCGTCGAGTTGAGCAGAACATGTATTAGAGTCTGGAAAAAAGTACTAGCTTCATAAAAAGGGAAACAGAAGTCACAGACACGTTGAGGGTAGTACTTGGTAGATGGACAAACAAAGTTGCTCATGCACCCTAGGGTAGTTTGATCATAATTTTTGCCTGTTCAAAAGCTTAATAGTCTTCCCCACCAGGAGAGGCGTAGTGGGGCATCGCCAAAGTTTTACATAGATACACAAATAGCCAAAGCACATAAAATCTTGTCCTACTTACTTTTCGTCAATCCAACTAGTACAAATCTCAAAAGATTTGAAGCTATGGTGGTATGAGGTATCTAATTGAATCGCCTACCAATAACACTAAGAGATGGAGAACTTTGCAAGCCATCTAAACTATAATTGAATGCGGCTTCCTTAATTCTGCAGATGCGGATCAAAATGAGAGAGAAATACTCACAACTGGAGCAACTCATCACACAATGCTGTAACGAAACAAAGAAGACAACTATCTCTTAATTTCAAGTTACTCACAGTGGACATGGCATCCTTCTTGAATAGCTTAACTAAATAGCAGATTCTATTTGGCTAGCCAGACAAGCTGCCAAGATGCCACATAGAGCTTCCTCAGACAAAAAGAGTAGATTATCTTCATCAGCCCCAAGCCTCAACCAGCTCTCTATAATTTAATCAACTCAAATATATACCGTAACCCCGTAATTCTAAATAGCAAAGAGGCTGAGCAATATTGAGTATAAGCAACTAACGACAACTTTATATACATATATCATCCTATAAGTAACTGAGCATTTGTTCAAAATGAACAAATCAAAGGCCTAAACAACTTCTACTCCCAGAAAAAACATACAACTAGATCAAAATCATTCAATTAGCATGGGTATGCAAACAGCATACCACTTGCAAGTACTCATATCCCTTTTCGGCGGAATTCAGCAAGAGGTTTAGCAATCAGGTAAAAACTGCTTAATATTTTGGGAATTCGTCATTCATCCAACAAACTCACTGCAAGAGTAGTCATTATCCTGAATCTCTTCTCTTTTTTTCCCACAAACAACCCACAAAGCTATCCAATAAGGCTGGTTAAACAACATTCCTAACTATAATCTTCCAAGTAAAGAAAGCAATGGTACTCTTTCAGTATTCCAAGATAATACCAGACTGCGAATTACAACCTAGAAGAGTATATATACAACCAACATCACACTAATTCGCGAAAGCAATGAACTTATAAAGGATCTGCATAATTCTCCAAATGATGAACTCTCTTCTACAAACTGCCCTCTAAGACCCATTTAGATTTAATTATGCAAACAACCAACTAATTAATGCTTCACATATTAGAGAAACTGCTTGTTTCATCAAATTTATACATCAACTGAAACGTACAGAGAAACTAAAAGCACTTTATAGTACCATAATAATAGTCCTTTTTATCAATGTACTATAATTGAAATCATTATTACATTCTCCTATTCAAGGCAGCACAGTGCAAAGTCAATGACAAAAACATAATCCTGCATAAATGATGCTTAATGACGTTCATTAATCACCCAACTATCAAATATTTGAGATGACACTCTCAACTATCAAAAACTGACAAACCCATTTCACAAACTTCATCAAAATCCAAAATCATACTCAAGAAAAAGCAAATAATTTGGAGCAGCATATCTAGTGAAAAAAATTATGCATAAATAACCCAATAAAATCTTCAAATAAGAGATCATAAAAGACTGCTTATGTAAAGAAAAGGTTTGGATTAAGCATTTAATCAAATTATACATCAAAAAAGAAATATTAAAGGGGAAAGAGGACAAACCCCAAAAAAATTATAAAAAAGGTAATGAAAATTTGATGAAGACCCAGAATGTCAAAGGAAAGATGTGGTTCAAAGTTACAATCTTGTTGTTGTTGTTGTTGTTGTTGTTGTTGTTGTTCTTGTTCTTGTTATTGATTGATTATTGATGAGAAAAGAAAATTGAGAAAGAGAGAATAGCGGAAACAACGAAAAGAGTTATTATTTAAAAAGTTGGAGAGAGGGAGGAAGAACGTAGACAAATGGGGGGAGAGAGAAAGGAAATGTGAATGTCGACAGACTCGACACATTGGGTGCACGTGGTGATAAATAGGTCGAGGAACGTGTGAATTGCACCCTTTCAAATTTTTTTCTTTATTCACATCATAAATCTCAAGTTAGTTGTTTTCCTCTTTTCCGACATGATGGTATATCTGGGTGTACCGTATATTGAGTAAAGTGTATAATATAAATTGAAGTTTTGGCAACATTACTTAATGTTTCGTATTTTTAAGAGTTTGTTGATTATGATTGTCAATACAAAATACATTGAGGGTTTGTCAAATTTTTTTGTATAAGGTAAGGAAAAAGAATATAGGAGACCCTCCGCACGAGGGGTCGTCCTAATATATCGTTTACAATGATTGAGTGTTGTTTCGGGTAAAAACTTGTAAGAGGGGGATTAGTCAAGACGAGGGGTCAATGACCGCTGGGAATAGCCGAATGCTCGAGAGGTACCACGGAGACCTGCAAGAATGAGGGTTAGACTACCCCGGGGGTGTTTCCGGGATCGCCCCTCCGACGCTCAAGTCAGTTAGGATGCTTAACCGTAAATATTGAGCAGTTGGTCTAGAATATATTACCTGTTCATTGATGAGACATTGGGTATTTATAGTGTTGTGGATTGCCATAAAGGGAACATTGAGAGGATGGGCTTTAGGGAGACCATTGGATGTGTTGCCTTTTCAAGCAATAAGCCTTTCCAGCCCCATTCGGGGATCCCTATGTATCCTGGGATTAGGGCAATCTTCCAGTTGGACCCGTTGTGCCCCCTCCCTGAGGGTTTGATGAATCTTCTCGTGAGTATCGGGCTTAGGGAATTTTGGGCCCAAACATTAGCCTCACGCGAGATGTGTGAGGGAGGGCTCCTCCGGAGTCGCATGTTTCGCGGAAATTTGAATCTGTATTGGATTTGGGTTAGACCCGTGCACCTCGAGGGATGCCCTAGAATTCGCTTGAGACCTCTTAGGGGCCAACAACATGTATCTCGAGGGACAACTCTGCCCTTGGTCGAGATATCTCCGGGGGCTAGGAGCCCCACGTAATTCGAGGGGTGTCTCTGACCTCTCTCGAGATGTTTCAGGGTTAATGGGGCCCATGTACCTCGAGGGGCATCTTTGACCTTGCTCGAGATGTCTCAGGGGCCAATGAGCCCCATGTACCTCGAGGGGCGTCTTTGACCTCGCTCAAGATGTCTCAGGGGCAAATGAGCCCCATGTATCTCGAGGGGCGTCTTTGACCTCGCTCGAGATGTCTTAGGGGCCAGTGAGCCCCATGTATCTCGAGGGGTGTCTTTGACCTCGCTCGAGATGTCTCAGGGGCTAGTGAGCCCCATGTATCTCGAGGGGCGTCTTTGACCTCGTTTGGGATGTCTCAGGGGCCAATGAGCCCCATGTAACATAAGGGTTATTTTTGTCCTCGCTCGAGATGTCTCAAGGGCCAATAAGCCTCATGTTTATCGAGGAGCATGTGACGTATCTCTCTTTCAAGGATGTTAGGCGAGTACGCTCTGTATTCCTCAAGGGATATCTTAGACCATCGCTCTGGGGCGTTTCAAGGGCTGATAGGACCCATGCGCCCCGAGGGGCGTCCTGATGCCGTATCACTTGACGGGCACCGACTCCAGTAGTTGGGGTGACTTGGAGTATCCCTCACTCGATCTGGGTGAGGTGCCTAATTGTAGGTCTTTGGACTTAGCTGGGTTCAGTCAACCCGGTGAGCTGAGGTGGACTGGTTTGGGCAGCTAGGGCCGGTAGTCCTGGTTAAGGTGACTGTTGGGCTTGGCTTAGGGCCCAATGTCAACCTCGTTGCTTCTGGGAGTTTTCCAAGCCTGCGAGATACCAACCGTTCCGTACGGCGTTTGTTTATAAATAGGGGTGACCGTGTCATTTGTCTCATTCATGTTCTTCTGGATTGCTGCTGCTTAAAAGAATTTCACCTCGAGGGTACACAAGTCGACCAGCGTCTTTCATCAAAGTACAGGAACTCGAGGGCGTTTGTATAAGGTACGACTTACTTCTTTCGCTTCTTTTTATTAATAGATGGACCCTTCCGGACATGATCCCCTCTTGATAAATAACGGGGGTTCTTCGTCTGGCTCGGATACCCCTTCGACACTACTCGAGCCATTGTTCGATGGAGTGTTAATAAATGGGGTGCCTGTGGTGTCCGTAGCATTCGACTGTCCCGATCCCTCCAGGGTGCTCGACGCCCTACCGTGCTCGAGCGACGGGGCTTCTATAATATCCGATGGGGGAGAGGAGATAAATAATCCCCCATACGAGGTGACCGTTGCTCGACCTCGGGCAATTAGGAGTTACTTAGACCATCTTCTCGATGGCCAGCACTAGTGGAAAAAACCTTATATGTCACTTAGTAACAGATGCGGTTTTTGTAAAACCGCATCCGAAAGGCAACCAAAAAATGGGAGGGAAAATTTGGCAAAAAATCTGATGCGGTCCTCGAAAAAAAGCATCAGATTAAAAAAACCCGCTGCGGTTTTCATTAATCTGATGCGGTTTAGAGACCGCATTAGATTTTACCCTTATTAAATCCAATAAGACCCCCGCGTCCCAGATCGAGGCCCAATTCTCTTGTGGCCCATTTCTCCCTAACCCCAACCCAGCCCCTCCCTTATAACCCTAAACATTTCAAATTCTCTCTCCTCTCTCTCTACTGAACGGCGCCCTTTTTCTCTTTCCTCCCTACTCCCTTCTCCTTCCACAACGAACCACCACCACCATTTCCGTCCACCACGAACCACATCTTCGTCGCTTGACTACCTTCGCCTTCTTCGTCGCTTCACCACCATCGCTTCACGAACCACCATCGCCACCGCATCGCACGACGAGACGAAAACGACAAGACGAAAACGAATAGACGAAAACGAAGAGGAAGACGAAGAGACGAAGATGATGAATGTAATTTCGCATGTAATTTAGGGTTTAGATTTGTTATTTTGTTTGATTTTTTTTTTTCGATTTTTCAGTTTTAATTTATATTGTTCAACATTTTTAATTATTTAACTATAGTTTAGTATAGTTTATAGTTTTGCTCAACATTTTTCGATTATCAGATTTATTTATTTTTCGATTTTTCAGTTTTAATTTCAGTTTAGTTATTTAATTTTCATTTTAATTTCGTTGCCAATTAATGTCAGTTATTATGTATAGATTTGTATAATATTTCGTTTTCAATTTTTCGTCTTTAGATCAGTATAGATAAGTTATTATGTATGTATAGATTAGTATAATTTAGTTATTTAATATTTCGTTTTCAATTTAATTTTCATTTTAATTTCGTTGCCAATTTTCATTTTTCGTTTTCAATTTGGTTCATCTTGCTTGTGGGTGTTATAAATTTGTTGTTGTTTTGTTTCTCTGCTGGCCTGCTGCTTGTAACTTTTTTTTTTATTTTTCAAAAACTACACAATCTGGTGCGGTCATGTTAAGAACTGCATCAGATTCTTACTATACTGATGCGGTTTTTAACCGAATCAGATTTTTTTGTTAGCTGTTGCGGGCCCATCTGATGCGGACCAAAACCGCATCTGTAAGCCCGATTTTGACCGCATCAGATGGGCTTTTTTCCACTAGTGCAGGTTGTTCGAGTGATGGAGGGCAGCAGTGAAGATCTTTCTCATGAACCGAGTACCAGCGATGGAGAGGGGGAGACCCGGACTCAGGGCAAGGGTATCGCGCACTTCTTTGTTCGAGGGCCTTTTATGCAGTTCGTGTTGGATACCCTGCGCTTCCTCGAGACGTCGTATTGGATTCGACATCCGTATGCGTTGTACATCTTCAAACCCGACGAGACTGTATGTACCCCTCCGACGGGCTACGTGGCTCTATATAAGGCTTATCTCGAGTTGGGGTTAAGGTTCCCCATCCATCCCTTCATTGTCGAGGTGCTAAGCTCTTACAATCTGGCCCTCTGTCAACTGGTGCCTAACAGCGTAGGCTCGATGGTTGGGTTCCTTGCTATATGCGATATGGTAGAGGTCGAGCCATCCCTGGCCCTTTGGCGGAACCTGATGAAGTTGGTCGTGATGTCCGCGACCTCGAACAGTGAGGGTTGGTATACCTTCCAGGCACGCTTTCCTTACAAGATTGTGGGGACCATGCCTTCGAACCAACAGAACTTCCGCACGGAGTTCATGTATGTATATCGAGTCGAGCAATGGGACTTTACAGTTGTTCCTAGCCTCGAGGGCCCGAACATGGCTTTAAATAGGTCGGTGCCCAGAGTGTCGGAGGACGAGGCCAGGGTTGCCATTTACTGCCAGACCATTACTTTGATAGTCAATGGCGATCGAAAGCAGGTCCCCACCCATTGTAATCCCAGTGCAGAGGATCTAAGCGACGAGCATTTCCTCTCTTCGATGGGACTGAGCCCGGCTTATCCCAAGGGTAGGGACTCCGCTGCTAGGTGTCTACTTGCCTCGATTGCTGATGTGTCTTGACTTTATCCTTTATTTGTTTATTTGCGCAGTTATTGCCCGTCGAGAGCTCAGTGAAGTCATATAGAAACGATTGACGGCTAACCAGAGGGTGCAGGAGCAGATCCGGCAGATGGTGTCGAGGGGGGAGACTCGAGTCCCTCGCCCTCCCAAGGTAACTTACGCCCCTTGATCTGATCATTACGCCTTGTGTTTTGTGTTCTAACTTCTGTTTTTCTGATAGGACCCGGTGAAGAGGCCTCGTAGCCCCTCTCAATCGACCGCGGCTTCATTGAGGGCCGTGGAGGCGCAAGGGGAACTTCCCCACCACGGAGAGGAAACCCCAGGCCGAAAGAGGGCACGGGCGAGTGACACGGAGGAGGCTTCGAAGCCCTTCATCGAGTTGTCTGGGATCGAGAAGGCCAGGCGCTTTGACTTAGCTGTCAAGCGTATTCTGACTAAGGCAGATATCGAGGCCTGTCGGGCCTTTGAGCGAGGAAGAAGAGGTAGAAGGGCTTCATGCTTCCTGGATCGTTGTATGTTCTTGTCTTTGTTAAACTTTCATCACTTATCGCTGCTTCCTTACTTCCATTGCTTTGTTTTTCAGTGCTCGGTTCGAATGGCTGTCAAGAGCCATCGACATACTATCGGCTTCCGTCGACTCCGGGAGGATTTCGCTGGGCAGAGGGAGCTTGCTTTGAATTACAAGCTCGAGCTTGAGGCAGCCCAAAAGGACCTCGAGGAGAAGGAGAACAGTTTCACTGTTCAGGAGGAGGGGTGGAGGAAGAAGATCCAGGACGTCCAGAGCTAGCGTGATTCAATCAAGAGGCAGTTTGACTCCTCGAAGGGTGAGTCTTCGAATGCTAGGAGGCCGTGCTGAGAGTGAAGATGCCCAGGAAGGAGAGGATGAGGGTGGTGAAGATGATATCGATGAGGCTTCCAGCTCAACCTCTCTCGACTCCTCGGGTAGTTCGTCAAGTGGCTCTTCCAGTAATGCTGAGTAGAGTAGTAGTATCGAGCCCTTGTCTTGTATTTAGCCCGGTTGTAATTTTTTTAGGATGTAATTCTTTTGATTGGAATGAAAGAACTTTTTGCCACTTGTCTCGTGTCTTCCGCCGAAGTTTACTTTTTGTTGATGTATTTATTCGAGCTTGTCTTTTCTCGACACGCTCTTATCTCGAGTGAAGCCTTTAGTATGCAGAGGATCAGTGGGTGGCTTGTCGAACTAGTCTAAGCTTTCGAGTTGCAGGCCGTTCGAGAAGTCTGCTCGCGTGTTCCGTTAGGTGACCCTGAAAATAAAGTCCCTCGCTGGGGTTAGGTTTCAAGGGGGTAGTGGGTCATCGCCCTTCTTAATGCGTCGTAACTTCGGACGTTGCTCTCAATGCTGAGGGCAAGGTTGCCTTTCCCGGGCCTTGAGTGCCCTGTGGGGCTTTTTTGGGGTTTTGGGCCCTGTGCTGGGCACGTGACAGGCCTTTTGGATGATGGGCCTCTGTTCTGGTGAGGCCCATGAGGGCAGTTATGACAGCCTTGAAATTCGTGATTTTCATTTCTTATAAGTATGAGGTTTCAAAGTCGTCATTACATCATTAGTATCCTCTTTCCTCAGATTCTCAATCTCGTATGATCTTTTGTCTCGACTGCAATGTCTCAGCCATTGATCACCCCCGAAGCTCTTCGAGCGGCCAAGTGTCGCTAATTGGCGAAAGCCGGCTCGAGCTTCGCTACTACGACGAATACCTCGAAGGCGATCAAGGTCGAGGGAGTGACCTCGACGGAGGGTGATGCTTTGCCTTTGGCCATCAAGGCCCTTCCCCCACTAGCTCCTGCGGTGAAGCATGAGACTGCTGAGACCAAACTCGAGGGGAAACTTACTTCTCCCCTCACTTTTCCCATTGTTTCTCCTGGGGCGCAGCAGGCCCCTGCGAAGAGGTTGAAGGTCGAGGGGGATGTCCCCTTGACGGCTCCTGTTCCATTTTTTGCCCTCTCGAGGGCGAAACTAACAGGGAGGTTCGACAGGGCCTCCCCTATTCTGATGACGGTTGCCAATGAAGCAGCATGCTTGGCCACCGATGACCAAGAGCTCGAGGCCCTGAAGGCCACTCTTGTCGAGGTATGCGTCTGTTTCTTTACCTCTTTTTCCCGTATGATTTCTGCTACTTATATGCGCGTATTTTTCACAGCTCTCGATCAGGGCGTCTGTTTTGGCCCGCCATCCTCGGGGCACAACCTCTGCTGAAGTCAAGGACCAGATGTCCTTTGACGAGAGGAGCTCTCTTAACAATCGAATACGGATTGCTGAGCTGAGGCTTTCCGAGGCCGAGAGGGCCATTAAGAAGGACCAATTGTCCTTCAAGGAGAAGATGGCCGAGGCTCAATAGACCATCGAAGACCTCATTAAACAGATGGACTCGGCCAGTCGAAGGCAACGCCAGGCCTCGAAGGACAGGAAGGAGGCCTTGTACTAAGCTCGAGGCATCTTCTTTCAACGTTGGCCAATAATAGCCAGCTCGAAGGGCTTTAACAGCGATGGTTCTTGCACCCTGATGACTCCCGCAGGCCCCCTGGTGTATTTCTCGAAGTACATAGTCTCCCTCCTGTGGGGTTAGGCATCGAAGGAGTGGATGGGTGAAGGACTTCTTATATAATTGGCCTTCGTGGAACACGAACCATCGAGCTTGCTTCCTTACTTTTTCTGCCTCTAGCTCGTCCACAGGTAATATCCCATCCCTTGCAAAGGACACTAACTTGTCCATCCATGTGGGGTTCCTGTCGAGGGTAGCTACCCCTCTGTTGATGCTGGGGGCGTTGAGTACTTCCCACATAATAGGGCGGGGTGACAGATCTTCGGCGGAGCTGGCCAACCTCGATAGTGCATCTGCCTGTTGATTCTCTGACCGTGGGATGTGGCTAATGGCGAAGGTAGCCAGAGCGATTATTTCCTCCTTGATTTTCTTGAGGTACATCTTCATACTGTCTTCCTTGGCTTTGAATTCCCCAGTGACCTGTCCCACGATGAGCTGGGAGTCGGAGTGGGCCTTGATATTTCGAGCGCCCGTCGCCTTACAGAGTTGTAGCCCAAGTTGGAGAGGCTCATCATCAGCTTCATTGTTCGAGGCAGTGAAGGCGAATTTCACGGCATACTCTGTTCTGTTCCTTTGAGGGTCGGGGATTAACAATCCGTCCCCACAACCTGCTTTCGATGATGTCCCGTCGACGTATAACTCCCAAGGGCCTTCCACGATAGGCTCGGGCCTCGAGGTACATTCGGCGATGAAGTCAGCCAGCGCTTGAGCTTTGATAGCTCGACGGGGCTCGAATTCTATGCCGAAATCAGACAGCTAATTAGACCAATCCGTTACCCTGCTGGATTGGTTCTTGCCCTCGATCACCTTTCGAAGGGGCTGACTAGTTAACACCTTGATGGGGTAAGCTTGAAAGTATGGCTTGAGCTTGCGGATGGCAACTACCAATGCAAATATCATTTTTTCAATTGGGGGGTACTTCGCTTCTGCGCCTCGAAAGGCGTGACTAATAAAATAGACGGGGTGTTGATTCTTTTCTCTTTCGGCAACGAGGACGGCGCTAAGTGCATTATCCGATGCAGCTAAGTACACGAATAGTGTCTCTCCTGGTAAGGGAGATACAAGTTTGGGAAGGCTGGCCAGCTGCGCCTTTAGCTGCTGAAATGCTTCTTCTGCTGGCTGGTCCCAGTCGAAGGTCGACTGTTTTAGTGTCCTAAAGAAGTATAAGCTTTTGTCTACTAACCTCGATAGGAAACGTCCTAGTGCCGCCATACAGCCGGTTAGGCGTTGGACTTCCTTGACGGTTCGAGGGCTTTTCATCTCAATGATGGCCTGGACTTTATCCGGGTTAGCCTCGATGCCTCTCTCATCCACTAGGAACCCGAGGCACTTTCCCCCTTTCACGCTGAAGACACACTTCTTCGGATTCAGCTTCATGTTGTGGGCTCGTAGGGTGGATAGGGTTTCTTTCAGGTCAGATACATGGTTTCTTTCTTGTTGGCTCTTGACGATCATGTCATCGACGTAGACTTCGACATTTCTTCATATTTGGTTTTCAAACATCTTGTTGACGAAGCGCTGATTGGTAGCCCTAGCGTTTTTGAGGCCGAACGACATCACTTTGTAACAATACACCCCTGAACTTGTAGTGAACGCTGTATGAACTTGATCTTCCTCTGCCATGGGGATTTGATGGTATCCCGCGTTGGCGTCCATAAAGCTGAAGAGGGCGTGTCCGGCGGTCGAATCGACAAGCCTATCGATCTTGGGGAGGGGAAAGTCGTCCTTTGGACAGGCCTTGTTCAGGTCCGTAAAGTCGACACACATCCTCCACGTTCCAGTAGATTTGCGGACCAACACCACGTTAGCTAGCCACTCGGTGTACTGGCATTCATTGATGAAACCTGCTGCCAGCAGCTTCTTCACTTCTTCAGTCGCTGCTTTACTTCTCTCGGCACCCTGGTGCCTCAGCTTTTGCTTTACTGGTCGATGTCCCTCTTTGATGTTAAGGCGGTGTACCATGATCTTAGGATCGATGCCTGGCATTTCGTCGACCGTGTATGCAAACACATCTTGGAACTCACGGATGACATTGATGATCTGAGCTCTAATGCCATCGGGTATCTGCTTGCCGATCCTTATCGTTCTCCCTCCTGTGTCGTCAATACATACCTCTTCATCTCCATCTGCCGGTCGAGGTCTTTCGTACCGTTTTGGGTTTTCGGCAACATAGACTCCCATCACGGGGAGAGGCACTTCCGGCTCGGGACGCTTTCTTTTCTTGGTTGCTTCGTCGTTTTGGTGCTTCAGACTGTTGACATAACATTCTCGGGCAGATTTCTGATCCCCAAACAGTTGAGCGACTTTACCATCGTCGGCCTCGAACTGCAGCAGTAACTGGTGGGTGGAGATGGCAGCCTTTACCTTGTTGGGGGTGGGACGTCCAATTATGACGTTGTAGGTGAGGTCAATGTCGACGATAAGGAAGTCGACGAGGACGCTCCTTCCTCGACCCTTCTTTCCCATTCTCGTAGGGAGCTTGACCGACCTTAGAGGGTGGATGGATTGCCCCCCGAATCCTACCAGCGACTGGCTGATGGGTAGGAGGTCATTCTTCTGATACTTCAGCTTTGCCAGGCAATCCATTGTTATGATATATGCGGAACTTCCGCTATCAATAAGCACTCGACCTACCCTCAGATTAACGATTTTCATTTCGACGACCAGGGAGTCGTCGTGTGGTGTTTGAATGGGTCGATGGCTGTCTTTGAAGGTCATGGTGGGGCAAGCTGTTGTCTCGGTCATGTCTCTCGTCCCGTGTTTCAAGGTGTAAAGGTGTTTCTTTCGAGAGCGGCTGGTTAAGCCGCCCGAAGCGTACCCTCCGGCTATGACATTGACGAATCCTGCCGTTTCCTCGCTCCTGGGCTCCTTCTCTTTTCGAGGCTCTCTTTTCTTTTCTGCGGGGTTTTTTAAGTACCGATTCAGCTTTCCTTCATCTGCCAGCTTGTCTAATGCTCTTTTGAGTTCTCTACAGTCGCGAGTGGTGTGACCGCAGTTGTGGTGGTACTCACACCAAAGCTTCTTGTCTCTTCTACTGATGGAGGTTCTGATGGGTGTGGGTTTTGGTAAGGTGTACTTTTGCTTGATATCGAGGTATATCTCTCTTCTATTGAGGTTGTACCGAGGGTCATAGCCGTTGTCATCCACCCGGGGCTTCTTCTCCCTTTACCTTCGAGGGGTTTCCTGAGGAAGGTCACCTCGAGCGCCATGGTCGTTCTTTCTTTTGTTTAAATTTGATTCTTCGTGCGTCTTACAAATGTCGGACGCTTATATGAACTTTTGGGAGAGGTTCATTGCTTCAGAGAAAGTGGACGCCTCGCTTTCCGCGAGCTTCAGCTTGAATCGACTTGATGGGTAGAGGCCTGACATCAGTGTCGTGAACGCCACGCTATCTTGTAGGTCGGAGACTTTCAAGGACTCTTCATTAAATCTCTTGATATAATCTGCCAGGTCTTCCTCTCTTCGTTGCCCAATTGACATTAAGTCAATGCTGGTCTTTCGATGTCTTCTTCCTGCAATAAAATTTTGCTTGAAGGCGGTCTCGAGGGAGGCGAAGTTCGAGATACTGCCCTGGGGGAGTTCTGTGAACCAAGTGAGCGTAAGCCCCTTTAACGTGGTGGGAAAGAACTTACACCATGCTGCCTCGCTCCCCGTCTGCACACTCATTTGTGCTTTAAAGGCTGCAAGGTGATCGACGGGGTATGTTGTTCCCCCATAATGTTCGATGGGTGGTACCTTCACCTTTCGAGGGTTGGGCGTTCGCATGATTTTTTCGCTGAAGGGTGTGATGAAGCCAAGGTTCCCAAAGTGGGTGTTAGATTCTCCGTTCGTTTCAGAACTGCTAGCTTCCTCTTCGTTGTGCTCCCGGGGTCCCCTTTCATGCCGCCGAGACCCTTCCCGCCTCTGGCTATGGTTCGGGAGTGTCTCTCCTCCTGTCTCGAGCGAGCCCGACGCTCGTCGAGAACCTTGCGAGCATCTCGATTGCCGTTCCTGAGGGATCGCTCGTTGATGATGTGTTGGGCATCCCTCCGGCTAGGGGGTCTTGGAGTGGAGCTCGTGGGGCTCGAGTAGGAACCTGGAGGACCCGAGTCGTTGCTTGTGGAGCTGGGTCGTCGAGGGTAAGATTGCGCCCGTTTTGCCCTATGGCGAGTCGTGGGACGGGAGGTCTGTTGGATGTTCCATCTCCTCCATTCTGGAGGCTGTAAACGAGAGCCCTAAGACTTCGCTCGAGATTGTCACTGAGGCGCTCTGCCAGCTGCTGCAAGTCTTGCTGGGTAACGTGCTTTGGGATGGGCTGCTCCAATCGAGGGGGTTCAACTCGAGGGAGGTTGCCCTCTCTTGGGTTCGCCCGCGATTAGCAGCGCTGGCTGCCTCTCGAGGTACTATTTCCTCGAGGATATGTTGATGTCTCTTCGAGAGTACGGGGGCCCTACGAGGATCGCCCGATGTTTCATCCGTTATCTCGGGAGGGGGGGTTCCCTCCTCGAGGTGGTGGACTTGGAGGTTGCTGGGCTCGACGGGATCTTCGAGCATTGGCCATGGCTTTTTGTTTGGCTATCCCCACAGACGGCGCCAACCTGTTTCGGGTAAAAACTTGTAAGAGGGGGAATTAATCAAGACGGGGGGTCAATGACCGCTGGGAATAGCCGAATGCTCGCGAGGTACCACGGAGACCTGCAAGAATGAGGGTTAGACTACCCCGGGGGTGTTTCCGGGATCGCCCCTCCGACGCTCAAGTCAATTAGGATGCTTAACTGTAAATATTGAGCAGTTAGTCTAGAATTTATTACATGTTCATTGATGAGACATTGGGTATTTATAGTGTTGTGGATTCCCATAAAGGGAACATTGAGAGGATGAGCTTCAGGGAGACCATTGGTTGTGTTGCCTTTTCAAACAATAAGCCTTTACAGCCCCATTCGGGGATCCCTAGGTATCCTGGGATTAGGGCAATCTTCCAGTGGGACCCGTTGTGCCCCCTCCCTGAGGGTTTGATGAATCTTCTCGTGAGTATCGGGCTTAGGGAATTTTGGGCCCAAACAAGTGTAAAGCCGAATTTGTACAATCTTCAATAATAAAAGGTTTATTAATTAAATGACCAACATTTGCAATCCATTCTCCCGCTTTGTTTGCCTCTCTATAGATGTGCTAGATGCTCCAGTGGGAGAACGATGTTAGAAGCTCCTGAATATCTTTTATGATGTTGGCAATTTGCCATGGTGGTGTCCATTGCCTTGAATCGCGTTGATAACAAGTAGATTGTCTCCTTCTATGTAAAGATTTGTTATTCCGGTTTGAATAGCAAGGAGGATACCTTTTTGAAGTGTCGTTGCTTCAGCCATGAAGACCTGAGAAGTGCCGAGGTTGTATGCACATGCTTTGAGGAGGTTGCCTTGTGAGTCGCGGATGATGACCCCAGCGGAAGCAGAGCCATTGCGAACTGAGTCGTCGAAATTAAGTTTGTGCGTCGTAGGTGGTCGAGAGGACCACTGTACTTGGATGAAATGTGGAGTAGCTGGAGTTGGATGAGTGGAAGTTGAGTGCGTTAAGGAAAATAGAGTACCTGTGGAATCATTATGGTCAATAGTGGTCCTGGCAGACCATTTTGTATGCATAAATTTTGCTTTGTGGAAAATTCTGTAGTGATTAAGAGTTTTATTGTTAAAAATAATATCATTTCTTTCCTTCGAGATGGTCCATAAAAGATATACTAGTTTTGTAATTTTGTTTTTGTCCTTTTTAAGGGTTTGGAGAAACGGTAGCAGTGATTAGGACATGACCCGAAAAGGTGATCGATGGTTTCTTCTTGATTGGTGCAAAGGGCACATGTATTAATTGGTAGAATGTTGCGATTGTGGAGCACACTCAGAACTCCAATACTAGAATGACATATTTGCTAGAGAAAAATTATCAGTTTAGGTGGGAGGTCAAGTTTCCAAATCCATTTAAGAGCCCATTTATGTTCATTGGTGTTGATGTTATGAGCTAACAATGTGGCCGATTTGACAGTGAATTCCCCATTAGAAGTTGGGCCCCATATGGGGGTATCGGGGGTGTCAGTGGATGGTAGCGGAATTCCTTTAATTTTTACCAAAATAATATTGGCCGGTAGCTGGGTATTTAGTTTGATCCAATCCCAAATGCCATGAGGTAGTATGAATTCGCTGAGTTTGACGTTTAAATTAAGTTGGATTGATGATTGTTTTGTGAGTTCTAGAAGGTTTTCATGAGATAGTAAGTTATCCAGCCAGAAGTAAATATTATGTCCATTACCTATTTGCCATCTTATCCCTTTTCGAATAATTTCTCGTTACACCAGGATTTTGCGCCATATATGAAAGTCATTTGGTTTAGGTTTGTAAGTGAAGAAGCTTTGGTTTTTTAGGTATCGTTTCCTAACAAGGTTAAATTATGGGGGTGAAGAAAACGTAATTGGAAAAGGATTTGGTTGTTTAAGACAAACAACAAAAACTTTAAAAGTGGTTTTGTAAAAAAATTATAATTTTGAAAGAGAGGGCTATGCAATGGTGACATTTTAAAATGTGTTTTCATGCTATTTTTCCATGCTATTTTTCCAACTTTGATTTATTTCTTAATCATCCAAATTTTGGGATACTCTTTTCGTGTTTGTCCTAAGTGTCTTTTTACCTTTTTAACATGATTATATTGCTTTATTGGGGATCCAAAGTTGTAAACTTTCAATTTTTTCTTATTACTCTCCTCTGAACAACCAAGCTATCAATGACAACAATTAAATTATACGCATACTTTTTTTAACAAACCGAATTGATCATAATTTGCATTGGGACTAATATGGTAAGAGTATCCATAATTATGAGATCATTCAGAAATTAATCGAATTTGGTACAAATATGAGAAGATACCCCAAACTTGAAATTTCTGGGTTATTTTTCTCCCCCCTTTTTTTTTGGGAAAAATAGAAAGGTAAACAAACTTGAATCCCTTTTTCTTTAATAAGGATGAGCATAATAGCCGGGTTAATTTTTCTCTTTCTTCATTTCCAAATAAGTTTTACTTTTACCATGATCCATTGACCATGGTGAGGACTGAGCTCCATGTCGTCAGCCCATGTAGCCAACTCCAGTTAGACTTACGTCTTATAAGTTATACCTTGCAAAATACTCCCCTCCTTCCCATTAATTGTCAAATTCTCCTTCTGAAAGTCCCAAAATAGTTGTCAAGTGTCCGTTATTAGACAACAAAAAAATTTAATATGCCACTGAATTCAATTCTTATTGTTCAAAAGTTATATAGAAAGTAGAAAACATAACATTAAATGATGTTCCCCTATTTTTTTATATTCCCGAAATATGACAACTAAAATGAGATAAAGGGAGTATAAAATAGTTCACCCTATCATGCTCTAAAAAAGTTGAATAGTCAACAAGACGTGAGAGTTGTGAGGATAACAAAAAGTGAATCTCATTCAATTTTGTTTGAATATAGAAGTATAAGTGTAGTACTTATAAGTGTAGGCCTGATATGCATGTATCTCGTTTCTAAGGGTCGGGCCTACAAAGTTAGATTGAATTAATGAATTTAGCCACGAAAAAGATTTTATTCCAGTAAGGTCCTCCACCAATTATCTTGTTTTAAGATTATTGTCTTAATTGATTAATTTGTCAAGTAGCTATGATAATTTGAAAGCTACGCGTACATGAATGAAGAACATATTTACGACTAATTAATTCATGGAAACTGACACTTCATTTACAAAGCACTTCTTGTCTAATATACAACCATCTTTTTACCATTCTTGCACACAAAGGCAAGCGAATGTGTGATCATAAAATGAGAGCACGAGAATAGCTCAAACGCCTTCACAAAATAACAGGCAAAGTAGAATATGATACAAAATTTAATTACTCGTCTCTTCTTGCCGCCAACAATCAGATTGCTTTGGTGATATCTGCACAATGCATTAAACAGCATCGCTTATAGATCAACCAAATAAAAATTCAAATCAAAGAAGCCCAATGATGTAGAATTCAGGAAGTGATTCAATGAAGAATAGAAAGAACACCTCGAGCATTCAACATTCAACCATGGAGTTTGGATATTTTGGGAGATAGAGAGAAGAGAGATAAAGAGAGAGAATTGATGATTTAAGTGTTTGTATTTTCATTCATAATCCCAAGAAATGGGACAATACAACTATTTAAAGACCGCTAATAACAACTTGTAGCAACTTGTAACAAACACTTATTAGCAGAATTGAAACAAACTAACTTTCCCGCCAATTATAACAAACATATAATTCCTTTCTATATCATCCAAGCTTCATAAAATAGAAAGTAGAATCATAACACACTTAATACCAGCCAAGTCAATGTTGAGGGAGAGACATGAAGTACTACCGCCTTTTAGTTAGTATTTAGTTTACCCCTCAACTGTATCTGCGGCTTCATCGTCACTTGATGCATCTTCACCCTCACTCGCATCCTCACTGTTGCTTCCATTTTCAACAGCAGAGAGCAAAATATTCTCTCTCTTGGCATATCGTTCGCAATATTCTGCACAGACCAACTAGATATTAATCTAGATAGACTCATATACAAGGCCTTGCAGGAGGGAGCTACTTTTTAACTTGTAACTAGTCATGCTATAGCTTAAGTCAAAAGTTAGTTGAACTAAACTACTTGTGATACAAATTAAACTCACACAAGCTTCTTATTACCACGACCTGGTCTACATAACATCACTTATATTTTAGTGATCTCGTCAAGAAGGAACAGCTCTATACAAATTAACCTACGCTAGTCGGACTCTTCATAACCTTAAAAAAACCTATGTCAGATACTCGATATTCCTAAAGTCCTAACATGGGTATGGAGTATGGACACCTAGAGACTTAATTCTGGACCAAGAAAATGAAATTTTTTCGTGAAAAAGGCAAGTTTGACACTTGGGAAGTACCATAATTCCATGAGCACCCAAGTCAAAGTAACGTTATACCTAAAAACTGTAAGGTGAGACGAGGATCTATGCAAAGAATACATTCAGCAGAAACAGAATTGTAAGACATTTTATTCCTAGAATCCTAGTCTCCTCCCCAGCTATAGGTTGTTTGATTAAAGCTTGCTGGATTCGGCATTTAACATGGAGGCCCTACTACAAATCTTCCCCCATTGGGGGGGGGGGATGAAGATTGTAGAGCAACAAAAGCGTGTCAAACTGTCAACAGATGCTAAGGTGCAGGACCTGCTGTGAATGTGATTGAGAAATCGCGGCTTTGCAAACCAAAATACATGATGTGCATATCCATAAAGATATACCTTTGACTTTCTGTTCATATTGCTGTCTGTCCTTTCTCATCAGGCGACCAGCATCACAATTGAGGGGATGTGAAGGATTTGGGTAGAGCAAAAGCTGGGGAAGAAATGTTTCAAACACATTTACAAGATCTACAACAGAAAAAACATCATCAAGGACCACTAATGACAGAAAACAGCAGTCAGACAAGTAAAGCACAGACACTATGATTCGTGATAAAGCGAATATGATAATAAATAATAATAAAAAAGAACCACAATTAAATCATCTAACAATTAGCAATACAAGGATACCAAACATAGGACTCCATGATTTGTTGAGTACATCCAAGCAAATAGTGCCTGAGCTGAAGTTTCATAAAATGCATATTATCTGGTCAGTCGATTTTCCCAGTTAAGAAAATCATAATATGCTTAGATACAAATACTAGACCGATAGACTCACCACTCGTTAATATTTGGGTGAATAATTTTGTTCAAGAATTTGATTGAAGGACACTTGAAAGGATAACCATCCGGCAGTTTAACATGGATTTTCCAAACACCGCCATCATAAAGACCTGCAACCACAACCACATGTGGACTCTCAAGATATAGCCAATTCAATCGAACTTGACAAGAGTGTTAACTGCCTCTCACCCACCTTCGAAACATGGGCTAACACATACTCTATTATTGTGTTTAACAGAGCTCAGATGTAAACAAGTTCCCTGGAGGAAGAGGCAGATAAAAGACTAAGAGATGGGAATACATAACCTACTTTCTTTCGGACCATGAAATACCACATTCAATTCATCGAATGTATCATTTATTGTTTCCACAGTGAAATCATTCATCATCCTGTTAGAGAAGAAATTGCAAACTTCTTTAATAAAAAAAGGTCAATACAATCATCTGGCTGGAGTGAAAGTGAAATGTCTCTGAGGAAGAAATTCTCAAGGGTAAACTATGCCCTGATAAGAAAAATAAAATATGTTCACTAGAAAGTGTGGCATCAATTTAGCAGGAAGAATTGACAAACAAAATTGAAAAATCTGCTGATGTAGTTCATAATCAAATTAATTGACTGTAGAAAGTAATTCCAGAAGACAAAGACACAGGAGGAATTCAAGTCCATAAGAGCCCAACAAAGTTCATAAACAATGAAGCCACTGAATTATGCCAACAAGATCCAAGATTATTGGTGGAAATGGAGCCAGTAATGATAAAACTAAATATAGGTAAGGAACTTTACAGCCTCATAAAATCTGTCTCTCTTCTCTTGCTCTGTGAAGACATAATCATACAATGGCACGGTACTTGAACCTACAAACACGACAGGTTTTGAGAAGCATATCAGAGAAAGCAAAGGACATTCAACTGACAATTATCAGAAAATTCTTGAAAACTAAAGTAGCTCTAACCTGACGGCTGAAAAATACGAATAGGCTATATTCTATCAGAATATTAAGACTTCAATGCCCATGATAACAAGTAAAGAAAAATAACAGCTTTATCATACATGAGATAAGAATGTCAAACATATTACATCAGAGAAACAACATAATACAAGAAATGCCAATGTGACTAGCTAATATAAAATTATTTATTACTAGCCACTAAAAGATCCAGAGAGTACATAGGCAGATCTAAGGCAATTTCACTAAAACATGCCTCGAAATTTCAATAATAAACTCAAATACAGCAATATTCTGAAGTCAGAACAGCAAGTACAGCGTCGGTGATTTATGAGAAAATCCATAAGACAAGCAATTCAGTATTATTGGAACTGGAAATGTTCCTGAGCTCACTCGATCCCAACACTTATTCTAACCAGACACATCTGATTAGCTTCTATGAAAGAGGTGTGTTATATTCTGTCGACATCAAGCGTTGTAATATTAATAATGCTTCACTCTGACATTTGAGACCATATTAGAAAAAACAGCAACATGTTTGATAATCTGTAAAACAAAATCGAACTAATTACTACATCAAGTGACTAGCCAAATTTCCGAAGGCCATGTCAAAACCAAGCAAATTTACTGGAATCTACCAATCAAGTGAGCACTTTATTCATCTTCAGGCAACAACCACAAAATTTTCCTCAAGGTACTACAAACCGTAACCTTCAAAAGAACTAGTGTGTTCCTCTGGCAGAGATAGTACATCATCAAAGTTATCTAGAATACAATTCACAGCACTCAAAAGGTAATCCAGTTATCTCTAAGTTCTATGGTTTGCGAAATAGGAGTATATTTGAACTAGAGGATCTAAATATTATGTTTCATCCCCACAACCGGCATTTAAAGACACTAGGAATCTGCATCACTTAAATTGCGGTGTGCTTCTCTGATTAGCTAATTGATAAAGTACTGAAAAGAAGGAGGGAGGATCCACCATAAATGGGGGATGAATCTTAGGTGGTCATATTAAACATGAACATAGAAAATTAGCAGTTTACATCCGTTCCGAACCCACATTTTCTATTCCAAAACCATTCTCGACTACTAGATTTTCCGTGGTCGTATACTATAGGACCACCTAAACATTACCATAAGATGGGTCTTCTCCTCAAAAGCTTATATAGCTTCTTCAACAAAAATGATAAGATCTTCAATCATCAATCTTCAAAACTAATACCCCCTCTCAGAATTTATAGTTTAGGCTATCCTTCAAAAAATGCCACTTCCTTAAATTACCAACAAAATGCTACCAACTAATCTTTTAAAGTACTCCCTTTGTATTTTTTTAACTTTATCCGTTTACTTTTGCACAGTCTCCAATGTACATCTTTGACTATTAATTTACTTAATTAGACATTAGTAAAAATTATGAAATATATAGATATTACTCCCTCCGTCTCTTAATAGATTTCTCATTTCTCCAATGAACATTTTGTATCATTACTATCTTTAATCACATATTAGTAAAAAATACAAAAGTTAGATTTTCCAAATTTACATTATGAGACGAATCTAATAAGACCCCACATAACTATGTTTTATCTTATACTTATTGGAAATTTTCTTTGAGGATTTTTTTACCTATGAATAGTGTCCAAATTAGAAAGGACAAATCTATTAAGGAAAGGAGGGAGTATATAAGTAATTAGGGATGGCAATGGATCGGAGATGGGTCGGAAGGAGCTCCATCCGCCCCATCACCCGCGAACCCAAAACTCCATCCACACCATCCATCACCCGCCAAAAATTTCAACCATATCCGCTCCACCCATCATCCGCGGGTGGGGCTGGTGGGAAACGGGTGATACTATGAAGAAAAACTATTTTTTACACTTAACAATTTTAAAGAAATTGATATATGAAAAATTAATCATAGTTCCATAGATTAACAATAAAGCGACAAAATATCAATCTTATTACACACCGAAAAGTAATTATAAGTATTTTTCTATCCCTTAAAAAAAAGTAAGTATTTTTTTTAATTACCTTAAATGACACGTAGCAGTAAAAAAACAAATTTCTTTATATATATATATATGGTTGGGTTCTAGTGAGTATCCTCTTATGGTGAGAACCATGAGAACCACCGAAAATGAGCAAAAACTTTATTAAAATGAGCAAAAAAAAAGTAAAAAATGAGCAAAAACATAAAATTAGTAGAAAACATTAAATTATCAAAAACGTAAAATGAAAAAGAATGCAAAAGGAGAAAAACATAAAATGAGAATAAAAAAGTTAAATGAGAAAAAACGTAAAATGAGCAAAACGTAAAATGGGTAAAAACGTTGCAAAATGAGCATAAAAATGTCAAATGAGCAAAACCATAAAATAAGTAAAACATATAATGAGCAAAAACATTGTGAAATGATCAAAATCTTCGTAAAATGAGGAAAAATAAGTGGTTCTCACGGTTCTCCCATAAGGTGGTTCTCATATGAACTTAAACCTATATATATATATATATATATATATATATATGGATGAATGGAGCGGGTGATGGGGCCAAAAATATCATCCATATCCGACCCACCACCCGATCCATCCATCACCCGCGAGTCACCCGTTTATTCGGGACGGGTGGGTGGATAATCCACTCACCCATGGATAATTGTCATCTCTATAAGTAATCCAACAAAATGTCACATGATTATATTTTTCTGAAGTGAGTAAAGTAAAAATTACAGAGGGAGTACCATTTAAAACCCCATCTTTTTTTTATTCGGTAATTTACTGGCCCAACCAGAGTCAACCCTCATGAGCTTGGGGCAAATATGCACACAAACTCCCCAAATTTGGGGATGATGAGAGTCGAACTCCCAACCATGAGGTGGGGAGGTGGGAGCTCCAACCATTGGGCTCCCACATGATTCTCTATCTGAAGATTAATCTATCTACTACATTCCCACTTCAAGAATCCTAATTCAGCTTTTTTCCTACTCAACATAGAACCCCAAATAAGTCAATTGAAGTGAAATTAAAATAATAAAACCACTGAAGGAAAAAAAAAAAAGCAAAACAAAACAGCAAAATTATCACCAACAGCAAACAATAGCCAAAATACTAAGCAGAATTACATATTTACAATCATAACCTTCTATGATCAATATGATCAAATAGGGAGAACCCAGTTGAAACTTGCATAATCATTTTGACTAGAATTAACTGTTATGATGAACTTAAATTTTAAACTAATACAAAGTGACCCATATAAAAAAAATCAATGAAAAATCGTCTGCAAACAAGGATTCGGATACAAAATTGAAAGCGCCAAAACATGAAAAGCAGCAAAAGTTGGCGTTATGAAAAAATCAATGATGTTTTAGAGAAGATACAGTATCTTATTCTTACCAAAGCTAAACGGTTTGGATAAACCCAGGAGATCGCAGTCACCTAGAGAGTAGAAGATTAGCACGCAACAAAAAAAAATCACCTATTGAGTAGAAGAGTAAATAGAAAAATGAGGTATTTCCTCTGGTCCAAATTAAACGTAACAGTTTCCTTTTTTGGTAGTTTCAAATTAAATGCAACAAATTCTTTCTTTCTATTTATGGTATGGTTTTTTGACATGAAATTACCAAGATGTCCCTCATTAAAAATTAAAAACTCATATTATATACCCTAATTGATTATTAACAAAATTAATTTAATTTTTATTACACTAACCTCCTCCACCTATCACACACTCTCTCTCCTCTTCTACCACCTACCCAACCCTCTATATCATCTTCTACCACCACCATTTCCACCCAACAATTTCCAACAATAACTTCCACCACCAACCACCACCTCCTCCACCCTTATCGACCTAACCACCACCACGAGCGTTGCAACTGCCGCCGAACTTCTCGAATTTCACCGCCTCGACCATGAGCCTTGGGGTTTCGATCTCTTCACCATCATATCTTCATCTCCCTTTCTTCGATCTCCCTTCTTCGATCTCCCTATCTTCGACCTCCCCTCTTCATCTTCCTTTCTTCGATCTCTTCACCTTCACATCTTTTTTTCTTCTATTTTTTTGGTTGATTTTGGGTTCGAATTTATGGTTGGGGTTGTGGTTTGCGAATTGTGGTGGTGTTTTTATGGTTTTTTTTGGTGGATTTCGGTCTTTTTGTTCTTTTTTTTTGATTTGGGGTTCGAATTTCTATGGTTTGCGAATTGTGGTGGTGTTTTTAGGGTTTTTTTGGTGGATTTCGGTTGTGATTTCAATGGTTTTTGGTGGTGAATTTGAGTGGTTTGGCTGGTGATGCTGGTGGTGGTGTTTTTGGTGTTTTTTTGGTTTGGGTGGTGCTGTTGGTGGTGGTATTTTTTGGTGGTGAATTTGTGTTTTTGGTTTGGGTGGTTCTGTTGGTGGTGGTATTTTTTGGTGGTGAATTTCAGTATTTTTGGCTGGTGGTGGTGCTTCGGTGGAGCTAGTGGTGGTGTTTTTGTGGAGCTGCTGGTGGTGGTGGAGCTGGTGGTGGTGGTGGAGCTCCGCGGTGGTAGTGGCAGTAAATAGTGGTACTGGTGGTGTTTGGTCCCACTTTCTCTCTCCACTTAAACTTAATCACATACCCTCACATTTTTCTAATCACCCCTTAAGAAATTTCAACTAGGAGTCCGTGCCACTCCAATTGTTGCGTTTAATTCGGAACGGAGGTAGTATAAGACTTTTATTATTAATTTATTAAAATAATAAAAATTATAATGACTACTATTATTATTGGAGACCTAGAATATTATTCATCTGAATTTAATTGATAATTTCACATGTTTCTAACACTTTGTTTGGTATTTTTTTTAGTAAAGGAAGGGAAAAGAAAGGAAAAGAAAGGAGAAGAAGAGAAAAAAAGGTAGTTGTAGTTTCCAATATTTGGTATAATTGGTGGATTTGAGAGGAATCACATGTTTGGTTGTCATTAGTAAAGGAAGGAAATAAAGAAAACATAGGTAAAAACTTATTAGCTTTTTTTCCTGTCAAATTCCTCCGATTTTGGGAGGAAAGGAAAGCAAGGATTTAAGAGTTTTCTTTTCCTTCCACTTCCTCTCCTTTCCAATCAAACCCCTCTTATTTTCTTTTACCAAACATGAGAAAGTTTGTTTTCACCTTTCCTTTCCTTCATTTTCCATCCAAATCCTTCCTACCAAGCAAAGCCTAAGTCTTTTGCTCGCATTTTTGCTAAGATTTTTCTTGAGAGTTCAAGAAAGGGATAAATTCACCTTACTTTTTGAAATCTCACTACATAGAAAAAAAGGCATAATAATAATAATAAATATTAATATTAAGATGAATAACGAAAAACCGCCAATAAGTGGAGACTTTATAGGCTTAATATTATTAAGCAATTTATTATTTTTAACTTATTAACTCCCGAAGTTTGTTATTAGTTCCACATCAACATTCAAAATTTTCAATGTACAACTTTAGCTATAAACATCTTTAACAATTTATTTGTAAAATTAATAGAACATCTTTAAAGAATATATGTTTTTAGATAAATCCAATTACGTTTTGTATGATAAAATTTATTTTCATATATTTGTAAGTCAATACATTCAAAATTTGATATGCGAATAATGCCAAAAGTTAAAATAGAACACCTAATACCAAAGGTATGGAGCATTAAGTAATAATAATTTTTAATCAATAAAATTAAAGAAAAATTAACACGAATAAATAATGTGGATTATTCCTAAATAATCTCAACTTTTGAGAAAACCTTCTCAAAATAATACAAAATAGTACACTTATCTATTTTAGGTCCATGGAGTAGAAAATTTAATCATTCGAATAATTATAACAAGACACCCTCTAAAGTTCGTATTATTCTAGAATAATTCAAAAATTATGATTATTCAGAAAAGATAGGTGAAATGATATTATCCATGTTGAATTTTCCTAAAATTAATTTTAACTAGCAAATACTAGAGAAAAAACAAACAAACAACAAAAGAAAGCTAGTAAAAATCATTTTATTAGCTAAAACTAATTTGAATTAGAAGAATAAAGAATTGGTAAAGATAATTATCACTCAAAATAGCGCATGTCGGAAGAATGACGAGCTGCCCACGACCCCACACCAACATACGGGATACAGAACTTCATAGAAGGGAAGGAGAAAAAAAAAGGATTTTTTGTCCCAAACTACCTTTAATTTTCATGTCTTTGCGAGAAACTACCTTATAACAAAATTGTTGTCCCAACCTACCTTACTTTTACCATTTTGTTGTTGACAGCTACCTTATGCCGGTTTCCGGCGTTGACTTTTGTTTTTTCCAATTTTGTTAAGTCACGTTATATCATTTGACCTCTTCAAACCCTTTTTTAATTTTCCCCACCCTAATTTCCCCATTTTCCTGTGTGCGCGCGCTCTCTCTCATATCTATGTGACACTTTGTACCACCAATCCACCATTAAATTCCTCTTCTACTTAAACTAAAATTGAAACAATCACCCTCCTCAATTTCCACAAAGGTAATTTTGTTTTTCCCATAATTTTAAACTGACAAAACAAAAGTCAACGCCGGAAACCAGCATAAGGTAGCTGTCAACAACAATATTGTAAAGTAAGGTAGTTTAGGACAACAATTTTTTTTGTAAGATAGTTTACCGCAAAAACTTGAAAGTTAAAAGGTAGTTTAGAAAAATCCCAAAAAAAAAAAAGAACTATCACTTTATGTCTTCACAAAAACAAAATTCCCATGATTAACAGTAAGAAGAATGGAAGGATCAGTTTCGCCACCATATCAGTAGAAAAAAATGATCACTAATTTATTACAACGCCTACAAACCTGATAATTAACCTGATTTAATATACTGGTTAATGCCGAAAATGGAGAAGATGTCAATTAGAAGTTTAGAACGAACTATTATTCCTTTTACAATCAAAGTATCAAAGCTGCAAATGCTGCACACATGTACTTTCCCTCATGAGCAGCTCAAGTATTCCAAGAAAAGAGGCAATAGCTACGCCTGAAGGTTGTTCACCTTGGTATCACCATTTCTTGCTCAAACCAAGGTATCCTAAAATGCCAAGGGAAGAATGCTGTCGTCTCGTATAACTCAAAGGCCAGGGAATTTCGGAAATTTGGGGAAGGTCTCGCCATAATAGTAAGCTGTACCAACCATAAGAGCAACAGTAGCACCCTGAACTACCACACGAGCTCTCATTAATCTCTGACCCAACTGAGAATTCCCTTGCCTAAAACTTATTAAGCCGGCTGTAAGAACTCCAGCAGTCATTAATGCACCTGAAAACTCAAACATCAATCAAATAATCCAACTTAGATGCTTAATGCAAGCCTAAACTACTTATAAAGCATGCTCAACATACAAAACCATCACTCCACAATCAAACACTGAATAGGGGAGAAGAGAAGCCAAGTGAAAGGGCTCATGTAAAACGATCTTCAATAGAAGTATTGCATATGATATTTGTCTATTTCTGAAGACTTTTCAAAGTTACTACCTAAAGAATGGACGCGTTAACTCAGAATGGACTGGCTCAGATGTCCTTATCGAATTGTCCCCTCCATGTTTCCAAGACATATCCAAACATATTTCCATAACTGCATATCCATGATCAATAAAACTAAAACCCCTACATTTTTAAGGCTAAGATTGAATATGAAGATTCCACATTAGTTACTGGGTAGCTCATGGAAATCCATTTTATTTGTCAGGGGAGTGCATTTCTTGTGAAACTGAATCAGCATTTTGTAAGTCATTGTGGGAGTTCGGATCCTCGATTAGTTGATAAACACACAAGGAACTACTAGTACAGGGTAACATGTAAAGCAGAAAGATCGGTTGAAAATGAAATGTACAATGCAACAACAGACAATTTTGGTAGGGTTACACAAGGTGGGAGAGAAAATCAAACAAAAGAAGTTCAAATTCATCAAGTCCAAAAGGCAGAAAATTAACAAATGGATCAGCTAGCCATGCTTTTGAGTACTCATGAGATAATTTAATATGCTACATGAACATAGCACCAAATGATGCATCCTAATTACGGCACACATAGAAATAAGCAAATTGTCTGTTGGCTGACTTGAAACCACAAATTGCAGATATGTAAAATTGCTATGCAGATAATGATTTTCATTCTCTTTCTTCAGGCTTTGTTCAAAAATTGTCTTGATTGTCTCCATAGCGTATCATGAGTTTGATACAAAACCGAGTGTATGACACAAGAGAAGAAACAAAATAAAAGAAACAGGTGTATAGATGATAGCATCCAAAAAGCAGATATGACAAGGTACTTGATGCAGAAGAGCAAGTTGATCATCAAGGAGCATGAGACTAATGAACATGAGCCAGGATCAGTAAATGGTACTTCCATATTGGATAAAAGATGAAGAGACAAACACTAGGAATATGATGCTATGAATTAACGTAGCTTAAGCATCATTAATGGCAGAAATCAGGAAGATGACGAATTGATTAATGAACTGGAATTAAAGCAAAAGTAAATGATATTCAAGCTTTTGAGAGACTTGATTCTCTCCCAAATGAACTCTTAAAGCTCGCCAAAACTCTCATCAATATTCAACATACTTCCTCTCTCCCTAGCATACCCTATATATAGTGTTTCTCCTCTAATGAACTACTTATCTTATTCTTCAAGCTATTAACAATTTAACAATAATTCCACTACCTATAGCGCCCTCTCCATAATATTGATTGATAGCATATGAATTGTTGAAGTGCAACTTGGGTCATATGATAACATCACTAACACTTTGATTGAATGACAATGATGGAGGACAAGGAAGGGGAGAGAAGGAGATGGAAGGGAGAGAAAAGGAAGGAGAGGGAAGAGTGTGCTTGCATGTTCCTTCTTAAATCTTTCCAACATTGAGATATTAAGAGTGGAGGTATTAATGAACCCTTCCTATTCTCTTCCCTTCCCCCATGTTTTATCCAAAGGAAAATGTATCCCTCTCTTTCCCTTCTCGCCCTTTCCCTACAAATCCTCCTATCCCAACAAACTATAAATGGACATTAGTAGCTTATCAAACTTCAATCAGCCAAGACAAGCAAATTGCTACTGAAAGAGCATGAAGCACCACCTTAGCAGACAAGGTTTAGAATAAGGATATATCATCCACACATGATGCTTCTCACCCCGCTCTTCTTAGCACCATCTCTTAACTAGTCAAGCAAGAAAATTCTTAACGCTTTCATATAAATATTTCATGCATTCTATACTTCGAGCTTTATTCAGATATTCCATTCTGTCTAGAGCCAGTTAGCACACTCATCCATCAAGTCTTTCTTCCACTTATCTTTGCTGCATACATGATCGTGAACTCACCAAAAAAGAGCAACACTATTACATATAGATGTCAGCATGGACTATTCCTGTACAATCATAAGCAGTGATTCCTTCCAATTTACTTCAACAAACTGCAATCTTCTACTTCGTTTGTGAATATTGCAGTACCTAATAACATAATGATATAACTGGCCTAAAAGTTTGAACACACCAATTTTGATCAATGTATACACCCCTAACGAGAAAGGAAAAACCTTGGAGGAACAAATCAAAGGTCAAAGGAAAAAAAAAATATTAATCAAAAACCGCATCCATAAAACCTCATAATGATCATATGGTATGAGGTGGATGGAGAAATAACGTTTATCTTAATTCTAAGCAATTATACAAACTCTAGAAAAGCCTCATAAAACAAAACACAATTAATCATGCTAATTGAACAAGAAAACACTACAAAAGGACGATCTGAACAACTAACTTTATGATAATTATAAAATGATCACCCCTGCACTACTAGCATGAAGATTAACAAAATAAGATCTAGGGTCAGTTTCAAAGGAATCTCTTGGAATAAAGAGTCTCCCATCACCTTCATCATCTTCGAAGATCTCTTAAAACAGCAACAGTAGATGCTGAAGATCTTCCTGCATATGCTCCACAATGGCATTAAGAGGCCACGGATGCATCTGATTATGGCAAACAAGTAGCAGCAACATAACAAGCAGAGAACAATAAACCCAATCCTTTCGGGGGGTAGAAACCTTATCGAATTTGCTGACGAGAGAATGAAACAAGTTGCTGATGGCAGCAATCCATTCATTCAGGTGAAGGAGGATCATGCTCAAGAAATCATCTGCTGATGATGATGGCGATTGGAGGGAGGAGAGAGATTGGCTTGTTCGATTAGTATACGCCCCACCTTTTCTTCCATAAGAAACCCAATCAACCCAATAGAGCTATAATCCTATATCATATGATTCCCCATTCCACCTAATAAATCATAGCCACATCAAATTTACAACCCCACGGTTCAAATATCAAAATCCCACCAACTTCTTCAAGTCCTTCCAATCAAATTAACTCGTATCGAGCCGATTATGATCGATCTCCAACTCTACCATCCTCAGGACACGAAGTATCAGCAACCCCATGAACAAAATTTTTATAATTTTTTTTTCCAATGTCATTCTTCCTAAAAACATTTAGGAGCTCAATCTCAAACCTCCATTTCCACAATTTTCCTCCTCTATTATCAAATCAAAGCCAAATTCACATTTATAATAGCACAAATTCCACTATAAGGGATTATAGAACGCTAATTTTCTATCTTTATATCAAAAATCACACCATAAATAGATAAAAAGCACAAAAACAAACGCAAATAATACAATATAATCTGGAAAAATTAATCAATTGAAATTTTTATTTCAGGTTAAAAGATGAGAAATTTACCAATTGGAACTAAGGGGTTCTTGACGCTCTTCTTCCCTTCGAAAAGGTCTTCGATGCTGGGTTCTGGGCTACCCATATATTCTCTTTCTAAAAAAAAAAAAAATCAAATTTCTGAGGAAAAAAAAAAAAAGGAAAAATGTGATTTAACCTAGAAATCAGAAATTAGAAATTAGGGGGAAAATTGCATTGATTTTCTGCTCTTTCTCTCTCCAGTGATTCTTCACAAAGGGGTGGGCGAAGCGCAGACACGCCACCACCATGAATTTGCACCGACTTTCACCTTTTAATATATGGGCCCTTTTTTTCTGTGAAATGGACCTTCTCGTGTCAAATATGTATCGGGCTCCTTCTACATAGTAACCACAACCCAAAGTAATTTAGGGCCAGTTAAGCTAGAAAAAATCAAAAAATTGATATGGGGAGTTCTCATAATTTGTCTGAAAAGATCCTAATTATTGATTAACGAACTATGAAGGATTAAGACTTCACGTAGTTCCAAAAGGTGATCAAACCTGTTTTAGTAGGTCATTATGTCACGTAATTTTTTTTTTTTGGATATTTGTATAAAAAATCGTCACCTGACTCTATTAAACATTTACATGAACTAGAGATATTCATATCCTCACACTTTCGTAAAATAAAAAAATACTGATAATTATAATTTACGTCCATAGTGTCAAATGTGACGTACTTAACAATGAAGGACTTAGAAAAATACAAGGGAGTTCTTACTTCTTACCTCGGAATAAAACAATGGAGGGACTATTGTATATTTGTATTTGTATTTGTATTAGCATTAAGGTCTAGACCTTTCCCTCCCTCCAACCAATCCTTTGATCCAACTAATATTATTTGACCACAATAAGTGAATAAGTATGCTTTCATTCAACCCTCTTGATGGTCCTATTTTATTTCTTTAAAATCTTCATCCAAATACTTCCTCTGTTTTTTTTAGTTGCAACATTTGCCTTTTCACATTTACCGAGACACTTATTTAAACGTTAATATCTCATATTGGGTGTAAGTAAAAATTATAAAAATTTGATATTTGGAATCATCGCATTGAGACGAATCTAACAAGACCCCACTTGACTATGTTTTCTCTTATATAATGGTGTGAGATTACTTAACAAAGTTGGTTGATGAATAGTGACAAAAGGCAAATGTTGCAACAAAAAAAACAGAGGTAGTATTATTTGCTCCGATCCTCATCCAAATTCCAAATGATGTGTTCTTCAAAAATGGCTGCCATGCTCATGTATGGTTGGAAAAGTAGTATGCTCATTGGACGTGGTGGTGTTGCGTTATTGTATTGCTATTATTGGTGTGCTCATTTGCTCAAGCTCAGACCACTACTCCTCTTGAAGGTTCTCTGTTCGTCCTCTATGATTTCTCCGTACTCATCGCTTCAAACTTGTCTATATTTTGTCTATATTTTTGTCTAATACTACTTGCTCCGTCTCTTTTTATTACACCCATGAACAGATTTTACTCTCCCCGCCATAGTCTACACGTTTTCTTTTTGTTCCAAATTATTTTAAATATTTCAATTTTTAGCATGGTTCATTATGATTATTATGTGAAGGAAAAATTATCAGAAACTACCTATTAAAAACACTTTTTAAAAAAAAAACTACTTTATATCATATTTATTTTACAAAACTACCTTATAAGTGGAAAAACTTTAAAAAGCACTACCAAATGTAGAATTTACTAACCATGGTTAACTATTCCCTCCAATTATCCCTCTAATTTAAGATTACGAAAATACTCCCTTAAATGACCCTAACCATCCTTGGGCCTTGACATATAGTGATGGCTCACTTGGGCTTTTTGTAAACCCATTTTGAAGTAGGTAGCTATCTATTTTGCTATTCCAGGGCCTGGGTGCTTGCTTAAGCCCATAAAGAGCTTTACGAAGGCGGTATACTTTGTCTTCTTTGCCTTCGATGAGATATCCTTGGGGTTGCTCAACATATACTTCTTCTTCGAGCTCCCCATTTAGAAATGCTGATTTGACATCTAATTGAAAGACTGGTAATTTAAGTTGAGCAGCAAGAGCAAGGACTGACCTGATAGTCTCCATGCGGACAACGGGAGCATATGTCTCGTTAAAGTCAATCCCTGGTTGTTGGGAGTAACCTTTTGCGAAGAGACGAGCCTTGTATTTCTGGATGGAGCCATCTTCGTTATACTTAACCTTGTAGACCCATTTGAGACCGATGACTTCTTTGTCTTCAGGTTTCTCAACAAGCTCCCATGTGTTGTTTTTCTCAATCATCTTGATTTCTTCATTCATGGCCTCAATCCATTTGTCTTCTCGAGCGGCTTCTTAAAAACTTTGTGGTACGCTAGTGAAGAGAGCCATGATAGCTTGATTGCACTGGAAATCCTCCAAGTAGCCTGGTGGTCGCCGATCTCTTTGTGAACGTCGCACTACTGGAGCTGAGCTTTGAGAGCTTGATCCTGATGTTGGACTCACCGATCTCGAGGATGTTGTTGAAGATCTTGGCGATGATGGACTTGAGGATGACTGCGTTGCTTGATGATTTGGACCTTCATCTTCACTTGGACTTGGTGGAAGAAAATCTCCTTCACGTGGTTGAGATTCCTTCTCTATCCACATCCATTGAGCTCCTTCATCGAAGATGACATCTCTTGAAATGACTAACTTCTTGGATTCGGGCTGATAGAGACGATATCCTTTAGATTCGTCACTGTATCCAATGAAGATACATTTTTCTCCTTTTCCATCAAGTTTTTCCCGATTTTCTTTCGGGATGTGGGCATATGCTATGCACCCGAATACTTTGAGGTGCTCCACTCTTGACTTTCTCTTATGCCAAGCTTCATAGGGTGTCATACCCTTCACTGCTTTCGTGGGAGACCTATTGAGAATATACACTGCTGTATGGACAGCTTCGGCCCAAAAATATTTTGGTAAATTCTTAGCTTAGCGTGCATCATACTGTGGGTCATTTCAGCAATTGTTCTATTTTTCCTTTCCGCAACACCATTTTGTTGAGGTGTGCGTCGTACTGTTAATTCTCTTTTAATCCCATGCTCCTTACAGAAGCTGTTAAATTCTTTACTTGTAAATTCTCCCCCACGATCTGTTCTCAGGATTTTTATAGAATGCCCACTTTGTTTTTCTGTGAGGGCTTTAAATTGCATGAAGTGGGAAAATGCTTCTAATTTTTGCTCCAAGATATAAACCCACATCATGCGAGTAAAATCATCGACAAATAATAGAAAATATCTTTTTTCGCCAAGAGACGGATTTCTGGTAGGGCCCCATATATCTGCGTGAACGAGCTCTAATGGAGCTCTAGCCCTCCAAGATGAAGTAGGAAATGACAATCTATGCATTTTGCCATATATACAGCCCTCACAAATTTTTCTTTCATTAGTTATAGGTGGAAGCCCAATCACCATTTCTTTTTGTTTTAACAGTTTTAAACTGTTAAAATTTAGATGCCCGAATCTTAAATGCCACAATGTGGACTCATCCACCATAGAACTTAGGGCAACATTATTCTCCAATTGCATTCTTAATGGAAATATTTATTAGGAGCCATTTGAGTAGCAGTAATTAATTGCCCTTTTCTCTTATCAAATATGAGGCATTTATTAGCATCAAATTTCACCATGTAGCCTCTTTGGATCAGTTGGCCTACACTTAACAAATTTTGTGCAAGCCCGGAGACATAGAAAACATCAGAAATAAATTTAGACGAGCCGTTTTTTGTTTTAACGGCTATTGTCCCCTTACCGAGAACCTCTTGGTTGCTTCCATCACCAAGAGTAATTTGTGTTTTTATGTTTTCATCCAGACTGACAAATGAATTTTTATTGTCAGTTATGTGGTTAGAACAACCACTATCGATATACCATATATCATTTGACTCTTGGTGAGCATTCAAACACGTATAAAATAATTGATCTCTAGGCTCCTTATTTTCCGTAAAATTGGCCTCTTCTTTTTGCCGGAACCAACAATCTTTTTCAAAATGAGTGTGTTTTTTGCATCTTTTACACTTATACCGGTAATCTTGTGTATTATGGCCATTTTTCTTACATAAATTGCAATAGGAGCCAGATTGATTATTTTCTCGAGTTCCTTGATTTTTGTGACTTCCTCTCCCCCTGCTACGGTTATATGAAGTACCTCCTTTACCGTAGCCATTTGTACTTTTATTTTCTCCATTATTAGAGAATTTTAATTTTGCTTGAAAAGCTTGTTCTAGTACGTAGCTGCTCTGTAAATCTCTGCATTCTATCTTCATGTGCTAGAAGGGAGCCCATTAATTCAGTTAAACTTAATTTAGATAAATCTTTATTAGACTCCTTTATCGCAGCCACTATATGATCATAATTTTTGGGGAGACTTCTTAATATTTTCCGAACAACTTGGACATCTTCAATTTTATCTCCATTAGTTCGGATTTGATTTATAATATTTGTTACTCGACTAAAAAACTCTTGAATTGTTTCATTTTCTGCCATTAATAAATTATCAAAGTCTCTCCATAAAGATTGGAGTTTGAAAAGTATAACCTTTTCGGAGCCCCTATATTTTGTCTCCAGGATACTCCAAGCCTCCTTGGCCGTTGTAGCAGCCATAATAGTAGGGAGGATTGTTTCATCTACTCCCCGATAAATTAAGGATAGGGCATAATTATCCCTAATCCGATTTTGTTTATATTGCTTTCGCCGTGTTTCATCCCAAGTGGCTTCTTGGATCAAATCATTTGCTTGTTCATAACCATTTTGTACTAACTCCCACAAATCTTGTGAGATAAATATGGATTTCATTTGGATAGACCATTGTTGATATTTTTCTCCCTTAAATGTAGGTACCCAATTTACTTAGGGGTAGTTAAATGTGTTTGAGGTTGAAGTGTTTGAGGAAGTCATTTTAATTTATGTGGTGTTTGGTTTTTATTTAAGGGAGTTGGGTTATTTTGTGTTTGGTGTATAAGTTTTATGGAAGTATGATAATTTGTATGATGTAGTGGAGGTTTGGATTTAATGGCTCGGATACCACTCATGGAAATCGTTGGACGAAAGTTTTGGTAGACTTAGATTATAAGAGAGATGGATTTTGTTAAAAAAAAAGGAGGAGAGAAGATTAGAGGAATCTCTTAATTGATATTGGTTAACAACAACTTCATTTTTTTCATTGCTTCACAAGGAGTCATACATGTATTTGTACAAGCTTGAGGTCGGTGATGTAACCGACATATGTGTTTCTAATTTTTTCTTCTTTACTCTAGACATACTAGGCTAGTGGAGTCTGGGACTTTCCACTTAGTCATTCTAGATTTCTCTAATATTTTCACCATCTTCCTAGATTTTTTAGATTAGTTTTTAACAGGGGAGCTATTTTCTTCCCTTGAAAAATAAAGTTCAGCCCATATTTCCCCCTCTCATTTCTGACCAAATGTGAATTGTACATTTAAATTTCGGGAAAGCACTATGAAACTATGGATTAAAAATCGAATATATAGACTTATTACGAGGTTTCTTTTTTGAAAGGTAATATCAATTATGAGGTACTTCTAATTACGTTCAACCATGATATGGTCAGATTTTCTTTTGTTGGCTTTCAAGTATACTGTATATGTGGTATTCAATTCCTCTCTTTTGTTTAATCTCTTATTCACTCTACTTTTACTACACTTAGGGGTGAAAGTTCGGTGTACGGTTTGGATTAGGGCCTAATCCAATCCGATCCGAACAAAATTTGGATTTTAATTTTCCAATCCGAATCCAAACCAATTAGAGTTTGAATCCGATCCAATCCAATCCGAATTTTCATACTCTAGATTGGATCCGATCCGAAAATCCGATTTTTTAAAACTTAGTTTTTCGATGAAATAAATTAAGCACAACAACAGCCTAGTAGATTTAGGAAATGAGGAATTAAGTGTTGTTAGGGTTTTAGGGGAAGGGTTGAAGTGCTACGCCTATACGCCTACTCGGGTATGGATTAGGCTTATTATTTATAAAAAATCAGTTGAGCACTTAAGCCCAATCCAGATACATAATACAAGGCATATTACTATTTGGTTATATTGGATTTTTGGATCCAATTACCCTCAATCCAATCCGATCCGAAAATCCATTTTTTCAAAAAATTTCAATCTGAATCCAATCCGAATTACTAATTCGGATTGGATTGGATTGGATTTTGGATTATATCCGAATAACTTTCACCCCTAACTACACTAGCTGTTAGTCAGCACGCGATGCACGCTGTCTCCACAGTAGCAAAATCTGATCAGTAAAAGGATGGCCTAATTATTTTAACCAGAAATTTTCTGAATTAACTCACAATACAATTTTATATAAGTTTTTGTCAAGGACCTATATTTTCAAAACCTATATCCATAAGTGACACATTGCTTTAGATTTAGCCATGTTTTTTAGCATCATTAACTCTCCATCATATGTTTTGTGTCTATTCTTTTTTTTTTTTTTCTTTTTGAGAGAATTTTGTGTCTATTCTTTTCTTCTGTTATTTGTGTCTAGCCACTAACATTGTCATCATTAAGCAAAATCAAATGAAAAAATAAATACTCCAGTAATGACACAAAAAAATAAATAAGGAAAAGGGTTAGTGAGTCTATGTTATTTCTCTTATATGTATCTCTTTTCATATTTGATGGTTTTTACTTGATTAATGAACACAATTAGTAAATGTAATATTACAGACAAATTAGCTCTAAGTGCATAACATAATAGTGGTGATGACTAACAACGTACTTTCTCCGTTTCTTAATACTTGCAATCATTATTACATTAAACTTTTGCATTATTCATCTATTATCTTTGACTATAAATTTTTTTATGACAAATAATAAAATTTGCTATTAACTAATGACCTATTTGGGATTATTGCCAAATTTCAGTTTTTGGTTTTGTGAATGTAAAAGTCATGTGATAGGATGAGAATAATGAATCTAAAATTAGAATCTAAAATTAGTCATACTTATTTTGAACATGTCAATTTTAAAAATTGATAACTGAAAACAGGAAACTACATTTTCTAGGTTCTCTATATTCATGTTTCGGTTTTTTCACCAAATGCCACGAATGTTTTTTTATAACCAAATACCCCTACACTTTCTAAAATTCAGCATATAACCCCGAATATTATAGAAATACATTAGAATCTTCTTATGGACTATTGGCGCATAACTCCGTTAGTCATTAACCCATAGTTAACCTAACTAACCCACTAACCCTTATTTACCCTGTCCTTAATTTCTCTCCTTCCATCCTCCGTAAGTGTCCTCCTCTTCTTTCTCTCTCCACCCAACCCCCTTCACCTACACATCCACATCCACATCCACCTCCATGTCAGCACCGTGTATTCCTGGCTACTCCAATTAAGGAGTGTGCCCTCTCTCCTCCATGACCTGCATAAAATTTCTTGCCCACACATGGAGTGGTATGCTGGAGTCCGAAGAAACTCGGATGCGCAGGTCCAGCCATTGCCAAATCCTCCTGCTAGGCTGCTAATGTTACAATTGCGAAAGAATGTTATGGGGTTTCCCACATAGATGGCAGCGGCTGTCTAAGAGGATCTGTTTTTTTGGTTTACTTGATGTATCCTACAATCGTTTATCTGGGAGCTTCCCTTCTTGGGTCAACCAACCAAATATGCAACTCTATGTTTTTTTTCCTGAATCTATTTACTTGAGATCTTTGGTAAAGTTGCTCTTCTTGTATACTACCAAAAATATTAAATGCTAAAATCAGCACTTATGCAATGCATGCTACATATTTTACATACTTATTGTTTGATGGATATTTTCTTATTGTGATTCTATATCAATGCAGTAACTTTGTTGCGAATAATTTTCAGTATCAAGCGTAAACAGCAGGTTATGACACTTTACTTTAACCAATACATTTTATAGATGGTTACTTAAAATAACTGATGCTCATGCTCTAGTTAGGCCTGTTCTTTTGGAACGAACTGAATCGAACTTAATTTGTGGGAACTGAATTGAATTAAACTTAATTTGTGTGAGCTGAAGTGAATTGAACTGAAGCCGTGAGAGAAATATGTCTGAAGTGAACTGAATTTGGCTGAACGGAATGAAACTGAACTTAATTTGTCTATACTGAACTGAATTTCTATTAACTCTGTCCAAAAGAACAAGGCCTTAAGGACTACTGTATGCCATGCCAAACACAGTTAGAAACAAATAAAAAATAATTGTTTGAGTGTTCTTAGCGAAAGTAAACTCTTATTCCTCCAGAGGGGTAAGTGTCATAGAATTTGCTCTATTAAAAGGCAAAACTACTGGTATATAGCCCCATTAATAATGTTATTATCTAAATATCAAAGCAAATGCCTATTGGCCTTAGCTTGAAGTGTGTGTGATGCACAACCCTCCTCGTGTCATAGAATTTGCTCTATTAAAAGGCAAAACTACTGGTATATAGCCCCATTAATAATGTTATTATCTAAATATCAAAGCAAATGCCTATTGGCCTTAGCTTGAAGTGTGTGTGATGCACAACCCTCCTCGTATCGGGTATTCATATATTCCATAGTTAACCATACAACAAGAACCTAAAGTTTGAGATTTTTCATTGTTAAGGATGTATAGTTCCAGAACGTATCGCTAAGGACCTCAAGCTAGATATTAGTTATAATGGTGTTAATAAAAATACTCTAGGTCACCATGTAGAATTTCACAATAAAAATGCAGACGTCATGTCCTTAACTTTAAGAATGTACTAACTCCATTTCCTTTTTTTTTTGTAAGGAAATAATTTTACACCACTCTTCAATTTGTTAAAAAAATTATGACTGCCTTATATGCCCAAATATTAATAATTATTTAGAAATTTATTTTTCGATCACTTGCTCCTTAAAAAATCCCTAAAATAGTCACCATTGAAATTTAACATAGCCTCTTATATATACTATATTTTCCCTTTTATTGTATAGGGCTATGTTAAATTTCAATGGTGCCTTATTGGGGCTTTTTTAAGGAGCAAGTTATTGAATAACAAATTTTTAAATAACTATTATTTTTTTGTGCTTTTAAGGTTTTAAATGGAAATGAAGTTTCCATAAAAAAAAGGAAATGAAGTTGGTGTGTTCTTATAGCTCAAGACTTAGGGTATGAACTAGTTTTTAGGCACGGATGATGCTCCATGTAATTATAATTTTCATTTATTAATATTTTACTTAAAACCTATAACACCAAACATCACATTGTTTAGTGGTTAAGACTTTAGTACTTCCTCTGTTTTGAAATAAGTGAAATACTTCTCTTTGTCACGTGAGAGCTTTCTAAGAAAAATGTTTCACTTATTTCAGAATGGAGTAAGTATATAAGCTTGAAGTCATGGGATCAAATCTTATGCCATGCAGTTTCTAATTCTTTATGATATGTGTAGTACATGAAGTAAACACTCTAAGGGATAGCGCCACGTTGCACGATTCTTTGTTTAGATACGACTAATATATTAGTATAGATTTGTTGATCGTCAAGGATCTAGAGTAACTTTATTAACACCGCTGTAACTACAATCTAACTTGAGGTTCGTAACAATATGTTTTGAAACTTTAGGTTCTTAACGATAAAAACTCTCAAACTTTAGGCCCTTGTATATGGTTAACCCAATATTCCATGATGGAAGAAGGTAAAAGTCACAACCACCTAGTCCATGTTGCACCAGTAGTGTGTTAACTCGCAATTTAGGGCTTCTCCCAACAGTTCTTGTGACGTGTCCTGTACGGAAATTGATAGATCTACCCACTAGAAATAAACACTAGTAATTAGTGGTGTACAACTCAGCAGAGACAATTAAAAAATAATTAACTCTGCTAAGCTGTACTCCACTAACTATTAATGTCTATTTCTAGTGGATGGATTACCTACTGGGTAGACAAAAAATTTTCTTATCCTGTACTTCACGTACTTATTCATCTGTCATGCCAGAATTATATGTTTATCGTTGTAATTGAGAGTTCTATAACCTTTCTAACTTCAAACTAGTGCCTTTAAAATAGTATCACACCTAATGCAAGATCAATGTGACCATAAATATGGAAGTCAAAAGACAGTTTTTTATAATTTAATACATGCATTATGCATATGCTTCAGACTTTGAATAGAAACCAATTCCCAGCCCACTTGATTAATAGTTTATTAATTTGGTTACACTAAAATCTTGTAAGAGCATTTTGGTTGCAGATCTTTGCCATCAGGGCTAAACTGTTTGCAGAATGGATTCCCTTGCAACAACGGCTTAGGTCTTTGTAAGTACATTTTTCTAGTTTTTTCTTTTCGGTTCATCCATCGTTTTGGTAAAGACCCTCAATTTTATAGGGAGTATGTGTCGGAGGAACTAAAGTTTTTCAAACATACTCCCTCTATCCCAAAAAGATCTGAACATGTGAAGGAAATAGTTATGCTTTAACCTTCATTAATGGTTAAGCGTATATTATATACAATACTAGTTGGGCTTAATCACAAACTTTAAGCTAGCCCAATATAATATTAACAATGCCTAACATAAATACATAATACAATTAATCCAAATACCTCCCTCAAGTTTGAGCATGAAGATCACAAATGCCAGCTTGTGGAGGAAATAATCGAAGTGTTGTTTGCCTAAGGCCTTAGTAAAATATCCGCCAATTGTTCATTGGTAGGAACATTAGTCGGATTGATCGTACCATCCAAGATAACATCACGTAAAAAGTGGCAATCTACTTCTATATGTTTCGGCCGTTCGTGGAAAATAGGATTTTGAGCAAGATATATAGCAGATTGACTATCACAATATAAGTTCATAGCTCGAGGATGCCGAATTCCAAGACTGTGAAGTAGCCCTTTCAAGTTTCAACCACTCAAGTTCACAAGTTAAAGCCGCCTTAGACCTATATTCAGCCTTTGCAGAAGAACACGAGACAATGACTTGCTTTTTCGTTTTCCAAGACACAAGACACGACCAAGAAAAAGAAGCCAACCGGACAAAAATATGCTGTTAATAGGACAACTAGCCTAGTCCGAGTCACACCAACCCTGACAAGTGAAGATCACACTTAGCACGAAGAAGGATACCTTCACATGACTATTTTTCAAGTAACGTGCAACACGTTAGCAACATCCCAGTGATCACGGCAAGGGGCATGTAAAAGTTTGCGACAAGATATGCACAACATAACCCAAGGGCGAGTAAAAGACAAGTAAATGAGGCGTCCAACCAAACGCCTACAACGTTCTAGATTATCGAACAAAGGACTAGTAGATCGCCCTAAATGATTATTTTGCTCCATTAGAAAAGTCGCGGGTTTCGCACCAAGCCGACCTCCTTCAGAAATAATATCAAGAGTATATTTGTGCTGGCAAAAGAAGATACCCTCTCGACTGTGTGCTACTTTAATACCAAGAAAATACTTGAGGACTCCAAGGTCCTTCATATGAAAACAAAAGCACACATATATTTCTTGAAAGCAACAAGAGTAGCGGAATCATTCCCAGACATAATCAGATCATCCACATAAATGAGCACATTAATCTGAATCTTACACTGATGGAGTTTAAACAATGAGTAATCAGAGTATGAATGTTGAAAACCATACAACTTCAAATAATGGGCAAGTTTAGCAAACCAGCAGCGCAGAGCTTGCTTCAACCTGTATAAGGACTTTCGCAAACGACAAACTTGGTTTGATTTAGTACCCCGAAAGCCCGGAGGTAGCTTCATATAGACCTTCGCTTAAAGATCGCTGTGCAAGAAGACATTATGCACGTCCATCTGATGAAGCTCCCTATTTTTAGCAGCAGCAACAGCTAGGAAGGCACGAACACTAGTCATCTTAGCAATGGGCGCAAAAGTATCAGTGTCATCTCATCGATGCCAGCAACCTGATGGTTTTCGAAGACAACAAGCCGAGCTTTGACACATTCAACACTCCCATCTGCATTGTACTTCACCTTGTACACCCAATGACTAGCGCATGTTTCCCATGGGGAAGAGGTTCCATGGGCTAGCTTAGTATAATATTAACCAAGCCTAACACAAAGCTATACATAATACAACTAATCCCAATACAAGACTTTTTGGGAACGTAGTTTGAGGCGATAAGTTGTAGTGTAGTTATAAAATATTATTTTATTTAAAACTAGACGTGATAGGAGTTGGTGAGTAATTCTTTTATTGAAGAAAAGAGAGATTATTGAGTAATATTTATTGATATAGATAGAGTGTGGGCCAAAGGGGATTAGAGAACTAATATAATAATAGTGAGACCATATACTAAAAATCAAACTCTATAAACTAATTTGGGACAAATAAAGAAAGAAAATATTTAAACTATTATGGGAAAGAGACTATTATCGGGGAAAAAAAAAACTTTACCATGAGATTGTGGGAGTGAGTAATGGAAATCCGATTAAGTAGTTTTTGAAAACTTGCATTCATTTCAAATAATGGACTTCAAATTTGGAATTTAAAAAATCAATATTTATTTCCAAATCTGGTGTCTGGAAAACACTAAAATTTGAATAAAGAATTCCAATGTGAGAACCTCCTACTATCCCACCTTCTCTATCTGCTTTTCCACACCACCATGGCGCCACCTAAAAAATCAGAAAATATTGGGCCTTCTCCTCATTCTCACTCCTCAACCTCCATTTCCACCACCCACGTTGTCACCTCTTTCTTCCGCCACCACCACCAAAAAATTACTTTGAAAAATGATCTCGAACTAAAACAATAGGTTCTTGTCTTTGGCCATTAAAAGTTCAAGATCTAGAACTTTTACAGACAAACTCAAAATTTTAAGGTTAAAATGTTAAATTAATTAATGGAAGGCTTGAAGAAGATAGTGGTACGCTTAAAATAGATGGTATGGCGGATAAGGAGAGAGAAACAAAGAATAGTGAATGGTGAAGATGGAACATAAGACATAAGTGAGGATCTGGGCATCAACCGTTTGTGAGGAGAGTTAGAGCAAAGCCACTCATGTCTTTTTAGATCATGAAAATGTGTCATGGAGTGCGATTTAAAAAATCATGGCCTTTCACTCATGGTTTTTGGGTGATCTAATTTGGGTCATCCCATGACGTATTGCAATTTAGATCATCACATGATTTAAGTCATAGAACAAGTCATGGAGCAAGTAAAAGTGGTCCCATATGCATAATTTATAACTCGAAATTTGTAATTTAAATATCTTAAAAACTACAAAATAAAATAAAACATTTACCAATGGTCATAATTTTTTGAGATATTAATCATACCTTTATTATACAGTAGTATTCCTAACAGTACTCCTCTTCTAAAATCGATTAGAATTCTTCTTTTGTGCATCGTATTCATTTGCTTATATTTAAATTCAAGCATTAATTTTGTCAAGTTAATTAATTGATTCTACTGCGAATTAGTTGACCTCTCAACAAAAAGAAAAGAAAAAAGAACTCGGAGCACTAGTAGCTGTGGAAACCTCCACTGCATAAGCACAATCAAAGAGGGGTGTATGGGTATAACCCAAGTACGTTAGCGGATCCCTGTGATAAGTCCGCGAACGCCAAAACGGACGCTAACGTTGTAAATGTTGCCTATAGCTCTAACAAGTCAGTACATCAACATGGTCCGATGACGTTGGCGGTCGTCAAACAAGACAAAATAAGGGAATCTTCCCAACTGTCAAAAGCACCGCGACCGTACACGTGTAAAAGGATTACGCACCCTGTCAGGTGAATAGTACTTCTATAAATACCCCACTAGTACTATTCTGCAGGTACATTCTCTCACACTCAGAATTCTTATCTCTCTCTCTACTTTCTCTCTCTAAACCCTATTTGGGCACGTGCTGACTTGAGCGTCGGAGGGGGTTTCCTCGCATCCCCCCCGAGGGTAGTTCACGTTTGCTTCTTGTGCAGCTATTCACTAGCGGAGTTTACCCAAATCTTTGGCGGACTTCTCTCAAGACCGCCAACCGTTTCAACACCGAAACAACTTGGCGCTAGAAGGAGGGGCTTTCATCTTTGTGAACGCCAACATGGAAAGAGCAAACAATGACGGCCGTGACCCATCCGAGTTAGGACGGCGGGAACGTCAACGAGCAAAGAAACCCCCGGGGAACAATGTGTCTCAGGTAAACACTGGAAGCGGATCATTTAACTTGGCTCAACTAAGTCAATTCTCCCCTGAGCAGCTACAAACTGTAGCGTCTTTCATCCAGATGTTACAAGCGGGTACTCAGCCTAACAACACTCCCAATGCAAGGGCAGGTCAGCTTCGTAGGCGTATGTCGACCATGAACGGTCGCAACGTCGATGGCACCCCCGTAAGAAGGATGCGGACCTTCAATCAGGAGGGACGCCAATTGGAAAGGCAAATTGAGGACCCAGAATATGAGGAAGTCATCCTAGAAACTGAGGATCTCAACAATTCTGAAGAGGATCAAAGTCGTTCCCACCGGGAACACAGCATCAGTGGCGCAAGCAATTATTCTGCTGGCGGACACTTATTGATCAAGCCTAAGCAGTCCCCTTTCATTCCAGAAATCTTGAACCACCCCATGCCGCGAATCAAGATGCCGTCCTGCAAGTATGATGGCACCTCAGACCCAGACGATCATGTGGCCGCTTATGAAGGGCACATGTATTTATACACTCAGTGGACGCTATCTCGGTGTAAGGTTTTCCCATCTACTTTGGACCGGGATTGCCCGGACATGGTTTAAAAGCATCGGGGCCGATAATGTTTCTAGTTTTTCTCGGCTTTCATCTATGTTCGGCACTCATTTCGTGAGTAATAGGCGCCGCGAGCGCACAACCGGCAAACCGTTATCTATCAAACAGAGGGAGAATGAGAGCTGCGAGATTTCGTCGGCCGCTTCAATGCCGAGGCGGTCACCATTCCCCGCCTTCGGCAGGACGTGGCCGTCTTAGCTCGATGACCGGCCGAGGGAAGGGTCCGCGTTTAGAAGCTATCCGGGCCGTAAAACCTTCACATCACTTGAGCCGGTCTTGAGGAAAGCAAACGATTTCATCGGGGGAAGAGTTTGACAAGGCCGCAAGCAACAAAAGTCGCGAGCCGGAAAAAGAAGAAAGATGATAAGCGAGAGGAAAGAAAAGGGTCGCGAAACCGATCGCGGCGGGATGAAAGGAAGCGGAATCAAATGTGGTCAAGAAGGGAAATGACTGCAGAGAAGAATGACCGCGAAAGGTACGAATACAAAGATAAATTCGATACATATACGCAACTCACGACCTCAAGGGCTCGGATATATCGGATGATGAACAAGGACGAGTGATAAGTGGCAACGTCCTAAGCAAATGTTTCATAAAAACCGTGATAAGAGCAAGTGGTGTGACTTTCACGGTGATCACGGTCACACTACCGAGAATTGCAGGCACTTGAAGGATAACCTGGAGGATCTGATAAGACGGGGTAACTTCACTCAATACAAGGCACAATCAAAGGACGGAGACGTAGTGAAGCCTAATAACCGGAATGTGCAATCGCGGATTGCTGAGATTCATGTTATAAGTGGCGGTCCAATTCATGGCGGCGTCAATGGGGCAAGGCAAGCTCGAAGGAATTCGAGCACCGGGTCAATTTCAATGAAAGCATGCAATGGAGGAGGCCGCCAAGAATGCCCGCCATGTCTTTCACGGTTGAAGATGCAAAGCATGTTGTCTACCCTCATGATGACCCTCTGGTGGTCACGCTGAAAGTGTCAAACTGTTTGATCCACAGAATCCTGGTAGACGGAGGAAGTTCCGCAAACATTCTGTACTTCTCAACCTTTGAAAAATTAATGATTGGTCGGGAACATCTGAAGCCTGTACGCTACCCAGTGATAGGATTCACGGGGGCGTCAGTGATCCCAGAGGGCCTAATAACCTTACCGGTCAGAGTAGGGGAGGATGAGAACGCCAGGGATGTGATGGCGGAGTTTTTAGTGGTTGACGTGCCGGGAGCTTATAACGCAATTATCGGACGCCCTTTCATCCATGACGTCCAAGGAGTTGTGTCGACCTATCATTTGACTATGTTGTACGTTTCCAATCTCGGGACGACAAGCAAAGTTGAGAGGAAATCAAGAAATGGCGAAATCATGCTACCTAACAAGCATTAAAGCAACCGACGAGGAGAAGTGCCTGGGTAGAAGAATTGAATCGCCAACCGGAAACAAAGGCGAGCTCAGAAGAGGGCTCTGGCGGATGAGGAAGGGCCCGAGAAAGGGGATGAGGAAATGGATGTTTTAATGGAAGAGCTGGAATCCAGGCCTGATGATACTCCAAGGCCCAAGCCGGATGGAGAAACAAAACAGGAGATGCTGGCAGATGATCCGGCAAGGACAGTGGCTGTTGGAACAGACATGGACCCAAAGGTCAGGGTCAACCTGGTGACTCTCCTACGAGAAAACGCGGACGTCTTCGCATTCTCAGCGGATGAGATGCCGGGAATTGACCCGGCCGTGATGGTACATCGTCTAAATGTTGACAGCACTGTCCGACCTGTCAAGCAAAAGAAGCGAAATTTTTCGGCCGAAAAGAATAAGGCCATTAAAGAGGAGGTTGATAAGTCGGTTGGCAATGACTTCATTGAGCCATGCGACTACCCGAGTGGTTGGCTAATGTAGTCATGGTAAAGAAAGCTAGCGGCCAATGGAAGATGTGTGTGGACTTCACGGACCTCAATAGAGCTTGCCCAAAAGATTGCTACCATTGCCGCCGAGAATAGACCAGCTAGTAGACTCTACTAGCGGTCATGCATTGTTAAGCTTTATGGATGCCTTCTCGGGCTATCACCAGATCAGCTTGCTCGAGGCCGATAGGAAAAAAGCTGCGTTCATCACAGATTGCGGAGTATATAATTATAAGGCAATGCCGTTTGGGCTCCGTAATGCGGGGGCAACCTATCAAAAGCTAGTCGACAAAGTGTTCGCGGATCAGAGGGGGAGAAATATCGAAGCATATGTTGACGACTCCATCGTCAAGAGTAAAACTGACCGTGAACATTTGGACGATCTAGAAGAGACCTTCAGAACTTTGAGGAAGTATAAGATGAAGCTCAACCCAAAGAAATGTGTCTTTGGGGTGAGAGCGGGAAAGTTCTTAGGCTTCTTGGTCATCAAAAGGGGGATTGATGCAAACCCAGACAAAGTTCAAACCATTGTCGACCTGCCTGAGCCAAGAAGCGTCAAGGATATTCAGCGGTTAACAGGGAGAATGGCGGCCCTCACTCGATTCATTTCAAAATCAGCAGACAAAGCTTTGCCTTTCTTTGTTCTGCTAAGGGGGAATAAGAAGTTCGAGTGGGGAGAGGAGCAAAGCAAAGCATTCCTGGCGGTAAAAGAGCATTTAAAGAAGCTACCTACCATTACAAGGCCCGAGACTGGGGACGTATTACAACTATACATCTCGGCCTCGCCGAAGACAGTCGCGGCCGTGTTGTTGGTAGAAAAGGAAAAGAGGCAGCAGCCAATTTATTTTATCAGCCACATTCTTAACGGTCCGGAGAGCCGTTACCAGTGGGTAGAAAAAATGGCTTTGGCTGTGGTAATAGCCGCCAGGAAACTCAGACCATACTTCGACTGCTATCCCATTCAAGTTTTAACTAACCAGCCGCTAGAAAAAGCGTTGCAGAAGATGGATAGTTCCGGCCGCTTGCTGAAATGGGCCGTTGAACTATCGGAGTATGATATACAGTATAAGCCTAGAACCGCTATCAAAGCGCAGGCCCTGGCAGACTTTATCGTGGAAGCCTCATATGAGGAAGAAGTGGAGCAAAAGGAAGTCTGGCTACTGGAAGTCGATGGATCGTCCGCTGTTAGCGGATCAGGAGCGGGTATAGTGATGACTAGCCCTGAAGGATATTCTTACCAGTACGCCATCAAGTTCGCCTTCTCGGTGTCAAACAACGAAGCAGAATATGAAGCGCGGAATGCCGGACTGAGAATGTGTTTGGCAGCGGGTGCTAAGAAAGTGTTTTTAAAAACGGACTCACAGTTGGTGAGCGGCCAACTGAAGGGTGAATTCGAAGTCAGAGAGGCCAATATGCAAAAATACGTTGAAAAGGCCAAGGAATTGATAGTTCAATTGGATCATTTTGAGATTCAAGCGATACCTAGGGCCGAGAACACAAAAGCGGACGCATTGTCCAAATTGGCAAGCTCTGACTCGTTTAGCATTGAAAGAACCGTCACGGTCGACATCTTGAGGGAAAAGAGCATCACAGAAAAGGTCATAACTGTCAATAGTATAAGCCAGCAGGGAGAATGGTTTAGCGAGCTGGTGACATACAAGTTGACTGGGACGCTTCCGAATAATCCTTCGTCTGCCAAGAAATTGAAACGACAAGCAAGCTGGTACGTCATATACCAAAATGAGTTATACAAAAAATCATTCAGTCTACCTCTGCTTAAATGCGCAACCGCATGGGAATCCGCGAAGATCCTCGAAGAAATACATGAAGGTATATGCGGTAACCATATTGGCGGAAAGGCTTTGGCACTCAAGGCATTAAGAGCGGGATTCTATTGGCCAAGTATGCTGGCGGATTCCCAGAGCTACGTTAAAAGATGTGATAAATGCCAGAGATACGCACCCGTCATTAACAGACCAGCCAACGATTTGAAGCCTATCCTATGCCCGATCCCGTTCGCACAGTGGGGAATGGACATCTTGGGACCGTTCACCACAGCAACAGGGGGAAGAAAGTTCCTAATAGTGGGAATTGATTACTTCACCAAGTGGATAAAGGCAGAGCCGACAGCAAAAATCAAGGTAAATCAGGTCAAGAAATTCATCTGGCAAAATATTATGACAAGGTTTGGGATCCCCATGGCTATCGTCTTTGATCATGGCGTCCAATTCGATTGTCGTCCTGTACAGGCCTTCTTAACGGAATTTCGAGTAAAATTTGCATACTCAGCCGTTTGCCACCCTCAGAGCAACGGACAAACAGAGGCCGCGAACAAGCAGATCCTAAACGCCTTGAAGAAAAAGCTAGATGAATTCAAAGGAGGATGGGCTGATATGGTACCGGCAATGCTATGGTCAAACAGAACAACAGAGAAAGAAGCAACGAGAGAGAGTCCATTCAAGTTAGCCTTCGGTGCAGAGGCGGTGTTGCCAGTAGAGGTGGGGTTACCCTCTTACCGGATCAAGCATCAAGACCTGCAAAGGAATGACCAGGCACTTAGGGAAGACCTAGACTTCTTGCCGGAAACAAGGCTCATGGCAGAACTGAGAGCAGCCGCTTACAAAGACAGGATCAGCAGGGCTTACAATAAGAAAGTCATGGAGAGGCCATTAGATGTTGGCGACCTGGTCCTTCGCAGAACAGCGGCCACTGGCAAAGCGCATATTAAGGGAAAGCTGACTGCTAACTGGGAAGGCCCCTACATCATAGCCAAGAAGATTGCTCTCGGATCCTTCATTTTAAAGAACATGGACGGCAAAGAGCTTAAAAATTGTTGGAATGCTAGCGTCCTAAAGAAATACTATGTTTGAGTTACTAAATGTAATAGGTCGAGAACCACCCTTGTTTAATTAAATAATACAAACTCCTGTCAGCAGTTCATCAATTGTCTTATTATTTCCATACACACGAATCAAAAGCCATATGACAGGCTCAAAGTACGTAAACGGTCATATGACAGACCTAGTACGAATCAAAAGCCATATGACAGGCTCAAAGTACGTAAACGGTCATATGACGACCTAAGTACGAATCAAAAGCCATATGACAGGCTCAAAGTACGTAAACGGTCATATGACAGACCTAGTACGAATCAAAAGCCATATGACAGGCTCAAAGTACGTAAACGGTCATATGACAGACCTAGTACGAAACAAAAGCCATATGACAGGCTCAAAGTACGTAAACGGTCATATGACAGACATAGTACAAATCAAGCCATATGACAGGCTCAAGATGCGTAAACGGTCATATAATAGACCAAGCATAAATAAAGCCATGACAGGCTCAAAGTGCGTTAACGGTCATATAACAGACCTAGCACGAATCAAAAACGGCTTAAAATGCGTTAACGGTCATATAAAAGATTGGCGGACACACAACAATCAGACGATAATGAAAGCGACGGAAACACAAGATATAAAGTACTTTCCCATAAAATAAAAGCTACTGGCTTGGCGGCCAACTACAAGTAAAACGATGGCGGCCAAATGAAAGGCTTTTAGTTGGAATTGTACTTATAAAATTAAGAAACGTTAGCGTTTACAAATGCCAGCATGGGCCGAATAAAGAGTTGAAATATTCAAAAATTACAACTACAAGCTATTAGAGGAACAGGAAGAGCTGAGAGAAGGCCGCCAAAAACTTCAAGAGGGGGGGACGTCCTGGTTGGGTTCCTTTCCGCTAGTTCCCGGGGTCCGCATCCGCTATAGAGTCCTCATCGGCAAACTTCGGATCCCCCTCAATAAGAGTGAGATGCCGGCCGCAAAGATGAGCGTCCTCGATCACATTCCAGTCAAATCCCGGAACGGCCTTGCACACGCACCTCATGGCGGCGGCCTCATCCCCCGTCATACCTCTTGTGGAGAGCCGCCACATATCCATCGATTGCTGAGAAACTCAACAAGCGCCTTGGCGGCCCCCCAATCTCGGCCGCCGACGGCGTCAGGACGGCAATATCCTTCTCAGTTTGAGCCGTGTCCAGAGCCTTGGTTAACGTCTGAACGTTAGCTTCAGTCTCCTCCAGAAGAGATGCTCGCGTCCTCAATGTTACTAGCTCATCATCCTGGGCTGCCAACTTCTCCTCTGCATCCTTCAGCAGGTCCTGGCAAGTCTCTAACGATTGCTTATAGGCTGTCCGCCGGCTTCCCCGGTACTCAACATACCTGCTCTATTAGTTCAATGGCGGCATTGTTGGCCTGCAAAGAGGAAAGGAAAACGTCAGAAAGAACAATAAAAAAAAAAGAGGAAAAATAAGTGAACAAAATCTCATTATCACAAAAACGTACCACAAGTTGGTCATGAGCTAGCCTTGCAGCAGGAGTTACCAAGGATCCTGCCGGCCTGTCTAATGGCAGCTGCATGCCTTTCAGAATACGGTAGGCAAGAATGCCACCGTTCTCGGGAATATCGGCATACAGCGACTCATCTTCCCTGACGTCCCGTCGAGTTGATAAATCTTGCCGGGAACGACAGGTCGGCGAGCAAAGGAGGCCACCACAGCATCACTTAGCGATACCTCTTTCTTCTCGATCTACTCATGGTACCGAGAGAAGATGCTGGGAGATAAGTTAGACAAAAAGCTGGGCATGGTAATCGGCTCCCGAATCTTCTCGCGACTCGGAGGAGTAAGAGCCCGATAGCCAGAGGCGCCGCTAACATGTCTGGACCGATGGCCGCGACATACTGCTCGCGAACCTCCCGGAGGAGCATCCGCATTCAAATCTTCCACTCGAACAGTCCCACGGGTGGGAGCGGAAGAAGCCGAGGGTCGCCCAAGGCCTTTTGCTAGCCGATGTGTCCTCTCGTTGTTGGCTCGCGGGCGCGTCCCCTTTCCCCACCACCCCGGCAACAGTAGGGAAGTAGAAGACCGAAGGGGAACGGCGGGGATGGCCCGGCCGCTAGTACCCGGCAACGAATAGCGCCGACCCCCGAGCGGGCGCGAGCAACAGTTACACCGCCACGGCCGCGACGGATGTTTTGAGGGCCATTACGGTTCCCTCCCCGACGACCGTTAGTGATGCCGTGCATGGTCTCGTACTCGTGGGAAGGAGCGAAGCAAATTGGTTAACGGTTGAAGGTTCTCGTCCACGCAAAGTGTGTCGAGATCAAGACGGTCAAAACCTGTGAACGGCAAGAAACGAGTTAAAAAAAAAAAAAAAAAAAAAAAAAAAAAAAAAAATCATCGTTGGACCGATCCGATAACAAACTTACCATTTTCATGGGTATGACATAGCAAAGATAGCCGACAAAGGCCGGTTCCCAAGAATGTACTTTGTGTGAGGAAGCCAGTACTTAGGCTCCTTAACCCTGGATTTCTTTCCATCCTCATAGGTGATGAGATAATCTTCAGTATCAAAATATGAGGAGGCAGTCAACTCATCCCCAGTCAACGGAACTTGAGGTAGGTGTTCCATGTGAGGACGCGGCTCAGTGAAGTGGCGGCGTATAGGAAAGTCATCAGGCACCTGTAACCAGAAAAAGGCATCCTGCCAACCCTTCAAACCTAGTTACCTTGGGGCCGGGGACCGGTCATTTTCTTGTCGGCCGTTGTCAACGACCACCAACCAGCTTGCCTGGAAGACCCATTTTTCTTCAACCAGTGAAGATGACGGAAAAGATTTAAAGTCTGGGGAAAGTCCAAAAAACGAATAACCCAAATGTACGCGATCAAATTTCGAACCGCCAGTGGTGTAAGTTGAGCCAAACAGACATTAAAGGCATTCAAAATCTTCACTAGAAAAGAATCCAGAGGAAGACGAAGACCGAATTCAAAGTGATGTGCGTAAACGGTCACATGACCGGGAGGGCACTCCGTCACGATAGCTCCTTTTGGCGGAACTATTAGCCGATAACCATCGGGAAAATCATACAAATCCCGGGCAACCTTGGGATAACCAAGTTCAATGGCGTCCTGGCGCCAAAGATCGTCAATTTCCACAGTGAGAGGGCAAATACTGAAATCTTCGAGCAACCGAGAAAGGACGGACCACTGGACCGACAATTGTTTCCTCTTCAGTTATGTCGTCCTCCATGTCGTTGGCGTCTTCGACCCTCCCAGCAACATTGGAGCTCTCTCCGATAACGCGTTCCGACAAAGGCTCGGTGACGCCAATATTCGCGGTAGTAGTGTCGGTCCGCGTCTTCGGTGGTGGCACGAGCGCGAACGCACCGCCGGTAAACGGACTCTGGTTGGCCATGACGGTTGCAATAGAGTCGTCGTCGTCACCTAAATCAATAATATGAGGATTAGGAGTCGCAGATCCTTGCAATCGGTCATAAAAATCGACCGCCACCTCAACCCCAGCATCTGCCAAGTTATCCAACCAGGCATGCTCTCTAAGAGGGGCTACTTCAAGGCCGGAACGAAGATCGGCCGGAGGATGTCTAACGGAACGCCTAGCAAGAATTTGATGCCTAAGTTCCCTAAGCGTTTGCCTATCACCGCTCTGGCTAGCGGATAGATACCTCCTAGTCAGGCTATGCTCTTCAGGGGTGGCAGGGTCGTTAAGAAATTTCGACCTCAATTCTCTTTCTCTCTCGACCGTGAGGGGTATGTCCGCTAATAACCTGGTCCTCCCCACTGGGCTTGAGCCGGAAGCAGGTTCACTAACGTTGTAAATGTTGCCTATAGCTCTAACAAGTCAGTACATCAACATGGTCCGATAACGTTGGCGGTCGTCAAACAAGACAAAATAAGGGAAACTTCCCAACTGTCAAAAGCACCGCGACCGTACACGTGTAAAAGGATTACGCACCCTGTCAGGTGAATAGTACTTCTATAAATACCCCACTAGTACTATTCTGCAGGTACATTCTCTCACACTCAGAATTCTTATCTCTCTCTCTCTACTTTCTCTCTCTAAACCCTATTTGGGCACGTGCTGACTTGAGCGTCGGAGGGGGTTTCCTCGCATCCCCCCCGAGGGTAGTTCACGTTTGCTTCTTGTGCAGCTATTCACTAGCGGAGTTTACCCAAATCTTTGGCGGACTTCTCTCAAGACCGCCAACCGTTTGAACACCGAAACAAGGGGATATGGAGGATATAGACTCTTCATGAGCATCGCACTAAATGCATAATTAGTTGTGAAAGTTGAATGGCTAATCATGTGGGGGCTGTGGTGGCCTCATGTCAAATATGGAAAGCACCAGATTGTGCACTGGCTGTTTAATAATTTTGTAACTATGAGAAGCATTTGCTGCCTTTTTGTCCTTGTTGAGATATTAGTGGATGCCTAGTTAGATTTATTCTGTCAAACTTTGTGCTTACGAGGCAATGATATTTGCTTCTCAAGGCAACTCTCATAATGCAGAATAATATGAGAAGGACTTAGCCAGTGCTTAACACCCTCTGGAAACTTATAAAAAATAGGGACATCTGAAATATTTTATCTTGTACATTTGTCTGATTCATCATTTTCAAATCAGATTTAGGGGGCGTTTGGTTCAATTAAAGGAGTGGAAAGGGAATGGAATCAAGTAGAGGGAAGAAATGGTAACAATAATTGTTACTTTTATTGAGTGTTTGGTTCAACAATGGAAATGAATCACTCATAAGGGAATAAAAAAGGATTTTATTCTTTCTAATTAGGAAGGTAACATTTTGGGGGTTTGGGTTACCCTCAAGTAAGGGTAATGGTTAACCCACTACCCAAACCAAACAAGGAGTAATGGATTCAGATTATTGAATCCGTTTCCATACCCCCAAAAAAGCTCAACCAAACAAGGCATAAGTGTGGTGGTCCACAAACAGTATCTAATCAAATTGTATATGAAAATGATAGTGAGATCCTTGGTCCTGCCACTTATTATGTGACTAGTAGTGATAACTGATAAGTGGGCCGTCAGTAATGTTGGATTGTTCTCCTCAAACAACAATGTTTCATATACATCGGACGCTGGAATATTTCAAACGACGAGAGTGTAAGCGGGATCTCTAAGGTACTATGGCTTAGGCCTTCAGAACGGTAATTATATTGTTAACCTGCTATTCGCAGAGATACAAATTGAAAATGGTACAACTTAGAGAAGTCTTGGAAGGCGCGTGTTTGATATTATTATCCAGGTAAATTTTTTGCTTATACTTGTATATAATTTCTAAAATATAATAATCATATTAGCAAGATAACATGACATGCCATTTGGAGTGATACACTTCATTTATTTCATCTTCTCCTATCACTAATCCAATTTTGTCAACAAAAAGAATGTTAGTTATGATCCGAAATGTTTCTCAGTATGTCCGATAAATTCATTGCTTTCATTACGGCTGTGATTTGTGAATGATAGTGTAGACGAAATTGAAACTGAATTTATTGGTACAAACACACTCCTGGACTCATAGTTCCTACCTTCAATAATAGGTTAAAGTGCATAAAGAAAACGACGTATGCTTGCACCAATTTCCAATAAATTCACACAAAAATCCGTATGCTTGCAACTATTTCTAATAAATTCACACAAAAAATCCATAAATTCATTAATATGTTATCTATCTGATTATCTTTTTCTCTATTAAAATTTTTTTGTTGTTTTTTTCGTCTAACTTTATAAAATTTTAAACAAGGGAGATCGTGTGGAAAGAGATTTTGACATACGTAGGGAAGCAGGCGGTCGGTCATATACACAATACACCAGTACAGAAAAATTATACTGTTCAGGTGACAGAAAATTACCTTGAAATACATCTTTTCTGGGCTGGAAAAGGGACATGTTGCATACCTTTCCAAGGAACATATGGACCTTCTATATCTGCTCTCAGTGTCACCCCATGTAAGAGAATGCCATTGGATTAGATAATACTTCCATTGGGAGGTTTTTTCGTTTTTTTTCCTTTTTTCATGTTGATAAAATCTACATGATTTTATCTAGTGTTTCGACCGAGGCAGTCAAATTCAACAACAAACGCTCCTCAAATCGCAAAAACTCCTAATATTGATGTAATTGTTGGAATTGTTGTTCCTGTTGGAGTCATTACCCTTCTTTCATTGGGTTTATGTTGGTTTATTCGAAGAAGGAAGAGGCTGCGCGAATCAGAAGATGGTATGCCTAATAGAATATGAATTTTGCTCATTTAAGGTGGCCGAGATGTCTTCTAGTTTCTATTGCTGCTTGTTCTCTTAAATAATTCGTATGGTCTTGTTAAATCTTATCAAACTTGCATTACTTATTATCATATCCAAACATTTTATTGGTCTATTCATTATCTACTTTGATTTGCAGAGCTCTTAGGCATCGATATATATCAAACCATACACTTTCAGCTACGCTGAACTGAAGTCGGCTACTAGAGATTTTGACCCTTTAAATAAGGTTGGTGAAGGAGGCTTTGGATCTGTCTATAAGGTAGTTTAATGAGCTAGTTGATACAAATTAAAGTAGTATGATTTCTTTCTCATTGTCTGCCAAATAACAACCATTTTCACATATCATCTGATTGCTTCTTCAATTGTGAATCATTATGGATCATAGATGTTGTTACTGTCACTTTTGTCTTCCGTGAACTAATTGTGTGTGGTTTAAATCTATGGGAAATTCCATTTTAATCCGACCAATATAATAAATTGGGTATCATTGTTTAACCATGTCTATTTTGATTTGCATTGAAAATAAACAAAAATGCATATATACAAGGGAAGGAAACAAATCCCAACTTTGAAGTGATTGCACTTCTCTAAAAATCTCCGCTTCGTTATTGAGTTATTCAAGAAGGAAGGCCAAAATTTCAATTGATTGCAACCTCATATTTTCTCTGTTGAAACTACTATTTTATGCAAAATGCTTTTCAACGGTTTATCTTCAAGCTGAAACCGGCAACCTAAAGAACTCAATCAAATCCTTAATAGTTTATGTATATGTCGTGGATTATGATAAAGATTTCTTTTGATGCATATTAAAGTTTTATTATTACACCAAGCTAATATTATAACTTGTTTTCAACTTATAGTTCAGTTTTCTTTCTCCATCATATTAATCTTTCTCTCTGCTTATTAATTATTATCTTTCTATTTTGTCTCTTGTTATATGCATTTGATGTTTATAACTTTATAATGGGTTGGGTGGAGTACTTCTGAAGTTCTACAATTTTGGAAAGATTTGTAGTCCATGAAATTGAGGTTTCTAGTTCATGATTAATCTAGCACTATGTTTATCATAGGCGTCATAACTTCTATTCGCTGTCAATGAATATGAAGAGTAAAGACTTTTAGGCATATGCATAGTTGAAAAGGCCAGTAACTATATTCTTCTAGGTCAATATGATGAGATAAAGATGAGAAGTACATATATCATATATGGCACGTCTGATCTAGAAATAATTAGAAGAAGATGAGAAGGCGGAGTGGTTTCTATTACATATTGTGAAGATTGTAAAAGTCTAAAAGAATACTGCCTCTCTTTGTACATAGATGTTCCGCCTTTTTTGGCAAGCATTGTATGAGTAAAATTAAACCCTCGTTATGAGGTGCATAAGTAAGAGAGAGATAGACTTAAATTTAAGGATAGTTCAAGTACGGTGGGGATCAACCTTTTAAAGGAGATATATAGATGATTTATAATGTCCAAAGGAACATTTATTTGAACGGAGCACACAAATTTTTTTTGAGGAGGGAGAACTAATATAGATAAAGGGACTTCTATGAATTATTTACCACAACTTGAACATCTTGAGTAATATTATGAAATTTGAAGCAACTGTAGAAGTAAAATAGGCATGCATATTCTAGAATATACACATTCATTTTGGTGGTAGTATAAATGGCCCCATTGCTTCCTTCTACTCATCATTTTGTTTTCTTGTGTTATTTTTGCAATTATAGGGAACCTTAAGTGATGGCAGACTTGTTGCGGTTAACCAATTGTCTGTAGCATCTAAACAAGGAAAGAATGAATTCCTTACAGAAATAGCTACTATATTTGCAGTACAACATCGGAACCTAGTAAAGTTGTATGGATGTTGCATTCATGGGAAAAAGCGTTTGCTGGTTTACGAGTACTTAGAGAACAAGAGTCTTGACAAAGTGTTGTTTGGTATGAGCTTTTTAGTCTTATTTCTTTTGTTTAACATGAAGAGCATGTTATAGAATTTGTTCTAATAATGTGCATTCATTTACAGGAGAAAGTAAACTAAAACTTAATTGGGCTAAACGTTTTGGAGTGTGCCTAGGAGTGGCAAGAGGCTTGACTTATCTTCATCAAAAATCACGGCTTCGAATTGTGCATAGAGATATCAAATCCAGTAATATTCTACTCGATTTTGATCTTAAGCCCAAAATTTCAGATTTTGGCTTGGCCAAACTATATGATGACAAAATGACTCACATGAGCACTGGTGTTGCCGGGACAATGTAAGATTTCCATGGGCTATCATACGCTTGATTTTCCAATCAGTTTTTATTCTGTGATACAAATCTAGAACCAAACAAGAACAATGTCAAAAAATTATTATTCTTAGCTCCTGTTTTCCCTTTTAATGTTTTTTCTTATATATGCTTCATATAGCGGATATGTAGCGCCAGAATATGCCATGCGTGGCCATCTTACAGAGAAGGTGGATGTGTTTGCCTTTGGTGTTGTAGCTCTTGAAATTGTTAGTGGACGGTCTAATTGTGACTCCACCTTGCGAAGGGAGGAGACGTATCTTCTTGATCTGGTATGATGGCACCTTTATTTGTTTAATTAGATAGTGAATGAAAAGCCATAAGTTTCATACTTATTATACAACTTTCATAATTCTCCCAATGTTAAGGAGAAAATAGCACTTGGCTAACATCTTTTTGTGCAAATGTATTCTCAAACTGAAGTCTTTAAATCTACCTTCCTAATGTAGGCATGGCATCTGTATGAAAACAATCAAGATGAGGAACTTGTGGATAAGAGTTTGAAAGAAGTTAACAAACAAGAGGTTAAAAGATTGATTGCAATTGCACTTTTGTGCACTCAAACATCAGCAATGCAACGGCCAACAATGTCAAGTGTGTTGGCAATGCTATTGGGGGATGTTGAAGTGGCAATCATACCATCAAAACCAACATACTTGGTCGAATGGCCAGTTGATGGTTCCAGTTTTTTGACCAATTCAACTTCTAGCTATTCGAAAAATAGTTACCCAACTACTCATGGATTTAATTCACCTGCAGATGATGTTCCATGAAGTCTTAATTGACTATCTGATGGCGTGTTGAGTTAATAATGATAAAGTTGGGTCAATTTAAAGCAAATAGAGGACAATTAGTAACTGGATGGAAGAGAGAGAAAAGTTTAGAGAGAGAGAGAGAAAACCCCACAAATAACCCCACCCCATCCAATACCGTCCTCACGACACCACTTCAGCCGCCATACCAGGCCACCGCCAGACCCCTTGAGGATGCAGAGATACCGGAATCCCAAGACAAGCAGGATCAGTCCCTTCCTAGCACAGATCAATCTCAAATTTCGACTGCGGTAAGTGGAAAAGCAACGAACCCCTCTATTAATTGTTGGGAAGAAAATGTCATAAATGAATGTTCATTTATGAGGGCTTTGGTGTCTGAAACCACCATGAATGCAGGGAATTTAATGCCCCAAACATTACCTTTAAATAAGCCTCCTTGCCCTTTTGCAATCACCCCCCCTCCGTGTATTCAACAAAATGAGGTTTTCATCCCCATTTCGAAAGAAGAATATGAAGAGCTATCTAAGCCCTGGGAATATGCTCTAATCTGTAAAGTTCTGGGTAGAACATTCTCCCAAGATTTTCTCCAAAAAGAGCTGAAGAAAATATGGAAGTGGGAAGGGGTTATGGATATAATAGCATTAGGAAAGGGGTTCTTTACTGTGAAATGCACCACAGCTCATCAGAGAACTTCTATCCTCGTCGAAGGACCGTGGTTCATCCTCAACCACCTTGTCGTTGTTCAGCAATGGAGGCCGGGTTTCCAACCTTCAACTGCAAACATAAATCATTATCCGGTGTGGATACACTTACCTGAGCTCCCGATGGAATTTCATACAAAGAGTATTTTAGAAAAAATTGGGAATAATATTGGCCAAATAGTTAAAATAGATTCCCACTCCATCCAAGGAGAGAGAAGAAAGTTTGCTGCGTTGTGTGTGCTGCTTGACGAACGAAAACCTCCACCGGTGAGGGTGAGACTTGGGGGAATCCTTCAACAACTTTTATACGTGGAGGGCCCATGGTGGTGTAGTAGATGCTGTAAAGCGGGTCACGGAACCCAGAACTGCCCTAACAAGGTGCAAGAGAAGAAGGAGATAGGAACCCATTGTATGCCGGAAACTAATTCAGGCACGACGGGGGAATATGGGTGGTTGCCGGCAAAAACTCGAAAATATGGAGGGAGTAAGGGCCGAAAACCCGAAAGCCATGAGGACAAAAATGGAAAGGCAGAAGGAGGGCCAATCCCGGCGACCAGATGGACCCCCAAAAAGGTTGACAAAAGTCAATTTGCAGAAAAGCCGGCGCAGACTTCAAGAGAAAAAGAAATTTCCTCGATTAAGGAAACTTCGATTCCTCGTGGGTGGGATTGTGGAAACAGGGGAATGCTTTTAATATTCTTGAAAATCTTGATGAGTCGACCCAATATCTCTTCCCTCCCATTGTCGGTCCCCACCCAAGGAGATGTTGAAACGTACCCCCCTAGGCCTCAAAACACCTGCAACCCATCTTCTTACCCCATCAAATCAGCCATGCAGCTCAAACACGAAACCCCCCTCACCCTTTTAAAATCTTGCGACCCCCAAATTTTTCAACACCTTCTCCATCACTTCCTACCCCAGTAAAACTCCCCCCAAATTCCGAAAATGCAACCCGAGAGCAGAGAAGTTTCACCCACATCCTCCCCTCCTCAATTATCCCCCCCCCCATCCCCACCCCCATCACCTCGAATACATATAGTGAGGGACTGCAGCTCTCCCCGGTTTGCACGTCCGTCAGACCGACCCTACCGGAACTGAACCCGGGTTATGTAGATCTCCTGCTGCCAGACAACTTCGACTCGCCGACGGATTATTATTCGGATATATCCCTGCAGGAGGTAAAAGCACTCATTCTCAACCCTCACTTGGAGCCAGAAAAATACCAACACCTCCTGATGTATGCCAACTCGGAGGTAATGACACCCCATCTCCCCCAATTCCAGCTGATGGCACATCTTCCGGAAACCATGAAGATTTTTATGGAGTGGTTCTTGGGGAAGGAGGTGCAAGAAGAAATGGACGAAAGGAATCTGATGATGAATATGGGGCCATGGCTGGACCCATCGCCTTTGCTGCCGATGGTGCGAACTATGGTTCTACTGAAAACAATGTCACTGAGGCTGGAGATAATGAGCAATACAGACGGGGTATTAATAGTAAGGCTCCAACGCCCAATGAAGCAAGTGAGTGTAACAGCATCATGGGTAGGGGGAAAAGGGAAAAACGACCCGCGCGAGGCCGAACTGATCTTATGGCCTCATCGACGGTTGTGGACGTGCTCCAAAACCGGCAACGAAGTAGATCCTTGGGCACCCGGAAACGAGGGGGTGTTAAGGAGGATCATGGAGATGCCCAACTTGTTTAAAGGGATGAACATTCTCTTTTGGAATGTGAGAGGAATGGGGCGCTCCTCATTCTTTACCAATTTTAAATTGTTGATGTATCATCATATGCCTTCACTTGTTGTGCTTGTCGAAACTTGGGTCACTCGTGCTAGGACTAAGGAGATTGTGGCTAACTTGGGTTGGGATTCATGGTATCTCGTGGAACCTATAGGGTTTACTGGGGGCATCCTTCTCTTATGGAACGCCAACATTATTGAGTTCCAAGCACTAGGAGAAGGAGCTCAAGGTGTGCACGGTGTGGTTGAGGTACGTACCCGAAATATATCTTTTGTCTTTTCAGCTATTTATGCTAGTCCAAAATTTCAATACCGTCAATTATTGTGGGAAGATCTAAAAAATATGGCTAGTAGCATGCATGTGCCGTGGTTGGCTCTAGGTGATTTTAATGATGTGGTAGATCAAAGTGAAAAATTAGGAGGCAATAAAATTTCACTTACACGTTCGAATCTATATGCTAGCACTATGGATGATTGCAATTTGATTGATATTGGTTACAATGGTCCAAAATTCACTTGGACTAATAAAAGGAGGAATAACCCGATTTATGAAAGACTTGACCGGGGATGGGCGAACATTGAGTGGTTATCTACTTTTCCGGACTTCAAACTAACCCATCTCCCTAGGTTAACTTCAGATCATTGCCCAATTCTATTAAGTCTAGAGAATAAAATTCCAAGTATAGGGGACAAACCTTTTCGTTTTGAACCTATGTGGACGTTGGACCATAGATTTCTCGAGGTTATTGATCAAGCTTGGCCAAAGGGGAAGAACACTTTAGAAGAAAAGATTTATGTTACTAGAGAAGCCCTAGTGGAATGGAATAAGAACACTTTTGGCAATGTCTATGTTAGGAAAAAGAACATTCTCTCGAGACTTAGAGGTATCCAAACATATCTTCAAACAAAACCAACATCTACCTTTCATCAGGATCTCGAAATCTCCCTTCAAAATGAACTTCTGGCTATCCTAGACCAGGAAGAAATGCTTTGGCGAACTAAGAGTAGGATGGATAGAATATTGGAGGGAGAAAGGAACACTAGCTTTTTCCATAGAAGTGTGACTATTAGGAGAGCCTCCAACCGAATCCTTAGCCTGCGCGATGATGTGGGGGAGGAAATTCACGACCAGGAAAACATTAGAAATCACATTCAAGCTTTTTATAGGAAGTTATACACAACTGAGCACCCGTGGCAAGAGACATAGTGACTGTTAAGTGACGCTCACAATGTGGTTAGTATTGGTTACCCTCCTTCTAAGAAAGAGATCCGCGCGGCTCTTTTTTGTATGAAACCTTTAAAGGCTCCGGGTCCGGATGGTTTTCATCCTATGTTCTTTCAAAAGGCCTGGGGGACTATTGGGGATGACCTGTGCTCTACAATTCAGGATTGGTATAGAAAGGGTAAGATCCCGGAGAATCTTTGCCAAGCTTTAATTTGCCTCATCCCAAAACAACCATCCCCGGAGACAATTAGACAATATAGGCCTATTAGTCTTTGTAACTCCATATATAAACTTGTTACCAAAATCCTTGTCACTAGGCTAAAGCCCCTTATCCCTGAATGGATTTCGACGAACCAAAATAGTTTTATAAAGGGTAGGGGGGCTGACATTAATTTGGTAGTGGCTTCGGAAGTTCTTCATTCAATGAACAAGAAAAAAGGGAATTGGGGCTGGTTTGCCCTAAAAATTGATTTGGAAAAAGCTTATGATAGGGTTGAGTGGGGTTTCGTGCGTGAGTGCTTGACTTCTTGTAATTTGGATGTGCATTCGATAAATCTAATTATGAACTGTGTCTCCCAAGCATCCTCGGCTGTGCTTGTTAATGGTAGAAAGACCCCTATGTTTAATCACTCTCGAGGGCTGCGTCAAGGAGACCCTATGTCTCCTTACTTGTTCAATATTTGCTTAGAGGCCTTGTCCAAATCCATTCAAACCACCTGCGATATGAAGGAGTGGACCCCGTTCTGGGTTGGGCGGAAAAAAGTCCCTATATCGCACCTTCTTTTTGCGAATGATCTCCTGTTGTTTGGCCGCGTGGATGAAAACACAGCCTTCTCTGTCCGAGATACGCTTTTAAAGTTCTGTTCAGTCTCGGGGCAAAAAATCAACGAACTCAAAAGTAAATTAATTTTCTCCCCTAACACCTCAGACGAATGTAAGGAGCTTTTTCAAGAGACCATCCACGTGAGCGAGAATGAGAACTTAGGAACCTATCTAGGGCTTCCCTTATCCCATAAGAGACCCTCGAGAGCCCAAGTGCAATTTGTGGTTGACAAAGTAAGGAACAAATTGGCCAAGTGGAAAACGAATTACCTCTCCAAAGCTGGTCGATTGTGTTTAATTAAGGCCACCCTTTCAACCATCCCAGCTTATTATATGCAAGCCACCTTCTTACCCTCAACCACACTCAAGGACCTTAATGTTGTATGTAATAACTTTCTATGGGGAGACACTAAAGAGAAGAAGAAGATCCATTTGGTGGGAAAGGATCACACTTTTCAACCCAAAAATAGAGGGGGTCTGGGTATTAGGGACCAGGAGAAAATGAATAGAGCTTATATGGCAAAACTAGGGTGGAAAGTGTCACAGGCCCCTCAAAACCTAGCCCAGGATTGCATTAAGTCTAAGTACATCCATGATAACAAAGTGACTAAGTTTTCCAATGGCTCTAACACATGGAAGAATATAGGGAAAGGGTGGTCTCTTCTTCAAGATAATTGCTTTTGGAGTTTGGGAAATGGGAAGAGAATTCAAGTATGGGAGGATAATTGGTTGGGAATAGGTTCTCTTAGATCAATGATTCAGGGTCCTCTCTGGGTTGGTGAAGAAGAAATGCAGATAAGTCATATTGTTAATGAGGAGAGGTGGGATTTTAGCCAGCTCTCAGTGGAGTTACCCGATAATATCATTGAAAGAATCCATAGTATTTACCCTCCATCCGATGCAAATCGTGATGATATGCTTATCCCTGTGTTTACTACTCCGAAAGGTTTCTCCCTTGCTAGGGCCTACGAGGCCCAAATCCTTACCCCTTGCATCAATATGGACTGGATATGGAAACATTCCATGGAACCCAAATTAAAACTCTTCTTTTGGTTGTTGTGGAAAGATCGTATCCCACATAAGAGCCTCTTGTACTTCCGGCATATTACCTCAAATCCCACTTGTCCGAGGTGTGAGATCCACGAGGAGGACTCGGCCCACCTAATCCGTGACTGCTCCTTCTCCCAGGATATTTGGGCTCTGTGTGATCAGGCTATAGATCCAATTGTGCCCTTCATAGAATGGTTAAAAATGAATTTAGAGAGTAAAAGATCTTTTAGGGGGTATGGATGGGCTGAGATGTTCCCTTACCTTTGTCATGAGTTGTGGAAAGATAGGATTCAATGTTCCTTGAAAGGAAAGACACCCGTGCAGCCCACGGCCGTCATTGATCGTGCTGTGGCCTTGGTTTCTCTTTGGGCCCAAGCTTGGGACAGACACACGAGCATAGAGAAGATGCCCCTCCCTCTCCAAACTGACTTATTGATGAATGATGCCCATGAGATGTTTATTAATGTAGATGCGTCCTTCACGCATGTCAGGGAAAATATCGGGGTAGGTGGTGTAGTGCGCAATAGAAGGGGGGATGGGTTGTAGGGTTTAGTAACATGACCTATGCTTGTGACTCCTTTATGGCTGAATTGAAGGCCATTGAACTAGGGCTTCAAATTGCAAAATCTCATAACATCCATTCGGCTATATTGTTTTCGGACTGTACTCAAGTGATTAATCTCCTATGTAATAATGATGGCTTCCCTGACAAGTATATAAGTGTTGTGGAAAATTGCAGAAAACTTTGGAAGGAACTCCCGAGCTTGAAGATTAAGCACTGCAAGAGGCATCACAACAAGATTGCAGATGGATTAGCAAAAAAGTGTCGCATTAGCAAGGATAGTGCAAATGTAACTAGGATCCCCTACCCTCCTAGTCATTGTATGAATTTATACTTTGCGGATTGTATTAACACTTAACTAATTTCGAAGGTTACTTTATTTACCAAAAAAAAAAAAAAAAAAAAGTTGGGTCAATTTACACTCCATTGCTGAGTAATCGATTGAAGATTTCTTAACTTAATTGTTTGAGTAATTCTATTGTTCTATATTCACAACATTTGACATGCATTATTTTTTCATTTTATTCAAACAATTTAAATGTTGCTCCTTGTTTAAAGAACCATCTATAGTTCACATTCATGCCGTTCTCATCTGCCAAAGATCTTTCAATTGCCCAACTATTGGCTTTTCGAAAAGTACTTTTTTCTTTTGAACCTGCAACATTTGGATTGGGCATGCAGTTTAAGGAAGAGATTAAAGAATGTAAAAGACAAATTAACTCAAATAAATTAATTAATCACTGGTAAGGGAAGGTTTGAGTTATTAAGAATTAAATTTATTTTTATGAAATCGTCCATTCAACGTGTTTAATTTCATTCTTAAGGTACATACATAATCTAGATGTTGAGCATACTAAAAGGTGGATATAGTAATTGTTAGAGGTGAGTAAGATCAGGTACCCAATAAAAATTTTGTCAATCAAGATGAGAATTGATTGGAATTGATTTAGTAAATTAGAATAGGAAAATTAACTAATTTCTAAAAGTTGGGAGTGGGAAGCTTCGGGCATTTGTTCCCGATTTTGATTTTCTTATCATTTTGATGATTTGGTAATCATTAATTTTTTTACTAATTGATGCTAATAAAATATTATAAAACGTCATTTAAGTTGATTTGTTAAGACTAATGTCAGATGTGGTGACGTCACCATAACATCATGCTTGTGAATAAAAAATGTCAATGAATACCCCTTACAAGATTGTGGCCAAAATCTTAGTCAGTAGGATTAGACCTCTCATGGATGATATCATTTCACCCAATCAAAATAATTTCCGTTGGAGATTTAGAGTATAAGGTTAGTTTATTTCATGATATATTGTTTGAGTCACTTGATAATGGTGTCGTTACCCGAATAATATATGTAATAATATGCTATATGTGATTCATGATTTGTTCTTGCGTTTCGTCGAGAACTTAATGAACTACAAACTAGAGATGGAGGGCAGCAGCCTCGCACCTCGCGAGCAGTTGTGTGCCAGCCAACCAGCAGCACGCTGGATCTGGTGGGAAGGCAGGAATTGGTCGCGGGTCGCGACCAGGGTCGCCCCTCGCGACCTGCTGGGTTCAGCCCAGCTCGCGACGATGTTCCTAACTTTGTTATTCTTCGCGTTATTTCGCGTGTTTTGACGGTTAATCAAGGTAACGTTTCGGATTCTCTGAAATAGTATAGCATTATTATAAATATGAGATCTCTCATATGATGAAAGGTGTTGAGAATATTACTTCTCTCTTTTGCATACAAACTCTAAAGGTCAAAATCAGAAATTCTTCATCGCTACAAAATCTCACAAACTCATTTTCAATTAATAGTGTTCATAGTAAGCGTGACCACTATTGTTTTCATCTTTGTATCTCGAAGGTGAATTCCGTGAAACCCGTGCTTTACGATTAGGGTCGGAATATTACTTTTGGGAAAGTGATTCACTCCTAGAAGATTGTTCATCTTGTGACCCTTGTTATATTCGTTATTTTCCCTAACAGTTTCATGACTGGGAGAAGCACTGAGACTAACTTCTTCATAGCCTTTGAGATTTTGTACTCCATGAACAAGAAAAATAAGGAAAAAATGGGTTGTTTGCTTTAAAAATTGATATGGAGAAAGCTTATGATAGGATGAAATGAAATTTTATTAGAAACAACTTTGACTCCTCCACTTTTCTAAAGAGTCCGTGAAATTGATCTTTCAATGCATCAACTCTATTTCAACAATTGAAAGAGTTCAAAAATTTTCAAACCTACTAGAGGAATCAAGCAGGGAGACCCCACTCCCCTTATATATTCATTTTGTGCATGAAAGTCCTTTCTAGGATGATTCATAAGGAGTGTAGAGTGAAAAATTGGTCCCCTTTCAAAGTTAGAGGTGGAAAATTTGAAATTTCCCAGCTAATATTTGCTAATGATCTCATTTTGTTTGGTGAAGCTACCATAGACACCTTAAACTTAATGCAAAGGACTTTAGAATCCTTTTTTGAGCTTTTTGGGCAAAAGATAGAAATGAAAAAAGTAAGATATATTTCTCCCCTAGCACTCACATGGATATAGTGAATGACTTTGAGCAAACCCTTAGCATTATTTTAACTGACAATCTTGGCACTTACCAGGGCTTGAGGATGGATAGGCATCTCATCGTGAGAGGCCATTTTGGCCTCTCACAGGGGCGTTCTTGTTATTTTGCAGAAAAAAACAAACAATTGATCCTGAACTTTAATACCAACTTATACCAAAGTTCAGTAAAATTGGTACCAATACCAAAATAACTCTTACTTTGGTACCCAATTGTAAGTGAACTTTGGTACCAATTATACTTATTTTGGTATCAATTTTGAAATTTTTTGGCCTTTCGAGCTTAGGTACCAAAGTAACTCTTACTTTGGTACCTCCAGATACCAAAATGAGAGGCCATTTTGGTCTCTCACGATGAGACGCCAACACTTTCTCCCGGGGCTTTACCTTGCCCCACAAAAAGCCTTCTAAGGCCAACTTTACACTGTCATTGACAAAGTAGCCTCCAAACTGTCTTCCTAGAAGGCTAGAACTCTTTCCAAGGTTCGGAAAGTCATCCTCATTCAATCCATCTTACAGGCAATTCCTATATACTGGATGCAAGGCATTTCCCTCCCAAAAACCATCACCAAAAAACTGGATTCTATCTCTGCTAATTTCGATCGGGTCACAAAATGATTCAAGGAAAATCAACTGGATTGCTTGGGCCTCGGGATAAAATATGCAAAGCAGAAGAGGAAAGGGGCCTGGTATTCATCAAAAATTCAGGATATTAATACTCTTACTTAAATAAAACTTGCTGGATTTTGGACAATAGATAAAACTGGGCCTCAAAATTCATGAAAGACAAGTACTGTAACAGAAATCCCACTAGAGCCATTATTCATTTCAGAATCCCTTCTCATTCTAAACGTTGTTCCTTTTGCCATATTGAAGATGAAACCATGGAGCACATCTTGAGAAAGTGCCCCAAAGCTACTGAAATCTGGACCCTCTTGCTGACCGCAGGACACCAATCCTTTCATTTCAACACATGGCTAAGATGGAATTTAACCAATGAGTCAAATTCCAACCTTCACATCCCCCAGAATGTTCTGCTTGTGTTCGCAATCTGGCATACATGGAAAAGAAGGTGTTAGAATTAGTAATCTAGAAAAATCTAGTGTAAAAATCAAGATGAATTCTAGAGTTATCTAAACAAATATCTATTGTAATTAAGGCATATTATAGAAAAATCTAGGAATGAAAAATCTAGAATAATCTAGCATTAGATATTATTAGATCATATAAGATTAGTGTAGAATATTCTAGATTAAGTTATACCACTCCTATAAATATGTGTTAGCATTGTACATATATAGGAGTGTGGAGTCATATGTACTTCCTACCACAAGAGCAGTTCTCTTATAGACCTTGCATATCACATATTATATGTATCTCCCCAAGTTTGAAAACAAATTATTCCAATCAATGAAAATTCATAAATTACAAAATTGGTCCATTAACCTTCCGCATGCGCCTGTCAAAAATTTCTATCATGGTATCAGAGCCAGAAGATTCTGTCTCCTCCAAGTTTTCACCAAATCCACAGTAAGTAACAATATGCTTCCCAAATTATGTCTATTTCAAAATTACTCCATATTTCATTTTTCAAAATGAAATTACACTTTTCACATGCACATACACATGGTGGCTAATATGCCAACCAAATTAAGTTGATGGCTTACAAAGCCACAACATTACAAGCATATGGGTGGCAAATATACGCTAGCCCTATGCATACCAGGGTGACATATACAAAATATTGTCAACCAGATACATCAGGGGGAAGGAAATAGACCCCGATCATGTGCCGGGTAAAAGACCCGATCATTAAAGGGCATTAGACCCTAACACAAGGCCTAAGCAAAATACGGGCAATAGACCCGACGGCAGTGCATGGGATGGGCAAAGACCCAAAATGCAAATTGAGGCAAGAAGACCTTGTATGTCGGATCAACAATCAAGATACCGACAAAAATTAAAGCAGGGTAACAAGGATCATGGAGTTCATCAACAAATATTCAAGCAAACAAACACAATACTACAACACATGGGAAATAAAAGTGGAGGAGTAAACATCAAGGGGCATTTACAAGGACTCAAGAGCACAAAACAAGTGCACGTAATTGGAGCATTGCAATTAGAAGGGAGATCAAGAAGATACAAGAATGGGGGAGATGAACAAGAGCATTTCAAGTATGCATTTCAGATTTTTCAAGATTAAGGGGGAGTGTTAGAATTAGTAATCTAGAAAAATCTAGTGTAAAAATCAAGATGAATTCTAGAGTTATCTAAACAAATATCTATTGTAATTAAGGCATATTATAGAAAAATCTAGGAATGAAAAATCTAGAATAATCTAGCATTAGATATTATTAGATCATATAAGATTAGTGTAGAATATTCTAGATTAAGTTATACCACTCCTATAAATATGTGTTAGCATTGTACATATATAGGAGTGTGGAGTCATATGTATTTCCTACCACAAAGCAAGAGCTTCTCTATAGAACCTTGCATATCACATATTATATGTATCTCCCCCAAGTTTGAAACAAATTATTCCAATCAATGAAAATTCATAAATTACAAAATTGGTCCATTAACCTTCCGCATGCGCCTGTCAAAAATTTTTTTTTTTTTTTTTTTTTTTTTTTTTTTTTTTTTCTCTAGTAATTCTCATTTCTGTCATTATAATTTTCTTGAGATGAATCTAGTTTTTTGGTTATGCGATGAGTATGATATCCAAAAAAATATATATTAGGAAGGATTTTGGAATGGACTTCAAGATATGACTTAATTTCATACCAGGGCATGTGAAACATAAGTTACAACTACACAAACCAGACATTGCGGCTGAGTACAACTCCTTAACAATGGAGCACTAACGTCTAACAATGCAACTCTTCTCCAATGGTCAACAATACCACACATTACGCAGAGCTAAACAGCGACTATTTTTTTGGTGGGGGACGGTAATAGAACAGGCCTTTCCCAGGGCCCGGCCCCAACCCCCAGTCCACTGGAGCTCAAACTCAAAGAGCCACTTACCACTCGACTAAGACAATCTTGGTTAAAACATCGACTAGAATGAATGAGGGTCATGATGCTGATAATGCTGTTGTGTTTTCGCCTTCTAGAAGCTTCAGCTCGTCATGCCAACCTTCCAGCTTCTTGATCTTTTCCAACTGCTCGGTTTTCATACCTTCAGGGCTAGCCTTCTGCAGTTGAGCTTCTGCAAGCCGAATCTTCTTTTTCAAAGCTCGGATCTTTTTCTCAATATCTACACTCGAATTAGTCGTATCGATACCTTACCGGCGACCGCAGCTTGTAGAAAGAGCTAGCCGATCGATCCGAGAAGCAACAGACTCTATATTATTTGACGTTAGACTTGGATCTGTGGCATCTATTTCCTCCCTATCTTCATCCACTGAATGTTCCGAGTTTGTAGCCCTTTCAAGGGCAGCCTGTTGTCTCTTTTCTTTCTTTCTTTCATTCCTCTTGACAGACTTGCTCTTCGTTTTTGCCTCCGAGATATAAACCCACATCATGCGAGAGAAATCATCAACAAATAATAGAAAATATCTTTTTCCGCCAAGAGACGGATTTCTGGTTGGGCCCCATATATCTGCGTGAACAAGCTCTAATGGAGCTCTGGCCCTCCAGGATGAAGTAGGGAATGGCAATCTATGCATTTTGCCATATATACAGCCCTCACAAATTTTTCTTTCATTAGTTATAGGTGGAAGCCCAATCACCATTTCTTTTTGTTTTAACAGTTTTAAACTGTTAAAATTTAGATGCCCGAATCTTAAATGCCACAATGTGGACTCATCCACTATAGAACTTAGGGCAACATTATGCTCCAATTGCATTCTTAATGGGAATATTTTATTAGGAGCCATTTGAGTAGTAGTAATTAATTGCCCTTTTCTCTTATCAAATATGAGGCATTTATTAGCATCAAATTTCACCATATAGCCTCTTTGGATTAGTTGGCCTACACTTAACAAATTTTGTGCAAGCCCGGGGACATAGAAAACATCAGAAATAAATTTAGACGAGCCGTTTTTTGTTCTGACGACTATTGTCCCCTTGCCAGCAACCTCTTGGTTGCTTCCATCACCAAGAGTAATTTGTGTTTTAATATTTTCGTCCAGACTGACAAATGAATTTTTATTGCCAGTCATGTGGTTTGAACAACCACTATCAATATACCATATATCATTTGACTCTTGGTGAGCATTTAAACATGTATAAAATAATTGATCTCTAGGCTCCTTATTTTCCGTAAAATTGGCCTCTTCCTTTTGCCGGAACCAACAATCTCTCCCTTTACCATCAAACAACAACACTCTTTGATCAAAAACATCTCTTAAGCATAAAAGTTCACTACTACTTCCGCTCAAGTTTCCAACAGAAGGAACTCTTGGTTCTTCGAGAAAAACAACATTTCGAAAGAGCAAACCACAAAATTGATTAAATAGGCTAGCTATGAGTGATTTTACACATGCCACAACAAGAGATAGGAGACAACAAAAGAGGTTCATAATCCTTGGAAGAGACCTCCAATCTGGTGGAAAAAAACTAACACTGCTGCTTCTCCATAGCAGATATAACATCCTTATGCAGGGATACAACATGAGAGTGGAAGCAAATGATATACATAATGATATATACTATAATGTGCTCCTAAAATGCAGGGAATGCAAGCAAATGTTCAAGGAAGCCAGGTGCGTATTCGTGAGGCGTGAAGGGAACCAGTGCGCGGATTGGTTGGCTAAAGACAGCAGAAGCATGAATGTTAATTTAAACGTTGTTAAACATCTTCCCTTTCCCCTGGATGATTGTAAGGAACTGCTTTTAGCGGATTGTTGTAGGCTTTCAAGCCATGACTTATTTTAATTCTCTATGCTATGTATGCCATTTTAACCAAAAAAAAAAAAAAAACAGGAGAGTGGACGGCTTTGTGCAACAAGTATATAGCAAGGAGCCAAGGATGCCATTGAAGCTGAAGTCCTAGCCATAAAAGAAGCACTCAAATGGATAAAAGCACAAAAATTGGGAGAAAATCATTGTTATTGCTAGTGACTGTAAATCAGCAGTTGACATGATCAGGACAAACAACTTTGTCAATTCAAACCTAACTCTTATGGCCCAACAATGCAGGGAATACCTAGGCCAGTTACTCGAATCAAGCTCGAGCATGAAGAAAGGGAAAGCGACAAGGTGGGAGATGCCATGGCAAAATGGTTAAATGGGCCAAGGAAGAATGAGGAATGCCTCATACAAACTTCTATTTTAAAACATCCCCGTCTATTTTGCAAATAGGTTTTGGAGTTGGATAAACTCGATAGTTTAACTAGTTTGATCACAACGGAAAGCAACCAGCTTAATCATGGCTCTGTAATAAGCAATTTAAATTTCAATAGTTAATGAAGGGTAATAGTTTGACTTGCAAAAAAAAAAAAAGTTTTTGTTCCTCGTGAGGAGAACTTTGGCAAAGCTCGAGAGGAGAGGACCAAATAAAATGCACATTTAATTTTAAAGATACGAAATAGCACCAAAATATAAAAATAATAAGATATGAATCAGTTGTGAGTTGTAACAACACCTGATTGACGTGGGCTATGCAAATGATAAATGGAGTATGTTTAAAAGAAAGTCATACACATCATTATGATCTCCCAGATCTGATTCCATTCTTACCTTACAAAGTAGAGTTGACTTTGTAGTTAGAAACATCTATCTGGCTGTCATGTCATGCTATGTGTCTTGTACTTTTTCTTAGAACAAACAAATGAAACATGGTATGATTTAAGAATGTAGTTAGCCAGATAACCAGAAATGGAGACGATAGCAGCAAGTTCTATTTTGATATCATTGTTTAGTATATTAATTATAACAGGATCAATTAAAGTTTTGAATTGGGCATGGTTGAGACCCAAGAAGCTGGAGAAATGGTTCAGACAACAAGGTTTATCTGGTACTTCTTACCAGTTCCTGTTTGGAGATATGAAACATTACTCGTCAACGCGTACACGAGCCCTGGAACACCCCATGAATGGCTTCTCCAATGATTTTCTACCGCGTGTGGAGCCTCTCCGCCATCAGCTTGTCAACAAATTCGGTCTGAAATCAAAACTCATGGCATGTTTCAGCTTCTGTTTTCTTTCTTTTGGTGAGGGTGTGACTTGTGAGGTTGAATCTGCATGATGTGATTTCCCTGCTTAGAAATCAAGTTAAATTTAAGAGAATTAATAAAATAGAGCTGATTGGTTCAATTGTATCAACAATTTCTGATTTTGTTCAGCATTTTGCTTTCTATATCTTGTTATGTGATGCAAACTTGGTAGCTGTCAATATTTTCCTTACTCATAAGCACAACATAAATAAGATAACGAGAAGATGATATGTCCTAAATTCGCGTCATGATTGGTTATGTAGGGAAGGACTACTTTCTCTGGTTTGGCCCAACACCAATCATAACCATCACAAAGCCAGAGTTAATCAGAGAGGCCTTTATGAAAAAAGATGTATTCCGAAAGGTGAAGGTGAACCCAACTTTTGACAAGCTTTTTCCTGGGCTTGCCAGCTATGAAGGAGAGGAATGGGCGAAACATCGAAAGTTGATCAACCCTGCATTCCACATCGAGAAGTTGAAGGTAACTTTATGGACACTACTCAACTTAATCATGATTCATGAACACTGCTCAACATTCCCGGAACGAACTTAATTTGGTTTTGTTGCTTGTTAATTACAGCTTATGTTGCCCGCATTTCGCGATAGTTGTGCAGAGATTATCAATAAATGGGAGGTGAGCACAGCTGAAACGGGTTCAAGTGAGCTAGATGTGTGGCCGGATCTAAAGAATCTCACTGCGGATGTGATCTCGAGAGCTGCATTTAGTAGCAACTATGAGGAAGGACAAAGGCTATTTAAGCTTCTCGAGGAGCAGACTGCTTTAACTATCCTTATGTTACAATCAGTTTATATCCCAGGACTCAGGTAATCCATAGCATCATACAATATTCTTTAACTTATATATTACTCCCTCCGTCCTAATATAAATCATGTATCCCAATTTAGGTGATCCACAAGTAAATTTCCTGTTACCTCAAATGAATTTATCCCACCAAACCCATATAATGTGAACCTACCAGTCACTCTATCTCGCACACATACTCTCTTAGCATATTCAATATGATTTAGGACCTCTCCTTCATACTATCCATCGCAATCCAAGTTTCTAGTTAAGAATTATTAGAATGCATGCTCAAACTTAACATAAAAGTTTATTTGATCCTGTTAATTGTATACAGATACATACCAACACCAGGAAATAGGAAATTCAATGAGCTTGAAACTCAGATTCTTACTTTACTGCGTGCGATTATTAGCAAGAGGAAAGAGGAAATTGAGGCTGGAGAAGAGGTGAAGGCTGATCTGTTAGGTTTACTATTGGATTCTGATTTAAATGAAATCCAGCAAACCATTGGAGATAACAAGAATCACCACGTTGGGATGAGTCTTGAAGAGGTAATTGAGGAGTGTAAAGCATTCTACTTGGCAGGACAAGAAACCATATCTGTATTATTAGTTTGGACTTTGATTTTGTTGAGCAAGCATCAAGATTGGCAAGCACGAGCTAGAGAAGAAGTTTTTCAAACATTCGGAAATAATGTGCCCGATTTTGAAGGTTTAAACCAATTGAAGACGGTTAGTTACTTCTGTATTCATATATCCAAAATGATAATGGTTTTATATGAAGTTGAACAATATGGTTAAATTTATTTCAGGTGACCATGATACTGTATGAGGCCCTCAGACTCTACCCACCAGCAATTCAGCTGATGCGATCGATTCATAAGGACACAAATCTAGGTGCATTATCACTTCCTTCAGGCTCATTGATCTCTATCTCAGTGCTTTCTGTTCACCGAGATCAAGAATTTTGGGGTGATGATGCCGAAGAATTCAAGCCAGACAGATTCTCAGAAGGGATTTCCAAAGCAACAAAAGGAAATAACTCATTTCTTCCCTTCGGTTGGGGACCAAGAATATGCATAGGGGAAAGATTTGCGATGACTGAAGCAAAAATGGCATTAGCCATGATTTTACGACGCTTTTCCTTTGAGCTTTCACCGTCCTATCTTCATGCACCAATGACTGTTATACTCCTACAGCCTCAACATGGTGCTCAGATTATCTTACACAAGCTTTGATGCTACCAACATTTATAGTGGTAGCATTTATAGTGTTCTCTGTACTCTCGAGAATAATGTCGAGTTATTTCTTAGTCCAGGCAAAGTTCATCTGAACTCTCCCTCACTCTACACTGTTTTTATGTACACTTCCTCCTTGTTTTTTTGTTGCATTATTTTTCTTTTAGACACTATTCATCAACCAACTTTAACTATATTCTCTTACCATTATATTTAAGAAAAACATAGCCAAGTGGGATCTTGTTAGATTCATAAGATTCCAAATATCAAATTTTTATAATTTTTATTTTTACGCAATTAGAGATATTAATGTTCAGAGAAGCATATTAGAATACGTGAAAAATCAAATGGTATAACTAAAAAGATATAGAGTGTTAATTTTGCTCAAATTCTGTCTCTGAGTACAATAATTGACCATGTTGCACCATTACCTTTTACTTTCCCGGATCTGCTAGATTCCTTTGAGCGAGTCTTGGAACAAAATAACAAGAGAAGTTGGAATCCTCTGGCTGCCTCCTCACTTCATAAACTGCTGGATTTCAAATCTTGTGTGTATCTTTTGGCATGCGGAATTACGATTTTCCTTAGAGCATGTACAATGAGGTTCTTAGGAGGGCTCTTCAACGAACTGTCCAAGGAGAGAGGAAACGGATAGCTACTTCTTACCCAACAATGGGGTTCTTGCACTTCTTACCCAACAATTGAGTGTGTTTTGAGTGTATCTCCATGGAGACACTTTGAAAAGTGTATTTTGGAGGAGATACCATTTTAGCGAAATGGGAAATGATTCTTTATTACCCCAACCAATCAATTGGTGACACATGGCACAAAGGAATAAGTTTGATTAACAGACATGGGGACCATTACATAGTGAAAATTAGAATGGAGAACTCTTTGAAGAGTTTAATTATTGTTGGGTGTTGGATGTTTTTTAGTTATAGTTTAAGAGAGTAGCTTGAAGAGAGTGAAGAGTTCATTAGAGAGCCATTAACTATTGTATTGTGTACATGCTCTTATTTCAGTTTCAGCCAATGAAACTAAAATTTTAGCTAGATTGAGGATTGTTTGGTTCCTGCAAGTAGACCTGGTTATTGGGCGGGAGGGTCAGGGTCGGAAGCGGGTCGGAAGCGGGTCGGGTCATAAGAGGGTCGCCTCATAAAGGGTCGTAGCGGGTCGGGCCAAATGGGTAGCGGGTCGATAATGGTCGGGTCGGTAAACGAGCAAGAAAAACATGGAACAAAGAGAGCCAATAGTGAGTATAAATGAATGTGAATCCGAATATGTAATTGTTTTTGCAAAACCTATTTTATTTTTCTAAATTATTGGGTTTCTTTGTTGGCCCTATAATGGCCCTGTCCAATAATAACCCTGTCCAATAAAGCCCTGTCCAATAAAAGCCCTGTAGATTTGACCCTAACCCTTTAACCATTGGGCTACCCTGTCCAATAACCAGGTCTACCTGCAAGTAACAAGTTGCAAGTAATATGAAACATCATAATTAAAAAATTCATTATTATAGGTAATCCAACACTATCCCTAGACATCTCACGTTAACCTAGTTGTCCATTCTCTTCTCCTTCCTTTGTTTCCCTCAATCTCGAACTACCGTAGACAAATTTAAAAAATAATCAGACAGAAAATGAAGTGCAAGAAGTGCAACAAACGGATAGCTAGTCAGTAAATGAATTAAAGAATGTAATTACTGAATGGATTAAACTAGTCACTATATTGATAAAATTACTCACTATATTAAGATTGGTTGGATTTAGGCCGTTGCCTAATTTAAAATTAAAAGTAATATACACGTTAGGTATGACACATACGCCAAATTTAACTAAAGTTGACAAGGTTAACCAACCTTCAATAAACATGATCTATTAATTCCACCATTACCGGACTACTCGACAATTTCACTTGTTCACAAGGAAAAAAAACAGAGAGTTGACTATTAAATTAAAGTTACACCTTACAAGTTACACCACCAGTTCACATAAATGACATCATCCCCTGAATCATCTATCTGTCCTTTTGAGAACAGAAGTATTCTGCTAATTATAATTTATAAAGTTTAACAGATGTAATCTTGAGATTTCACAAAGAGTGAGAAATGGAGACGGTGACATTAAGCTCTGTTTTGATATCAATATTTTGTGTAATTATTGTTACAGGATTAATTAAGGTGGTGAACTGGTTATGGCTGAGGCCTAAGAAGCTGGAAAGATTGCTTAAACAACAAGGTTTCTCTGGTACTTGTTATAAATTCTTGATTGGAGATCTCAAAGATTTTACGTCCATGCGCACTCAAGCTTAAAAACTCCCATGAATGGCTTCTCTAATCATTATTTTCAGCGTGTGGAACCTTTTCGCCATCAGCTCGCTTCCAAATTTGGTATCTAATTTATCTTCTCTCTTTTGTTTTTTTTTGTCAATTTGGTTGAAGACTCTGAAATTCATGGTGTAGTTAATAGGATCCCGTCGTTTTCACCTCAAAGTATTGATTTTGTTCTATTTTCTCTAATCAAAGTGGTTTTTTTTTTCTTGTTTTTCCTAATTGAACTTGTATTTTATTTTGTTTACTAAATAGATCTAATTCTTACTTGGTTAAAATTTTAATTTAGGTAGATTAGATTTTTTCTTTATTCGGTAATTAACTAGCCCAAGCAAGGTTAGCCCTCATGAGCTGAGGGGTAAGAAAGGGATCCCAACCCGTAAGGAAACTTCCAGAGACGGGAAACTAGGAATTTATACCCAGAAGCAAATATTTACACGAACTCCCCAAATTGGGGCTGATTAGAGTTAAACACCCGACCAAGAGGTTGGGAGGTGGGAGCTCCAACCATTGGGCTCTCACATGATTCTCATCTAGGTAGATTAGATGAAGAGCCCTACTAGACCATAATCTTTTGAAGGTCAACCTAACCCACCTTAGTGAGCTTAATTTTTGTAAAAAAAAAATATTGGTAAGGAGAAGTGCCCTATTGGGACGGAACGTAGCACATGTTAAGCCGGTTCAGCTACCTAGACAAGGACGTTTGGGAATGGGGGAAGGTAAGGGAATCCCCCCAAGTGCCTCTAGTGGGGTTTGATATGACAACCTTGTGGTCGTGAGATACAAATCTTCCGATTCACTATTATATTTGTTATACAATGTTGCAGGAGTAGAACTAATCTTTATATATCAAAATTGATTTTCAAAAGAATATTATCCGAATAATCTCGATAGTAGTTCCATGAACAATTCTTTGCGGGATTGGATATTTTTTATAGTGAAAATGCCATAAAGCACGAACCAAGATCCATGATACGAAAACCAAAATAAGAATGACGAAGAAAAAGATATCATGATGTAAGTCAATTATTCCTTGCATCATAATTCATAGGTGTTGCTGCATCTTAAAATCCTAACTACCATGGTTCCGCTACATCACAAAGAGCAATTGTGAAGAATAGCCATTCTCGAATTCGGACAAGCATTTTCTTGTATTTTCATTCTTTCCATTTAATAGGGGTTCCAGATGAAGAAATACTGATTCTTTTCTTCTATTACGATCTTTCGAGTTGGATGAACATATCGCTCCTAAAAGCAATTGTGTGATCTTATACGATACCACCAGAGGCACCCCAGCTTCAAGCGAGCTCGCCCTTACTCAACCTCAATTAAAAAAAAAAAACCTTGGTGAATTAGATTCCCTGCTAGCGAGAGCGGCATAAAGGAGCACAAACAAGGGTTGTTTGAAAATGAACAGATAAGCTAAAACATTACTTATTTTATGCCTAGTAGCAATGCAACTACTCATGATAAATACTCAAACTGAACTAGTTTCTCTATCTTCCTTGCTTGTAAAAAAGTCAAAAAAACAGATTAATCGCCAACGCCTATACTTGAATTTAGAAAGAATTTGATTTAAGAAAACAATAATTGCGTAGGATTCCCAATTCATGGTTACTTGTGGCGTTTTGTGAAAGTAAAGATCGAGGTTTAAGCCAATTCCTTTATGAGTCTTATTCCTTATAGTCATAACCTTGAGGCAGACTTCATGATTAGCTTTTTTCTTTCATACTTTCTATCTCATATCGGGTCTAATGCTAGCATAAATAGCATAAAATAACCAAGATTGGGAAGAGGCAATCCCCTTCATTCTCGCATCGATCTCCTTCTCCATCTTTCATATTTGTAGTAAGGGTATCGGATTTAGTTCATGCTTTCCTGGCTTTCCAGTATCTTTGCTCTTTGCTAGCCTATTTCTTCCTTTCTTTTTTAATTGCAACATTTCCCTTTTTTTGGAAGTTTCATATATATTGCAATATTTCTTTATTTGGAAATATCTTCTCTATATCTCTCCTATCACATGAGTCTCACTTTTTATCTATCTCTATCTCTATCTTTCTCTCCTATTCACATGATTTTCTTAAAAAATGTACCAATGAAGTATGTTGCAATAATAATAGAACGGACGAAGTATTATTTACCATTGTCACCCATCCCCTCCACCATTGAAGTTGTCACATGGGAGAAATGGGTTTTTCTTCAATGGTTTTAAGTGATGGGAAAATAACAAAATACAATCTCTATGAAACGTTAGTTCACCAATGTATTAGCAAAATTTGAGATTATCTAAGGAGTTTGTCAATCATGGGATTGTTTTCTTTCATGACCTTAACTTGGAATTTTTTTTTATCAAATTATGAAAAAGAATTTGATGGCAATTTGTTCAATAATGGTTTCATATGAATAGTTATGACTTTGAAATTACTAAAGATCAAAGCTATCAAAAATTGACCACATAAGCAAGAATAATCAAGAAAGGATAAAGTCTGTTTCTAAGAAAGTGACAGCACAAAATTTTCTTGATTGGCATTGATGCAGGAAACGACTTCTTCCTCTGGGTTGGCCCTATTCCTATGCTGAGTATCTCAAAACCAGAGTTGGTCAGAGAGGCCTTCACCAAGACACATGAAATTCGAAAGGCGAAGGTGAACCCGGTTTTCGACAAGCTTTTTCCAGGCCTTGTCAGTTATGAGGGAGAGAAATGGGCACAACATCGGAAGTTGATCAACCCTGCCTTTCATATGGAGAAGTTGAAGGTTACTCTCTTGCACTCTTTATTTTAGTAACCATCATTTACCAAGGAGACTGAAGAGTTTATGTTTCAGCCTATGAACCATAACTCAACATTCAACAAGATTTGGTGCCCATTGTATTAAAAGCCTTTCAGGTCTAATATAGAGGTGATTCGAGCAAGCTTATCCACATGATACCAATAATACCTTAGATATCATAATCAAGAATGAACAAGATACTGACTCAAATTATCTGAACAATCAAATTTCTCGGGTGATAATATAATTTACTTTTGGTGCTTGTAACAGCTTATGTTGCCAGCATTCTGTGATAGTTGTGCAGAGATTATCAACAGATGGGAGATGGTCGTAGCTAAAACGGGTTCAGGTGAGCTAGATGTATGGCCGGATCTGATGAAACTCACTGCTGATGTGATCTCTAGAGCAGCATTCGGTAGCAATTATGAGGAAGGACAAAAGATATTTGAACTTCTCAAGGAGCAGACTGAAGTAACTCTTCTTATGCTACAATCAATTTATTTTCCAGGACGCAGGTAACTAATAGCATCCGCTTATTGATATAGAAAGATCAAGCAAAATAAGGTTTAACACTGTCGTTTGATACGCTCAAGTTATACGATGTTCTTGTGGCATTTTAGGTGCACATTGCTAAGGGATTTGTTCGTAATTGTTAAGGTTTGCATATAAATCATCCTTAGCGGAAGTTCGGAGTTTTGCGATATAAGTTGTGTTAATGTCATGCATTCCAAGCTTCCAAGGTGAAATGCATTTGAGCCGAGCATCGCAAGCCACAAGCTCGCCAAGCCAAGCTCCACCGCAAGCTCGCCAAGCCAAGCTCAAAGCTATCCAGCAGCTCGGCAGCACACAGCAGCACCAAGCATCGCAAGCCTCGCCCATCCGGCTCCGCGCATGCTCGCAAGCAGCGGGACAAGCCCGGCCGGCGCACCCGGCGGCATCGTCGCGACTTGCGAAGGAGCTCGCGACTCGCGACCCCCTGCCCCTCGCGACTCGCGATGCCTGTCGCGGCTCGCGACCTGCGTGCCAAGCCATTTTGTGCGGGGAGACAGAGTCCTCGTCGCGACTCGCGATCAGTGTCGCGACTCGCGACGCTTAAGTCGGCTTGGGGCCACGATTTTGTGCGGGGTTTAAATGCTTCCTAAAACCTAATTTTTGGGAGAGAAGAAGAGAAGTAAGAAGAGGAGAGCTGAAATGTAGACCTTGGAGTGGCAAGCTTGAGGGGAGAGCTCCTCTCCTCATCCTTCCTTCTTCATGATTCTCTTTTCATCTTTCCTTCTTCGTTCCTCTTTGTTCTTCATTTCTCTTTTCTTTGTTTTTCATTTCTTAGTTTTAGTTTTCAATTTTCTAGTTTAGTTTTTAGGGATTTCAACTATGGAATTGGTTTTTGCTATCGGATTGTAGCTTGAATCGTTCTTGGATCAATTAACATGAAGCTTCAACCGTTATTGTGAGATCTTTCCTCTCTTTCTCTTTTCCTTGATTATGGTTCAATTTCTATGTTTGTGATTTATGATTGTTGCATAATTATGCTAGGAACGTTACTAGTTTGATTGTGTAATTAATCTAATGCTAGATTTAAGAATAGAATCGGATTGTTTTATTCTTTTTATCAATTGGTAGCAAACTAGGGAGTAATTTAGATGCCGATCATCTTGGTTATTTCTTAGGGAAATTGAATCAACCTGTTGAATGTTTATCGCGTGTATGACATTAGCGAGTCTATTGGTTCTCTCGTGTTTATTGCTTTGCTATTGGATTGAACTTAGACGCGAGATCGGACTAGGTTGTCCTTTAGTTAGAGTTTTATAGTCACGGCGATCGTGCTATTCAACTAAGAATAAGGAGAATGCGAGATTAATTCTCAACAATAGATAATTATGGAAATAATTAGAGTGGAGGTTCGAGGATCGATAATGAATTGAAGTGGATGTTAATCGGATTCAAGATCTTTCCATAATGATTTCTCATTTTCTTTGTATGCTAGTTAGTTTTAGTTGTTTATAATCTACTTGAAACCCCCCTTTGTTATTAGGTTTCTCGGCCCTTAGCTTAATCTAGGTATTGAATCACGCTGAATACTAAGCTCGTCCCTGTTTCCCTGTGGATACGACCCCTACTTCCACTATACTACCTTAGTGTAGAAGAGAGTAGGAGAAATTTTATCTTTGGCCGGGTGCGGTGCACAACGACGACACATCCGCGCCCGCCCAAATTTTGGCGCCGTTGCCGGGGAAACGGTGTTACTTGTTTGTATTTAGCGTGATTTTTGGATGGTATTGCTTGTGCTCTTTGTTTTTGATTGGCCACTCATATAAAGAATTCCCTTTTTGTTTGAGTTTCTAGTTTTCATCTTCCATTGAGCTCTATGTATTTCACTTTCGTATTTTGGACAAGAAGCATGGAACTTGTTGCTTAAACTATCTTGGGAATGATTGATTGAAGCTTTTGACGGCTTATTGTTTGGTTATTGTCTAGCTTTAATTATTGATATTAATGGTCATGACTTGGATTAGCTAGGAGTACTACTAGTTGATGTTTGTTGTTGACTTAATGCTAGGTTTTGGATATAATCTGATGTTATATGCTCAACCATGTTGTAGTAAGCTAGATACTAACAATGCATTGCAAGAGTCCTTCTCAATCAATTTTGCAGGTATTTGAAGTGGAGATTGACATGGAACCACCATTGTCACACATGGAGCACAACCTAATGATTGAGCTTAAGGTAATAAGTCGAGCTAACGACTTTAAACAACAGCGCTTCTCGGGAGGCAACCCGAGACCCTTTTTATTTTCTTTCTTTCCTTTATTTCTCATCAAATTTCCACCACCACATCAAATTTTCTTCCACCCACCGCCCACCCACTCAAAAGAACCACAACAAATCTTAATCCACTTTGAGCCCAAGTCCACAAAAGAAAACCCGTTGGGAGGAGTTCAATAGCTAGGAGTTGGTAACACTAGAGGAGTGAGATTGTTGTATCTTTTCGATCTCTTGAGCTAGGTGCAAATCTCAAAAATTTAAAACTTTTGAATTTGCCATTTGTTTGAGTGATTTGAGGGAGAGGGTTGTGAGTTGATTTCGGAGATTTGAGATGGTGTTGTTAAGAAATTTGAGTTTGACGGATTGTTTGGTCATGAGTCTTGAGCATTCGATCTTCGATTTACCCGATTTTCGATTTTCTCCCCCCATTTTCAGTTTACTTTTTCTTCTAATTGTCGTCACATTGAGGACAATGTGTAGTTTAAGTAGGGGGGAGGGTATTCTCATTCTCATGTATCTATGTTGTATTTATGTTGTATTTATTTCAATTTGAAAAAAAAAAATGAAAAAAAAATTGAAAAAAAAAAAAAAAAAAAAGTGATGAAATGAAACCCGCTGAGTTGAAAACCTGCAAGGGCGGGCGACTCAGGCAAAAATGGGGGCCCGGATAGGTTGAAAACCCGAAAGGGCAACCTATGCAAAAATGTGGCTTATATTGAGCGGGTAAGATGGTGAGATGAAAAAAGAAATGTGAGAAGCTAGGATGAAAACCCGAAAGGGCTCCTAGGCAAAATGAGAGATTAAGAGAGAATTATGTATTTTGAAGACTCATTTGCCGGAGATTTGTTTTGGCTTTCACTTTCTTTTGGTTGATTGTTTTTGGGAGTAAGCATGGAATTTATCCCTTTTTGTCTTTGTTCCATGGCTTGCTTATATAGGTTGGTTGTAATAGTAGTAGTAGTTTATCTTTTGAGGTTTTAGGCGAGTTGTCATTTTGATTGTGGCGTTGGAGTGAGTTCAATTCCTTTGAGATCCTTCAGGATTTGAGCTCACATTTTGGTTGTCGTTTGGTGATTATTGTTGTCGCGTCTTTGTATTTTTCAGGTGAGCTCGAATCTAAGTGTGGGGGAATCATCGTCCCTTACGTTTAGGTTTTGAGCGAATGTTGTTAAGATGTGATGATGATGATGTAGTTGGTGGAGAGAGAGGTTGGTGTTGATAACTTGGGTGATGATTTATTGGGTGATTCTCACTTTTGAGTTTACTCGAGGTCGAGTAAAGTTCAAGTGTGGGGGTATTTGATACGCTCAAGTTATACGATGTTCTTGTGGCATTTTAGGTGCACATTGCTAAGGGATTTGTTCGTAATTGTTAAGGTTTGCATATAAATCATCCTTAGCGGAAGTTCGGAGTTTTGCGATATAAGTTGTGTTAATGTCATGCATTCCGAGCTTCCAAGGTGAAATGCATTTGAGCCGAGCATCGCAAGCCACAAGCTCGCCAAGCCAAGCTCCACCGCAATCTCGCCAAGCCAAGCTCAAAGCTATCCAGCAGCTCGGCAGCACACAGCAGCACCAAGCATCGCAAGCCTCGCCCATCCAGCTCTCGCGCATGCTCGCAGCAAGCAGGACAAGCCCAGCCAGCGCCTGCCCAGCAGCATCGTCGCGACTCGCGAAGGAGCTCGCGACTCGCGACCCCCTGCCCCTCGCGACTCGCGATGCCTGTCGCGGCTCGCGACCTGCGTGCCAAGCCATTTTGTGCGGGGAGACAGAGTCCTCGTCGCGACTCGCGATCAGTGTCGCGACTCGCGACGCTTAAGTCGGCTTGGGGCCACGATTTTGTGCGGGGTTTAAATGCTTCCTAAAACCTAATTTTTGGGAGAGAAGAAGAGAAGTACGAAGAGGAGAGCTGAAATGTAGACCTTGGAGTGGCAAGCTTGAGGGGAGAGCTCCTCTCCTCATCCTTCCTTCTTCATGATTCTCTTTTCATCTTTCCTTCTTCGTTCCTCTTTGTTCTTCATTTCTCTTTTTTTTGTTTTTCATTTCTTAGTTTTAGTTTTCAATTTTCTAGTTTAGTTTTTAGGGATTTCAACTATGGAATTGGTTTTTGCTATCGGATTGTAGCTTGAACTGTTCTTGGATCAATTAACATGAAGCTTCAACCGTTATTGTGAGATCTTTCCTCTCTTTCTCTTTTCCTTGATTATGGTTCAATTTCTATGTTTGTGATTTATGATTGTTGCATAATTATGCTAGGAACGTTACTAGTTTGATTGTGTAATTAATCTAATGCTAGATTTAAGAATAGAATCGGATTGTTTTATTCTTTTATCAATTGGTAGCAAACTAGGGAGTAATTTAGATGCTGATCATCTTGGTTATTTCTTAGGGAAATTGAATCAACTGTTGAATGTTTATCGCGTGTATGACATTAGCAGGTCTATTGGTTCTCTGTGTTTATTGCTGCTATTGGATTGAACTTAGACGCAGATCGGACTAGGTTGTCCTTTAGTTAGGGTTTTATAGTCACGCTGATCGTGCTATTCAACTAAGAATAAGGAGAATGCGAGATTAATTCTCAACAATAGATAATTATGGAAATAATTAGAGTGGAGGTTCGAGGATCGATAATGAATTGAAGTGGATGTTAATCGGATTCAAGATCTTTCCATAATGATTTCTCATTTTCTTTGTATGCTAGTTAGTTTTAGTTGTTTATAATCTACTTGAAACCCCCCTTTGTTATTAGGTTTCTCGGCCCTTAGCTTAATCTAGGTATTGAATCACGCTGAATACTAAGCTCGTCCCTGTGTCCCTGTGGATACGACCCCTACTTCCACTATACTACCTTAGTGTAGAAGAGAGTAGGAGAAATTTTATCTTTGGCCGGGTGCGGTGCACAACGACGACACATCCGCGCCCGCCCATCGTTTGTGTTCAGATTCATTCCAACAAAAAGAAATAGGAGGTTTAAAGATATCGAAGACAAAATACATACTTCATTGCGTGCAATTATCAGCAAGAGGAAGGCTGATATTGAGGCTGGAGAAGCAATAAAGGCTGACTTGTTGGGAATACTCTTGGGTTCCAATTTGAAGGAAATCCAACAAGCTGATAACGACAAGAATCATTCTGTTGGGATGAGCCTAGAAGAGGTGATTGATGAGTGTAAATTATTCTACTTGGCCGGACAAGAAACTACATCAACACTATTAGTTTGGACTTTGATTTTGTTGAGCAAGAACCAAGATTGGCAAGCACGAGCGCAAGAAGAAGTCTTGCTAACTTTTGGGGATAATGTGCCAGACTTTGAAGGTTTAAGCCAACTGAAAACAGTAGGTTTTGTGATTTTTTTCTAGCATGATATTAATGGTACTTATATGATACTTTTAACAACGTGGTATGTTTCTATAGGTGACCATAATATTGTATGAGGTCCTGAGACTCTATCCTCCTGCAATGCAAGTGACAAGATACGTTTACAAGGACACAAATTTAGGTGCACTTTCAGTTCCTTCGGGTGCATTAATCACTTTCTTTATGCATACTATTCATCAGAATCAGGAGTCTTGGGGTGATGATGCACACGAATTCAAACCAGACCGGTTTGCTGAAGGGATTTCCAAGGCAACAAAAGGGACTAATGCATTTTTTCCCTTCGGTTGGGGACCAAGAATATGCATAGGGGAAAAATTTGCAATGACTGAAGCTAAAATGGCATTATCCATGATTCTACAACGCTTTTCCTTTGAGCTTTCACCATCCTACGTTCATGCACCTAAGACTGTTATGTTCCTACAGCCTCAACATGGTGCTCAGATAGTCTTACACAAGCTTTGATGGTTCAAACATTAGTGTTCTCTGTACTCTCAAGAATAATGTCCACTTCCTTATTAGTCGAGACAAGTGCTGGACTTTTTTCAAGATCAAAGTTCCTTCAAGCTCTTCCTCATTCTACACTGCTTTTGTACATAGTATAAGCTTAAGTCATCAAAGTGTTAGTTATGCTCAAACTTTTTCTCTCAAGTAGAATATTTTTTTTTGGGTGCATTCTCAAGTACAATAACTGAACATTCACTTTAGCATTTTGCACCACTACCTTTTACTTTCCCCTGAAGTGCTAGATTCCTTTGTAGTGAGTCTTGGAACATAAATACACAATAACATAGAAGTTGAAATCTTTTGGATGCCTCCTCACTTCATAAACTGCTGAATTTTAATTCTTGTGTGTATCTTTTGGCATTCGGAATTACGATTCTCCTTATTTCAGTTTCAATCAATGAAACTAAAATTTCAGCTAGATTGAGGGTTGTTTGGTTCTTACAGGTAACAAATTGCAAGTCAGATTTTCAATCCATGATCAACCACTGTTAAGCTAATATTTGTTAAGATATTTTGATATATCTGTGTGATACTTGCCCTTGTCGCATATCTCTTTATTTTAGGCATTTACTTGTCTTAGGACTCTTGTAATTGCTTTTATATACATCGGTTGTCAATGAGAACAAGGCAACTCAACATTTGACCAAACTTCATCTTATTATGGTATCAGAGCCTAGGTTATAGCCTCCTCCTTCAATCACCATGGCTGGTGAAAAAACCAGCGAACAACTACCTCCTCCACAAAAAATTGAACCTAGTTCTCCTTTTTACCTTGGTCCACAAGATAGGCCTGGAGACTTTATCACTCCTACACGACTCAATGGCGACAATTACGCCGACTGGGCTATTGATATCCAAACAGCATTGGAGGCTCGTAGAAAGTTCGTGTTCTTGGATGGTGGTAGGCGTGTCGCGCACCTATCAAAAGTAATTACCTAACCAACTACCCAACTATGTAGCAGAGCAAGTCAGGGTCGAATCCACAGGGACAAACAGCATCAAACACTAGATATCTTGATTCAATCTAACTAAACGAATGACAAACAATGATGAAAGGGGTGTTGAACTAATTCTAACACTAGACTATGACAATCACTAGAAACGCACAAGGTATAATCAGTTAATTAAAACATCTAGAATTAAGCATCACCACTAGCATGACCAATACATGAATAATTTCCATCCCAAATAAACATAATCAACGGTTCAAGAGGAGTAATGCACCCTATAACTACCAAAGACCTCTCCCGAGTACCAATGGCTACTCTAAACAAGCAATCAAACATATTCCCATAGAATCATGCAAGAAAGAGGCATTACGCATAGCATCACAATTAAATTCCTAGCAAACCCATCTAACTATTCCCATAGAAGATATTCATACCATTGATTGGATCAACAAAACCATCTAGATTCAATTCCCATTGAAAATAAGATATACGGAGTCAAATCAAAATCACCTATCCCTAGTATGATAATGAGCATAAGAACAATCCAATCAAACAAGAACAATTGATCATATAAACTTGGGATTAATGGAAGAATTCATATATTAAATCATTGCTAGGGTTTTACTTAACCCTAGATTAATGGACTACTCACACATAATTGAAATAGCAAAACAAATAATAAACAAATTAAGAGACATAATAATAATGAAAGGAAAGTAGAGATTAAGAAAACTTAGTCTTTACTTGAAGGAATCAAAGCGTAGTAATCAATGTTTTACAATGGAGTAAACTCAAAAGCTCTCTAAAAAGTTATAAAATGTATTCTCTAGTAAAAAGGCGTCCTTTCTAATTCTAAGAAAATAGGTATTTATATGTCTCATAAATCTGGCGCAACACGCGCTTAAAACGCTCAAAGATCGTCTTGCCCGACCGGGCGGGATTCGCCCTGGTCGGGCGATCATCAGGTATTATAATTCTTCGTCTTTGTTCGCCTCGCCCGACAGCCCGGGCGGATTTCGCCCGGTCGGGCCCGCATGTAAGGTTTGCCTGGCAGCTTAACTTTTCTGAAAATGCACTAAGTAAGGTTCGCCCGACCACCCGGGCGGATTTCGCCCGGTCGGGCGCGGGCAATTTCACTTGTAGTTTCAGCATCCGAATTCTGACTAAGTAAGAATCGCCCGACCACCGGGGCGGATTGCGCCCGGTCGGGCGGTTACCAGGTTTTTGGGCTTGATGTGAGATTTTTGCACGTCCCGACTTCTTGTCTCATGTAGCGATCTCAAAGATTAGGAAATGCACCAAAAATAGGTTATTCCTACAAAAATCAATCTGAAAACACAACCACACTACAAGACACACATTAGTACTAAAAAGGGCTCCGAAGAGCGCAATTAACACCAATAATCCATGAGAAATTGGGGTAAAATTCTATATAAAATAGACATATCAAACTCCCCCAAGCTAGACTTTTGCTTGCCCCTAAGCAAAACCTGTCTGAAAATCAACAGTTCAAAGCATCAATAGTAGTTTCACCCCATCATAATTTTTTTTCTTGAAATGATAATAGATCGTATCCAAACACACCACAAGTCATAATCGATAAGGTTCGACAAAAACAAATACCAATCAGGGATAAGAATCAATGAGAGGCCACTAAATATGCGTTGCAAATCAATGAGAAGGATCTCACAAGGGGACTCACCACTCATTTGTAAAGCACTCTCCAAGCGCTTAAAATGACCGCTTCTTTCCATCCCTCAGCACTCCCTACTCTCACACTCGTGTGTTTGAAGGGTGATATATGGCGCCAATTGCTCCACTTCACCAAGTTAGTCCATAGGCTTGTATCATCTCTCCACATCGGTAGTTATACATGCAAACAAATCATATGACTCAATTAAGGTTGTAATGGGGCTTAAGGTGGTAGGTGTGGCATATATTTGGGAATGTGGTGCTTAAAGTAGTGAAGTATTACTACAACTTTTGAACGAACATCCCACACATCAAATAAATTGCAACACAACTATGACCCATTCTTCTTTCATCTCACCTCCTTTATTCTTCATATAACCCAAGTAATGACTTCCAATATGACATAATTCAAATGAGATCTCTCTCTTAGAAATTTCTTCCAATTTGATTTTCATAATTGCTCTTGGAAATCTTACTTGTCATGTTTTTAGGAGTTCTCTACTTTAGCTACTAGCTAATGAGGATAGAGAAGAATTTCTTTTGCACATGTAATCAATCATATTTGTTCTCTTTCTTGCAATCTTTTCATTCATACCAACAACCAATTTCATAAACCACAAGTTAATCAACCAAAAATTCCTAAATACTTCACTACCAATGGTAAAGAGACGTATTTTTGGAAAAATGAGGAGCTCATAATGTAGTTGTCAAAGGAAACAGGCTCAGCTCAGAGTGGTTAACTAGGGGAAATGAATGCAGGGAAGGTCATTTGGTCTTTTGGTGCAAATTCCTACGTGAGTCATAATCATTTTTGTTTAGACATTGTATAACTAATGCATCAATGGAGAGAAAACACAAGTTCTAGCATCCCTCATGAAGTGGGCATACACACAAGAAAAGCATGACGTTAAGGCACGTGAAGCTCACGCTTAAGCCTAAACATGCTTGCGAGGACATATAGAGTGCCACAATCTTGATTCTTATCATAGATCTAAGTACGGTTATGCCATGCCTTGGTGATCAATCATTGTTTTGTGTCCATCAACAATCCAAAGTCAAAACAAAGATTACGATAGCATGGGGCACGGGAAACAACTATTCAACCTGGACTTTGATTTTTCTCCTTTTTTTTTTTCAGCAGGCTTCACACATCATACATGGTGAAGACAAAACAAACCAAAAGAAAAAGAAAGAAAGAAAAAGAAAAGAAAAAAACACAAAAACACACCAAACACACAAAGAAAACAATGCTAAACCGAACTACAAAAGCGTAAACTACCTAAGAAGTGATAGAAGATACCATATGTGCACTGAAGATCCTCCCCAGCCGAACTTGGCAATGTCCGCATTGCAACAAGGAGAAGGCAAGGAACACGGCCCTCGCTCGGCCATAGAATCGAATCGGAATCATCGGCGAGCGGATCCCGAGTACCGTTGCTGCGCCACTCCCTCCGGCTCCACCATAGGTGGGGTTCCAGTGTACCAACTAGGGTGGGGACCCGCACGTGCGATCGTACCAAGCCCGCAATAATCATCATACATAGGGAACATAGCAAGGCGTTGGTCATCGTAGATGGTGTCTACGCGGCGCTCAGGCGCTCTAGAGCTTGAGTGTTGGCGGTCATATTCGGTTCCATACGCCGCAACACACTCATCATCCCCTCAAAGTCGGCGGTAGGGGGAGGGGGTTGGGTAGAGGAGGAGGGTATGAAGGAAGAGGAGGGCATGAAGGAATCGGCCTCTCGCCTACGGTAGACGTGGTGGAGGCTCGGTGCGGGACCATTCTCGGGTGGGTGGGCCGCATCTCCAACGGGAAGGAGATAGGTAGGTAGAGCGGCATTCCCCGTGTGGTCATCCTCTATAAGCGGCTGGGCTAAGGTGGGGTCTGGAAGAAGTATAGACGGTTAGCGGCAATCATCCACCTATAATTCCGACCACTAGGGACAATGTACCGGGCGCATAAGAAGTGGTCAAGGTCAAGGTAAGAAGGCCCGGAACAATTGGCCCGAATCTCAACATGGCCGAAATGACGGGCGATGTGAGTGACTAGTCCCCCAATGACAATAGGTACGGAGGAACGGACAATGCCGTCCTCCTCAAAAGTGGGGTAAGTCGTAGAAATCTTATGCAGATGATGCATAAATGCATACGCAAGATCAAACTGCATAGGTATGGTGACGGGCCACAGATAAGTGCCAAGAGCACTTAGTTCCTCAGTCCTAGAGGTGTTGGGTTCCCACCGCCCAAAGATAGTACTCCCCAAGAATTTTAACAGGAATCGAATGCTAGGATGATGGACCGACTTAATCGGTAAATGCTGACAGTTGGGTGGTCTAACACCGTGTGAGGGCTTCCCGAGTTGGCCTAGCGAGAAATGTCTCTGGTTTCTTCCTTTCCCCCCTAACGGTCATACCAAATAGCTGTGCAAATTGACGGAGGGTCAGTCTCCTATCCACATTGGAAATGCGAAAATACTGGACATGATCATTTTGAGCGTGTTTTCGAATCTCTAAGGAACTGAGAAATTCTAGGGTCAGGTCTGCATATGTGCCATGGTACAAGGTGAGGAATTGTTCTATTCCCATACCAACAAATAATGTGCGGGTAATTTCAAGAATACCCAAGACATGCAAGAGGTCACTATGAACAAATCGGGTGGGGGCAATCATACGGTGCTTAAGTTTTTGAAAACGCACCTTTTGAGCCTCATCCTTGAAAATTATATGAGGAAAGTCGGGATCTACCTCACTTGCAGTAGGGTGAGAGCCACGTGTACCTCGACGACCCGCCATTAGAGATGATGGAAACCTGCAAAAACAGAGCAATGGTGGAGAAATTGAGAATTTCACAAAAATTTGAAGGAAATCATCTCATAATGCACTATAAAGTGTGAAAACGCAATTTCCAAGGTTAATCTAGCAAAAATCACCATAAAAATCAAACCTTTACTCAAGAAAAACCCAAAGAGGAGGAGTGAGAAGAAGGAGGAAGAGGAGAGAGAGTGAGGGGGAAAAGTTTGTAAGTAAGATGGGGAATGTGGGGAGGATGAGTGAAAGATTAGAAATTTTGAAGGAATTTGAGAGTGGATATGGTGAGGAAAGAGAGAATTGGGGTTAGGGTTTTGAGAGGAGAGAGAAAGAGTGAGAGGAAGAAGATGAAGTTAGATGGGGGTTTGAAAGAGAGTGAAGGAAAAGAAAAGATTTTCGTGGGTTTTACTCGAGAATATGCGTCTCGCCCGACCGGGCGGGTTTCGCCCGACCGCCCGGGCGGAAATTCTTCCTTAGTTTTTTTCGTGTTTCTGAATTTCTCTCTTGGATTTGTGCTTGCGCGCCCGACCGGGCGGATTTCGCCCGACCGCCCGGGCGGAATTTCGTCCTTAGTCAATTTTCACGTTTTGGAGGGCCCAGCTTAAGTGTGCTTGCGCGCCCGCCCGGTCAGAATTCGCCCGACCACCCGGGCGGTTCCCAGTGCACATAATTTTGTTCCGCTTTAGTCCGTTTTTGCTCATGGTCCTGCAGTAGAGTTCCACACTTGTGCAAATTTTTTTTTTTTTTTTTTCACTCCAAAAAGAAAAATAAAATCAAATCAAATCAAAAGAAAAAGAAATGAAAAAGTAGGAAATTGGGTTGCCTCCCAATAAGCGCTAGTTTTTAAGGTCATTAGCTCGACCTCCTCTAGTATCACTCAGGTGAAGGGATGGAGAGTATGATGTCAACTTGCTCAGCAATGGGATCTCCAGCTCGGTAATGCTTCAATCGGTGGCCATTGACTTTGAAAGTGTCTCCTTGCCGGTTCCAAAGCTCCACTGAACCATAAGGAAAAACCTTGTAGACCTTGAATGGACCGGACCACCGCGAACGAAGTTTACCGGAAATAGCTTCCAGACGAGAATTAAAAAGAAGAACCAAGTCCCCTTCCTTGAACTCGCGTCGCACAATTCCCTTGTCATGCCATCTCTTAGTCTTCTCCTTGTACAATCTAGAACTCTCATAAGCATCCGGACGAAGCTCATCAAGCTCGGCAAGTTGAAGGAGTCTCTTCTCGCCCACCGTGTGAGAGTCGAAATTGAGGCTCTTAATAGCCCAAAATGCACGATGCTCTAACTCAACAGGGAGATGACATGCTTTCCCATAAACAAGACGATATGGTGTGGTACCTATGGGGGGTCTTGAATGCTGTCCCGTAAGCCCATAATGCATCATCAAGTTTAGCGGCCCAATCTTTTCGTGTTCGTGCAACCGTCTTCTCTAGGATAGTTTTGATCTCACGGTTGGAAACCTCCACTTGTCCACTAGTTTGGGGATGATATGAAAGTCCCACTCTATGATGCACCCCATACTTCTTAAGCATAGCTTCAAATTTATTCTCCAGAAAATGCTTACCTCCATCACTAATCAAAACCCGTGGAATGCCAAAGCGAGGAAAAATAGTTTTCTTGAAAAATCTACTAACCACACGAGCATCATTAGTTGGAGAAGCAAGAGCCTCCACCCATTTGGAGACATAGTCCACAGAACCAGAATATACTTGTTCCCATAAGAAGAAGGAAACGGACCCATGAAGTCGACACCCCACACATCAAAGATCTCCACTTCAAGAATAGCGTTAAGAGGCATCTCATTCCGATGGGAAAGATTTCCAGTTCTTTGACAGCGATCACAAGAATGCACATAATGATGAACATCCTTGAACAAAGTAGGCCAATAAAAACCACATTGAATAATTTTCGCTGTAGTTTTATTAGTACTAGCATGACCTCCACAAGGTAAATCATGACAATGAGATATAATAGAGGATACCTCATTTCCAGGAATACACCTTCTAATCACCCCATCTGCGCAAGACTTGTAAAGGAAGGGCTCATCCCAAAAATACCTCCTCACATCCTTAAAGAATTTCTTCTTTTGTTGAGATGAATATCCATGAGGAATAGTGTCACTAGCCAAATAGTTGGCTATGTCAGCATACCATGGGATCTCTGCAGTGGCTAAAGCTAGAAGCTGCTCATCAGGAAAAGTATCATCAATTGGTAGAGCCTCATCACCCTCAGCATCCAGAACAATTCGAGAAAGGTGATCTGCAACAACATTCTCAACACCCTTCTTGTCTCGAATCTCCAAGTCAAATTCTTGTAACAACAAAATCCACCGAATCAAACGGGGCTTAGCATCCTTCTTGCTCATCAAATATTTAAGAGCCGCATGATCAGTGTGAATTATCACCTTCGACCCCACCAGATAGGACCGAAATTTCTCCATCGCATACACCACTGCTACAGCTTCCTTCTCGGTTGTGGCATAGTTCATCTCGGGCGGAGTAAGAGTCTTGCTTGTATAGTAGATGGCATGCGGTTTACCATCCTCCCTCCCGACCCAATACGGCTCCCATCACGTAGTCACTAGCATCGCACATAATCTCGAAAGGGAGATTCCAGTCAGGCGATTGAATTATAGGAGCAGAAATAAGAGCTGCTTTTAACCTGTGAAAAGCCTCAGTACAAGCATCAGTAAACACAAAGGGGACATCTTTGCCTAAAAGCTCAGTTAGAGGTCGAGCAATTTTTGAAAAATCTTTTATGAAGCGGCGGTAGAATCCCGCATGACCAAGAAAACTCCTTACTCCTTTGACGAGTTAGGGAGGTGGTAAACGCTCAATGACCTCTATTTTTGCTTTGTCGACTTCAATGCCCCGATGAGAAACAATATGACCCGTAACGACTCCTTGTTGCACCATAAAATGACATTTTTCCCAGTTGAGAATCAAATTAACTTCTTTGCATCTATGGAGCACCTTTTGTAAATTAGCAAGGCAAACATCAAAAGATGTTCCATAGACGGAGAAGTCATCCATAAATACTTCCATAGAGTTCTCAATAAGACTGGAGAAAATTGCCATCATGCAACGCTGAAAAGTGGCAGGAGCATTACATAATCCAAATGGCATCCTTCGATATGCAAAAGTGCCATAAGGACATGTAAAAGTAGTCTTTTCCTGGTCACTTGGATGAATAGGGATTTGGAAAAAACCGAGTATCCATCCAACCAACGAAAAAAGAATGTTTTGCCAACCTTTCCAACATCGATCAATGAAGGGGAGGGAAAATGATCTTTTCGGGTGGCCTTATTCAATCTTCTATAATCAATACACATGCGCCACCCTGTCACAGTCCTAGTGGGAACTTGCTCACCCTTATCATTCTTGACAACGGTCATACCTCCTTTCTTAGGGACTACTTGAACAGGACTAACCCACTTACTATCTGAGATAGGGTAGATTATACCTGCATCAAGTAATTTAAGAACCTCTTTCTTGACTACTTCCATCATATTTGGATTAAGTCTTCGTTGAGATTCTATAGAAGAAGCATGTTCGTCCTCAAGGATGATTTTGTGCATGCAAAATGAGGGATTGATACCCTTAATATCATCAATGGTGTACCCAATGACATTCTTATATTTCCTTAAAACATTGAGCAATTTTTCAATTTGAATGTCATCAAGCTCAGCATTAACAATAATAGGGTATGTATCATTGGGACCCATGAACACATATTTCAAAGTAGAGGGGAGAGGTTTCAGTTCTACCTTAGGAGGCGTAGTACTCTCCTTGGTGTCCTCGAGAATGCAGCGATTCCCGGGAGAGGCTCTTCGGATCCGGTGGCTCGTGTTTCCTCTAGAAGTCTCTTGTATTCCTTAGTCTCCCAATCTTCCTCATCGACACTACCCATCAAGACCGTTTGTAGCGAATCATCCGGTTGCAGGATTGAAAGCCTCGGCTTCTATCACCTCATCAAGAGCATCCACTCTATAAACAGGTTTCTCCCATAGAAGGAGAAGTCATGGAGTTTGTGAGTGTGTACTCCATCTTTTCATCACCTACTTCAAAAGTGATTTTACCCTTCTTCATGTCAATAATGGCTCCAGCAGTGGCCAAAAAAGGTCTTCCAAGAATTATGGGAACTTGTGCATCTTCCTTCATCTCCATGACGACAAAATCACAAGGAATAAAGAATTTACCCACTCGAAGAGGAACATCTTCAAGTATACCAAGTGGAAACTTCACGGATCTGTCGCCTAGTTGTAGAGAGATGCGTGTGGGTTTTAGTTCGCCCATGTTGAGTTGCTTGCAGATAGATAACGGCATGAGACTAACACTAGCCCCAAGATCACACAGAGCATTCTTGATAGCAATGTCTCCAAGCTTGACAGGAATGGAATAGCTGCCCGGATCTCCTAGCTTTTCTGGAAGCGTATTCTGCAAAATAGCACTACACTCAGCAGTTAGGGAAACAGTGACATTTTCTTCAATTTTTCGTTTGTTAGATAGCATGTCTTTCAAAAACTTAGCGTAAGAAGGCATCTCAGATATGGCATCCAAGAAGGGTATGTTGATGTGTAGCTTCTTCAGGATGTCGAAGGAACTTCCCATATTTCTTTTCAAGTTTTGCCTCGTGCCAATCTTTGAGGGAACGGAACAGGTGGCTTGTATGGTTTAATAGGAACGACAGTGGGTTCCTCCTTCTTAGACTTATTAGCTTCATCTTCCAAACCCGTCTTCTCTTGAACTTCCTCACACAACTCTATAACCTCTTTTGCAGGTGTTGTGGTGCGCAGTTACCCTCCTTGTAGGCTCTTGCAATTCCTTACCGCTCCTCAATGAAATGGCATTGATATGCCCTTTGGGATTTGGTTCAGTTGCCCAGGAAGTTGGCCTGAAGGTTTAGAGAGGTGGCTTATTTGTTGGGCTAGTTGGGTCATCCGACTCTCCATCAATTTATTATGAGCAAGTGATTTGTTGGAGAGAGTTGTTGAAAAAGTCATTCCCGCTTGGCTTGGTATTCAACTTGCTTAGCCCGAGAGGAAGCTAAATTCTCCATGATAGTCTCAAGGTTGGGTCGAGAGGATGATGATGAAGGGTTGAATGGTGGTCTTTGTTGGAAACCAGGTGGCTGGGAGTAGTTGGTGTGTGGAAGTTGAGGTTGGTTATTTCGTAGGAGAAATTTGGGTGATGCTTCCAACCTGGGTTAAATGTGTTTGAGTATGGGTTGTTTTGTGGCCTTGTATTTGTGTTAAGGAGGGCATTGACATGCTCGGTTCCCGCTCCCGAATTATTATATTGACACTCGGTGAAAGAGTGACCTTGCACTTCACAAATCTCACAAATAGGCGCGCTGGTCCGCTACTCAACCGATCAACTTTAGCTGCCAAAACTTGCACAGTGTTAGTTAAAGTAGCAATAGCATCAACCTCATACTTACCTCCCTTTTTAGGGGCTCCACGAGATATACTCCAGTCATTCAGGTAATTGTTGGCAGCCATATCATCCAACAATGTCTTCGCGGCTTCCGGGAGTTTTTGCCATGAAAGTACCGCCGATGCGGCATCAATAGAACTTCGAACTTCATGCTTCAGACCATTGTAGAATGTCTGAATCAGCAACCACTCAAGAATGCCGTGGTGTGGACACTGCCTTTGCAAAGCCTTGTATCTCTGCCATGCTTCGTAGAGAGACTCCAATTCATGTTGTTGAAAGCCAGATATCTCGTTTCTGAACTTGGAAGTTCTCATAGGAGGGAAGAATTTGTAAAGGAAAGCCTTCTTCGCTTCGGCCATGTGGCAATCTTCCTCACTTCTTCTTCCTTAAACCATTCCTTTGCTTCGTCCCCGAGAGAAAAAGGAAAAGCACAATACCGAATTAAATCGTCGAAACATTAGTTAATTTCAAAGTATTGCATTTTTCTAAAAAATTAGCCAAATGATCAGTAGGGCTCTCTTTGGGTGTTCCCGCATAGGAATCCTGTGAGATAAACTGGATGAATTGTGGCTTGAGATCAAAATGATTGGCAGCGGTTGTCGGTCTGTTTATGGTGGTGGTGGTCTCATCGGGCATAGCATACTCCCGTAGAGACTTTGGTGGTGTTTCGTCTCCCATTGTTGGTTCTTGTTGTTGTTGTCTTCTTCGGCCTCCTAATCTCCTTTGCTTGTAGCTTCGATCTCGCGATCAAGAGTAATCGGATCTTGTGGACCCTTGCTACGAGTACGCATGCAACAAAAAGACCGAAAGAAAAGAGATCAAACAAAGAAATAGAGTGACAATGATCGAACAAAGACAAGTTTAGCTAAATAAAATCAAAGATAAACTAATCTAATACCGTTAGTCCCCGGCAACGGCGCCAAAATTTGGTAGGCGTGTCGCGCACCTATCAAAAGTAATTACCTAACCAACTACCCAACTATGTAGCAGAGCAAGTCAGGGTCGAATCCACAGGGACAAACAGCATCAAACACTAGATATCTTGATTCAATCTAACTAAACGAATGACAAACAATGATGAAAGGGGTGTTGAACTAATTCTAACACTAGACTATGACAATCACTAGAAACGCACAAGGTATAATCAGTTAATTAAAACATCTAGAATTAAGCATCACCACTAGCATGACCAATACATGAATAATTTCCATCCCAAATAAACATAATCAACGGTTCAAGAGGAGTAATGCACCCTATAACTACCAAAGACCTCTCCCGAGTACCAATGGCTACTCTAAACAAGCAATCAAACATATTCCCATAGAATCATGCAAGAAAGAGGCATTACGCATAGCATCACAATTAAATTCCTAGCAAACCCATCTAACTATTCCCATAGAAGATATTCATACCATTGATTGGATCAACAAAACCATCTAGATTCAATTCCCATTGAAAATAAGATATACGGAGTCAAATCAAAATCACCTATCCCTAGTATGATAATGAGCATAAGAACAATCCAATCAAACAAGAACAATTGATCATATAAACTTGGGATTAATGGAAGAATTCATATATTAAATCATTGCTAGGGTTTTACTTAACCCTAGATTAATGGACTACTCACACATAATTGAAATAGCAAAACAAATAATAAACAAATTAAGAGACATAATAATAATGAAAGGAAAGAAGAGATTAAGAAAACTTAGTCTTTACTTGAAGGAATCAAAGCGTAGTAATCAATGTTTTACAATGGAGTAAACTCAAAAGCTCTCTAAAAAGTTATAAAATGTATTCTCTAGTAAAAAGGCGTCCTTTCTAATTCTAAGAAAATAGGTATTTATATGTCTCATAAATCTGGCGCAACACGCGCTTAAAACGCTCAAAGATCGTCTTGCCCGACCGGTCGGGCGGATTTCGCCCGGTCGGGCGATCATCAGGTATTATAATTCTTCGTCTTTGTTCGCCTCGCCCGACAGCCCGGGCGGATTTCGCCCGGTCGGGCCCGCATGTAAGGTTTGCCTGGCAGCTTAACTTTTCTGAAAATGCACTAAGTAAGGTTCGCCCGACCACCCGGGCGGATTTCGCCCGGTCGGGCGCGGGCAATTTCACTTGTAGTTTCAGCATCCGAATTCTGACTAAGTAAGAATCGCCCGACCACCGGGGCGGATTGCGCCCGGTCGGGCGGTTACCAGGTTTTTGGGCTTGATGTGAGATTTTTGCACGTCCCGACTTCTTGTCTCATGTAGCGATCTCAAAGATTAGGAAATGCACCAAAAATAGGTTATTCCTACAAAAATCAATCTGAAAACACAACCACACTACAAGACACACATTAGTACTAAAAAGGGCTCCGAAGAGCGCAATTAACACCAATAATCCATGAGAAATTGGGGTAAAATTCTATATAAAATAGACATATCAGATGGAACTATCACAAAGCCGGAACCACCATGCACGTCCGCCGACTGGACCACTATCAATGCCATGCTTATTTCATGGCTCATGAACACCATCGAACTCGAGGTAAAACGTTCCCTTTCTAAGTATAAAGATGCTCAACGTTTGTGGGATACTCTAAAAACTCGGTTTGCTATTGTTAATGGACCTCGAATTCATCAATTACGTTCCTCTATTGCTAAATGTGAGCAAACTAGATGACTGTTCAAACCTATTTTTCTCAACTTTCTGTTTTATGGGAGGAACTCCATAATCATGAACCTCTTATTGAATGTAAATGTTGTTCTTCCTGTCATGCTACTGAACAACATGCCGCAAGACGTGAATCTACAAAATTGCATGACTTTGTAATGGGTCTTGATTCAGACTATTATAATCAAACTCGTTCCAATATTTTAGCCCAAGATCCCATGCCCACTCTTGACCGATCATACCAGTTAGTTATACAAGATGAACGGGTTCGTCTTGCCAAACAACCTACTGCCGAATCCTTGCCTCCTGCCGTGGGGTTTTCTCTTCAAACCTCTTCTTCTCGAGGTCGTGACCGTTATGACAAACCCGATAAATCCCACCTATCTTGTACTCACTGTCACAAAACAGGTCACGAGGTGAGTCAGTGCTTTGAAATTCATGGTTATCCGGAGTGGTATGAGGATCGCTTGAAACAAAGGGGTGCTGGTCAGTCTACTCGCGCTGGTCGCGGTGGCCGTGGGCCTGCTCGCGCTCACGCTGCTGTGGTTGGCTCTACAATTCTCGGGCCTGCAGGCAGCAGCACCACATCTTCTTCCTCTTTGTTCTCGGCAGACCAGTGGAAGGTGTTAACCAGTTTGATTGGCACCACTAAAATACCCGATGACCGTTTAACGGGTAAGTTTGATAATTCTTCATGGATCATTGATACCGGCGCATCGCGCCATGTCACTGGTAATATTTCTTGGCTCTTTGATATTGTTGAACTGTCTCCTTGTCCCGTTGGTTTGCCCAACGGTGCTACTGTTCTTGCCACTCAAGAGGGGTCGGTCCGTCTATCTTCTCATATTACTCTTCACCATGTTCTATTTGTTCCCTCCTTAAGTTGCAATTTGGTTTCTGTTTCTCAATTAACCGATTCTTTGCATTGTGTTGTTCACTTTCATTCTCATATGTGTGTTATTCAGGACCAGTCGAAGAAGCGGATTGGAATGGGTGTTGGACTTTACTACTTCGATGAGGGTGGTTCTGTAGCTCCTGTCACGGTTCATGGTGTGTCGTCCTCTTTAGAGCTTTGGCATCAACGTATGGGTCATCCTTCTGAGAAAATAGTAAAGTTACTTCCTCCTGCTAGTGGTTTTAAGGGTAGTTTGAATAAGGCTTGTGAAATTTATTTTCGTGCTAAACACTCTAGAGATAAGTTCCCTTTAAGTGAGAATAGAGCTTCTCGAATATTTGAGAAAATTCATTGTGATTTGTGGGGACCATATAGGCATGAATCTTCTTGTGGTGCTCGTTATTTTTTGACTCTTGTGGATGATTTCTCTCGTGCCGTATGGATTTATTTAATGGTTGATAAAACTGAAGTTTTTCGTATGTTTATGGCCTTTATTGCTATGGTTGATCGCCAATATTCTCAAACCATTAAAATTGTTCAAAGTGATAATGGTACGGAATTTCATTGTTTACATGACTATTTTTATGCCATGTGGATTTTATTTCATACTTCTTGTGTTTCCACACCTCAACAAAATGGGCGGGTTGAGCGCAAACATAAGCATATTTTGAATGTTGGGCGAGCTTTGAGATTTCAGGCCAATTTGCCTATTTATTTTTGGGGGGAAAGTGTTCATGCTGCCGCTCATTTAATAAATCGTACTCCTACTCCCTTACTTGCCAACAAATCCCCATATGAGATCTTAACTGGTCATTGTCCTTCTTATGATGAAATCCGCACCTTTGGTTGTCTTTGTTTTGCTCACAATATCAAAATCAAAGGTGACAAATTTGCTAGCAAGAATCGTAAATGTCTATGTGTGGGGTATCCTTTTGGTAAAAAGGGTTGGAAGCTTTTTGATCTTGATTCTAAGGAATTCTTTGTTTCTCGTGACGTGAAATTCTTTGACATTTTTCCTTTTAGTCATCCGGACAGTGTCAATATCAAACCAGACTCTATTGTTCCTATGTATTTAGATGTCCATGATGACTTTGTTGAAATTTGTGAACCCCATTCCTTGGACGAGTCTCTTACCCCCTCTATTCAGTCTTTACCCTCTCCCGTTTCAGGCCCAAACACACTGTCCATCTCCTCTTCTCCTGGGCTTCTTCTTCCCGCCTCTGATGAGCCTCTTTCTACATCATCTGTTGGGCCCGTTCCTTCCCCTTCTCCTAGTTCCATTTCCCCTCGTCAGTTTCAACTGATGGGCCTATATTACCTGAGGGCCCTCCTGGGCCTGATTTCTCTACCCAGTCAGCGTCCCCTTCTCCTATTGAGTCCACCACCATGTCTTCTTCTGACCTAGTTTCTCCATCTCTTGATTTAGGTCGGGGCATGCGCCTTAAAACTCCTTCAGTCTTGTTGCGTGACTACGTTACTCATTCTGTTGTAGCTACGAGTCCGTCCCCTACTCCGTCTCTACAGTCTGCTTCAGGTACTCCATATCCCATCGCACACTATGTTAATTGTGACAATTTTTCTATGCAATATCGGTTATTTCTTGCAGCTATTACTTCAGGGACGGAACCCAAATCCTTTAAAGAGGCTCTGCGCCATTCTGGTTGGCGCAAATCTATGACAGATGAAATTAAGGCTCTTGAGGCCAATAACACTTGGTCTCTTGTTCCTCTTCCGCCCGGCAAACGGGCCCTTGGTAGTCAGTGGGTCTATCGTATTAAATATAATTCAAATGGGTCTGTTGAGCGACTCTAGTCTCGTTTGGTTGCCCTTGGTAATCATCAGGAGGAAGACATTGATTACACTGAGACTTTTGCTCCCGTTGCCAAAATGGTTACTATTCGTGCTTTTTTGGCTATTGCTGCATCTAAAAATTGGGAACTCCATCAGATGGATGTTCACAATGCATTCCTTCATGGTGATCTTGATGAGGAGGTTTACATGAAACTTCCTCCAGGTTTTACATCTTCTGATCCTAACTTGGTTTGTCGGTTACGAAAATCTTTGTATGGCCTCAATCAGGCTCCTCGATGTTGGTTTGCCAAGTTGGTCACCGCTTTGTAGGGATATGGTTTCTTACAGTCTTATTCTGACTATTCCTTGTTCACATACACTCGTGGTTCTCTTCAGATGAATGTTCTTGTATATGTTGATGATTTAATCATTTCAGGGAATGATTCCGCTGCTTTACTTGCTTTTAAGGCCTACCTCAGTGATTGCTTTCATATAAAAGATCTTGGCACTTTGAAATATTTTCTTGGGATTGAAGTAGCCCGTAGCTCTTCTGGCTTGTTTCTGTGCCAAAGGAAGAACACTCTTGATATTGTCTCTGAAGCAGGTTTATTGGGTGCGAAACCTATAGACTTTCCTATCGAGCAAAATCACAAGCTTGGTTTAGCAAGTGGAGCTCTTTACTCGGATCCTGATGCTTATCGTCGCCTCATTGGGCGTTTCATTTACTTGGCTGTGACTCGACCCGATCTTGCTTACTCGGTTCATATCTTATCCCAATTCATGCAGGAACCTCGTGTTGAGCATTGGGATGGAGCTATGAGAGTGGTCCGTTATTTGAAAGGCACTCCAGGTCAGGGTATTCTTCTTCGTGCCGATAGTGATCTCACATTACAGGGTTGGTGTGATTCTGATTGGGCCGCTTGCCCTGTTACTCGACGGTCTCTCACTGGTTGGTTGGTTTTCCTAGGTCACTCTCCGATTTCTTGGAAAACCAAGAAACAACCTACTGTCTCACGGTCTTCCGCCGAAGCTGAATATCGCTCTATGGCATCTATTACTTGTGAGCTTAAGTGGCTCAAGGGCTTATTATTGAGTCTCGGAGTGCATCATCCTAAGGCTATTCGTCTTTTCTGCGACAGTCAGTCTGCTCTACATATTGCTAAAAACCCGGTATTCCATGAAAGAACGAAGCATATTGAAGTTGATTGCCATTTTGTGCGTGATGCTATTAAAGATGGCTTGATTTCCCCTTCCTATGTTCCTACTACTTCACAATTGGCCGATATCTTCACTAAAGCACTCGGCAAGCGCCAGTTTGAGTTTCTTCTAGCCAAGTTGGGCATTTCAAACCCTCATGCTCCAACTTGAGGGGGGTGTTAAGCTAATATTTGTTAAGATATTTTGACATATCTTTGTAATACTTGCCCTTGTAGCATATCTCTTTATTTTAGGCATTTACTTGTCTTAGGACTCTTGTAATTGCTTTTATATACTTCGGCTGTCAATGAGAACAAGGCAACTCAACATTTGACCAAACTTCATCTTATTAACCACCAATCCCCCCACCAAATACCCAAAAAGATGGAAAAATAATCACATTTGACCCTTTATGTGATTTCATCCTTGGGTTCCCCTTTCCATGAATATAGTACAGGATGAAGTAGCTAAAAAGATCCATAAGCTCCAAAAAAAACTTGCAAGATTTTGTAGGAGTATTGATATTATTATATGAGGGGCTCTAAACACAGAACTTGAAATAGAGGGAAATGATCTTGGGTTTGCTTGTAATTTATAATTCGATAATAGAAAAAGAGAGAATAACAATCCTAGCCTTTGTTTTTACTGCTCTCCATGTGTAGGCTTCTAAATACATAAATTGGAGAGAAGCCTGGTTTCCTATCCACTGCTGAGGAGTGATAAATCTCTAACAATTGGAAGCCACAATTGTAGAGTAGTGTTTATGTTTGTGTTAATAATATATATATATATATATATATATATATATATATAATTGTTTTGGTAAACACGCTTCTCTTATTTTGTTGTTTCCATAACCAACTATATATTATTATCAACCTGAACGTAAAACTCTATATATTTCTGTATTGAGGCAATTGCGGTCTTTAACGGTTAGAGATTTATCATTACTCATACATAATGAATCAGGAGATTTAAAAGAGTTCAATCTCAAATAGTCATGATCAATAGGATACATGATCCAAGATTGGCAGATTTGCAGCAGGCAACCACATGGTCCACCTCATAAAGATGACTTTATTAAATCCACTTATACCTAGGCAACTCATTTATCAAATATCATTGAAAAAATCAAAACTTTAACTTCTGTCCCAAGAAAAACAAAAAGGAAATAATAAAAAAGGATGTTGTTGACCTACACACTAGAGCCAATGAACTGACATCATTCCCTGCGTCCTCTGTTTTACTTCTCATAAACAAATGAAACATATATATTACATAGAACTATGCTTTATGTCATGAACTGGAGAGAAAAATAAAACCAACCACCAGAGATGGAAACTGTAACAGCAAGCTCTATATTGATATCAGTAGTCTGTATAATTCTTGTGACAGGGTTAATCAAAGTAGTGAACTGGGTATGGTTCAGACCCAAAAAGCTGGAGAAATGGTTCAGACAACAAGGTCTATCTGGTACTTCTTACCAGTTCTTGATTGGAGACATGAAAGATTACACGTCGATGCGCACTCGGGCCTTAGAAAACCCCATGAATGGATTCTCCAATGATTATGTTTCGCGCGTTGACCCTCTCGGCCATCACCATGCCACCAAATTCGGTATGTAATCTAAAATCTAAACTCATGGCAGAGGTGATCCTGATTAAATTGAGGTTCTAATTATGATTATATGTACACTTCAAGTAAAGTGATAAGTTAGTTTCATGATGCAGGAACGGACTATTTCGTATGGGCAGGTCCAATGCCAATGATCAGCATCTCAAAGCCAGAGTTAATCAGAGAGGCTTTTACAAAGATGCAGGAATTTCGGAAAGCGAAATTCAACCCTGTATTTGATAAGCTTTTTCCAGGGCTTGTCAGCTATGAGGGAGAGAAATGGGCCAAACATCGGAAGATCATTAATCCTACCTTCCATATGGAGAAGTTGAAGGTCATTCCCTATATAAATCTTCAATTATTTATTTCTGCAATCCTCTGAAAAGATTGATCCTTTTTTCCTTGCTTGGATATAACATGGGAGAAGGGAAGGGAAGAGAATTGGAGAACGCTCACTGATCTTAATAAACCAAATCCTTCATATATCGGAATGTTTTGAAATTGAAATGGAATTTGACTCTTCCCTTTCCTTCCACTACCTTTCCCTCCATGATTGTTATCCAAACAAAGTACTATTATTATTAACCTATTGTATCAGACAGTCTGACAGGAGACAATCCCAAGAATCTACGTAAAAGTTTCAATGCTTAGAAAACAAAAGGTAATTCATCTTTGATGTATCTTACAGCTTATGTTGCCAGCATTTCGCGATAGTTGTTTAGAGATGATCAATAAATGGGAGATGGTAGTAGCTGAAACGGGTTCAGGGGAGCTTGATGCGTGGCTGGATTTAGCAAAACTTACTGCGGATGTAATCTCTAGAGCAGCATTTGGTAGCAGCTATGAAGAGGGACAAATGATATTTGAACTTCTCAAGGAGCAGACCGATCTAGCTCTTCTTATGATACACTCAGTTTATATCCCAGGATACAGGTAATTTACAGTGTAGGATCCTGCATTCTTACCACTTACTGACTTATAATCAAAGGAACTTATAATCTTGCTGCTTGTGTTTTTAGATACATTCCGACACCAAGAAATAGAAGATTTAAGAGATTAGAAGATCAAATACATACTTCACTGCGTGCAATTATAAACAAGCGGAGGGAAGAAATCGAGGCTGGAGAAGCAGTAAAGACTGACCTGTTGGGTATACTCATGGATTCCAATTTAAAGGAAATCCAACAAGTTGATGGAAATAACAAATATCAGCATCTTGGGATGAGTATCAAAGAGGTAGTTGAAGAGTGTAAACTATTCTACTTAGCTGGACAAGAAACTACTTCAACACTACTAGTTTGGACATTAATTTTGTTGAGCAAGCACCAAAATTGGCAAGCACAAGCACGAGAAGAGGTATTGCAAGTGTTTGGGAAGAATGTGCCAGACTTTGAAGGTTTAAACCACTTGAAGACAGTAAGTTTTCTGCTATTTTTAGCATTTTCCTTAATGACATTAATCTGAAACTTGAATAGTTGGGCATATATGTTTGTTTTAGGTGACAATGATACTTTATGAGGTTCTTAGACTATATCCACCAGCATTTCAGCTGTCAAGAATGACCTATAAGGACACAACTCTAGGTGCATTATCAATTCCTTCGGGTACAATGATCACTTTCCCAATGTATTCTGTTCATCGAGATAAAGAAGTTTGGGGTGATGATGCACTAGAATTCAAACCAGATAGGTTTTCTGAAGGAATCTCTAAGGCAGCAAGGGGAAATAATGCATTTTTTCCTTTTGGCTGGGGACCAAGAATATGCATAGGGGAAAGATTTGCTATGGCTGAAGCTAAAATGGTGTTATCCATGATTCTACAACACTTCTCCTTTGAGCTTTCGCCATCTTATGCTCATGCACCCATGAGTGTTATCTTTTTACAACCTCAACATGGTGCTCAGATAATCTTACACAGGTTTTGAAAGTATTAACAATGAGTGGAACTCAATCTTCTCCACAAGTTTACAAGACTTGCACCTTAATTCAATTTGTAATGCAGCATTCGATTAACCAAATGATGTATCTCTTACATACCTGCTAATTAATACCATAAGATATGGATACTTTTAGCAATGAATTAACCAGTATATGTCTCTGAAGTCTTAATAACCAGCTAGTGCCACCATTTCGTTTACACTGAGCGATAATTCAAGAGGTCAGGTGAAAATTAGATAACTTGAACCCATGCTTTTGTAAGTTTTACCATTGGGGTTACTATCCTTTAGGGCAGTCTAGAATCAATGAAGTTAAATTACATCTAGATTCAGGGGAGGCCAATTTCTACAGTATGCAGATAACAAGTTCACTCCATAATTGAGCACCCCTTTTCCTCAAAAAAGATATAAATCCCAGAAAGATACTATATCTTACATATGATTCAACAGAAAAAAGCATTCATAGCAACACAAGTTTGTAGTGTGGATTATACTGTAAAGAACATACAAAATATAGTCAAGTCCAGGAGTCTTAGTTGTTTACCAAAGAAAGTTAGCACTAGAGATAAGTTGTGGATTGAATCTCTGTAAGTTGGTTGTTTTTCTTTTGATCCCTCCCTTGGAGTCCATCCTAGATGGTTTGCTTGAGGAGGGATTGTGAGTTGTATGTTGGGTTTGCTGTTTTGAAATATAACGTCTCACTCTTACTTGTCAAAAAAAAAAATACATGTTAATTGTTTCGAAATGCATTTCACATGAAGATTATTGGCTAAGATAGTGTGTTATTATCTTGAATTAGCTTATAATCTATATTGATACATCCATTAATCTTATCTAGTAACAAATTTTTTTATGAAGTAAGTACTTATTAACTTATTGGCTTATGGTAGATTAACCTTGTTAACAGTTAACTTCTTGATTTTGATTTTTAACAAGTTAGAATTTTAGAAAGAATCGAAGAAGTTGGGATTTATTAGTAAGATAAACTTGTAACCGAATGTTCACACAAGTTGATTTGACTTAATCGTTTGATGATTGATCATTAGTGACTTTAATGTATATTGCTTAATTATATACTCCGTTGGAGTGGGTAACACATAAATGCAATAAGCCCTTAGCCAATAATCTAAGTCTTAGTTTAGTAACTTTACTCATTTATATAAGGAAAAATTGACAAGAGCAGACCCAACTATGACCATTCTTCCATAATAGATCCCAACTTTCGATTATTCCACACCAGTCCCAACTTTGGAGGGTCTTTTACAAAAACGGTACAAGTGGATGGGTGACCTGCTTAACCTGTAAAAAAAAAAATTCAACCCATCTCCTTCCTCCTTTTTCAGTCTTTCTCTCTCCTTTCCTCGCCACAAAACCACCAACCGACCACCCACACCACCACCTCCAAAGCGCCATCCACCATCACCCCCTTCCACCTTCACTGCCAGGCGGACCACCCCCGCCGGCCGTAACCCAGGACCCATGAACCCCGACCCTATTTCCCCACCTCGACCAACCACCGCACCCTCGCTCTCTCTCCTCTCGTCAAACCGAAACCCACCACCCACTTCTTGATTCATTTGGCGTTCTTCGAGATGACCAATCGATGCTTTCGACACTTGTCAACGGCACGGGAGGAGTGGTATGGTCTAAAGAACACATCAAGATCGAAGATCAAATCCGGTTGCACAACTTTTGGATTCGGGAAAACCGACGGTGTGGCGGTGCACCGATGGAGATGAGGGGTGGTCATCTCGACGGCACAAGCGGGCGAGGAGAGAGAAAGACACGCGGCGAGAGAGAGTGCGAGGTGCAAACGAGAGAGAAGATAGAGTGTGCGAGTGAGAGGGAGGTTGGGTGGGGAGGGTGGCGCGCGAGTGCGCCTGCGGGCGCCGGTAGGTGGGGAGTGGTGCTGCGGTGGTTTGAAACGCGGGCAAGCAGGGAGATGTTGGTGGTTTGGGTGGCGAAGTCAAAACAGAGGGAGAGAGATAATGGGGGGTAGTGCGAGATAAAACAGGGGAGTTTAAGGGGTTGGTTCTTTGAGTGGCGTTTTCCGGCGAAGGTCCTGGGAATTCCGGTGAGGTGAATATGGTGGAAGTTGGAGTGTTGTGTGATGAATTGAGGAGTTTTTTGTTTTTTTTTGGTGTTCTTAAAGCTCTATTTTTTTGTGCAATATGTGTTAGTGGGCATGGGGTTGCCTGGAGGTGGTGGGGGTTGAGTCGTAGAGAGAGGGGGGGTGGAATTGTTGTTCTTGTGCGGGGAGGAGTTACGATGGCGGGGGAAGGGGTGGCGGTGCAGGGGGAGAGGGTGGCGAGGTGGCAAGGGTGGTGGTTTCAAATGTTTACCTGTTGTAGCAGGTTAGGTGAGCTGCTAGGACCTTTAATGTAAAGCACCCCCTAAAGTTGGGACTGGTGTGGAATAATCGAAAGTTGGGATCTATTATGGAAGGGTGGCCATAGTTGGGCCTGCTCTTGTCAATTTTTCCTTTATATAAACTGTTGTTATGTTTATTATTATTGTACAAGATATGAACCCTCGTAATAATCACTTAGGTCTCATATGAACCATATTTATAAACATATGATTGTCATTTGTTATAATATTATAACATTTCAAGAGTCATTATACTAATTTATAATCAATAGAGTATTAGATTGGTTTTACGATTATTTTGATACCAATTTTATACTGAAATGTTTAAACATATTGATAAAATAGTTTGTTTATACTTTATCATATATAGTCACAACATAATACATATATACCGTGTTATGTTTGTTATTGTTGTTATTATTATTATTATTATTATTATTATTATTATTATTATTATTATTATTATTATTATTATTAGCATTGTTGCTACTATTACTATTAGTATTTATATTGTTATTGTTATTTTTAGTATTCCTGTTTTTATTTGTATTACTATTGCTATTGTTAGCATTGTTACTATTACTGTTATTATTTGTATTACTATTATTATCATCATCGCTTTATGTTTATTATTATTATTATTCTCATTATCATCATAGCTATTTACAAACTTATATATCAATCATAATGCTTATAATAATAAATCATTTATATAAACCTTGGGATTGATCGTCTACTCGTTATTATTGTCGTTGGTTATAATATATAACTAGTGTTTAGGCCCGGGCGATGCCCCGAGCTTTTTCTGTGCTACAATTTAGTAGTAGTTAAATAAGTCATCTCATACTCATTTAAAAAAGTCATGTCATTCATTATATGGAATTCAAAAGTTTTATTTTCATATATCATCATTAATTTTGATTAAATAAGCAATAATAGTATGGTGGAGTGATGTTCGGATCTCTTTCTTTCATACTTGAGGTTGTGGGTTCGAATGTTCACGTTAACAATGCTTCTTTTTTTTCCTATATGAGAAAGATGTTGATCGAATGTTACTGAATGATGGATGGTGATACGTGGCACATATACGTTCTTAGGAACGCTTTTTAATATATTAGTATAGATATTAGAACATATGAAGAGTCGTTCTACTCCTTTACTCATTAGAGTGGTTTTACGCAGTTGATTAGTCGAAATAAGAGTTGACTAAGATAATACACTAAACATCACGGTAAACAATATAGTGTTTTTATTAGTATTTCATTTTCATCCATATGTTTATCGCACACACACATATGTATACATATGTCGATCTTAATACTTTTAATAATATGATTCGTTTACAAAATCCATAACAAAATCAAAATGACACGACCAGGAGTTAACCGAAGTTGAATTGACGTTCAATAGCGAATGGGCCCGATGCTTCACAATGATCGAACTAAGGTCATTAGTGATTCAACCTGAGTACACTTGACTCTACCCAAGCGTACATGAAATTCAAATACGACCTGCGCAAACCCGGTTAAAAAATGTATGTGGGTGATCATACTCGGGAATGGATCGACTTGTAAATGGAACGCTCAGACCTGTCCGACACCCGGCAATCCCATGGTTCAAATGTGATCGACTCAGTTGAACAAAACCTGACGAATCACGACCTAGGGCACTGACTGTCAGAATCCTGACATGTCTGGGTCTGACCTGGTTCGTCGTGGGTATACCCAGAACCTGTTTGAGAACCTGTTTTGACACCACTACCCTCCCCCTATGGCCCTATCTAGCCAATTAGAGTTTGGCACATCCTTTTGTGACCCTTTAAAATGATTTTTTCAAGATACAAGATTATTTTAAAAGACACTCACAATAGTTGAGATTATTATAAAATAATCCATAATTGAGACTAATTCATAAAACAATAGAATCAACTATAGTTCGAATTATTCACGTCATTTTTTCCAAAATAAAAATATAAGACTAATTCATTTCCACTATATCAATTAGAATGAATCGGCCAGATTGGCAGATCTGCAGCAGGCCACCAGCCACTAGGTTCACGTCACAAATATGGTTTTATTAATTCCACGATTTGCACCCATACTTAGTCCACTCCACAATAAATATCATAGAAAAAATTCAGAATCTTCACTTGCTTCGCAAGAAAAATAGAAAGAAGATAATAAATAGGAAAGTTGACTTCATAACTAGATCCAGTCAGCCACCCATCTGACATCATTCCCTGCGTCCTCTCCTGTGTTTCCTTCTAATCAACAAATGAATCATAGAATGCATAACATAGCATAAAACAATGCTTATATTATGAATTTGAGAATGAATTTAGACAAATAACGAGAAATGGAAACAGTAACAACAAGCAGTATTTTGATATCAGTAGTTTGCATATTTGTTGTGACAGGATTTATCAAGGCAATTAATTGGGTATGGCTAAGACCCAAAAGAATAGAGAAATGGTTCAGACAACAAGGTCTATCTGGTACTTCTTATAAGTTCTTGGTTGGAGACATGAAAGACTACTCGTCGATGCGCACTCGAGCCTTAGAAAATCCCATCAATGGCTTTTCTAATGATTATTCTTCACGGGTGGATCCTCTCGGCCATCATCATGCCAGCAAATTCGGTATGTAATCTAATACTCCCTCCTTCCCATAATATAGTGTTTGTTTCCTTTTTGCACGGTTTCCAAGATATACATCTGAACTTCAATGTCTTCAGTTCCGTATTTATAAAAAATATAAAAAGTTGATATTATGAAATTATACATTGAGGCGAATCTAATAAAATCCTACATGAGTATGTTTTTTTATATACATTGAGAATATTTGTCAAAGATTTTAAAGTTTGACCTTAAGAGATAAAAACAAACACTATACTATGGGACGGAGTGAGTATTTGGACTCATGTTCATGAAATTAACTTTTTACAATGTAATACCTTTGACTTGTTAGCAAAGTAATTAAGCAGGGGTGATCCTGATTAAATGAGGTTCTACATAAGATTATATGTTTAGTTTGATGGTGGGTGTTAATGCAGGAAAAGACTACTTCGTTTGGGCTGGTCCAATGCCTATGGTAAGCATCTCTAAACCAGAGTTAATAAGAGAGGCCTTCACAAATATGCAGGAATTTCGAAAGGCGAAGTTCAACCCCGTTGTTGACAAGCTTTTTCCGGGGCTTGTCAGCTATGAGGGAGAAAAATGGGCTAAACATAGGAAGATCATCAACCCTGCCTTCCATATGGAGAAGTTAAAGGTCAATCCCCTACAATCCTTCATTTATTGATTTTCCTGGTGTGCATGATTGGTCTTGAATAAGACAGATCAATTATTGACATACTGTTTAGACACAATCTACTAAAAAGCTATGATGCACGGACACTCTCTACGGGTCAACGTTTCGCGTTTCCGACACTTTAAACGTTTCCGACACTTCAGGACACTTTCAGACACTTTGAATTTTCTTTTGAAGATAAATAGTGAATTGAAACGAGACCGACATAGTTTTTTGTTACTAGAAGTAATGTTTTCCCTTTCAACCTTACTTTTTCCTTTCAATATCTTTAAATCTCTCAAAATATAGCCTAATCTACTATCAAAAGTGTAAAATATTGTGTTCTCTAACGTTTCCCCCGCGTTTTCTCACTTTTAGAATTTGCGTTTCCCCGTGTCTACGTGTCCCCGTGTCCGTGTCAGTGTCCCGTGTCCGTGCAACTTAGCTAAAAAGTTATAGTGATTCTTAGAACAATCAGTAACTGTTGAGGTTGATTCACATTCAAACTTGGTATGCTCATGAAGTATGTTGGAGGAACAAGGGAGGCAAAACAAAAAATTCTTGGCTAAGCCCGAAAGAAGGTGCTCCGGGCGATCAGGTTAAAGGATCCCGGATAAGGGATCGACTGGCTGGACTTCGGACTTCTGGTTTTAAGTTCAGGAGTCCTCCCTTTAGACATTGGGTATAAACACCTCTTCTAGGGGTTTTAGAGGGTTGTTCTTAGCATTGTTGAGATCCCCATAATACATTTTTAAGTGCCGTTGATCTTTGTAGAGATTTGATCAGTCTCTTGTAAACATTACTTGTGGATTGATCAAATGAAAATTTAGAGATCTGTTTCATAGGGTGAGCTCCATAGTCCGCACATTGAGAGATTTTCCCACCTACCAAGTTATTTTGTCTCTCTTTTCCATTCTTCTCTTTTATCACCTGTGAATTGATTTATATTTTCTTACTTCATAAAAGCCTTTCATCCTAACGACATTTTTGTCTGATGTTCGTTACAGCTTATGTTGCCAGCATTCCGTGACAGTTGTTCAGAGATGATCAATAAATGGGACATGGTAGTAGCTGAAACGGGTTCAGGGGAGGTAGATGCGTGGCTAGGTCTGACGAAACTCACTGCTGATGTTATCTCAAGGGCAGCATTCGGTAGCAGCTATGAAGAGGGACAAAGGATATTTGAACTTCTCAAGGAGCAGACTGATTTATCTCTTCTTATGCTACAATCTTTATACATCCCAGGACAGAGGTAATTTATAGCATTCTGCAGTCATCCCACTTAATTGAACTTATTAAGTAAATAAGCAATGTGACTTTCAATTTTGCTGCTCGCGTTCACGGTTCAGCTACATCCCAACTCCAAGAAATAGAAGATTCAAAAAATTAGAAGATCATATACATGCTTTGTTGTGTTCACTTATAAACAAGAGAAAGGAGGAAATTGAGGCTGGAGAAGCAGTAAAGAGTGACCTGTTGGGTATACTCATGGATTCCAATCTAAAAGAAATCCAACAGGCTGTTGGAAATAACAAGAGTAAACATCTTGGGATGAGTCTTCAAGAGGTGATTGAAGAGTGTAAACTATTCTACTTAGCTGGACAAGAAACCACATCGACACTATTAGTTTGGACAATGATTTTGTTGAGTAAACACCAAGATTGGCAAGCACGAGCACGAGAAGAGGTATTGCAAACATTTGGGAACAATGTGCCAGACTTTGAAGGTTTAAACCATTTAAAGACGGTAAGAATTCTGCTATTTTTAAACATTTACAATATGAATCCTCTAAAATAGCATTATTGTCTCAAATTGGGACCTATAGTTGCATGTTAACAGGTTAATTTCACTCAACCTCTGGGTGAAATCCCTTTTTTTTTTAACAATGTGGGTATGTTTGCTTTAGGTGACCACGATACTTTACGAGGTTCTCAGGCTCTATCCACCAGTTATTCAACTGTCACGAATGAACAAACAAAAAGACACGAATCTAGGTGCGTTATCAATTCCTTCCGGCACAATGATCAATTTCCCGATGTATTCTGTTTATCGAGATAAAGAAATTTGGGGTGATGATGCACAAGAATTCAAGCCAGAAAGGTTCGCTGAAGGAATCTCAAAGGCAACAAAAGGAAATAATGCATTTTTTCCTTTCGGCTGGGGACCAAGAATATGTGTAGGAGAAAGACTTGCCATGACCGAAGCTAAAATGGCGTTATCGATGATTTTACAACGCTTTTCTTTTGAGCTTTCACCATCTTATGCTCATGCACCCATGAATGTTGTCTTTCTACAACCTCAACATGGTGCTCAGATAATCTTACACAGGTTTTGAAGGTAAAACAGTGAAATAGCTAGCAATTTAATCTTCTCCACATTACTAATAAGACTGGTGGGTTGATTTAATTTAATGTAGCAATCATTAACCAAATGTCCAAGTTATGTATCTTATATGTTTCTGCTAATTACTGCCATATAAAACTATGGAAACTTCATACCTGTAGGCGGTAGCAAACTAGCAATCAGTTACCAGAAATGTGTCTCTGATTTCTGTAAAATCAGCTAAGGCCACCATTCTGTTTGAGTATACCTCAAGAAATACATTAACCCCTGTTATCTAGGCAAAGAAAAACAAGAGATGCTCCTCCTCCCTCTGCTACTAACTTCGACTATTAATAGTATCATTGCTAATGTCAAATAGTGCATCCACCTTTAGTATAGTAGTGAACGCGAAAAATTAGTTTTCAAGCCCTGATCTTCAATCCTACCATTCATTTGAACTCTCCAACAGGATGAAAGCAGACAGTCCAATAATAATTGGGAAAATATAACTCATAAAGGATGGGAGACAAAAACCTACAATGTATAAAAACGGGAAGTAGCTAGAAAGAACTTGAAGGAGCAAAGAGAGTAACTTGTAGAAAGCGAAATAGCAGTAAAGGATTCTAGAAATCTTTGAGCAATCAGCAATGTCATGATTCAAATTACAAAGCATCAAAATAAATAATCTATAAAGCTTCTAGGAGGCAACATTTGTACCAGCCAACTCCTTGAACAGGATTCAGCCATTTGAAACTACAAGCTTTTCATCATGACGTTCAAAGACAAGGCTTGACGTTCTGTACACAAAACCAAGCTCTCCACATAAGTATCTACATATTCTATGCTCCAGCAATGATCATAGCATGTTCTGAGACGCTGTAGTTGATAAGTTCTAATGTTATAAGACATTGGTTCACTGAAACACCGGGCATGGGGTACTACAATAAAAGTACCAGTATTCTCATCATAAAAAATCTTAACTTTATATGAGTGTCTGAAGAAGTTGTAAACTTCCCAAGTAGACTCTCCTGAAAACCATAGACTCCATGGGTTGTCTTCGTCTTCGTCTCCACCGTCTGTTCTCATAACCCAAATCCGGGTATTTGTAGAGGAGATACCAAGGATGGCTAACGATTTTCCAAGTACAAACAGAAATTTTAACATGTTCTCATCTTCAACTTGTGGCAACATCACATAGCTAAACTTTTCAACACCAAGATTGAAGGAAAGTACATGGGTGAAATTCGCAGCATTGTCGAATTCTCCTTCTCCATCCGAAACCATCCAATGTGCAGCTCCATCAAAGTAACAATAGCAACAAGATTGAAAAATCATCCATCTCGTAAATATAACCGGAAAATCCATCATAACAAATTTGGTACTCCAAAGACGATCATTAAGTGGATAAACTGCAATGTACATGGATTTTTCTCCACAATTAAACTCGAAGGCGAACACTTTATAATCGTTACTGGAAGCCACATATCCAAAGATGAAACTATCATAGCCAGAAACCGAATGATCATTAAGCATGATAAATTTTCTAATAGAAGGGTTCCAAAGAAATAACGCAGTACTCCATTTGCCACAAACTTTCAACAAAAGTAACCCTTTACAGTTCCCAATGACTTGATATCTTGTATCATTCTTGATCTTCGTTAGTCTAGTTAGTGTAAATTTATCTCTTAGATGAATTCCGATTCTATTGTTAAATTTTGTACTTGGGTCAATGTTTGATGCCATGACTACTAAACGATTCTTGTCATTATTATACTTGTAAGATGAAAGATGCATCTCAACGAAATCAGGATCGTAGATGGTAGAACACCAAGCTTTACAGACGCATCTGAATCTTATAAGGGTTTTCGCAGGAAGTCTCGCCAAAACTTCCCTCCACATATCTAATGGTAAAACAAACTCAGGTGGTAAAATCTCACATCTCAACAATTGAGTGCGCTGCTTTGCGATTTTTGGGTTCATCATATAGGGGAGGGGTTCATAGGAAGTTAGGAACTAACGAGATAATGGCTGCTCGGGTAGGGTAATGGAGGATATATGGTGTCGAACAAATTCTATGTATTGTCTCTCTCACCAAAAAACCCTAATTTTATATTTGAGTTTGTCTCAAGGATACGGTAAGAAAAGAATGGAACAACTCTATGAATACATCGACTAGTTTAATCCATTCAATTGATGTCAGAATGATAGACTTCTGCTTGATTCAGCAAATACAAGAGGGTTGCACTGTATCGCTCGATCTATTTCATTGTAGTTTCTCCGAAGACGAAGTTTTTGACCTTTAATTAATGAAATTTCTCTTTCCAAAAAAAATAACGGAACAACTTTATGAATATAGGGACTTGTTTAATCCATTCAATTTCACATTTTTTAATCCATTTATTGACTAGTTTAATCCATTCAGTAAGACTACCGGGATATTTTATAAATTTTATGTCATAGTTCGAGATTCAAAAGAAACAAATAAAGGAAAAGAGACGACTAAGTTGGTGCGATATATCAAAGGATAGTGTTGGGTTAAAGTAAAAATAAGTTTGCTTGTAAATACATGAATTTATGTCTAAAATAACAACCTTATAAAAGAGATATATTCCTCAGATTTAGTGTAAAGAATATGAGGGATGGAGTCCCCTGTTTATACCAATTGGATAGGTCGAGTCGTAGTAGGACTAGGAAACTAAAAGATGGGGTTAAGGAAAAAGATAAAACAATCTAGTTAATATTTATGATCATCCAACTGAAATTAGAGAAAGATATAAATTATCCCATAAAACATATTTCTAGAAGTTCAAAATAATTAAGATCATAAATAAAAGAATAAGGAGAATGAAAGTTGATAAACACCTCCTAGCTTGCCGTGAGTTTGCTGCAATGATATATTTTTTTAAAACCTCTTTTTGCATTTTCTTAAGACTAAAATATTTAGTAAACTTAGACCCAAAATCCATTTGAGCTAGAATTTATTTTAAATACCCATAATCTTTTATTACTGCTGGCATAAAGCCCAGAGTTCTCTACCGCACTGTCACATGCTCTTCCAATGTTGCACTTGAGGACTACAAGGATGAATTTGACTACTAGCAATAAAATTTTATCCTGTACATATTCTGCCAGAAGCTCGATGAGCATACTGCATTAGTGCATACTATAACATCAATATGATGTTTTACCCTTAATATTTTACATGTGAAATGATCTCTGGACTTTCTGTTTCTCGCCACAGCTGTAACATGTACAAACTAGAGAAGCCTATTTGCACCATTTTGGAAACAGTGACTGTAGTCCTAGTTTGTCTTTGTCCATCTGCCCTTTACTACATGTTTCTGCATCATTGTAAGTTGTTAAAAGATTCATATCTCAATCTAGTGCTGCTCTTCAAAAAAAAAAGTCGAACCTGGATTATGTACTGTTTTTTCACTCATGAAAGGAAACATGTTAGCAGACAGACTACATGACATACCAAGGTTTATAACAGTTGCATTTGCATAAGAGAGAAAGCTAGGACCAGAAAAGTTTAAGGGGTTCCACCCATGTACACATTTCATGTCGAGTACCATTTTGGGAAATAGTAGTTCAACAATGAGTATAGACACTATGTTATGCAATGCTTCTGGAAACTGGTGAAATGGTGTTCAGAAACTTCCACTGATTTCTGAAATTTGTAGTAGAACCTCAGTTACACTAGATAGTACTAGGGAAAAAAATCACATATAAGCTACGATGTTCATGTCTTGGTGGCACCTCATCCCCCAATTACAGCAGCCTTGATTTTTTTCATAGTGAGCAGATGGGAGCGGGATTTCTTCTTTCTGCTTCCCCCTTCACAAGGCTACAACCTCATCTCTACAAATGGCTAAAGTTTGTGGTCAATAGTTGTTTCCTGAAATTTCTCAATCTCAGAACCCCAATTCAAAAACATGACCAAACATCAGTTCATTAACCAAAACTAACCCAAGTCATATGACCAAACTTAACCCCCAACCTGAAGGTAGTACCCCATTTTTGTTCTTATTAGCTCCTAATCAGAAAGGGAGGTTATAATTAACTCTTACACAGCACAGTATCCTGGTGCATCTAACTAGCTAGTCACTAGTGTTTGGTGATTTGAAGGAATACTCCTTGATGTGATGCACAAGCAGGCAAGCAGCCAAGGAGAACCAATAATTGGCTAGATCTTATTTCATACATCAACCTCTCCATCAGCAATTCATGACTGAGGTTGCTATTTAAGTTTAAGACAATCCTTACTCTCATAATATTTAGATGTGGATCTGCTGAATTTGTCTAAGTGATGGGTTAGAGTTGAGATTTGATATTAGAAATTGATACCAACAAAATGATGTTGAGCTAATTAACATTCAGCTAGCACTCATATATTGTTACACTATAGATTATATTTAATCTACCAGTAACTTTCAGTTGCACCGTATCAATGCAGGAAATACCTTTTTCTTGACTGGCTCTCTGCCAAAGATAAAAAGACACTCAGTCATTTAGTGAAAGGGACCAAAACAAGGATGCATAGTTTTCTATATTACGAGGGTGAGAAAAGGTTACCAATCCTCCCGTCTCCCCTGAAGTTGGATGCCATTGTAAACTGTGACATGCAGATGAAAGGTTCTGTGGGAACTACAGCGTTAACAATTAATTTCATCGAATTTCTGTCTTCTATGGTTTTGAATGATATACTTAAAACATCATATGACCAGTTGTTTTGCATATGAGCCTAACTCAGGCCAGATAGAACAGAGTAAAACTTAAAACATGTAGTAAAAGTACACTCAAAGCATCAACTGCAGGTACATCCACATATAAGTAGTAATAATTAGATCACACAGCCAAGAATGCATAATGGCCCTCACAGACTATATAAGATTTTAACACTTAATATTCCCCTAGCTGTTTAGTACAAAGCGGAACATACTGATACAGTTTGTCATTTTGGAATCAGTTTAGATACCAAGACTAAACAATTTTGAGTTTCCAACAATTTTACAGCTCGACAGGCCAAGCAGAGTTTATTCCTATTGCTAACATTCATATACATCCCAACATTAAGAAATAGGAACTTAAATTGATAAAATGAAGACGTTGATAAAGAAAATTGTCAACCCCAACTGATGACTGGACTAAATTTGGCCCATTTACTGATCTTGGATCCATTAAATAGGCCCGTTCTCTCTCTTTCCCTCCCTCACCCTCTCCCTCTCACCTGGTCACCACCATCAATAGTAACAGAAGAGAAACTCTAGAAGCTACTCCACTGGCTAAAATTTGTAGACATCTTACTCCGCCCCATTTTCCATACTGCAAAATTTTGGTCCACTCGATTATGACATACATTATAAAGTTATTAAGAACCGATATACCAAGCATTCCTTTTTCAAAAGTAGCATATATTTATACTAAGACTCACAAAGTCACACTCCAAGTAACTTATATATGTGGAATTCACCATTAGCCAACAAGCATTATAATTTACAAGTCTCTCAGTCTCAACATCCCAAAACTAATAAATCAAAATGATAAGCACCGTCTACAAAAAATAATTTTGTATCATCCACCACTACATTGACTCGTTGAGGGATAAGCTAACCAATTAGTAATACAACACTATCCATTATTTGGCAATTATAGGACTTTAAAAACATATGTAAAGACAACCAATGAATTCATATGCAGTACTTTTTACCATTCATCTTCTAAAATCAGCCACTGTGTGCTGCTGTCCTTTTTATGCAAGTGAGGTCAAAGTTGCACCTTTGGATCCTTTGTGCAACACCAAGCTCTCCACATAAGTATCCACATACTTACAACGTATAGATCTTCCCAAATGCTGTATGTGATGACTTGTCATGTTATAAGACATCAATTTCTTGTCTCCACCTACCAACAACGTACCACTACTTTCAATATACAGAATCTGCAACGAGTCAGATGAACAATCGCTAATGAAGTAATAAGCATCGATACTGAAATCTCCTAAATAATATTGCCGCCATGGCTCCCTTTGAGCATCTTTCTCCATTACCCATATGCAGCTTCTTACACGAGAGATGCCAAGAACCGCTAATGACCCACCAAGGAGGAAAATAAACACGAGCATGTCCTTCTCGATATCTGGCAACTTCAGATAGCTAAATTTCTCATCATCAAAGTCAAAACAAATAAGGTGGGTATTTTCTTCAAACAATATTCTAGAATAAGGTCTCCAATACATAACCCCTTGGGAGAAAACAACCCCATCCCTCGCCTGTATATTTTCAAAGCACCAAATGGGAACCTTAATCTTATTGGGATGAACCCTCCAAAGATGATCACCTACCGAATATATCGCAATCGACAACTCCAAAGCTTTATCATCCGCACGCTCAACCGCAACCACCCTATAATCTTTACTCATAGGAGCATACCCTAAGTAATATCTAACATCATTAAACGTACAAGAAAACGGACAACGCGGAAGAATCAATGATTTTCTAATTGAAGGGTTCCACAAACTCATCTCACTCGATTTCAAACTCGTCACCAACATCAACCCATCAATCATATTATTTTCCATCAATTTTAACCATTCCGAATTCTGACCACCAAGCTGACCAGTTTTTCTAAGTGTATCAGTGCGACGAATTGTTAAAATGGAATTAAATATTGTTCGAGGTACACATTCAGTGGCTAAAAAATGCGTATTTGCACAATTGATCGGGTAACATTTGAGATGCATAGAAATGAAATCAGGAGAATCAATTAAAGAGCACCAGATTTTAGATACACACCTGAATCGTAATAAGGATTTCACTGGTAACCTAAAAAAAATCTCCCGCAATAATTCTGATGGTAGATAATTGTTTTCGAGCAATGATCTTCTCCTTTTCCGACCCCTCATTTGTAGCAATGGCAATTAATCGAGTAAAATTGAATCGGATACTAAGTCGAAATGCTTTGATTGCGTGAACTAGGGTTTCTTAGAACTCAGAAGAGAGACGAAGACGACGGTTGCCGGGTTTTCTATTTTGGAAACACGATGTGTTTCTCCTCACATAAAGGGCAAAAACGATACCCCCACCCTAGAGCAGTGAATTTAGTTACTCGGGTTCAGGTTGGGTCATCTGGTCATTTTCGGTCACGTTGTATCAGATAATCAAATTCAATAAGTTAGGTGCAGGTAGGGTGTAGGTCGGAAACGGCCGTAATTCAATCAGGTTTGCCTCGATTTGTTTCTTCTTTTAGGTTCGGTCAGGTTCGACATGGTCAATTTCAGGACATGTCATATTTCGTGGTCATGTGGTGTCAGATCGGGTTTATGGCAGGTTTGTGGCAGGTGCTTTCAAGTTATCACGTCAGGATAATAACTGTTTGGGTCATTGACTAGTTCGCGTCAAGTTCAGGTCGGTTGATATCGGGTTTGGTTATGATTGGTTGTGCCATACTTGGTTTCGAATCGCTTCGAGTACGGAGTCATGAAGCTTGTGTGGCGTTGTTTCACATTTTATCATTATAAGGTTTCGGTAAAAATCAAAGCTTGAATAGTTCATCTAGTTTACTAAGAAACCATTTAGTTAGAAACTGGGTCTGGGGTGGTCTCTAAGGGGGTCTTTATATATGTCTTTTCGCAGTAGTATTAGTTTATGATTTAGGTTACTATGTGATGAAGCCAACGACAAGTCAAGTTATCAACAACCAACAAGTCGTGAAATGGGGTAACGGGTATCAACATGTCAAGTAAAACCAAGTATCGGGTCGCAACAAGTCTAGTAAAATCAGGTAACGAGTCACAACTGGTCGAGACAATAACGGGTTCCTTCGAGTTATAATCTGTTTCAGGTCCTAATCAGGTTAGGTGTTGAATTGAGTTCAGATAGTTGTCCCTCGCATCACTTCAATTATCGGTCTTTTTTGGGCAGGTGTCAGTTCAGGTTCAAGTCATGGAGTATTGGGTCAAGATTAGTTATCAATTATTATAAGGTCGGGTACATGTCGGGTTACACATGACCTGTTTTACCAAAATTTTAGGTGCATGTCAGTTACAAGTCATTATAGGTTCAGGTCGGGTACTCATGTTATTTTTTGAGAACTTTACTCCACCTCATTGCTCCGTCTCAAAATTGTTACTACATAATTCAAAGCATGGTTTATGCACCGGGGTGCACAGTGCTTATTGTACTCTTGAAAGAAAATGAACATGAGCTTTTCCAACAATTATTCTAGGTAAAAAGAACATGAAGTTCAAACCAAAGAACATGTCTAACTCCATTTTTTTTAGAACATACTTTTAAATTTTAAATTTGAAATTTTTTTTTTACAACTTTTATTATACATAAGTCGAGGGAGCGCTAGTTCATTTCGGAGATGTACAAAATTTGCATATCAAGTGGAATTTTCGTAAATAAATGTCATAGAAATTGAGCTGTACGGGTTAATTAACCAACAAGTAACAGTCCCAAGGGGATAGATAGCACTTATCAGACTTTTTTTAAGTTTTTAAGAAAAACTTAAAATAACACAGTAATGCGGCTTTGTTCCACTAGTGGAAAAAAGGTTGCGTTTTTTAAAAAACGCAGCCCTTAATAGTGAAGGGTTGCGGTTAGCCCAAAAACCGCAGCCCTTCGTATACGAAGGGCTGCGGTCAATGCAAAAACCTCAGCCCTTTTAGTGAAGGGTTGCGGTCAATGCAAACCGCAGCCCTATAAGTAGTGAAGGGCTGCGGTTTTTGGGCTACCCGCAGCCCCTTATCATTAATTCGCGGGCTTTTTTTATTTTAATGGGTGGGCTTTTAAATGGTTCAATACTCAGCGCTAGGTTAATTTTCGTTCTAATATATAACAAAATTCTCACGAAGCAGCATTCTCTCCTCTCCTCCTTCATTCTCTCTCCTCCCTCTCCCTCATTCTCTCTCCTCCCTCTCCTCTCCTCCTTCGTCGTTCGTCTGCTCACCACCACAAACCAGTCGCCTCTCATCCCCATTTCTTCGCCGGCGAGGGTTCGTGCTTTTGTGCGTTTTTACAGACGACTTTCTCTCTCCTCTCATTTCTTCGCCGGTTGTCGCCTAAAAACAACGAGGTGATTAATTTTTGTGCTTTTGTGCTGGATTTTTGTGCGTTTTTTTGGGGTTTTAGAGCTTGAAGTTTCCGAACCCATATTGACTTGCTTTGTGCGTTTTCCGACGAGGTTGTCGGTGGTTCGTGCTCATCTCCGTGTCGGCCTTGGTCTCGAAATTCGGGCGTGTTCAGTCGGTTTCCAGTGGACGAAATGCCAGCGACGATTTCTTTTTTCTTCCTTCGAATTTTCGACGACATTAGGCACTGAATTTTTCGGCGACAATGAGTTGAGCGTTGCCTTCGCTGCATCATATCTAGGGTTTGATCTAGTTTTTTTCATTTTTTATTTTTATTTTTTGTAATTTATTTGTTACTTGTGGTTTAGTTAAGCGTTTTATTTTGTATTTTAGGTTTTTTATTTTATTTTATTTTGTGGAATTAATTTGATGTTCTTGTTGATTCGTTAATTTATAATTTCGTTTTGTTTGTTTTTTCGACTGTAAATTTCGTTTTGTTTTGTTTATAATTTATAATTTCGACTGTAACTTATAATTTCGTTTTGTTTGATTAGTTAAGCGTTGTTAATTTTTTGATTTTTAGGAGTAAAAAAATTCAAAAAAAATTTTTTTTTTTTGGGTCAAAAGGGCTGCGATTCCTAAAGCCCAAAACCTCCTAGAGTTTGGCTCTGATACATTATTTTGGGGAATGTGGTGTTTTTTTTTATAAATACAGACGCAAGTCTATTCTATTCAACTTATTTTGACTAGTTTGAACTTATCTTATATCATCTAAACTTATTTTATCTTATCTTATCAGGACTTAGCATATCTTTTTGAACTTATTTTATCTTATCTAAACTTATTAAACTTGATGACATTTATATTATTAGACTTATTTAATCTTATTTGAATTTTGTCTAATCTTATCTGAACTTATTTCTTCTGAAATAAGGTAAATAAGTCGAATAGAACACTAGTGGAGAGAAACGCAAGGGCTGCGGTCAAAATAGCCCTAAGGGCTGCGTTTTTGGCCAGCAGCCATTGCCGTAGCAGCCCTTCACTAACGTTTTTAAATCGCAACCCTTCACAACGAAGGGCTGCGGTTTAGGCCCAAAAGCATTGTGGTACAAGGCCTAACAACAACAATATTAATAGCTAAACGAAACATCTTTGATGATCTAATGGAATGAAAATAATTACAAAAGAAAATAATTTAAGAACCCCCTTCTCATTTCAACTTGTCATTCTAAACAAGTTGAAATAGTATTCTTTTGTTAAAGATAGTTGGTCCAAAACCAACCCCTAGGCGCTATTCTTAGCGCGTAGAGGCATGGCCACCAAAAGTTTGGATACAAGGCTAAACGACCCAAAGTAAATGCCCCAACATACTGTTGGGATGAGGATTCGAACCCTGGGTAATGCCTTGGAATTCGGGGTGGTACTCCACTGAGCTACCACCTCTCTCCCTCACAAGTTGAAATAGTATATGCATCAAATATTTCAATCAAAAAATTAACGGTTTTTTCACCATATACCCCTGACAAATTTTTTTTTGCACCGTATACCATCGCAAGTTTCCAAATTCACCATATATCCTCCACTTTGCAAAGAATACATCAAACTACCCTTTTGACTAACGGTGTGAGACTTCCGTTAGTCATTAACCCTTAATCCCCCCTAACCCTAATTAACTAACCTAAACCTAAGTCAAACCCTAACCCCCTAATCTAATACCCTAACCCTAACCACCCCCTCCCACACCCCCTTACCCCACCCACCCCAGCCCCACCACCCCCCCACCCCACCACCCCTTACCCCACCGCACCACCACCCCAATGCTCCCCTCCCCCACCCCTCCCCCACCCCCACCCCCCGCAGCCGCACCCCCTCTCCACCCTCCCCGCAGCCCCCCCCTCCCCCTTCCCCGCTGAATCGCCCCTCCCCCCCCCCTCCCTTCCCTCCTTCCCCTTCCCCCCTTCCCCGCCGTCGTGCAACCCCCACCTCTTCCCCGAAGAACCGTCGCACCCCTTAAATTAAAAAAATTGAAAACGAATGAAGACCAAATCGAATTCGAGAGAGAATAAGTCGAGATTTGGAGAGAGAATAAGTCGGATATGGTTACTTGGGGAAGGGTTGGGGTGTTGCGCGACGGCGGGGGAAGGGGAGGGAGGTTGCGACGACGGAGGAAGGGGAGGGGGTTGCGCGATCAAGTGGGAAGGGGAGGGAGATGGGGGGGCGGGGGGGGGGAGGAGGGGGTGCGGGGAGGGGCGATGGCTGCTGCGGGGGTAGGGGGGTGGGGGGGGGTGGGGGTTGAGGGGGGAGGGGAGGGGTGGGGTGTTAGGTGTTAGGGTATTAGGGTTAGGGTTAGGGTTAGGGTTAGGGTTAGGGGTAGATTTAGGTTAGTTAATTAGGGTTAGAGGGGGGATTAGGGGTTAATGACTAACGGAGTTTAACGCCGTTAGTCATTAAGGGTAAGTGGATGTATTTTTTCAAAAGTTATGGGTATATGGTGAATTTCAAAAGTTGAAAGGGTATATGGTGCAAAAAAAATTGTCAGGGGTATATGGTGAAAAAACCGAAAAATTAAATGGACAAAATACATTGACCTTCTTTTTATAAGAGAATATGGTATACATGACGTTCACCTGAAAAATTTAAAATATTCACTACCTTTGATACTCTTTAATTCAGTCAAACCAACTCACTATGTCTACTCTTTATGTTCAAATTCATTCACAAAAAATTAATATCAAAAATCACTCACACCCTTTGTTAGTTTTTTACATTAGCAAATTAATATATCTAAATTCATCTAACTACTAATCTTTCACATTTTAAGTGTAGTCATAACTATAGTACATATGGAGTACATAATATAATAACAAGATTTGGAATTAACACACGCATCGCGTGCATATAAAAGCTAGTATAATCTACACAGGGCAATCAATTACTTCCTCCATGTTTCTAGTTGTAATGTTTTCAATTTTCACTTACCCATTATTTATGTGCTTACTTTTACTACCTCTGTTTTTTTAGTTGCAAACTTGCAACAAGTGCCTTCTTGCACAAATATTAAGGAAAGATGAGAGAGAGCAAAATTTGACCCAATTGCCCATTCTTTTTGCTTGTGGAGTAGGTCAAGTAAGGATAAAATGAAATTGCCCGAGAACCTTTACCAAGAAAGGAAATATTGCATCTAAATAAAAACACCTAAAAATTTAAAACTGTTACAATTAAATGAAAAACAGAGGATGTGATACAAACTTTAGCATGTGAGATGTCGGATTCATCTCAATATAAATTTACAAGATTTCAATTTTTCATAATTTTTGCAAATATATTACAAGAGATATTAATAGTCAAAGTTGTGTATCGGAAAAGGTAAACGTTAAATGGTTGCAAGTAAAATAAAAATGTATGAAGTATTATACAAACAAACAATTTGAAAGTAACAAGGTTACTTTCCATCAAAAAAAAATCCCAAACTTACTTTCCATAAAAAAAAAGAAATCCCAAACTTACTCTATCTTCTTTTTCTATTGGTTGTAATAAGGTTGCATAGACATGTGACAAAATGATTGTATAAAAACGTTCAGTTTGAAAGTGATAAACAAGGATGCATAGTTTTCTATAGACTTATGAGGGTGAGAAAAGGTTACCAATCCTTCTCTGTCTCCCCTGAAGTTGGATAACATTGTAAACAGTGACATGCAGATGAAAGATTCTGTGGGGGAACTACAGCGTTAACAATTGATTGCATCGCATTACTGTCGTCTTTGGTTTTAAATGATATACTTAAAACATAATATGACTATTTCTGTTGCATATGAGCCTAACTCAGGCCAGATAGAACAGAGTAAAAACTTAAATCATGTAGTGAAAGCACATTCAAAGCATCAACTGCAGGTACATCCACAAATAGGAAGTAGTAATAATAAGAACACACAGCCAAGAAATGCATGATGGCACCCACAGACTAAGATTTAAACACTTAATATTCCCCTACTTGTTTACTACAAAGCAGAACATACCAAGACTAAGCAATTTTTTTTTGAGAGGCAAGACTAAGCAATTTTGAGTTTCCAACAATGTTACAGCTCAACAGGCCAAGCACAGTTTATTCCTATTGCTAACATTCATATACATTCCAACATTAAGAAATAGGAACTTGAATTGATAAAATGAAGACGTTGATAAAGAAATGTGTCACCCCCAACTGATGACTGGACTAATTTTGGCCCATTTACTGATCTTCGATCCATTGAATAAGCCCGACTGCCTGTTCTCTCTCTCTCTCTCTCTCCCTCCCTCACCCTCTCCCTCTCACCTGGTCACCACCATTAATAGTAACAGAAGAGAAACTCTAGAAGCTACTCCAGTGGCTAAAATTTGTAGACATCTTACTCTGCCCCATTTTCCATACTGCAGAAATTTGGTCCACTTGATTATGATACACATTATCAAGTTATTAAGAACCGTAATACCAAACATTCTTTTTTCAAAAGTAGCATATATTTGAATTAAAACTCACAAAGTCACACTCCAAGTGATTTATATATGTGGAATTCACCATTTGCCAAAAAACATTATAATTTACTTGTCTCTCAGTCTCAACATCCCAAAACTTATAAGCACCGTCTACAAAAAAAAAAAATTTGTATCATCCACTACTAACATTGACTCATTGAGGGATAAGCTAACCAATTCGTCAGACAAACACTACCCAATATTTGGCAATTACAGGACTTCAAAACATATGTAAACACAACCAATGAATTCATATGCATTAATTTTTACCATTCATCTTCTAAAATCAGCCATTGTGTGCTGCTTTCCTTTTTATGCAAGTCAGGTCAAAGATGCACCTTTGGATGAATTGGATCCTTTGTGCAACACCAAGCTCTCAACATAAGTATCCACATACTTACACCGTATAGATCTTCTCAAATGCTGTATGTGATGACTTGTCATGTTATAAGACATCAGTTTCTTGTGTCCACCTACCAACAACGTACCACTACTTTCAATATACAGAATCTGCAACGATTGAGATGAACAATCGGTAATGAAGTAGTAAGCATCCAAACTACAATCTCCTAAATAATATTGTCGCCATGGCTCCGTTCCAGCATCTTTCTCCAATACCCATATGCAGCTTCTTACACGCGAGATGCCAAGAACCGCTAATGACCCACCAAGGAGGAAAATAAACACGAGCACGTCCTTCTCGATATCTGGCAACTTCAGATAGCTAAATTTCTCATCATCAAAGTCAAAACAAATAAGATGGGTATCTTCTCCATACCAACTTTTAGAACAAGGTCTCCAATACATAACCCCTTGAGAGAAAACAACCCCATCCCTCGCCTGTATTCTCTCAAAACACCATCTGGGAACCTTAACCTTGTTGGGACGAATCCTCCAAAGATGATCACCTACCGAATAAATCGCAATCGACAACTCGAAAGCTTTATAATCCGCAAGCTGAACCACAACCACCCTATAATCATTACTCATAGGAGTAAACCCTAAGTAATATCTAACATCATAAAACCTAAAAGTTAACGGACAACGCGGAAGAATCAATGATTTTCTAATTGAAGGGTTCCACAAACTCATCTCATCCGATTTCAAACTCGAGACCAACATCAACCCATCAATCACATTATTTTCCATCAATTTCATCCATTCCGAATTCTGACCACCAAGCTGACCAGTTTTTCTAAATGTATCAGTGCGACGAATTGTTAAAATGGAACCGAATAATGTTCGAGGTACACATTCAATGGCTAAGAAATGTGTATTTGCACAATTGATCGGGTAACATTTGAGATGCATAGAAATGAAATCAGGAGAATCAATTAAAGAGCACCAGATTTTAGATACACACCTGAATCGTAATAGGGATTTCACTGGTAACCTAAAAAAAATCTCCCGCAATAATTCTGATGGTAGATAATTGTTTTCCAGCAATGATGTTCTTCTTTTCCGACCCCTCATTTGTAGCAATGGCAATTAATCGAGCAATAAGCATAGAATACTAAGTCGAAATGCTTTGATTGCGTGAACTAGGGTTTTCTTAGGGCTTTTAGAAGAGAGACGAAGACGACGGTTGACGAGTTTTTTTCATTCTCCTCACATTCTCACTCTTATTTTTTGGCTTTTTTTTTGGATTGAGCTAAACTTTAATTTATCAAAATTAAACCGAATTGAATTAAAATTGTAAGAGAAACTATCTGAACTAAACTGAATTTGACTAAACACGACTGAACTAAATTTACCAGATCTGCGTGAAACTGAACTGAACTAAATTTCCGTTAATTTCAGTCCAAAAGGCAATTGTTCTTGACATTTTTCACTTTTTACTCTTTTAATTTAACTTTTGCATTATTTGGTTCATGAGCAAAAACAAATGTAAAAAAAAGGAGTATGTGTAACCAGTGGCGGAGCTAGTTTGGGTCACGTGGGGTCACGTGACCCCGCAAATTAAAAAAAAAAATGAAGGATTTTTCGGGGGAAAAAAAGAAAAAAAACAAAAACCGGCAACGATCGACTCTTAGAAAAGAGGAGTTCGCTACTTTCAATTCCCCCGTATTCTTATCTCGCCACTTTGGTCCACTTCCCAACTCCCAATTTCCATTAAATTTTCAATTAAATCAAAAATTAAAAATCATTTAATTTTTAAAACTTATCACTTTCTCCTTCCTTCCTTTCCCAGTACACCTCAGTATCTCACGCTCCTTCCTCACAAAAGCAATCAGTCCACATTCTATCTCCTCTCTCATCGCGAAATTTCTAGGGTTTTTTCTCAATGTGCATCAATGGCGGACGTAACAAAAATCTCGGATTATTCGCAGCTGAAGCTCTCCCTCATCGAAATCAGGTTCCTACTTTTCTCTTTGTTTAAAGTTTACTAATTGATTTTTGGAGAAATTAAGGATTTAAAACAAGAAATTAGTTAATTTAGCTTAGTGGGTGATTTTTATTTTTAAGGTCTCTTGTTAAATTTGAAGCAATTTGCTTAAACAATTTATAATCACTGGCGTAATTATGAAAAGTTATGTACTTTAGATTGTTTGAATTGGGTTGAAATTGATCTAAATTACTTCTTAACCTAAGTAAACATCTTTGGAGTTTTTGTATTAATTGTGGTTTTTTTTTTGTCATCAGGGTTTGACGGAGAACGCTGAATCTAGGTAATATTCAATGCTTTTTGTGCTTGATCCTTCCATTTTTTTTTGAAGTTGTTTGTTTTCCCCCCCTAATTATATGTTAAAGTTGTAATTTTTATAACTTTATTGCTAAATTGTTCAGAGATTTAGAAAAAGAACATAAACATACCCATGAGATTCATTGCTCAAGGGAAAGAAGTAGGGCAGCTTGGGAAATCATCGAAAAGGTACCGTTTTGTAATGCTGCATTGTTTTTTGATATAATATACTTGTGTGAACCCAGAATTTATGGTGAAGTTTTGTGTGCAACTTTCTTGTTTGAATTTGGAGAATTGAAATTATGGCAGATTATTGATTGAACTTTGCATGTGTAATTCTGTATTGAATTGATGTTTTTGTTTGTACTTGTACTGTGTTAGCTCATCAATTTAGAGATGCTTGTGGAGCTGTTCAATGTCTGATTGTTCTGTGATTCATGCATATTTTTGCATTTTCATGAGTGCATTGTTCTGTGACTCATGCATATTTTTGGTATAAAATGTGTTAATTTGTATTGAATAATGAATATAGGAAACGATGAGTGATACACCTAGATTAAAAAAATCAAAGGCAATGGGAAAACAATTACCCGATCTTCGACAATGTCTCTTTACGTTGTAAAATTTTTAATATTGAATATCTTTTGTCTTTTTTTGTGACCCCCCGATTTTGAAATCCTGGCTCCGCCACTGTGTGTAACCAAGACCAAATTTGACTTTTACAATTGCAAAAGGCTTTGGCCATTTTATATGTCTACATCGTATATGTCCAATTTTAGCCAACAGTTCATTACATATACATGGAGTCAAAAATAAATTGGCTAGTTTTTAATCATTTTGTTCAAAAATGAGTTGATTCGATATTGTTTGATTAATAATCTGGTATGGATAATTTCACTCCACCTTAGATGATTTAAACTAAGTAATCGAGATAAAATACATTCAACATGAGATTTTTATTGACACCGAAATGAGTCCTAACTCTGATACCATTTATAACACCTCTAAGTGTTCAGAAAGGCACTAGTAGATATTGTCCTCTTTGCCCCATAGCCCGTAAGAATTTGCTTTGGTGGAGAGCCGAATTCCTACCCAAAAAATATCTACGAGGTTGAGGTGTCTTCCTCTATATAAAAAAGGATTCGTTTTCCTCAACTTCCGACGTGGGATAGCCAATATCTTAGGCACCTTGATCTTAGGCACCCTGGGTATATCATATGCATGGTATACCGAGTGTACCATGCATGTAACCTATAATCTACATAGTGAAATGAATTACCTCCCCCATTCTTTTTACTTGCGATGTTTTGACTTATTTATTATTTATGTACTTACTTTGACCGCAAATTGCAACTAATATATAATACAAATATTAGCATGCGAGATGATGTTGAATTCATCTCGATATATATTTACAATGTTTCAACTTTTTATAATTTTGACAAATAAATTATTAGAGTTATTAATAGTCAAAGTTATACAATGACAAGATTGTGAAAATGCTGCAAATAAAAAATTCAGACAATTTGAAAGTACTGATTCTAATCTTAAATGTCCCAAACTTACCTTCCATGAAAAAAAATCCTAAATTTACCCTATCTTTGTTTCTTTTCTTGTTGGTTGTGATAAGGTTGCACAAACACGTGTGATAATGGTTGTATAAAAACGTACGGTTTGTAAAGTGATAAATTAACCCTTTAACTTAGCTGATTGTGCAATCAAACCCCTTAGGCCTTAACCTTTCTGATAGAGAATATATGTAAATATTTCTCTTCATAGGTTTAGGATATTTATTATGTAAATATTTCCTACTATTGTCAGGTTTCCTAACACAGTTAGGACTGACCATTTGTAACCCTATATATTATGATCAATAACAATCTCTCAATCCAACAATATGTAAATATTTCTCTTCATAGGTTTAGGATATTTATTATGTAAATATTTCCTACTATTGTCAGGTTTTCTAACACAGTTAGGACTGACCCTTTGTAACCCTATATATTATGATCAATAACAATCTCTCCACTCAAGGAGATTCTCACAATCCAAGATGGTATCACAAACTAGGTTTAGACTTTAACCTATTTTTTTTTCTCCTTGTGCATCGTTCTTCCTGCTATCTCCTCTGGTGTTTCGGTGCCTTGGACCATTAATTTATCCTTGGGATCTGTTCTTCCTCTTCATTAAGTTAGATTCATTAATTAATTCTCCTACTAGTCTTCCGTTGCTACTATTTTTTATTCCTTCTTCAAAGTCATCTCCTTGCATTATATTGAGTGTGATTATCATGGGTGATAACCCCAAGCCCAGTGATGCTCCTACGCAGTCATCCACCCCTACACCCACTTTTCAGGTGTCACCAACATCAAAAATCACATTCCCCTCCTCTTGGATATGGAAAACGTTCAATACTCCAACTGGGTTGAACTTTTTGAAAATCATGCCCTTGTTTATAATGTGCTTGATCATATAAACACATCAATACCTCGTCCCACTGATATTGATGAATCCATGTGGAAACGCCTTGACGGAGTTGTGAAACAATGGATATATGGCACGATTTCAACAGACCTTCTTCAAACCATTCTCATGAAGGGCTCTACTGCTTTAGAAACATGGACTCGCCTTCAAGATATTTTCCAGGATAACAAGAACTCGAGGGCTATTTATCTCGAAAATATTTTCACTTCTGTAAGTATTGAACAATTTCCTAATGCTACTGCATATTGTCAAAGGTTAAAGAGTTTAGGTGATCAGTTGGCTAATGTCGGGCATCCGGTGTCCGACCAACAAATGGTGCTTCGTCTTGTCTCCGGGCTACATAATTCTGATTTCGACACAGTGGCCACTATTATACAGCAATTCGAGCCTTTCCCCACTTTTGCCAAGGCTCGGTCTATGCTCTTGCTTGATGAGACTCGCCGCTCCAACGCCAACAATACCTCTCAAACCTCATTTGTCGCTCAATCTCCTCCATCTGCCCAGGCTCCACCGTCTCATTCTCAACATGCTGCCTCCAACAACTCCGGCGGCCGTGGTGGCGGTGGTGGTGGTGGTGGCAACAATGGCCGTGGCAAGGGCGGCCGTGGCGGCAAGGGCCGCGGTCGTGGCTCCGGCAAACCGCACAACGCTGGTCAGTCTCACCAAGGTAATTACCAAGGTAATAACTCTTCTGGGCAAAATAATCCAACTAGCCAATATCCCTTCGTTTGGGCCCTGCCTCTTCTTGGCCCAGCACGCCAACATATGGGCTCCTACCCCCTGGCAGACCCCCCTTGCCCCTATCCTACTGGGCAGCAGCTGCAGCGCCCTCCTGGCAGCGTCTTGGGCCCTAGCCTACGTGTGCAGCAAGCCTACGCTGCTGGGCCTAGTGCGTCATATGGCCAGCCTGTTGCTCCTTAAGGTCAGCCTATGGCCTTCACTGACTTGGGTAATGCTATCTCTACTGTCACTCTCTCCAATCCGGATGACACTTGGTACATGGACTCCGGGGCTTCTTCTCATCTCACTCACAGCTCAGGTACTCTCTCTCCCCTTTTTAATTTGAGCACTAATGAGTATATCTTAGTTGGTAATGGTGGTCGTATTCCAATCGCAGGTTATGTTCATACTAAAACTCCTCCCCCCATCCTTCCTTTAACCTATCCAATGTGCTCTATGCTCCTAAAATTATTAAGAACTTGATATCTGTGTGCAAATTTACTACTGATAATCAGGTTTCAATAGATTTTGATCCTTATGGTTTTTCTGTGAAGGACCTTCGAACGGGGATAATTCTTACTAGATGCAATAGCACTGGGGATCTCTATCCTTTTTCCACCATCAACACCAGCACCAACACTCTTACATCTCTTGCTGCCATCACTCCTTCCACATGGCACAGCCATCTTAGTCATCCGGGATCTCCAGTTTACAACTTTCTTAGGACTCATAATTTAATTTATTGTAATAAGGAGCATGACTCCACTTTTTGTACTGCTTGTCAATTAGGAAAACATGTTAAGCTCCCTTTTATTCTTCTACATCCAATACAATAGCTGCTTTTGATATTATTCATGCTGACTTATGGACCTCTCCGGTCCGCAGTGATAAGGGCCACAAATATTATCTTGTGTTATTGGATGATTTCACACATTTTGTATGGACAGTTCCTCTTGTCTACAAATCTCAAGCTTTTCAGACTTTCCTTAATTTTCAAGCTTACATTAAAACTCAATTTGGTTGTCCTATTAAAGCTTTTCAAAGCGATCATGGGCGTGAGTTTGATAATGACCCATTTAAGCTTTTTTGTGTTACAAATGGCATTGTGTTTCGTTTCTCTTGTCCTCACACATCATCCCAAAATGGTAAAGCGGAACGTATGCTTCGCACTCTCAACAATATGGTTCGCACCACCTTTTTTCATGCTTCCCTTCCTCCATCTTATTGGGTTTATGCATTAGAAGCCTCCACCTACCTTCTCAACATATTGCCAACTAAAACTTTGGGAAATCGCACTCCAACTCACGCCCTCTATCTTCGCCCTCTGTCCTATAATCATCTTCGTGTTTTTGGGTGCCTTTGCTTTCCCAATCTCTCTTCCACTTCTCCTCACAAACTTGCCCCTCGCTCTTCCCCATGCGTGTTTCTTGGGTATCCTGCCAATCATCGTGGGTATCGTTGTCTAGAGCTTTCCTCAAACAAAATCATTTTCTCTAGACATGTAGTCTTTGATGAGTCCACATTCCCCTTTAGTAATCTGGCCCAATTTTAAAAATCTGATTATGAATTTTTAGAAGCTGAGGAGCCCTCTCCCTACCTAACCCACTATTTCCAAGAAGAAGCCCAACCGTCTCGCTGGCCCGGGCCACTCCCTCTCCTCGACCGGCTCCAGGCTTACCCAGCCGCGCGGCCCACTCCACATCGCCCCACTACAGATTCCCCTCCTCGCGCCAGCGCGCGGCCCAGCCTCCTCATCGCCCCACTACTGATTCCCCTCCCTCGCCAGACCCTACTACCCATTCACCTAACACGCCCAGCTTGCACTCCTCTCACCTGGACCGCATAGCCTCTCCTACAGGCCCACCTTCGCCTGTCCAGCCCTATACCCCCCCTCCTATGCGTGGCTTGCCCCATATACCACCCACTACTTCACCTCCCTCCTCTCCTCAGATGCAAACTCGATCTCGCCACGGAATTGTGAAGCCTAATCCTAAATATGCCTTCACATCTGCTGCCACCCCCACCAAATCTCCTCTTCCCAAGTCCTATAACCAAGCCTTGGCCGACCCAAATTGGAATGCCGCTATGACTGACAAATTTGGTGCTCTTATTAAAACTGGGACATGGGAGTTGGTTCCAAAACCACCTGGCGTCAATATTGTTAATTGCATTTGGTTGTTTCGGCAGAAACTAACCTCTACAGGTGCCCTTGAAAGACATAATGCTCGGTTGGTGGCCAATGGAAAATCTCAGGAGGTGGGTATTGACTGTGATGAGACTTTTAGTCCTGTGGTGCGTCCCGCGACTATCCGGACTGTTCTGAGTTTGGCTCTTGCTCGTCAATGGATTATTCATCAACTTGATGTCAAAAATGCTTTTCTTCATGGTGACCTTCATGAGACTGTTTATATGCGCCAGCCTCCTGGCTTTATTGATCGTCGGTTTCCTAATCATGTTTGTTTATTGAAAAAGTCTCTCTATGGTCTCAAACAAGCTCCAAGAGCTTGGTATCAGCGTTTTGCCAAATTTTTGTTGATGATTGGTTTTGTACCTGCTCAGAGTGACCCTTCTCTATTTGTTTATCGATCGGGAACTGATATGTCCTATCTTCTTCTGTATGTTGATGATTAGGGGTGATAATGAGCCTGACAAGCTCGCGAGCAGCTCGGGCTCGACTCGGTCAAAGCTCGGTCAAAGCTCGGCTTGTTGAAGCTCGGCTCGGGCTCGGGCTCGGCTCGAGACTTAAACGAGCCGAGCCGAGCTAGGCAAAGCTAGGCTCGTAAAGCTCGTGAACAGCTCGATTATTATTTTATACTAAAAAAATATTTTATATTAAAAAATATTTTATATTAAAAAATTATTTATATATATTAAAAATTATATTAAGTATTTCTTTTAAGATACTAACTAAAGTATATATTAGAAGAAAGATATAAAGAAAAGGTAAAAGCAATTAAAAAGAAAAAAAGATAGAGAAGATCGAGCTTAAGTCCATAATCGAGCTCGAGCCACAATCGAGCTCACGAGCCGAGCCTAAACGAGCTCACGAGCCGAGTTCGAGCCGCAAATTCTAATCACGAGCTCGAGCCGAGCTCGGCTCCCCCAAGTTCGGCGAGCTCACGAGCCGAGCCGAGCCCATGAAAAGTTAAACGAGCTCGAGCCGAGCCCAGTGTTATTCGGGATCGGCTCGCTCAATAAGCACCCCTATTGATGATATTATTCTGGTCACTTCTTCGGATGAGCTCCGTCAGCGCTTGATCTCTCAGCTGCAGTCTGAATTTCCTATGACTGATTTGGTTCCTCTTAATTATTTCCTGGGTATTGCGGTTTCTCGCACCTCGTCGAGTATGATTCTCTCACAACGTAAATATGCTCTGGAAATTCTTGAACGTGCTGGTATGGGAACTTGTAAGTCTACAGCTACTCCTGTTGACACTAAGGCCAAACTTGGTGCTGACTGTGGTCCACCTGTGTCGGACCCTACCCTCTACCGCAGCTTAGCAGGTGCTCTTCAGTACCTCACTTTCACTCGCCCTGATATCTCCTATGCGGTACAGCAGGTCTGTCTGTTTATGCATGACCCCCGGGAGCCTCACTTTCAGGCTTTGAAGCGTATTTTGCGCTATGTACAGGGCACTATTGATCATGGGTTACATTTATATCCTTCTGCTCCTACTCGGCTTATTACTTACACTGATGCAGATTGGGGTGGGTGTCCTGACACTCGACGTTCGACTTCTGGTTATTGTTGTTTTCTGGGTGACAATCTTGTCTCTTGGTCGTCGAAGCGTCAACCTACTCTTTCTCGTTCGAGTGCCGAAGCCGAATACCGAGGCGTTGCTAATGTTGTTGCTGAAGCATGTTGGCTCTGAAATCTTTTATTTGAGCTTCATTGCCCTCTTCGGCAAGCTACTGTTGTGTATTGTGATAATGTCAGCGCTATTTATCTATCTAGCAACCCGGTTTAGCACCAACGCACTAAACATGTTGAGATGGACATTCATTTTGTTCGGGAAAAGGTTGCAATTGGTCATATTCGGGTGCTTCATGTTCCTACTCGTTATCAGTTTGCTGACATCTTCACCAAAGGCTTGCCACGACAACTTTTCTTGGAATTTAAATCCAGTCTTAGCATACTACCTCCTCCCGCTACGACTGCGGGGGTGTGATAGAGAATATATGTAAATATTTCTCTTCATAGGTTTATGATATCTATTATGTCAATATTTCCTACTATTGTCAGGTTTCCTAACACAGTTAGGACTGACCCTTTGTAACCCTATATATTATGATCAATAGCAATCTCTCCACTCAAGTTTGTGAAAACAAATCCTAATATCTTTTTTCTTTTTTTTGAATGGAATCCTAATATCTTTTTCGATCATTGGAAAATTTCACCGAAAAACGAAATGAGATTTTAGAATACAAAGTAAATATTTTATTTTTTACATTGATTTCAAGTCACTAATACATATGTTTATGATCACATGTAAAACTGTTATGTGTAGCTACTATGAATCAAACACATGATCTTTGAAATGAAATGTGAAGTACAATTTCAATGTTTAATGTTTCAATATAAAACATAATAAAGTCTTATATTTATATGTAAATATAAAGATATAGACAAACTTATTAATCTCTAACACTCTTATTAAGGTAATAACATTCTCTTACCTGCATTGAAATTGTTATTTTTAGGAAAAATTGTCAGAAACTACCTTTTAAAGGCACTTTTTTTTTTAAAAAAAAAAACCTTATATCACGTTTATTTTACAAAACTACCTTATAAGCGAAAAAACTTTAAAAAGCACTACCAAATTTCGAATTTCCTAACCATGGTTAACTATCCCCTCCAAATCCCTCTAATTTTTGAGTTAGTCTTTCGTGGACCTGGTCCACAATAATATTATTGTGGACCAAAACCACTTATTCAACATAGTGACCATTTAGTTCCATATAGTAACCTGTTCAAATTTTAAGTTAACTATACAGTTACTATCTACCATAGTGACTGTTTTTTTTAATATAGTAACTCTTTCTCACATTAGTTTATCATGATGAAATTTTCAATTTGTGACATAGTAACCTTTTTTTTTCATAGTCAAACTTCATAATTTATATCTATTCATCTTTTATATTTATTTTTTTATATAGTGATCCTTTTTTTTCATAAATCACATGAATTAGCATTAGGTCCACACTAATTTAGTGTGGACCAAGTCCATATAAGTTTTTTACCTAATTTTATTAGACTTCCCTCTTCTTTCACACATTCTCCCCTCAATAAATTCATTACCCTTCTCTCTTAATTGTTTTCCTCCCACCTCATGCTCTCTTCTCTCAATCAGGTAATTCTAACTTAGGGTTCATCTTATTTTCAGAATTAGTTTCTCATGAATTAGGCAGAGCAATCAGACAATCAATATATTATTTTTTCTCTTTGTCTTCGATCTATATCTCATTGTCATTCCAAAATTAGTTATGTTTGGTAGAGTATGAATGCATGTAAATGGAAAACTCAATCAAATGTAAGCTTATGGATACTTCTTAAATTTGTGTGGTGCTGAGTGACTTCTACGAGGCAAGAAACCTCACTATAAATAATAAGCAATTCACAAGACGAGCTCATCAGATCAGGTTAGTTTTGCAAGAAGTATATTAATTAATTGTTCATTAGCAGAAGCATTTGATATATAAAGAGAGAGAGAGAGAGAGAGGGGGGATTTCGATGGCAACGATCGAGGTAAAGCAGGTGTTTCACATGAAGGAGGGGTCTGATGAAACCAGTTATGAAAATGCATCATACATCCAGGTACGATTACTATATAGAGAACGTATATTACGAATATTAGGGTATCATAAAGATATCTTTATGATACCCTAATATTCCTAATAACGTAACTACTCTAACTATTAGAGGTGATCATGAGTCGAGACTGACTGACTTTTGTACAAATAAAGTGGCTCATTTCACGCAAGGGCTTATACCCGAGCCTAGTCTTATCTTGCATTATTCTTTTTTCGAACGAGTTTTCTTGGGCCAGCAAACCTAAATCAACAAAGTTTCACCTTAAAATACCAAGCGTACGTGTTTTATAAAGAGAATCAAAGGGAATAACATGCTCTAATAGTGGCTTTCCGGCTAATAAGTAATAATAATACATTAGTTTTGCACGTACAATCGAAGTTGATTTTATTTTTTCATCACTAAGTTCTTTTGAAGCTTGTATGCAAAGCTTAAATCTTCATGAGCTTTGGAAACTAACGATTGCTAAGAAAGATTTAAATTATTCATGCAACAGAAGCGGGTACTAGCATTGACGAAATGCATAAGAGAAAAGGCCATAAAGGAGTTGTATTGCAAGGAACAACTAGCAACCATATGCATAGCAGACTTAGGTTGTTCCTCTGCTGAGCTCAATACCTTGAATGTGGTCTCTGAGCTCATGGAAACCATAGAAAACGCTCGTCGAGAGCTCGGAAATGGGGAACAAGAGTATCAAGTTTATTTGAATGATCTTCTAGGGAATGATTTCAACGCAATCTTTAGGTCATTGACAAAGTTTGAGAATAAACTTAATCTGCAAATGGGAGATGATTTTGGACATTGTTTTGTAAATGGTGTACCGGGCTCTTTCTATGGAAGGCTTTTCCCAAGCAAACACTTGCACTTTGTCCTTTCTTCATATAGCCTGATGTGGCTAACTCAGGTGATGATGCTTTTTTTTCTGCTTCAAACTTCTTCCTTCTTTAATTTTTTTTTTTGGTAAAAGGTGCTTCAATAATCTTTATTCACGAATTTTGGCTGGTATATCTCAATAATCATCGATCTAGAACTATTTGTGCCATATTTAATTTAGTAAACTAGCTTATAGACCTGCTCGATATGGGGGATTTATGTCTATGTTTTTGCCTTTTTCTTTTTTATTATAAATGTGGCAAATGAAAATAAGGGATGGTGAGAATGTTACTAATCATGATATTGATGATCGGATGGTGAGAAACTGAGAATTGTGGTAAATGAAACAGGTCATTATGCCCAAAAAGAAATTATGACTAGTTTTTAGGCTTATGGCGATTCACAAGTTATTGCATGTAAAATTGTTGATGGCTCATGGCTCATGGTTATATAGATTATGTAAAACTTAGGTCTAGGAGACTAGGACTCTAGGTCTTTGTATGTCGATGCCACAAGTTATTGCCTATAAAATTATTGACGGCCTCATGATTATGTAGATTATGTAAAACAGGTCTTGGTATTTGGTTTTTAGTTTTGCGAAGTTTTAAGCCATTTATTATAATTGATAGTGAGATTAGAAGTATAAGATTTTATTGGATCAATGCCCTGTTTTTTTGTTTGTTTCACTTTTGGCTTTTCACATCTACTAATGCATAATTTGGACTCTTAATATCTTTAATTTTCTATACAAATTTGATAGTTTATAACTGTACATCAAGACAAATCTTATCATATTCTGGATAACAATATGGTCAAAGTAAAATATGTAAATATTAAAAAATAATCAAAGTGAAACAAGTAAAAAAAAAGGAGTGTTATGAGCAATTACTTTTCGTCATTTAAAGGTGAATAAAACATAGATTTAGATAGATGTGCATAATGATTCTTCTTTGACATGCACTTGGATTATGGTCAAATTTGCGACGTATGAGTCATCGGGTTTGATAATAATGCAACAGGTACCGAAGGGATCGAAGACAATAAGATAAACATTCATATAGCAAGGACAAGTCCACCAGATGTGTTAAAATCTTATTATGAGCAATTTGAAAAGGACTTTTCGACGTTTCTAAGATGTCGCTCAAAAGAAGTAGTGGCAGAAGGCATGATGGTCCTAACAATTCTGGGAAGGAAGAGCAATGAACATTATGTAAGGAAATGGGAACCTCTTGCTAAGGCTCTCAACGATATGGTTCTTGAGGTATTTAATATGTAGTTTAACTTATACTACTTGGTTATTTATTAGTTGCAACATTCAACTTTATAGTGTATATAGGAAAATTTGTAAAACATAAGTCAATCTTTGACCGGTCTATTAAAACTAAGTCCATCTTGTTCTTAACTCGATTTAGGCGACATTGTACTCACTTCTACTTTAATTTGGTACCATTTAATATTGGCCTACAACACAAGGTTTCCTACTAATGTGGCAGGTTGATATAAAATTTTTGGTTTTTATAAAAAGAAAACCTCTTTATCTCTCCCTCTTCCATGTCTTTTCCTTTCCTTATAAGTTGTCCAATTATTAAAGACACCCTCTGCAATGAACAGAATATTGGCCCGTCATTAATATATTAAAAGTACAAAAACATCTTAAAATTTTAACTTCATATTATAAAGTAGAAAAATAATCACATATTAACATCATATTCTATAATAAAAACTATGCATATGTGATCATTGAGTCCAACACCAACAATGAAAATGTTTAAGCAATAAGTCAAATAATATTTGGGGTCCTAAATTTTCGAGAGTCCCCTGTGGTGCACGATTCCAAATCCTCTAGAGTTGAAATAAAACTCTACAAGGTAGAGTTGTATCTGAACCATACATTTTATAATCAGGGGCTCATATTGGTTGGAAGGGGAAAATTAGGGGTTGATTTTGATGAGAAAAAATAGGGGGATTTTGGAAAGATAATATATGAACCATTGATTTTTTTATTCAATGTTGATATTGCTCCAACTCTACCTTGTAGAGTTATTTTAGAACTCTAGATGATCCAAACACGTGGTGCACATGCTCAACCCCACCCTTGTCTATCCTCCCTCCTCCACCTCTTTCGCTCTCCTTCCTCTTGCATGTCTTTCTCTCTCCGGTGTCTTCCCTCCCCTCACGTGTCATGGTTCATTAAGGGAACTAATATATACATTGATATTTGATAAGCGATGAATGATCTTTCTCCAAAGTACTAATGCTGAAATAGTGAAATTCATTTGATCATGTATGATTTTGTGCAGGGTTTCATAGAGGAAGAGAAGTTAAACACATTCAACATCCCTCAATACACTCCATCAAGCAACGTAATTAGGTTTTATAGTGGAGAAAGAAGGATCTTTTACTCTCAATCAAGTTCATCATTCTGAAGTCAGTTGGGAATCAAAAGAACATGATTACTCTAAAAATTCATACACCGCTTTTGATCATTATGACTTTGCTAGATGCATGAGATCCGTGGCAGAGCCCTTACTCGTAAGTCATTTCGGCGAATATATCATCGAAGAGTTGTTTGAGAGATACAAGGAAATTCTTCATGACTCGATGACCAAAGAGAAGAATGTGAGCATTAATATTACAGTGTGCCTAACACGAAAAGGTTGATCAATCAATCCATAGCTTGACAATTTGCTTCTTTTTTCAGTATTTGTACGTGTTATTTTAGTGTTCATGTTGGTGTTGTTAAATAAATGTAATCAATACTTCTTTATTAATGATGGCATGTAATTGATGTATGATAATCAATCAATCAATATATATATATATATATATATATATATATATATATATATATATATATATATATATTTATTTATTTATTTATTTATTTATTTATATATAAAGGAGGAACTTTTTGGGAGCATAGGGAGCTCCTCAAGATTCCGAGAGCATAGAGTGCGCCACGTAGGATTGTCATGTCATCAAATTTTATTTTTATTTTTTACAAAAATAGAGTTATAAATAGATTTAAATACATATAAGGAGCTTTGGATAAACGAAAATTAGAGTTTGGTTTTGAGTGAACAACCTAAACTATTATATTATGTAAATTGTGTATAACTTTTGGTACTTAATTCGGAATATTATAATTTTTGTACCATTGGATAGTGCTCGAAATATGCTTCGAAATAAGATCCATTTACAATATAATTCGACAACTTATGAAATAGAGAGAGCCACGCATGATTGCCATATCATCAATTTTTATTTTAAATATTTTTAAAAAATAGAGTTCTATACATATATTTAAATACCTAAAAGGAGTTTTGGATAGGGAAAAAAGAAGAGTTTGGTTTTGAATAAACAACCTAAATTATTATATTATGTAAATTGAATATAACTTTTGCTACCTAATTCAAAACATTATAATTCTTCTACCATTGGAGAGTGCTTGAAATATGCTTCAAAGTAAGATCCATTTACAATATAGTTTTACAAATCATGAAAATATATTTAATTAGATGAATGGAAGAGCATTATTTAGTCTTTCTTTTAATTTGATAAATATAATAATAGCTATAAGTATAGTGTATTATATGTGATTATAGCATTCGATCATAGGTCCAATTTACAGGATTAAACATATTATCGTTCAAAACCTCAGCCTTATTACTCAACTGAACCAAAATAATTTAGTATTGCTACAAAATGTATTAACAAAACTTTGTTGTTACAACAAAACTAAAATATATAGCGATAAAGTTACATATAATTAAAGCTTTGTATGATGAAAAAATTAGAGTTTGATTTTGAAAAACAACATTAGAATATTATAGAGAACTCCACCTAAGCATGTCATATCATTCTTTTTATTTTTATTTTTTTATAAAATAGTATTCAACATAGATATAAATACATATAAGGTGTTTTGTATAAGTGAAGATTACAGTCTTATTTTAAATAAATAACCTAAATTATTATACTATATAAAATGAATATAATTTTTGCTACATAATTCGCAATATTATAATTCTTTTTAGCATCGGAGAGTGGTCGAAATATGCTTCGAAATAAGTTCCATATATGTTGAGATGGACATTCATTTTGTTCGGAAAAAGGTTGCAGTTGGTCATATTCGGGTGCTTCATGTTCCTACTCGTTATCAGTTTGCTGACATCTTCACCAAAAGTTTGCCACGACAACTTTTCTTGGAATTTAAATCCAGTCTTAGCATACGATCTCCTCCCGCTACGACTGCGGGGGTGTGATAGAGAATATATGTAAATATTTCTCTTCATAGGTTTAGGATATTTATTATGTAAATATTTCCTACTATTGTCAGGTTTCCTAACACAGTTAGGACTGACCCTTTGTAACCCTATATATTATGATCAATAGCAATCTCTCCACTCAAGGAGATTCTCACAATCCAACACTTTCAATGGAGCAATTTGACGCTGTTAAGTTTGTGAAAACAAATCCTAATATCTTTTTTTCTTTTTTTTGAATGGAATCCTAATATCTTTTTTCGATCATTGGGAAATTTCACCGAAAAACGAAATGAGATCCTTTAGAATACAAAGTAAATATTTTATTGTTTACATTGATTTCAAGTCACTAATAAATATGTTTATGATCACATGTAAAACAGTTATGTGTAGCTACTGTGAATCAAACACATGATCTTTAAATATAATGTGAAGTACAATTTCAATGTTTAATGTTTCAATATAAAACATAATAAAGTCTTATATTTATATGTAAATATAAAGATATAGACAAACTTTTTGGTCTCTAACACTCTTATTAAGGTAATAACATTCTCTTACCTGCATTGAAATTGTTATTTTTAGGAAAAATTGTCAGAAACTACCTTTTAAAGGCACTTTTTTTTTTTTAAAAAAAACCTTATATCACGTTTATTTTACAAAACTACCTTATAAGCGGAAAAACTTTAAAAAGCGCTACCAAATTTCGAATTTCCTAACCATGGTTAACTATCCCCTCCAAATCCCTCTAATTTTTGAGTTAGTCTTGCGTGGACCTGGTCCACAATAATATTATTGTGGACCAAAACCACTTATTCAACATAGTGACCATTTAGTTCCATATAGTAACCTGTTCAAATTTTAAGTTACACTATACAGTTACTATCTACCATAGTGACTGTTTGTTTTTAATATAGTAACTCTTTCTCACATTAGTTTATCATGGTGAAATTTTCAATTTGTGACATAGTAACCTTTTTTTTTCACAGTCAAACTTCATAATTTATATCTATTCATCTTTTATATTTATTTTTTTATATAGTGATCCTTTTTTTCATAAATCACATGAATTAGCATTAGGTCCACACTAATTTAGTGTGGACCAAGTCCATATAAGTTTTTTACCTAATTTTATTAGACTTCCCTCTTCTTTCACATATTCTCCCCTCAATAAATTCATTACCCTTCTCTCTTAATTGTTTTCCTCCCACCTCATGCTCTCTTCTCTCAATCAGGTAATTCTAACTTAGGGTTCATCTTATTTTTAGAATTGAGTATTTGATTTTAGGGAAAATTTGGGGCAAATTGCATACAATTGATTTAGGGTTACGTAATTTGCTAGCATAATTGCAATAAATTTGCCTCTTTTATGCTTGAAAATGAAATCTTTTTTGATGCAAAATTAAATCTAATGTTTTTTCCATTGTTTATGAGATTGAACAAAGACAAGCTCCTCCTATAAATCAGCCCATGAGGTACTTGCGTGTGCCCTTCGTGGACCACAATTACACTTTTAAAAAAACGAGAAGACAGAGGACAGAGGGGAGACGAGTGACAATGAATTTTATTTTTCACCGAGTTAGTCCGTTCTTAGAAGAATGGGAGCAGAATTTCCATGACAGAGGGGAAACGAGTGAATGCAAGCGAAGAATGAAATGAGATCAGAGAGAAGAAAGAGGGTGGTTGGGGGTAATTTAAGGAGGGTTACTTTTGTAATCTCACATTGGAGGGATTTGGAGGGAATAGTTAATCATGGTTGGGAAATTCTAAATTTGGTAGTGCTTTTTAAAGTTTTTCCACTTATAAGGTAGTTTTGTAGTGATATAAGGTAGTTTTTTTTAAAAAAAAAGTGCCTTAAAAAGGTAGTTTTTGACAATTTTTTTATTATTTTTATCCCCAATTCCTTATAAGTTATTTTAAAGCAAATCATCAGGCTATAACGTCCATTCTCCAATTTTGCATTAGACATAAAATTCTAAAAAGCTAATAAAAATCAATTATAAATAATAATATATTGGAAAAATTATCATAAATAAGCCAACCTTTGCCCGGTCCGCTAAAAATAAGTCAATCTTTTGATAATCCCTGAATAAGTCTACCAATAATACCAGTTAGTTTTTAACAAGTCATTACCTGTTGTTAACCTATTTAACTGGTTAGATGGCTACGTGTAACTCTTTAATTGGTTGTTATTATTTTGTCTATTTTTTTTAATAAGAACATTATCTCTACCTCCTCTGCATTCTCTCTTTTGTATCCTCTACAACCCACCTCCCTCCTCCCAAAACTCCACCGCACCACCACCACTTTACCATCCTCTTCGCATGCCCAACGAGCCATCAAAATATTCGGTACACGAGTAAAATCCTCTTCGTCAATCTGGGCAGGCTCATGATCATCATCTACATTTATCTCTTGAGTCGAACATGAGTGAATACTTTCTTCCTGAACGAATATAACAGGAAAAACTTCCTCCTCTTCTAAGGATGGGGAAGCACAACCCATCATCTGAATCCATAACTTCCTTCCCTCCAATCCTAATATCATCGTCTTTGAACACGCAAATATCATATGTTTTTCTAGAGACATGAGAGAGATTTTCACGTCTCAAAGCATTGACTTTGCCTGCTGCCATTATATCAAATACCAAAAAATTAACCACCAAACGAAAATCCTCTCTAATTAACGAAGAACAGAACAATTGAATTCAAATAAGCAATGAATTGTTCGTTTTTTCTTTCTCACTCTCGATCATATTGATTAATTTCGCTGGTTTTGATTTGATTTCTATTTGATCTAGTGTGATCATTTTTTTTTGTGATGAGGTTGAAATCAGGTATTATTTGAAAATGTTGGCCCAATTTCAGGATGCAGAGTAGCAGGAGTTTAGCATTTATAAGTTTTGACATGTTTGAGTAATTAGTGAAGTATTAATTATGTTGAAATTCTGATGTTCCGATTGGTAATAATGTCATCAGGATACTTGAGCCTAGTTGCATCCTATTTGTTGTAATAAGGGTATGATTGTTTGCAGGGAGCAAGGTTGTGAATTTTTGGGAGATCTTGACGAAGTTTCGAGGGCTGGATTTTCAGCGTCGGGAGTAGCGGTCGGTTTTGGGGTTTGGGGATGGCGATGGGTTTCAGGTTTGGGGTGGATGAGTCTTTTCGAGGGCTTGATTTTTGGGATGGTGGAGGAGGAAGACATGTTGGGTTGGGGGTGTCGTCGAGGTCGTGGATTTCAGGTGAGAGTGTGTTTTGGGTGAGTTTGAGGTGTTGAAAGGGGTGGCAGCCATGAAAGGATGTAGATGAGAGAAAAGAGAAAGAAATTTAAAAATACAAAAAAGAAAAAATAAAGTCATATTATCTTACCTTTAGAACAGGTTACAAGTTATTTAACTTGTTTAAAATTGATGAGTGTTAAAGCTAGACTTATTCAGGGATAATCAAAAGATTGACTTATTTCTAGCAGACCGGGCAAAGGTTGGATTATTTATGACAATTTTTCCTAATATATTTAATAATTGTAACTGACCTGAAACATTGTCCGGGCTAAAATACTAGTTACTTCCTCCGTTTTTTAATAAGTGACACGTATTCTTTTTGGGAAATATCATAATAAGTGACACATAGCTCAAAATGGTAAAAAACTTACATTTTATTACAAAACTACCCTTATTAGTTTCACTCACCCACTAACCTAACCTTCATTAATTATTTTAATTCCCTCCTAAGTTAATTTAATCAACCACCCACTCATCCAACCCAACCCCCTTTCTCTCCTCCTTACACCATAACCACCGTGCCCACCACTCATCCAACCACCCCCCTCCCTCTCCTCCTTACCCCATAACCACTTACTCCCCGCACCGCCGACTCCCGCACCGCCGTCTCCCGCACCACCGACGCCCCCCACCACCGCCGCACCACCGGCACCTTCTTCTCTTCCTTCCTCCGCCACTACCACCTCATAATTCCCTTCTCTTCCTTCTCTCTCCTAAAAACCCAGAAATCTCATCTTCTCCTCTTCCTTCCTCCACCTTCTTCTCTTACCCAAAAACCAGATTTGAGCCCTTATTTTCCTTCTGTCGTCCTCCACCACTTTTCGTAGCTTGGATCTCGAAAATTGAAACGAAAATGGTTGGGTTGAGGTGGCGGTACGAAAATGGTGTGACCTCAACCCGTAAATCCGTAAATTAAGAAATCCAGAAATCGAAATTTGTATGTTTAGCAGTGGTGCGACGGTGTGTTGAGGCGACAATACGAAAATGGTGTGACCTCAACCCTCTTTTCGAAAATTGCAACAAATCTCGGTGATGGAAACTGGTTTTGTAGTGGTGAACGAAAATTTTGGCAGTGGTGCGACAGTTGGTTGAGGATGATGTATTCAAGCCAGTTAACGGTGGAAAATTAGTGGTGCTTGTGTTGAGGTGTCGATGGTGCTTGTGTTGAGGTGTCGGTGGTGCTTGGGTTGAGGTGGCGGTGGTGCGTGTGTTGAGGTGGCGGTGGTGCTTGGGTTGAGGTGGCGGTGGTGCTTAGGTCCCGTGGCAGATCTGGTGAGGCAAATTAGTTTAGGGTAGTGATTAAGTTCTTTAGTTTACTTGCTTAATTATGGTCCCCAACTTTCTCTCTCTAGTTTTCTTAAGAAGTGTGTCCTTTCTCTCTGTGTCACTTATTAAAAAATGGAGGAAGTCTTTTTTTTTTAGCCAGAAAGAAAGAAACTAGGGAGGAACCCAATTAACAGGCCACCCTAAAGCATCCTTACGGATGATCTTGGAAAAAGCAATATCAGGAGATTCAAACCAATAACAGAGATTAGTAGTGGAATGGCCACGATTTGCCATCCAGTCGGCAGCATAATTAGCTTCTCTAAAAACATGCTGAATATTATAATTATCAAATTTTCTCAGATCCTCCGCTGCATCATTAATAAGAGCATCAATAGACCAGGAAATTTTCCAGATTCTTTTAATAGCTTGAATAACCGAGAGATTATCACCCTCAATAGTAATCTTATTAGCCCCCAGAAAGAGAGCTCCCCTAATACCTTCTCTTAGACCCCAGGCCTCAGCAACTAAAATAGAATTATTATCAGCAATAGCGTTAGCACCACTAAGCAAAAGATTCCCCACATCATCTCTAATAACAAAGCCATAAGCTGTGCTACCATTCTGCAACTTGGAACCATCAAAATTAAGTTTAACAAAATCAAGAGGAGGGGGGACCAAATAATGTTAGGCCTAGGCTTTTTAGATTCTTTAGCAACTTGTTGACTAAATCCCAAATTGGAAAAATTAGAATAGGAACAATCTAGATTATGCATATAAGCTTTAATCATAGCCCCTAGATTGGCTGGAGAAAAGCTTTCCTGACGAAATGTGACACAATTTCTAGCATACCAAATGAACCACCAAACAATAGCATAGAAATTGAGATTCTTAAGAGTCAAACAAGACTTAAGATTGCAAAAGTACTCAATGAAAGAGAGATCATTATTATCAATAGGAAGGGGGGAAAAATTCCCATTGACATTAACTATTTCTAAAACATCATGCATAAAAGGACAGTCAAGAAATAAGTGATGGTCATCTTCAGTGTGGAAATTACAAAAAACACACTCTAAAGGAAGGAAAATATGACTCATTTCTAACCTCTTTTTAGTAGGAAGACCATTCTGACAAATTTTCCGCAAAAAGAATTTAATCTTGGGTGGAATAGACAAACCCCAAATCCAAGCAAAATTAACCTGGTTGGGCGGATCTAAGCCATACCCTTGAAGCAAGGCAAGACCCGATTTAACCGAATATTCTCCATCTGCAGTAAGACCCCAAAAAATCCTATCTCGCCATTTCATTAGAAGGGATAAAAATTTTTAGAATATCATCCACTACATTAATCGGAACATAATTTAAGAGAAGTTCTTTATTCCATTGAGCAAAGATTCGTTATGAAAAAATTAACCATCAACTCCTCCGACCCAATAATAGGGGAGTACTTCTTGTTAATAGGGTGATTAAACACCCAATTGTCATTCCAAAACGAGATATTCTCCCCATTCCCCATCATCCATCTAAGACCTTGCTTAAAAGGTGTACGAAGCGTCATTAGTTTACGCCATTGCCAAGAGACATTAGCTTTAGTTTTATAAGAGAATAAGTTGTCTTGTTTTAAATATTTTTGCTTAACAAGTTTGACCCATAAATTATTAGGCATCCTAATTATTTTCCAAAGAAGCTTAAATCGAAGAGCTAAGTTATTAATTTTAGCTTTTCTCAACCCCACCCACCAAATTTTTTAGGTTTACAAATCTTATCCCAACCTATCAAGTTAGGAGCTTTAGAATTCGGATCTTTATTCCAAAGAAAATTCCTATAGTTTTTATCCAAAGAAGAGAGGATATAAGGAGGGAGAGTAAAACTTTGCATTTGGAAGCTACCTTTAGAAGCCAAATTAGACTCGAATTAAAATAGCTCTACCGCTTGAGATAGAGAATTGGCTCTCCACTTGGTAAGTCGAGAGGAGACTTTTTCTTGAATAGAACTAAAAGTTGCATTTGTGACCTTGCTACTAATGATTGGGCAACCCAAATAGTTACCTAGTGATAGAGAATCATCCATCTGGAGAATATTCTGAAAAACACTCAATAATTCTGCTGGGGTATTTGTAGTACATTGAAAAACAGACTTATGAAAATTGACAAGTTGGCCTGACATTGAGCAGTACTTGTTAAGAATAGATTTTATAGCATGACAACTTTCTACTTTAGCTTTTGCAAAAATCATTGTATCATCCGCAAAAGTTAAAAAAGGAATGTTAATTCTAGAATGACCAAGAGTGACCCCTATCAATCCAGAATCTATAGAACTAGCTTGAAACAATTGACGAGCTAAAATTTCTGCACATAAAATAAAAATGTACGGAGAAAGAGGATCTCCTTGACGAATACCTCTAGAAGGAAAGAACATATCTCCAGGAATACCATTTACCAAAACAGGATAGGACACAGTCTTAATGCATTGATGGAGCCAATTAATCCATTTCTCACAAAAGCCCAATTTCTTAAAAGTTGCTAAAATAAAGCTCCACTCTAGTCTATCATAAGCTTTTTCCATATCTAATTTAATAGCTAACCACCCTTCTCTTCCTTTTTTATTCTTAAAGGAGTGAAATACTTCATGAGCTAATAAAATATTATCTTGAATTAGTCTTTCAGGGACAAAAGCCCCTTGTAAAGGATGAATAATCCGACCCAAAACTACTTTCAATCTATTAGCCATAATTTTTGAAATAATTTTATAAATAGTTGAGCAAAGACTAATAGGTCGAAAATGATTTGGGTTAGAAGGAGCTTCAATTTTAGGAATTAGAGTGATAAAAGTATGATTAATTTCTTTTAAAATTTTTCCTGAGTGAAAAAAGGCTTTAATAGCCCTATACACTGAGTTTCCCACAAGAGTCCAATACTTTTGATAGAAAAAAGGAGTAAAACCATCTCGGACTCGGGGGATTTATCCTGGCGCTAGATCAAATAGAGCAGATTTGACTTCTTCTATCGATATATCAGCACATAAGTCTATATTATCATTTTCAGAAATTATACACTCTAATAAAGAAAGATCAGAGTCATAATTAAAACAACAATCCATATTCTTAGTAAATCTTTTCTTAAACGCATTAGTAATACATTCTTCTACTAATTTTGGTTGAGAAACTAAATGATCAGACGGATCTTTAATAGAAGTGATTAAATTACGATTTCGTCTAATCGAAGCACACGCATGATAATACTTTGTGTTTGCATCCCCAAATTTTAAATTATTAGACTTAGCCTTGATTTTCCAATAAGAGTCTTGAAAATCTAACAATTTTGTTTGCTTAGCCAAAAATAAATTTTGTTGTCTAATTAGTTGAGGGCAATCATTATGCTCTAGTAATTGATTTTGAATTTTAGCTAGCTTTCCTTCGACGTTACTTAATTGTCTAGCTATATTGCCTAATCTGGTAGTGACCCAAGATTTAGCCTTTTCCTTTAAGAGTTTGCACTTCCTTGTTAAACAATACATGTTTGAACCTTGAAATTTTTGACACCAAGTTTTCTTGATTAAAACATCAAAATCCTTTCGGGTTGACCATAATTTATCAAATTTAAATGGGGGAGCTTTTAGATTACTATAGGTTTTGATTTCCAATGATATAGGGCAGTGATCAGAAGAAGTACTGAAAAGATGATGGATAATTTTTGCATTTGGGAAGGCATTTAGCCAACTTATACTCGCAGCCCCCTTATCTAACCTTTCCAAAATATTATTTGAACCACTTCTTGTTTTTCGCCAAGTATATGGATTCCCTTCAAAAGGGAGTTCTATGCATTCGATAGCAGAGTAGAAATAATTCATAATAGCTAATCCGGAAAATCTAAATTCAGCCCCACCTAATTTATCTAAATGGGAACTTAACTCATTGAAGTCACCTAATATAATGAAAGGGCTTTCAAGCATTCTAATAAAATCAATTAATTCATCCCAAAATTCATACTTCAAATTATAATTGGGAGGAGCATATATGAAAATAGCAATAAAGCTGAAATTAATGGTTAATAGCTCAATTTTACAGGCCCAAAAACGAGAAGCTTTACTAATAGGTGATAGAACAAAAGGATTACAACTATCATTCTTCCACATGATCCACATCCACCCTGCTAACCCTATTGACGGAAGGAAGTCAAAATGAGTGAAGCCACAATACCTAACACTTCCCTCAGAGGGAGGATTTGGCACTTTAGTCTCACATAGCATCATAAATTTAACTTTATTAGATTTACAAAAAACTTTCACTTCTTCCATAGCTAAAGGCCTCTTCGAACCTCTTATATTCCAACTACTGATAATCATAAAACATAGACATTTGGAAGGCAAGACTTGACTAAGTCCTGCCCCTCGCCAGATCTAATAACAATTATTTTCTCCGAACAGACATTACATGATAAAAAATTCAGATTAACAAGATCTCTGATATTGAAAAACATCCATAGGATATTAAATGATAGCATTACATAATGAATAGCAGACAAACTGTATATATTCATCGAAAAATGAATAATAGCTTGCAAAAAGACAGTGCAGTTTTCTTTAACAGCTTTCTGTTGCACAAAATAGCCAAGGCCTTCTATTGGCACACGGTGGCAAAAACAATCTTCTCCATTCCAATAGCTTTTGGGGCCTAAAATGGAGTGAAAAATTCCAATCCAATAGCTTCTGTAGCCTAAATCAGAGTTTTTATTAAAGAAAAGATTTTTGAGAAACAACCAACGAAATCCAATCCAATAACTTCTGTAGTCTAGCTTAGATTTCGCTAAATTGGACAAAAAAGGAGCAGTCACTCCAAAATCGGAGGTGACCAGAACAAGCTCAGAATAGTTGAGAGCTAAACCAACCATAGCTATGAGGTAGAACCTTAACCAACATCCAAAAAATTCAAGAATCCAAAAATAGAAAATTATTTTAATCTTTTGAAGGAATTGAATTTCCTTCCTAGCTTGCAAGTTTATGACTAGATCATAAGAACTTGAAATTCTCACAATCGAACACAGAAAATAAAACATCATACTAATTGGAAAGAAGACAAACATCTCACCAAATACTAAAAAGGAATATACTAATGAGAACTTTTCTAAAATTGGTAAAAACCATACCTTGCGGCTCACCTTACATGAACCTGCCTGAAGGACTTGAACAAAATAGCATTTAATGCTTGAAATTGAGAACCTTTTGTCTTCATTCTTGGATACCAAGTACGACTTATGAGCAACAAACCTATACCATTTCATAAGCAGCAAAAAGCCACCGTCTTGAACTGCTTTGCCAGAACAACAAAGCACTTTCATACTCCACACATTAAGTGCAGAACACTGAAGATGCTGAAAATCACATCATCTACTCCTTGATGATGAAGACTTGATGCCTTGAACGTAGACTATCACACACACAAATATAGCAAAGGCTACACAAAGGACGAGCCACCAGAGTAGCAAAGACAACATCCACGACCCAGTAGCCAGGCGGCTTGGACGTGACTTTGGACGATAACCCAGGAAAGAACTGGAAAGCCATTCCAAACTCGAAAATAGCCAGAGCATTGAACGCGAATTTCTGATGAATTTGATCATTACATCATTTAAGTTTAGGCTGTGAGAAACGATTGTCTACAGCACGCACCCTGACGCACCACGATATAATAGCAGCCAACATCATCCCTTGCAAGAGCAGGAATGAGCCACTAATATTTAAACCGTCGCCCGAAAAACAGAGAAACGGTGGTCGAACCACCGAATACCGCACCGAACCAACGAGAATAGCGCCCGCAGATGGATTTGCAACTACAGGGAGGATTATTTCGCACCACGGAATACTCGAAGAAGATGGAACCGACGATCACCGCAAGACACCAAAGAAATCACCGAAATAGCCAATGAAACCCTAAAAAACCTAGCCCATAACCAGATTTTGAATTTGAAAGGAAGAAACACAAAACCTTTAATCCAGTCTAAAGATTGAACGGGAAAATCTACAAAGAAGCACTGAAGGATTGACTGAGCAACAACAATCTGAGAATAAGAAATATTTTCAGAAATTAATACATTCTTCCGCGAATTATGAACCACATATTTGGGCTGATTTGAGTAACTTTTTGAGAAATTGATTATGAACTTTAATACTAGAAATGATAATAGAGACTTAATGAATATAACCAGGGATGATTTGAACTGAAATTGGCGAAGAAGTTGAATTTGGAATTTTTTCGATAGCTTTGGGCTAGGTTTCTCGAGGGCTAATTTTTTTGGGGACTCAATTCTAGATCTTCTCTCTCTTACTTTCTCTCTCATCTTTTTTCTTTTTTTCTACTATTGGTACATACTATGGAGGAAGTATTTGTTAGAGTCAAAGACATGTATTGGTGCAACAACATTAAATGGGTATCGGTAGAAAAAAAAACAACATTAAATGGGTAAGTGGGAAGAGGTGGATTTTAAGGGCTACTAACTCTTCTCTACCTAGTTTAACCAAAAATAAAATAAAAATCAACTGTACCTAAGAAAAGATGAATGAGATAAGACAAAGGAAAAAGCACATTAAGCATAGACCATTGATAAGATTAGGAGTACATAATTAGGAAAAACATCAGAGATGGAAACATCCACAACAAACTCCGTCTTACTTTCAATACTCGCATGTTGTTCCGACGAGCATACCTGAAAGCGGTAAACCGGGTTTGGTTGAGACCCAAGAAGCTAGAAAGATGGTTGACACAAAGCAGGGTATTCCCGGTACTTCTTACAAAATCTTCTTTGGAGATACGAAAGATAAATCCTCCATGTCCACTCAAGCTTTGAAAACCCCCATCAATGGCTTCTCCAATGATTACTTTCCACGTGTTGACCCTTTTCGTCATCAGCTACTTACCAGATTTGGTATGTGTAGTCTCAATTCTTCACAGTTGATTTTCTTTTGTGATCTTCAAGTTTTTACAATTTCATGTTGTTTTTAATTATTGACCAATTTCTTGAGTTTAATGAATTTTTGTTATACTTTGGTTTATTAAATCATGGCAATCATTGATAAACACGACTAAAGATTAAATTTTTATCATGTTCCCTACTGTAGGATCTAATTTGATATTATTAACATGTTGGAGTTTTTTATTAGTCATGCTTAGTACTGATACTGTTGAAAGTAGAGCTCAAAGTTAGTGTAGGACAATTGGTGGTCCTCCACTTCAAATTGAATGTGGGAGTAAAGTGGGATCATATAGAGTGAATGTGATTAGTAAATAGTAATGCCCTGCTATTTAAATGGGTGGTCTTGAAGTTCGTGAAAGAAGAAAAATGGTGGGATCAAATAGAATTTCAAATTGCTAACGAGAACCATTAATCTTGAAGGGTGGTGTTAGTGCCCAAAATAGTGAAGCACGAATTCAGTTACTTGCTACTGTCATGTTTAGCTGGTAACATTTTTGGTTGTGACCATATATGATGACGTGGAACCATGTTACCCACTAGGCTTTAATATTTGCTTCGTGTAAGGTTGTTTATGTGTAAGCCTATTAGTTGGTCTTGTTAATTAGTTTCTCATGAATTAGGCAGAGCAATCAGACAATCAATATATTGTTTTTTCTCTTTGTCTTCGATCTATATCTCATTGTCATTCCAAAATTAGTTATGTTTGGTAGAGTATGAATGCATGTAAATGGAAACTCAATCAAATGTAAGCTTATGGATACTTCTTAAATTTGTGTGGTGCTGAGTAACTTCTACGAGGCAAGAAACCTCACTATAAATAATAAGCAATTCACAAGACGAGCTCATCAGATCAGGTTAGTTTTGCAAGAAGTATTTTAATTAATTGTTCATTAGCAGAAGCATTTGATATATAAAGAGAGAGAGAGAGAGAGAGAGGGGATTTCGATGGCAACGATCGAGGTAAAGCAGGTGTTTCACATGAAGGAGGGGTCTGATGAAACCAGTTATGAAAATGCATCATACATCCAGGTACGATTACTATATAAAGAATGTATATTACGAATATTAGGGTATCATAAAGATATCTTTATGATACCCTAATATTCCTAATAACGTAACTACTCTAACTATTAGAGGTGATCATGAGTCGAGACTGACTGACTTTTGTACAAATAAAGTGGCTCATTTCACGCAAGGGCTTATACCCGAGCCTAGTCTTATCTTGCATTATTCTTTTTTCGAACGAGTCTTCTTGGGCCAACAAGCCTAAACCAACAAAGTTTCACCTTAAATTACCAAGCGTATGTGTTTTATAAAGAGAATCAAAGGGAATAACATGATCTAATAGTGGCTTTCCGGCTAATAAGTAATAATAATACATTAGTTTTGCACGTACAATCGAAATTGATTTTATTTTTTCATCACTAAGTTCTTTTGAAGCTTGTATGCAAAGCTTAAATCTTCATGAGCTTTGGAAACTAACGATTGCTAAGAAAGATTTAAATCATTCATGCAACAGAAGCGGGTACTAGCATTGACGAAATGCATAAGAGAAAAGGCCATAAAGGAGTTGTATTGCAAGGAACAACCAAAGAACCATATGCATAGCGGACTTAGGTTGTTCCTCCGCTGAGCTCAATACCTTGAATGTGGTCTCTGAGCTCATGGAAACCATAGAAAACGCTCGTCGAGAGCTCGGAAATGGGGAACAAGAGTATCAAGTTTATTTGAATGATCTTCCAGGGAATGATTTCAACGCAATCTTTAGGTCATTGACAAAGTTTGAGAATAAACTTAATCTGCAAATGGGAGATGATTTTGGACATTGTTTTGTAAATGGTGTACCGGGCTCTTTCTATGGAAGGCTTTTCCCAAGCAAACACTTGCACTTTGTCCATTCTTCATATAGCCTGATGTGGCTATCTCAGGTGATGATGCTTTTTTTTTCGCTTCAAACTTCTTCCTTCTTTAATTTTTTTTTTGGTAAAAGGTGCTTCAATAATCTTTATTCACGAATTTTGGCTGGTATATCTCAATAATCTTCGATCTAGAACTATTTGTGCCATATTTAATTTAGGAAACTAGCTTATAGACCTGCTCGATATGGGGGATTTATGTCTATGTTTTTGCCTTTTTCTTTTTTATTATAAATGTGGCAAATGAAAATAAGGGATGGTGAGAATGTTACTAATCATGATATTGATGATCGGATGGTGAGAAACTGAGAATTGTGGTAAATGAAACAGGTCATTATGCCCAAAAAGAAATTATGACTAGTTTTTAGGCTTATGGCGATTCACAAGTTATTGCATGTAAAATTGTTGATGGCTCATGGCTCATGGTTATATAGATTATGTAAAACTTAGGTCTAGGAGACTAGGACTCTAGGTCTTTGTATGTCGATGCCACAAGTTATTGCCTATAAAATTATTGACGGCCTCATGATTATGTAGATTATGTAAAACAGGTCTTGGTATTTGGTTTTTAGTTTTGCGAAGTTTTAAGCCATTTATTATAATTGATAGTGAGATTAGAAGTATAAGATTTTATTGGATCAATGCCCTGTTTTTTTGTTTGTTTCACTTTTGGCTTTTCACATCTACTAATGCATAATTTGGACTCTTAATATCTTTAATTTTCTATTGATATATGATTATACAAATTTGATAGTTTATAACTGTACATTAAGACAAATCTTATCATATTGTGGATAACAATATGGTCAAAGTAAAATATGTAAATATTAAAAAATAATCAAAGTGAAACAAGTAAAAAAAAAGGAGTGTTATGAGCAATTACTTTTCGTCATTTAAAGGTGAATAAAACATAGATTTAGATAGATGTGCATAATGATTCTTCTTTGACATGCACTGGATTATGGTCAAATTTGCGACGTATGAGTCATCGGGTTTGATAATAATGCAACAGTACCGAAGGGATCGAAGACAATAAGATAAACATTCATATAGCAAGGACAAGTCCACCGGATGTGTTAAAAGCTTATTATGAGCAATTTGAAAAGGACTTTTCGACGTTTCTAAGATGTCGCTCAAAAGAAGTAGTGGCGAAGGCATGATGGTCCTAACAATTCGGGAAGGAAGAGCAATGAACATTATGTAAAGGAATGGGAACCTCTTGCTAAGGCTCTCAACGATATGGTTCTTGAGGTATTTAATATGTAGTTTAACTTATACTACTTGGTTATTTATTAGTTGCAACATTCAACTTTATAGTGTATATAGGAAAATTTGTAAAACATAAGTCAATCTTTGACCGGTCTATTAAAACTAAGTCCATCTTGTTCTTAACTCAGATTTAGCTGACATTGTACTCACTTCTACTTTAATTTGGTACCATTTAATATTGGCCTACAACACAAGGTTTCCCTACTAATGTGGCAGGTTGATATAAAATTTTTGGTTTTTATAAAAAGAAAACCTCTTTATCTCTCCCTCTTCCATGTCTTTTCCTTTCCTTATAAGTTGTCCAATTATTAAAGACACCCTCTGCAATGAACAGAATATTGGCCCGTCATTAATATATTAAAAGTACAAAAACATCTTAAAATTTTAACTTCATATTATAAAGTAGAAAAATAATCACATATTAACATCATATTCTATAATAAAAACTATGCATATGTGATCATTGAGTCCAACACCAACAATGAAAATGTTTAAGCAATAAGTCAAATAATATTTGGGGTCCTAAATTTTCGAGAGTCCCCTGTGGTGCACGATTCCAAATCCTCTAGAGTTGAAATAAAACTCTACAAGGTAGAGTTGTATCTGAAACATATATTTTATAATCAGGGGCTCATATTGGTTGGAAGGGGAAAATTAGGGGGTGATTTTGATGAGAAAAAATAGGGGGATTTTGGAAAGATAATATATGAACCATTGATTTTTTTATTCAATGTTGATATTGCTCCAACTCTACCTTGTAGAGTTATTTTAGAACTCTAGATGGTAGAGTTATTTTAGAACTCTAGATGATCCAAACACGTGGTGCACATGCTCAACCCCACCCTTGTCTATCCTCCCTCCTCCACCTCTTTCGCTCTCCTTCCTCTTGCATGTCTTTCTCTCTCCGGTGTCTTCCCTCCCCTCACGTGTCATGGTTCATTAAGGTAACTAATATATACATTGATATTTGATAAGCGATGAATGATCTTTCTCCAAAGTACTAATGCTGAAATAGTGAAATTCATTTGATCATGTATGATTTTGTGCAGGGTTTCATAGAGGAAGAGAAGTTAAACACATTCAACATCCCTCAATACACTCCATCAGCAACAGAATTAGGTTTTATAGTGGAGAAAGAAGGATCTTTTACTCTCAATCAAGTTCATCATTCTGAAGTCAGTTGGGAATCAAAAGAACATGATTACTCTAAAAATTCATACACCGCTTTTGATCATTATGACTTTGCTAGATGCATGAGATCCGTGGCAGAGCCCTTACTCGTAAGTCATTTCGGCGAATATATCATCGAAGAGTTGTTTGAGAGATACAAGGAAATTCTTCATGACTCGATGACCAAAGAGAAGAATGTGAGCATTAATATTACAAAGGTGCCTAACACGAAAAGGTTGATCAATCAATCCATAGCTTGACAATTTGCTTCTTTTTTCGAGATTTGTACGTGTTATTTTAGTGTTCATGTTGGTGTTGTTAAATAAATGTAATCAATACTTCTTTATTAATGATGGCATGTAATTGATGTATGATAATCAATCAATATATATATATATATATATATATATATATATATATATATATATATATATATATATATATATATATATATATATATATATATATATATATATATATATATATATATATATATATAAAGGAGGAACTTTTGGGAGTATAGGGAGCTCCTTAAGATTTCGAGAGCATAGAGCGCGCCACGTAGGATTGTCATGTCATCAAATTTTATTTTTATTTTCTTACAAAAATAGAGTTATAAATAGATTTAAATACATATAAGGAGCTTTGGATAAACGAAAATTAGAGTTTGGTTTTGAGTGAACAACCTAAACTATTATATTATGTAAATTGTGTATAACTTTTGGTACTTAATTCGGAATATTATAATTTTTGTACCATTGGATAGTGCTCGAAATATGCTTCAAATAAGATCCATTTACAATATAATTCGACAACTTATGAAATAGAGAGAGCCACGCATGATTGCCATATCATCAATTTTTATTTTAAATATTTTTAAAAAATAGAGTTCTATACATATATTTAAATACCTAAAAGGAGTTTTGGATAGGGAAAAATAAGAGTTTGGTTTTGAATAAACAACCTAAATTATTATATTATGTAAATTGAATATAACTTTTGCTACCTAATTCAAAACATTATAATTCTTCTACCATTGGAGAGTGCTTGAAATATGCTTCAAAGTAAGATCCATTTACAATATAGTTTTACAAATCATGAAAATATATTTAATTAGATGAATGGAAGAGCATTATTTAGTCTTTCTTTTAATTTGATAAATATAATAATAGCTATAAGTATAGTGTATTATATGTGATTATAGCATTCGATCATAGGTCCAATTTACAGGATTAAACATATTATCGTTCAAAACCTCAGCCTTATTACTCAACTGAACCAAAATAATTTAGTATTGCTACAAAATGTATTAACAAAACTTTGTTGTTACAACAAAAACTAAAATATATAGCGATAAAGTTACATATATATTAAAGCTTTGTATGATGAAAAAATTAGAGTTTGATTTTGAAAAACAACATTAGAATATTATAGAGAACTCCACCTAAGCATGTCATATCATTCTTTTTACTTTTATTTTTTTATAAAATAGTATTCAACATAGATATAAATACATATAAGGTGTTTTGTATAAGTGAAGATTACAGTCTTATTTTATAATAATTAACCTAAATTATTATACTATATAAATTGAATATAATTTTTGCTACATAATTCGCAATATTATAATTCTTTTTAGCGTCGGAGAGTGGTCGAAATATGCTTCGAAATAAGTTCCATATATGTTGAGATGGACATTCATTTTGTTCGGAAAAAGGTTGCAATTGGTCATATTCGGGTGCTTCATGTTCCTACTCGTTATTAGTTTGTTGACATCTTCACCAAAGGCTTGCCACAACAACTTTTCTTGGAATTTAAATCCAGTCTTAGCATACGACCTCCTCCCGCTACGACTGCGGGGGTGTGATAGAGAATATATGTAAATATTTCTCTTCATAGGTTTAGGATATTTATTATGTAAATATTTCCTACTATTGTCAGGTTTCCTAACACAGTTAGGACTGACCCTTTGTAACCCTATATATCATGATCAATAGCAATCTCTCCACTCAAGGAGATTCTCACAATCCAACACTTTCAATGGAGCAATTTGACGCTGTTAAGTTTGTGAAAACAAATCCTAATATCTTTTTTTCTTTTTTTTGAATGGAATCCTAATATCTTTTTTCGATCATTGGGAAATTTCACCGAAAAACGAAATGAGATCCTTTAGAATACAAAGTAAATATTTTATTTTTTACATTGATTTCAAGTCACTTATACATATGTTTATGATCACATGTAAAACTGTTATGTGTAGCTACTGTGAATCAAACACATGATCTTTGAAGTGAAATGTGAAGTACAATTTCAATGTTTAATGTTTCAATATAAAACATAATAAAGTCTTATATTTATATGTAAATATAAAGATATAGACAAACTTTTTGGTCTCTAACACTCTTATTAAGGTAATAACATTATTCTCTTACCTGCATTGAAATTGTTATTTTTAGGAAAAATTGTCAGAAACTACCTTTTAAAGGCACTTTTTTTTAAAAAAAAAAAACCTTATATCACGTTTATTTTACAAAACTACCTTATAAGCGGAAAAACTTTAAAAAGCACTACCAAATTTCGAATTTCCTAACCTTGATTAACTATCCCCTCCAAATCCCTCTAATTTTTGAGTTAGTCTTGCGTGGACCTGGTCCACAATAATATTATTGTGGACCAAAACCACTTATTCAACATAGTGACCATTTAGTTTCATATAGTAACCTGTTCAAATTTTAAGTTACACTATACAGCTACTATCTACCATAGTGACTGTTTGTTTTTAATATAGTAACTCTTTCTCACATTAGTTTATCATGATGAAATTTTCAATTTGTGACATAGTAACCTTTTTTTTCACAGTCAAACTTCATAATTTATATCTATTCATCTTTTATATTTATTTTTTTTATATAGTGATCTTTTTTTTCATAAATCACATGAATTAGCATTAGGTCCACACTAATTTAGTGTGGACCAAGTCCATATAAGTTTTTTAACTAATTTTATTAGACTTCCCTCTTCTTTCACGCATTCTCCCCTCAATAAATTCATTACCCTTCTCTCTTAATTGTTTTCCTCCCACCTCATGCTCTCTTCTCTCAATCAGGTAATTCTAACTTAGGGTTCATCTTATTTTCAGAATTGAGTATTTGATTTTAGGTAAAATTTGGGGCAAATTGCATACAATTGATTTAGGGTTACGTAATTTGCTAGCATAATTGCAATAAATTTGCCTCTTTTATGCTTGAAAATGAAATCTTTTTTGATGCATAATTAAATCTAATGTTTTTTCCATTGTTTATGAGATTGAACAAAGACAAGCTCCTCCTATAAATCAGCCCATGAGGTACTTGCGTGTGCCCTTCGTGGACCACAATTACACTTTTAAAAAAACGAGAAGACAGAGGACAGAGGGGAGACGAGTGGCAGTGAATTTTATTTTTCACTGAGTTTCCATGACAGAGGGGAAACGAGTGAATGCAAGCGAAGAATGAAATGAGTTCAGAGAGAAGAAAGAGGGTGGTTGGGGGTAATTTAAGGAGGGTTACTTTCGTAATCTCACATTGGAGGGATTTGGAGGGAATAGTTAATCATGGTTGGGAAATTCTAAATTTGGTAGTGCTTTTTAAAGTTTTTCCACTTATAAGGTAGTTTTGTAGTGATATAAGGTAGTTTTTTTTTGTTAAAAAAAAAAGTGCCTTAAAAAGGTAGTTTTTGACAATTTTTTTATTATTTTTATCCCCAATTCCTTATAAGTTATTTTAAAACAAATCATCAGGCTATAACGTCCATTCTCCAATTTTGCACTAGACATAAAATTCTATAAAGCTAATAAAAATCAATTATAAATAATAATATATTGGAAAATTTATCATAAATAAGCAAACCTTTGCCCGGTCCGCTAAAAATAAGTTAATTTTTTGATTATCCCTGAATAAGTCTACCAATAATACCAGTCAGTTTTTAACAAGTCATTACCTGTTGTTAACCTATTTAATTGGTTAGATGGCTACGTGTAACTCTTTAATTGGTTGTTATTATTTTGTCTATTTTTTTAATTAAGAACATTATCTCTACCTCCTCTGCATTCTCTCTTTTGTATCCTCTACAACCCACCTCCCTCCTCCCAAAACTCCACCGCACCACCACCACTTTACCATCCTCTTCGCATGCCCAACGAGCCATCAAAATATTCGGTACACGAGTAAAATCCTCTTCGTTAATCTGGGCAGGCTCATGATCATCATCTACATTTATCTCTTGAGTCGAACATGAGTGAATACTTTCTTCCTGAACGAATACAACAGGAAAAGCTTCCTCCTCTTCTAAGGATGGGGAAGCACAACCCATCATCTGGATCCATAACTTCCTTCCCTCCAATCCTAATATCATCGTCGTTGAACACACAAATATCAGATGTTTTTCTAGAGACATGAGAGAGATTTTCACGTCTCAAAGCATTGACTTTGCCTGCTGCCATTATATCAAATACCAAAAAATTAACCACCAAACGAAAATCCTCTCTAATTAACGAAGAACAGAACAATTGAATTCAAATAAGCAATGAATTGTTCGTTTTTTCTTTCTCACTCTCGATCATATTGATTAATTTAGCTGGTTTTGATTTGATTTCTATTTGATCTAGTGTGTTCATTTTTTTTTTGTGATGAGGTTGAAATCAGGTATTATTTGAAAATATTGGCCCAATTTCAGGATGCAGAGTAGCAGGAGTTTAGCATTTATAACTTTTGACATGTTTGAGTAATTAGTGAAGTATTAATTATGTTGAAATTCTGATGTTCCGGTTGGTAATAATGTCATCAGGATACTTGAGCCTAGTTGCGTCCTATTTGTTGTAATAAGGGTATGATTGTTTGCAGGGAGCAAGATTGTGAATTTTTGGGAGATCTTGACGAAGTTTCGAGGGCTGGATTTTCAGCGTCGGGAGTAGCGGTCGGTTTTGGGGTTTGGGGATGGCGATGGGTTTCAGGTTTGGGGTGGATGGGTCTTTTCGAGGGCTTGATTTTTGGGATGGTGGAGGAGGAAGACATGTTGGGTTGGGGGTGTCGTCGAGGTCGTGGATTTCAGGTGAGAGTGTGTTTTGGGTGAGTTTGAGGTGTTGAAAGGGGTGGCAGCCATGGAAGGATGTGGATGAGAGAAAAGAGAAATAAATTTAAAAATACAAAAAAGAAAAAATAAAGTTATATTATCTTACCTTTAGAACAGGTTACAAGTTATATAACTTGTTTAAAATTGATGAGTGTTAAAGCTAGACTTATTCAGGGATAATCAAAAGATTGACTTATTTCTAGCAGACCTGGCAAAGGTTGGATTATTTATGATAATTTTTCCTAATATATTTAATAATTGTAACTGACCTGAAACATTGTCCGGACTAAAATACTAGTTACTTCCTCCGTTTTTTAATAAGTGACACGTATTCCTTTTTGGGAAATATCATAATAAGTGACACATAGCTCAAAATGGTAAAAAACTTACATTTTATTACAAAACTACCGTTATTAGTTTCACTCACCCACTAACCTAACCTTCATTAATTATTTTAATTCCCTCCTAAGTTAATTTAATCAACCACCCACTCATCCAACCCAACCCCCTCTCTCTCCTCCTTACACCATAACCACCGTGCCCACCACTCATCCAACCACCCCCCTCCCTCTCCTCCTTACCCCATAACCACTTACTCCCGCACCGCCGACTCCCTGCACCGCCGTCTCCCGCACCACCGACGCCCCCACCACCGCTCGCACCACCGGCACCTTCTTCTCTTCCTTCCTCCGCCACTACCACCTCATAATTCCCCTTCTCTTCCTTCTCTCTCCTAAAAACCCGTAATTCTCCTCTTCCTTCCTCCACCTTCTTCTCTTACCCAAAAACCAGATTTGAGCCCTTATTTTCCTTCTGTCTTCCTCCACCACTTTTCGTAGCTTTGATCTCGAAAATTGAAACGAAAATGGTTGGGTTGAGGTGGCGGTACGAAAATGGTGTGACCTCAACCCGAAAATCCGTAAATTAAGAAATCCGAAAATCGAAATTTGTATGTTTAGCAAGTGGTGCGACGGTGTGTTGAGGCGACAATACGAAAATGGTGTGACCTCAACCCACTTTTCGAAAATTGCAACAAATCTCGGTGATGGAAAATGGTTTTCGTAGTGGTGAACGAAAATTTTGGCAGTGGTGCGACAGTTGGTTGAGGATGATGTATTCAAGCCAGTTAACAAGTTCTTTAGTTTACTTGCTTAATTATGGTCCCCAACTTTCTCTCTCTAGTTTTCTTAAGAAGTGTGCCCTTTCTCTCTGTGTCACTTATTAAAAAACGGAGGAAGTATTTGTTAGAGTCAAAGACATGTATTGGTGCAACAACATTAAATGGGTACCCGTAGAAAAAAAAAACAACATTAAATGGGTAAGTGGGAAGAGGTGGATTTTAAGGGCCACTAACTCTTCTCTACCTAGTTTAACCAAAAATAAAAAAAAACTCTACTGTACCTAAGAAAAGATGAATGAGATAAGACTAAGGAAAAAGCACATTAAGCATAGACCATTGATAAGATTAGGAGTACATAATTAGCAAAAACATCAGAGATGGAAACATCCACAACAAACTCCGTCTTACTTTCAATACTCAGTATAGTTTTTCTGACGAGCATACTGAAAGCGGTAAACTGGGTTTGGTTGAGACCCAAGAAGCTAGAAAGATGGTTGACACAGCAGGGTATTCCTGGTACTTCTTACAAAATCTTCTTTGGAGATACGAAAGATAAATCCTCCATGTCCACTCAAGCTTTGAAAACCCCTATCAATGGCTTCTCCAATGATTACTTTCCACGTGTTGACCCTTTTCATCATCAGCTACTTACCAGATTTGGTATGTGTAGTCTCAATTCTTCACAGTTGATTTTCTTTTGTGATCTTCAAGTTTTTACAATTTCATGTTGTTTTTAATTATTGACCAATTTCTTGAGTTTAATGAATTTTTGTTATACTTTGGTTTATTAAATCATGGCAATCATTGATAAACGAGTTACACTTGTGTGGACCTGGTCCACATTAATATTAGTGTGGACCAAAGACCCACACGTGCCAATGAAGCCTAGCAATATCACCCGTCAAAAAAACTTTTCGTCTGCATTTACTCAGCTCCTCCTTCTCTCTAGTCACCTTATCCCTACTCACTTTCTCTCTCTTCCAATTTCACTATTCTCGTCACTTTTCCTGCCCTAGTTTTCTCTCTCACACTCATTGGTGAAGAGTCTACACCGATATTGTTAATTGGAGCAACATTTTTCATACTTGGTTTTAATTACCTCGGTAAAATCCCAATCTCGTGAATTAGGGTTTTCAATTTTTCTTCATTGCTCATCGATTGGAATCTTGTTTTTCATTTTTGCTTTCGTTGAAGTACAATAGGCGTTTATAGTGGTTGTAACAAGGATCATAATGCATGCGATGAATTGATAGTGTTTTTTCGATGCTCATTGTTGTCGATGCTTTTTTTTTGTAGAACTTTGAGTTATGGTACTGAATTGGATGTTTTGGAGATGATTTTATTTCGTGTATATTGTTATATAGATTTACTGTAACTATGACTTCAGAGGAGGTCACTATATTTAAATCTAAGTATACGCTGATTAAAGCATGTTTTTAGGTAAATATAGTAACTATATCATGCAAAAGGATAACTATATGTTTGACAATGAATTTTTTTTCCTGAAAATTGAATAACATATACTTAAAAACTCTTACATATATAAAATAAATGTCACTATGACATAAAGAAGGTAACTATATGTCCATATAATAAAGAATAAATAATAAAAACTATAAGTAAAACATAGTTACTTTTAAAATGACATAGTAACCATTTATAAGTTAATTTGTTCTTATAATAAATAAACAGTAAGTATCATAATAATCAAATACTTAACGGTAAGCCAGTAACTACAACTTATAAAAAGGTCACTATATCCTAAAATACGAATAGCACAAACAAAATTATAACTTAGTTACTGATGTGCTTCACATTGACAATAAACAATAATGTTGATGAAGGTATTTCAGGTTGGTTAGATGGGAAACACTTGATAATATATATGAGTTATATTGTCAACATGCAATCACCGTAGGATTTAGTGTAAGTGTGAAGGAAAACATGGAGTATAGAAATCACACAAAAGTTTCTTCTATGCTCTGTAGCAGGACTACAATGGTGTGAAATGAGCTTCGGTAACCGCCTTCCTCCTTCTTGGTCAATTCGGGGCATGGTTATCATGATATTGCTTATTAGGTATATCCTTCTAGATGAACTTATTTTCGCAATGTGACATGCTTGCTTGAATTTGCGGGAGCCTTGCTTCAATTGGAATTTCCGGAACTTTTCTCCTATCATATGTAAACCGAAGCTCTTCAATAGATTCTTCAATTGAGAGGCTTTGGAGATTTATATAGTTGAAATTTTTCGAATACATTGTAAATGTTTTGTCCACTTAAAGAATAATTAGATTGTTAACAAGCAAACTTTAAGTGGTTATATGTACCTAGTAGCAAGTTATGTTCTATAAGCCTATTAGCTCAATTGGTTGAGCCTTTGTGTACATGCGTTACACGAGAGGATGTAGGTTCAAATCCTACATAGGCTATTGGTTTCAAAACATATTAAAACCCGATTATTGAATGTCAGCATCGTCGACATCATTACCAAGGAAAACAAATAATTCTTTCTTCGCACATTGATGTAACCTTTCAAGACCGGCCTCTGCCTCACCTTCACATAGAGAACATTAGGTGTGGAACAATCGGTCTTTATATTCTCTAGGACAAATTTAGTTCCACAATGCTATAGATACAATATAGTGACCCCAAATTATATGTTATACACATAGTGACCTCTATATAAACATAATCACCCTTTTTAATACAAATAGTGACCCCCTATTTATATGTAATAACCTTTCTTTATATATATAGTGACCTCTATTTAAATATAATCACCCTTTTCATATCATAGTCACCCTTATTTAAATATAACCACCCGTTTTCATACATATAGTGATGCCTTGAATGTCGTTCGTCCCGTCTCACATGATTAAAATGGAGCAATCATGCAAATTGGAGTCGGTCTTTTTGAAACTTTTATTTGTAGTCATGTTACCCTTCTTAATATATAGTGACCATTTTTATAATATAGTCACCATTTTGTAACATAGAGACATATAGTTACTCTTTATCATAAATATCCTTACATATTTTATGTTTTCTATTGTGGTGTTTTTACAATAAGTTGTCATGATTGAAGGTGCTTCTACTTTCAAACATAGTGATCACGTTTCTCAATATAGTCACCTCTTTTAGTGTATAGTTAACACTTATTATAGTCACCCTTCTTGTACAAATAGTTACTCTTAATAGTCATGCTTTTTCACTAGTTATCATAATTTAAGATATCTTAAACAATTTTCTCAAAAACTTACCCATTTCATAGACAAAATAATATCAAGCAAGATTTATGTTTCATAGCCTATGTAGGATTCGAACCTACATCATTGTGCAATTGCACATAGCTCTACCAGTTGAGCTAATAGGCTTTGCCTAAGCTAAAGGAAACGCTTCTTAGAATAAAAGAAAGAAAAGGAAACACTATAAAAGAAAGACAGAACTTCATATCATCATCACGGAAGTTCATGCTTTAAGGTGCATTCTGGCCATATTAGAGAAAACTCACTTATGGATGCAATACAATTATAGATAGAGATGAAATCATGCCATTCTACATATAGTAATCATTTTATTTTCGAAATTGTATCCTTAGTTGCAACATAGTAAATATTTTCTATATTATAGTGATCAAATAATAAGGAATGTTTTTATTTTCAAACTATTATGGTTAGTTTTAGCATAGTGACCTTTTTTCGATATTATAGTGATCACAGATTAAGGAACCTTTTTATTGTCGAACTAGTATGGTTAGTTCAGCATAGTGACCCTTTCTGTATTATAGTGATCAAACAAGAAGGAACATTTTTCTTTTCGAACGAGTAAGGTTAATTTAGCATATATAGTGATCTTTTTTTATAATATGGTGATCAAACAAATATGAACATTTTTACTTTTAAAATTGTATCCTTAGTTGCAAACATAATAACCTTTTTCTATATTATAATGATTAAATGAGACGGAACATTTTTATTTCCAGGCTAGTATCATTAGTTTTTGCATATAGTGAACTTTTCTATATTATAGTGATCAAACAAGAATAAACATTTTTATTTTCAAAAATGTATCCATAGATACAACATAGTAACCTTTTGTTATATCATAGCGATCAAACAAGAATGAATTATCTTTGCCATTACTTGTATTCCGAAATATTATCAACAGAATACATGAATAAAAATCAGTGTTGCGTAATAAATAGCCTAGAACATCACTCTACTACATACATTGACCATTATAGATGGAATAGTAACCCTTATAATTATGAACAGTTACAATTGCCATTAATTCTACACATGGAGACGACTAAAATGGTAGCATAGTGACCTCTAAATTGTGAATAGCGACAACGACTAACATCTTATCAGATTAACACATCGCAAAAATCACAAAATCAAACATCACAAAATGCAGTAAAATAACATCAAAGTTATTATTATACATGGAAACCCTAATTTTGTAGACTAGTAAAATCAAACACTAATTTGTGGCCATAAAAGTTGAAATCAAGCAAAAAGTAGAAAATAAAGCCCTAGAAAAAATCAACTAAAACATCAATGTCGAAAATATGCACATAAAAATACAGTAAACATCAACAACATGTAATTTGATACAAAATTTGTGAGTTGAAGTAAATCGGATTCGAAAAACAAGAAAAATTAAGATGAAATACCTCATCGAACCCCAATCACAGTACCTCCTCTGTCTTTGGCGACATTGTAAGAGAGGAGAGAGAAAATTAAGCTTCAAATTGAGGAGAGAAATTGAAGCAGCAAATTAGTTGCGAATATGGAATCTCAAGCTCGTGAAACCGAGGCGAGAGAAGAGGAGAGAGAATTTCATTAGAAGCTCGTAAATCTGGAAGCTAGAAAAGAAAAAGAAGGAAGTTTGAGGGAGGAGGTTGAACCAAAAACATCGCACGTGCGAAATGATAAAGGAAAGAGAAAACGCTTTCTCTTTTGGACTTGGTTCACAATAAGTTATTGTGGACCAGGTTCATTTAAGAATTTCACTTGATAAACACGACTAAAGATTAATTTTTTATCATGTTCCCTACTGTAGGATCTAATTTGATATAATTAACATGTTGGAGTTTTTTATTAGTCATGCTTAGTACTGATACTGTTGAAAGTAGAGCTCAAAGTTAATGTAGGACAATTGGTGGTCCTCCACTTCAAATTGAATGTGGGGGTAAAGTGGGATCATATAGAGTGAATGTGATTAGTAAATAGTAATGCCCTGCTATTTAAATGGGTGGTCTTGAAGTTCGTGAAATAAGAAAATTGGTGGGATCAGATAGAGTGAATGTGACTATGTGAGAGTAAAATAGTGGTCCTCCGTGATCAGGTTTAGTATAGGACAATCTTTTGGGACATGTCAAAAAAAAAACTGGGCAAACAAAAATAACGGAGTGAGTATGAAATTTTCCTTGTTGAGGGGGGATACGGATTTAAAGGAGTATACGTGAAAAAGAGAGAGATAAAGGGAAACTATAGTATGGTCAAATAATTTGGTCTAAATCAATTGAGTTACTCGTTTGACTATGATCAATGTTCCTAGGCCCTTAGGAGTAATAGATGCTACTGTTCATAATTTCTTTAATGTTTGTTACAGCTTATGTTGCCTGCATTCTATGATAGTTGTGCGAAAATGATTGATAAATGGGAGAAGGTTGCTGCTGAAGGGGGTTCTACCGAGCTAGACATGTGGCCAGACCTTAATGCACTCTCTGCTGATGTGATCTCCAGAGCAGCCTTTGGTAGTAGCTATGAAGAAGGACAAAGAATTTTCGAATTGCTAACGATAGAATTTCAAATTGCTAACGAGAACCATTAATCTTGAAGGGTGGTGTTAGTGCCCCAAAATAGTGAAGCACGAATTCAGTTACTTGCTACTGTCATGTTTAGCTGGTAACATTTTTGGTTGTGACCATATATGATGACGTGGAACCATGTTACCCACTAGGCTTTAATATTTGCTTCGTGTAAGGTTGTTTATGTGTAAGCCTATTAGTTGGTCTTGTTAATTAGTTTCTCATGAATTAGGCAGAGCAATCAGACAATCAATATATTATTTTTTCTCTTTGTCTTCGATCTATATCTCATTGTCATTCCAAAATTAGTTATGTTTGGTAGAGTATGAATGCATGTAAATGGAAACTCAATCAAATGTAAGCTTATGGATACTTCTTAAATTTGTGTGGTGCTGAGTAACTTCTACGAGGCAAGAAACCTCACTATAAATAATAAGCAATTCACAAGACGAGCTCATCAGATCAGGTTAGTTTTGCAAGAAGTATTTTAATTAATTGTTCATTAGCAGAAGCATTTGATATATAAAGAGAGAGAGAGAGAGAGAGGGGATTTCGATGGCAACGATCGAGGTAAAGCAGGTGTTTCACATGAAGGAGGGGTCTGATGAAACCGATTATGAAAATGCATCATACATCCAGTACGATTACTATATAAAGAATGTATATTACGAATATTAGGGTATCATAAAGATATCTTTATGATACCCTAATATTCCTAATAACGTAACTACTCTAACTATTAGAGGTGATCATGAGTCGAGACTGACTGACTTTTGTACAAATAAAGTGGCTCATTTCACGCAAGGGCTTATACCCGAGCCTAGTCTTATCTTGCATTATTCTTTTTTCGAACGAGTCTTCTTGGGCCAACAAGCCTAAACCAACAAAGTTTCACCTTAAAATACCAAGCGTATGTGTTTTATAAAGAGAATCAAAGGGAATAACATGATCTAATAGTGGCTTTCCGGCTAATAAGTAATAATAATACATTAGTTTTGCACGTACAATCGAAATTGATTTTATTTTTTCATCACTAAGTTCTTTTGAAGCTTGTATGCAAAGCTTAAATAATCTTCATGAGCTTTGGAAACTAACGATTGCTAAGAAAGATTTAAATCATTCATGCAACAGAAGCGGGTACTAGCATTGACGAAATGCATAAGAGAAAAGGCCATAAAGGAGTTGTATTGCAAGGAACAACCAGCAACCATATGCATAGCAGACTTAGGTTGTTCCTCTGCTGAGCTCAATACCTTGAATGTGGTCTCTGAGCTCATGGAAACCATAGAAAACGCTCGTCGAGAGCTCGGAAATGGGGAACAAGAGTATCAAGTTTATTTGAATGATCTTCCAGGGAATGATTTCAACGCAATCTTTAGGTCATTGACAAAGTTTGAGAATAAACTTAATCTGCAAATGGGAGATGATTTTGGACATTGTTTTGTAAATGGTGTACCGGGCTCTTTCTATGGAAGGCTTTTCCCAAGCAAACACTTGCACTTTGTCCATTCTTCATATAGCCTGATGTGGCTATCTCAGGTGATGATGCTTTTTTTTCTGCTTCAAACTTCTTCCTTCTTTAATTTTTTTTTGGTAAAAGGTGCTTCAATAATCTTTATTCACGAATTTTGGCTGGTATATCTCAATAATCTTCGATCTAGAACTATTTGTGCCATATTTAATTTAGGAAACTAGCTTATAGACCTGCTCGATATGGGGGATTTATGTCTATGTTTTTGCCTTTTTCTTTTTTATTATAAATGTGGCAAATGAAAATAAGGGATGGTGAGAATGTTACTAATCATGATATTGATGATCGGATGGTGAGAAACTGAGAATTGTGGTAAATGAAACAGGTCATTATGCCCAAAAAGAAATTATGACTAGTTTTTAGGCTTATGGCGATTCACAAGTTATTGCATGTAAAATTGTTGATGGCTCATGGCTCATGGTTATATAGATTATGTAAAACTTAGGTCTAGGAGACTAGGACTCTAGGTCTTTGTATGTCGATGCCACAAGTTATTGCCTATAAAATTATTGACGGCCTCATGATTATGTAGATTATGTAAAACAGGTCTTGGTATTTGGTTTTTAGTTTTGCGAAGTTTTAAGCCATTTATTATAATTGATAGTGAGATTAGAAGTATAAGATTTTATTGGATCAATGCCCTGTTTTTTTGTTTGTTTCACTTTTGGCTTTTCACATCTACTAATGCATAATTTGGACTCTTAATATCTTTAATTTTCTATCGATATATGATTATACAAATTTGATAGTTTATAACTGTACATTAAGACAAATCTTATCATATTGTGGATAACAATATGGTCAAAGTAAAGTATGTAAATATTAAAAAATAATCAAAGTGAAACAAGTAAAAAAAAAGGAGTGTTATGAGCAATTACTTTTCGTCATTTAAAGGTGAATAAAACATAGATTTAGATAGATGTGCATAATGATTCTTCTTTGACATGCACTGGATTATGGTCAAATTTGCGACGTATGAGTCATCGGGTTTGATAATAATGCAACAGGTACCAGAAGGGATCGAAGACAATAAGATAAACATTCATATAGCAAGGACAAGTCCACCAGATGTGTTAAAAGCTTATTATGAGCAATTTGAAAAGGACTTTTCGACGTTTCTAAGATGTCGCTCAAAAGAAGTAGTGGCAGAAGGCATGATGGTCCTAACAATTCTGGGAAGGAAGAGCAATGAACATTATGTAAAGGAATGGGAACCTCTTGCTAAGGCTCTCAACGATATGGTTCTTGAGGTATTTAATATGTAGTTTAACTTATACTACTTGGTTATTTATTAGTTGCAACATTCAACTTTATAGTGTATATAGGAAAATTTGTAAAACATAAGTCAATCTTTGATCGGTCTATTAAAACTAAGTCCATCTTGTTCTTAACTCAAATTTAGCTGACATTGTACTCACTTCTACTTTAATTTGGTACCATTTAATATTGGCCTACAACACAAGGTTTCCCTACTAATGTGGCAGGTTGATATAAAATTTTTGGTTTTTATAAAAAGAAAACCTCTTTATCTCTCCCTCTTCCATGTCTTTTCCTTTCCTTATAAGTTGTCCAATTATTAAAGACACCCTCTGCAATGAACAGAATATTGGTCCGTCATTAATATATTAAAAGTACAAAAACATCTTAAAATTTTAACTTCATATTATAAAGTAGAAAAATAATCACATATTAACATCATATTCTATAATAAAAACTATGCATATGTGATCATTGAGTCCAACACCAACAATGAAAATGTTTAAGCAATAAGTCAAATAATATTTGGGGTCCTAAATTTTCGAGAGTCCCCTGTGCTGCACGATTCCAAATCCTCTAGAGTTGAAATAAAACTCTACAAGGTAGAGTTGTATCTGAACCATATATTTTATAATCAGGGGCTCATATTGGTTGGAAGGGGAAAATTAGGGGGTGATTTTGATGAGAAAAAATAGGGGGATTTTGGAAAGATAATATATGAACCATTGATTTTTTTATTCAATGTTGATATTGCTCCAACTCTACCTTGTAGAGTTATTTTAGAACTCTAGATGGTAGAGTTATTTTAGAACTCTAGATGATCCAAACACGTGGTGCACATGCTCAACCCCACCCTTGTCTATCCTCCCTCCTCCACCTCTTTCGCTCTCCTTCCTCTTGCATGTCTTTCTCTCTCCGGTGTCTTCCCTCCACTCACGTGTCATGGTTCATTAAGGTAACTAATATATACATTGATATTTGATAAGCGATGAATGATCTTTCTCCAAAGTACTAATGCTGAAATAGTGAAATTCATTTGATCATGTATGATTTTGTGCGGGGTTTCATAGAGGAAGAGAAGTTAAACACATTCAACATCCCTCAATACACTCCATCAAAGAACAGAATTAGGTTTTATAGTGGAGAAAGAAGGATCTTTTACTCTCAATCAAGTTCATCATTCCAAGTCGGTTGGGAATCAAAAGAACATGATTACTCTAAAAATTCATACACCGCTTTTGATCATTATGACTTTGCTAGATGCATGAGATCCGTGGCAGAGCCCTTACTCGTGAGTCATTTCGGCGAATATATCATCGAAGAGTTGTTTGAGAGATACAAGGAAATTCTTCATGACTCGATGACCAAAGAGAAGAATGTGAGCATTAATATTACAAAGGTGCCTAACACGAAAAGGTTGATCAATCAATCCATAGCTTGACAATTTGCTTCTTTTTTCGAGATTTGTACGTGTTATTTTAGTGTTCATGTTGGTGTTGTTAAATAAATGTAATCAATACTTCTTTATTAATGATGGCATGTAATTGATGTATGATAATCAATCAATATATATATATATATATATATATATATATATATATATATATATATATATATATATATATATATATATATATATATATATATATATATAAAAGGAGGAACTTTTTAGGAGCATAGGGAGCTCCTCAAGATTTCGAGAGCATAGAGCGCGCCACGTAGGATTGTCATGTCATCAAATTTTATTTTTATTTTTTACAAAAATAGAGTTATAAATAGATTTAAATACATATAAGGAGCTTTGGATAAACGAAAATTAGAGTTTGGTTTTGAGTGAACAACCTAAACTATTATATTATGTAAATTGTGTATAACTTTTGGTACTTAATTCGGAATATTATAATTTTTGTACCATTGGATAGTGCTCGAAATATGCTTCGAAATAAGATCCATTTACAATATAATTCGACAACTTATGAAATAGAGAGAGCCACGCATGATTGCCATATCATCAATTTTTATTTTAAATATTTTTAAAAAATAGAGTTCTATACATATATTCAAATACCTAAAAGGAGTTTTGGATAGGGAAAAATAAGAGTTTGGTTTTGAATAAACAACCTAAATTATTATATTATGTAAATTGAATATAACTTTTGCTACCTAATTCAAAACATTATAATTCTTCTACCATTGGAGAGTGCTTGAAATATGCTTCAAAGTAAGATCCATTTACAATATAGTTTTACAAATCATGAAAATATGTAATTAGATGAATGGAAGAGCATTATTTAGTCTTTCTTTTAATTTGATAAATATAATAATAGCTATAAGTATAGTGTATTATATGTGATTATAGCATTCGATCATAGGTCCAATTTACAGGATTAAACATATTATTGTTCAAAACCTCAGCCTTATTACTCAACTGAACCAAAATAATTTAGTATTGCTACAAAATGTATTAACAAAACTTTGTTGTTACAACAAAAACTAAAATATATAGCGATAAAGTTACATATATATTAAAGCATTGTATGATGAAAAAATTAGAGTTTGATTTTTAAAAACAACATTAGAATATTATAGAGAACTCCACCTAAGCATGTCATATCATTCTTTTTATTTTTATTTTTTTATAAAATAGTATTCAACATAGATATAAATACATATAAGGTGTTTTGTATAAGTGAAGATTACAATTTTATTTTAAATAAATAACCTAAATTATTATACTATATAAATTGAATAATTTTTGCTACATAATTCGCAATATTATAATTCTTTTTAGCGTCGGAGAGTGGTCGAAATATGCTTCGAAATAAGTTCCATATATGTTGAGATGGACATTCATTTGTTCGGAAAAAGGTTGCAATTGGTCATATTCGGGTGCTTCATGTTCCTACTCGTTATCGCTTGTCGACATCTTCACCAAAGGCTTGCCACGACAACTTTTCTTGGAATTTAAATCCAGCCTTAGCATACGACCTCCTCCCGCTACGATCATGGGGGTGTGATAGAGAATATATGTAAATATTTCTCTTCATAGGTTTAGGATATTTATTATGTAAATATTTCCTACTATTGTCGGTTTCCTAACACGCTTAGGGATCGACCCTTGTAACCCTATATATCATGATCAATAGCAATCTCTCCACTCAAGGAGATTCTCACAATCCAACACTTTCAATGGAGCAATTTGACGCTGTTAAGTTTGTGAAAACAAATCCTAATATCTTTTTTTCTTTTTTTTGAATGGAATCCTAATATCTTTTTTCGATCATTGGGAAATTTCACCGAAAAACGAAATGAGATCCTTTAGAATACAAAGTAAATATTTTATTTTTTACATTGATTTCAAGTCACTAATACATATGTTTATGATCACATGTAAAACTGTTATGTGTAGCTACTGTGAATCAAACACATGATCTTTGAAGTGAAATGTGAAGTACAATTTCAATGTTTAATGTTTCAATATAAAACATAATAAAGTCTTATATTTATATGTAAATATAAAGATATAGACAAACTTTTTGGTCTCTAACACTCTTATTAAGGTAATAACATTCTCTTACCTGCATTGAAATTGTTATTTTTAGGAAAAATTGTCAGAAACTACCTTTTAAAGGCACTTTTTTTTTAAAAAAAAAACCTTATATCACGTTTATTTTACAAAACTACCTTATAAGCGGAAAAACTTTAAAGAGCACTACCAAATTTCGAATTTCCTAACCATGATTAACTATCCCCTCCAAATCCCTCTAATTTTTGAGTTAGTCTTGCGTCCTGGTCCACAATAATAAAACCACTTATTCAACATAGTGACCATTTAGTTCCATATAGTAACTTGTTCAAATTTTAATTTACACTATACAATTACTATATACCATAGTGACTGTTTGTTTTTAATATAGTAACTCTTTCTCACATTAGTTTATCATGATGAAATTTTCAATTTGTGACATAGTAACCTTTTTTTTTCACAGTCAAACTTCATAATTTATATCTATTCATCTTTTATATTTATTTTTTTATATAGTGATCCTTTTTTTCATAAATCACATGAATTAGCATTAGGTCCACATTAATTTAGTGTGGACCAAGTCCATATAAGTTTTTTACCTAATTTTATTAGACTTCCCTCTTCTTTCACGCATTCTCCCCTCAATAAATTCATTACCCTTCTCTATTAATTGTTTTCCTCCCACCTCATGCTCTCTTCTCTCAATCAGGTAATTCTAACTTAGGGTTCATCTTATTTTCAGAATTGAGTATTTGATTTTAGGGAAAATTTGGGGCAAATTGCATACAATTGATTTAGGGTTACGTAATTTGCTAGCATAATTGCAATAAATTTGCCTCTTTTATGCTTGAAAATGAAATCTTTTTTGATGCAAAATTAAATCTAATGTTTTTTCCATTGTTTATGAGATTGAACAAAGACAAGCTCCTCCTATAAATCAGCCCATGAGGTACTTGCGTGAGCCCTTCGTGGACCACAATTACACTTTTAAAAAAACGAGAAGACAGAGGACAGAGGGGAGACGAGTGGCAGTGAATTTTATTTTTCACTGAGTTTCCATGACAGAGGGGAAACGAGTGAATGCAAGCGAAGAATGAAATGAGTTCAGAGAGAAGAAAGAGGGTGGTTGGGGGTAATTTAAGGAGGGTTACTTTCGTAATCTAACATTGGAGGGATTTGGAGGGAATAGTTAATCATGGTTGGGAAATTCTAAATTTGGTAGTGCTTTTTAAAGTTTTTCCACTTATAAGGTAGTTTTGTAGTGATATAAGGTAGTTTTTTTTTTTAAAAAAAAAGTGCCTTAAAAAGGTAGTTTTTGACAATTTTTTTATTATTTTTATCCCCAATTCCTTATAAGTTATTTTAAAACAAATCATCAGGCTATAACGTCCATTCTCCAATTTTGCACTAGACATAAAATTCTATAAAGCTAATAAAAATCAATTACAAATAATAATATATTGGAAAATTTATCATAAATAAGCAAACCTTTGCCCGGTCCGCTAAAAATAAGTCAATTTTTTGATTATCCCTGAATAAGTCTACCAATAATACCAGTCAGTTTTTAACAAGTCATTACCTGTTGTTAACCTATTTAACTGGTTAGATGGCTACGTGTAACTCTTTAATTGGTTGTTATTATTTTGTCTATTTTTTTAATTAAGAACATTATCTCTACCTCCTCTGCATTCTCTCTTTTGTATCCTCTACAACCCACCTCCCTCCTCCCAAAACTCCACCGCACCACCACCACTTTACCATCCTCTTCGCATGCCCAACGAGCCATCAAAATATTCGGTACACGAGTAAAATCCTCTTCGTTAATCTGGGCAGGCTCATGATCATCATCTACATTTATCTCTTGAGTCGAACATGAGTGAATACTTTCTTCCTGAACGAATACAACAGGAAAAGCTTCCTCCTCTTCTAAGGATGGGGAAGCACAACCCATCATCTGGATCCATAACTTCCTTCCCTCCAATCCTAATATCATCGTCGTTGAACACACAAATATCAGATGTTTTTCTAGAGACATGAGAGAGATTTTCACGTCTCAAAGCATTGACTTTGCCTGCTGCCATTATATCAAATACCAAAAAATTAACCACCAAACGAAAATCCTCTCTAATTAACGAAGAACAGAACAATTGAATTCAAATAAGCAATGAATTGTTCGTTTTTTCTTTCTCACTCTCGATCATATTGATTAATTTCACTTGGTTTTGATTTGATTTCTATTTGATCTAGTGTGTTCATTTTTTTTTTGTGATGAGGTTGAAATCAGGTATTATTTGAAAATATTGGCCCAATTTCAGGATGCAGAGTAGCAGGAGTTTAGCATTTATAACTTTTGACATGTTTGAGTAATTAGTGAAGTATTAATTATGTTGAAATTCTGATGTTCCGGTTGGTAATAATGTCATCAGGATACTTGAGCCTAGTTGCGTCCTATTTGTTGTAATAAGGGTATGATTGTTTGCAGGGAGCAAGATTGTGAATTTTGGGAGATCTTGACGAAGTTTCGAGGGCCGGATTTTCGCCGTCGAGAGTAGCGGTCGGTTTTGGGGTTTGGGGATGGCGATGGGTTTCGTGTTTGGGGTGGATGGGTCTTTTCGAGGGCTTGATTTTTGGGATGGTGGAGGAGGAAGACATGTTGGGTTGGGGGTGTCGTCGAGGTCGTGGATTTCAGGTGAGAGTGTGTTTTGGGTGAGTTTGAGGTGTTGAAAGGGGTGGCAGCCATGGAAGGATGTGGATGAGAGAAAAGAGAAATAAATTTAAAAATACAAAAAAGAAAAAATAAAGTTATATTATCTTACCTTTAGAACAGGTTACAAGTTATATAACTTGTTTAAAATTGATGAGTGTTAAAGCTAGACTTATTCAGGGATAATCAAAAGATTGACTTATTTCTAGCAGACCGGGCAAAGGTTGGATTATTTATGATAATTTTTCCTAATATATTTAATAATTGTAACTGACCAAAACATTGTCCGGACTAAAATACTAGTTACTTCCTCCGTTTTTTAATAAGTGACACGTATTCCTTTTTGGGAAATATCATAATAAGTGACACATAGCTCAAAATGGTAAAAAACTTACATTTTATTACAAAACTACCGTTATTAGTTTCACTCACCCACTAACCTAACCTTCATTAATTATTTTAATTCCCTCCTAAGTTAATTTAATCAACCACCCACTCATCCAACCCAACCCCTCTCTCTCTCCTCCTTACACCATAACCACCGTGCCCACCACTCATCCAACCACCCCCTCCCTCTCCTCCTTACCCCATAACCACTTACTCCCGCACCGCCGACTCCCGCACCGCCGTCTCCCGCACCACCGACGCCCCCACCACCGCTCGCACCACCGGCACCTTCTTCTCTTCCTTCCTCCGCCACTACCACCTCATAATTCCCTTCTCTTCCTTCTCTCTCCTAAAAACCCAGAATTCTCCTCGTCCTTCCTCCACCTTCTTCTCTTACCCAAAAACCAGATTTGAGCCCTTATTTTCCTTCTGTCTTCCTCCACCACTTTTCGTAGCTTTGATCTCGAAAATTGAAACGAAAATGGTTGGGTTGAGGTGGCGGTACGAAAATGGTGTGACCTCAACCCAGAAATCCAGAAATTAAGAAATCCAGAAATCGAAATTTGTATGTTTTGCAGTGGTGCGACGGTGTGTTGAGGCGACAATACGAAAATGGTGTGACCTCAACCCACTTTTCGAAAATTGCAACAAATCTCGGTGATGGAAAATGGTTTTCGTAGTGGTGAACGAAAATTTTGGCAGTGGTGCGACAGTTGGTTGAGGATAGGGGTGTCAAAACAGGTTCTCAAACAGGTTCTGGGTATACCCACGGTGAACCAGTGCGACCGGACAGTCGGGATTCCGATTGTCGCTGCCCCAGGTCATGATTGGTCGGTTTTGTTCAACCTGGGTCGAACACATTTGAATCATTGGATTCCCGGTGCCTGGGGACAGTCCGAGCTTCCCATTTACAAGTCGATCCATTCCCGGATATGATCGCCCGTTGACATTTTTTTTACCGGGTTTGCGCAAGTCGTATTTAGGTTTCATGTACGGTTGAGTTAAGTCAAATGTACTCGGGTTGAATTAGTAATGACCTTAGTTCGGTCATTGTGAAACATCGGGTCCATTCGCTATTGAACGTCAACTCAACTTCGGGTAACTCCTGATCGGGCCATCTTGATTTTGTTATGGATTTTGTAAACGAATCATATTAATAAAAGTATTAAGATCGACATATATATACATATGTGTGTGTGCGATAAATATATGGATGACAACGAAAAACCAATAAAAACACTATATTAATTACCGTGATGTTTAGTGTATTCTCTCAACTGCGTAAAACCACTCTAATGAGTAAAGGAGTAGAACGACTACTCTTCATATGTTTTAATATTATATATTATAACCAACGACAATAATAACGAGTAGACGATCAATTCCAAACTTTATATAAATGATTTATTATTATAAGCATTATGATTGATATATAAGTTTGTAAATAGTTATGATGGTAATGAGAATAATAATACTAATAAACATAAAGCGACAATAATAATAGGTAAAAATACAAATAATAATAGTAATAGTAACAAGGCTAACAATAGCAATAGTAATACAAATAAGAACAGGAATACTAACAATAACAATAACAATATAAATACTAATATGTTGAATCATTTTAATATAAGATTGATATCAAAATAATTGTAAAACCAATCTAATACTCTATTGATTATAAATTAGTATAACGACTCTTAATATGTTATAATATTATAACAAATGACAATCATACATTCATATGTTTACAACGATGGTTCATATGAGGCCTAAGTGATTATAACGAGGGTTCATATGTTCCAAGCTTTATATAAATGATAACAATAACAATAACAAGATCAATAACAATATACATACTAATAGTAATAGTAGCAACAATGCTAATAATAACAATAACAATAACAAACATAACGTGGTATATATGTATTATGTTGTGACTATATATGATAAAGTATAAACAAACATTTCTATCAATATGTATGTTTAATCATTTTAGTATAAAATTGGTATCAAAATAATTGTAAAACGAACCTAATACTCTATTAATTATAAATTAGTATAATGACTCTTGATATGTTATATATAATACTATAACAAATGACAATCATACATTCATATGTTTACAATGATGGTTCATATGAGGTTTAAGTGATTATAACAAGTACTTGCTAGTTACCATATAGTTGGATTAAAACAAGTTGTTATTATTAGATAAGATCAATATAATGAATGTATGAATGTAAGTCGATAGTTCAAGATAACAATACTCCATTTAAGTTCATCATCTTTATGATGATAATATAACAAACAATCACTATCAACTCAATGAAGTTCATATATATAAGTTATATCGTTACACTATAAGTTCACTAAATAGATTTTATAAACAAACAATTACATAATTGAGTGATATTTGCATACGTAACACTATAAGAATACTAGCTTAAGAAGTAAATCACTATAGAGTTGTAGAGCTTTCCTTAATAGGAGACATTGAATAACATAGTTTATTATAACATATAGGGAGGTTTGTTAAATTACTATATCTTTTTGCATTTTAACAAGATCTTAATCGATTAAATCTTATTGCTTGTTCACAAGATCTTGATATGAAGCATATTGCTAATTTGATATACTATAGTTCACGTAAATGACTATAATCAAAACATTAATTGAGCAACTAATAGTTGTATAAGTAATTTCCCAAGAAGTTTAGTTTCATAAATAATGACCTTAGAGCAATATAACTAGCATAACTATAAGTCTATAACCGATTAGTGCTTACGCTCTTTGTTATTCCCTAATCAATTCACCGACAAATGAGATAATTGACACGAGTAAATTTCGATTAAACAAATAATATAAATTATGAAAATTTTAATTATTATTTGAAAATGGGGTTATAGAGTATGAGATTTGGGGTTTAGTTGTTTTGAATAATAATTTGGTTGGATTCTTGGTTTTCTTAAGGCAAAATCCAAAACCATTTAATGGGCAAAATCTAAACCGTTAGATGATCATAATCAAGGGCACACAAGAAAACAATACAAAGCACACGGATCATAAATATTAACCGTTGGATACAAACCATAAAAGAAGCTGAACCGTTAGATCGTCTCCTAACCTATCACCTTCACCCTCATCTCTCTCCTCCAAACCCATATTTCCCGCCCAGCCTCCCTTCCTAGTTTCTACTTCTCTCAATGGACCACAACACAAGATCGGAACAAAGACGCCAAAGCAAGGGCAGCGATCGAGTTCAAGATGGCGCATCACCGGCGAAGGCAGAAGCACCGACGTCTAGCAGCGAAGAACCGGAGAGCAAAGAACAACGAACAAGAACAGGGGAGAGAGAAATACGGGGTTGGAGACTAAACGAACTGTGGCGGCTGAGTGACTGGTGGTCCGAGGAACCACCGCAGGTAAAGGGAATCTTCGTCATTGTCGTCATTCATCAATCTCTCCATTTTTCTTGAGGTGAGCTAATCTCTTAGCTCTCGTTAATTATGGAGAATTTACTTTGGTTTTGAGAATTTTGATTTTCTTTATTTTTTTTCTAATTTTCCAGATCTAAAGAATTCTGTAGAAGATTTGAGCTAGAAGTTGAAGAAACATCTTCCTTGCAAATTTTTAAGTGAAGAATGAAGACTTTCAAGCACTGAATTTTTTTTTTTTTAGCCAAAATTTCTGTAAATTACTTAATTGTAGATTCATTTCTTTAATTTTCTGGATGTAAAGTTAAACAATAAATTCGAATTTGCTGTAACTTTTACTTCATTATGCATATGCTTTAATGTGGAATTAGTCTATCTATTTTTGTAGCCGGTTCAATTGGGGTTTGTTCATCCTTGGAATACATCTAGAGACTAGATGGTGGAAGTTATAAAATATTCCTTCATCTCTTTCTTCGATTTAGTTTGTTTGTAAAGTTTCCACCTCAATCTTTCTGGTTTTTGCATTTTGTATTCCAAGTTTGATATCAGTGGTACCATTATTGAAAAAAATTGAAATTGTAATTCTCACTGCTCATCTATTCTTCATTTAGTTCATCCTATTCGGTTATTTACTTGTTTGGAATTTCTAATATTTGGACTTTTTAAACTTTAAATTTGAAAGAAACGCATAAAAAAATAAAGTGGTGAAACAGAAAAATATTCCAATGTTAACTGACCGTTCAAGCCGATACTTTAGAAAATTGTTAAAATACTACGTATATACATACATGTTGTGACTTTTGAGCTGTAGCCTATATGATATATACATCAATAGATGTCAAATCAAAACAAGAGCGTAATGTATACAAATAATTCAAAAATAAATGAAAATAAAAATATAAACAAATACATGATATTCAAAGTTTAACCCTTAAATTAAATGTAATTTAGTTTTTTATTTAATTAATTATTAAATGTAATAAATTTTATAAATTAATATATTTAAATGATTATGTAGATATAAAAAAATAATCGAATTTTAGTAATATCTGGTTGAATACAGTCGGGTTCGAGTTTGAATGCGAGTGCATGCAGTCGGTCGGCATATAATCTTGCCAGTCTTAGGTCGGTGCCTGGGGTAATCCCGTCGAGGTTTCGATCAGGTCTGGGGCCGACCCTCACGTGGTCGAACCAGGGTTGAGTTAGGTCGAATCGGAGTTGGCCCGGCGGTCGATCTCTGTTTCTGACACCCCTAGTTGAGGATGATGTATTCAAGCCAGTTAACAAGTTCTTTAGTTTACTTGCTTAATTATGGTCCCCAACTTTCTCTCTCTAGTTTTCTTAAGAAGTGTCTGCTTTCTCTCTCGTATCACTTATTAAAAAACGGAGGAAGTATTTGTTAGAGTCAAAGACATGTATTGGTGCAACAACATTAAATGGGTACCCGTAGAAAAAAAAAAACAACATTAAATGGGTAAGTGGGAAGAGGTGGATTTTAAGGGCCACTAACTCTTCTCTACCTAGTTTAACCAAAAATAAAAAAAAACTCTACTGTACCTAAGAAAAGATGAGTGAGATAAGACTAAGGAAAAAGCACATTAAGCATAGACCATTGATAACTGATAAGATTAGGAGTACATAATTAGCAAAAACATCAGAGATGGAAACATCCACAACAAACTCCGTCTTACTTTCAATACTCAGTATAGTTGTTCTGACGAGCATACTGAAAGCGGTAAACTGGGTTTGGTTGAGACCCAAGAAGCTAGAAAGATGGTTGACACAGCAGGGTATTCCTGGTACTTCTTACAAAATCTTCTTTGGAGATACGAAAGATAAATCCTCCATGTCCACTCAAGCTTTGAAAACCCCCATCAATGGCTTCTCCAATGATTACTTTCCACGTGTTGACCCTTTTCGTCATCAGCTACTTACCAGATTTGGTATGTGTAGTCTCAATTCTTCACAGTTGATTTTCTTTTGTGATCTTCAAGTTTTTACAATTTCATGTTGTTTTTAATTATTGACCAATTTCTTGAGTTTAATGAATTTTTGTTATACTTTGGTTTATTAAATCATGGCAATCATTGATAAACACGACTAAAGATTAAATTTTTATCATGTTCCCTACTGTAGGATCTAATTTGATATAATTAACATGTTGGAGTTTTTTATTAGTCATGCTTAGTACTGATACTGTTGAAAGTAGAGCTCAAAGTTAATGTAGGACAATTGGTGGTCCTCCACTTCAAATTGAATGTGGGGGTAAAGTGGGATCATATAGAGTGAATGTGATTAGTAAATAGTAATGCCCTGCTATTTAAATGGGTGGTCTTTGAAGTTCGTGAAAGAAGAAAATTGGTGGGATCAGATAGAGTGAATGTGACTATGTGAGAGTAAAATAGTGGTCCTCCGTGATCAGGTTTAGTATAGGACAATCTTTTGGGACATGTCAAAAAGAAAACTGGGCAAACAAAAATAACGGAGTGAGTATGAAATTTTCCTTGTTGAGGGGGGACGCGGATTTAAAGGAGTATACGTGAAAAAGAGAGAGATAAAGGGAAACTATAACCGAGTAGAGTAATGCTGCAATTGATTTGAAACTTTCTAATAGAGATGTCTTGCAATTAATATGGAACGGAGGAAATAATTACATAATAAATTATTTCTTATACATAATTGTTAGAAAATAGAATCAAAGTTTGCAAACTTTAATCATAAAAGTTAAATCTAACATCTAGAATGGGGGATTACTATATTATGATATTCGGAAAAAGTTGTTGAGTTTGTTAACAGATTAATGGTTCATGAAAACTGCCTTTATGATCTTAAAAGATGATTTATGATCATATAATTAGAGATGTCCCTATTTAGATTGAGTGAAGAGAAAAATTCGGAAATGACCCAGTTAAATTGATGACATATTTTTTAGAAATTGATGATTAGAATTTTGGTTGTTTTGGTATATCAATGTAGGAAAAGACTATTACATTTGGGCTGGTCCTACACCAATGGTAAACATCTCAAAGCCTGAGTTGATTAGAGAGGCCTTAACAAATACACAGGACTTTCTGAAACCGCGGTTGAACCCAATTGTCGACAAGCTATTTCCGGGGTTTGTCAACTATGAAGGAGAGAAATGGGCTAAACATCGTAAAATGATAAACCCTGCCTTTCATATGGAGAAGTTGAAGGTCACTCTCTCAACTGTTTCACTAGGAGTATATTATTTCCCACTGATGTTTAACAGGAAATTATAGTATGGTCAAATAATTTGGTCTAAATCAATTGAGTTACTCGTTTGACTATGATCAATGTTCCTAGGCCCTTAGGAGTAATAGATGCTACTGTTCATAATTTCTTTAATGTTTGTTACAGCTTATGTTGCCTGCATACTATGATAGTTGTGCGAAAATGATTGATAAATGGGAGAAGGTTGCTGCTGAAGGGGGTTCTACCGAGCTAGACATGTGGCCAGACCTTAATGCACTCACTGCTGATGTGATCTCCAGAGCAGCCTTTGGTAGTAGCTATGAAGAAGGACAAAGAATTTTCGAACTTCTCAAGGAGCAGACAAACATGGCTCTTGCTATGCTGCAATCAGTATACATTCCAGGACTCCGGTAATTCATACATAATTCGTAATAATCTGGGGCTTTAAAATTGTACGTTTTGGTTTTAGATGAGCATGATTTTATATGAGGTTTTGAGGTTGTATCCACCAGCAACTCAACTGAACCGAAGGATTCACAAGGACACGAAACTGGGGAAACTATTACTTCCTGCTGGGGCATTGATAACTTTCCCAATACTCCTTGTTCACCGGGATGAGGACTTTTGGGGAGATGATGTTGACGATTTTAGGCCAGAAAGGTTCTCTGAAGGGATATCCAAGGCAACAAGGGGGAATAACTCATATTTTCCCTTTGGTTGGGGACCAAGAACATGCATCGGGGAAAAATTTGCTATAACAGAAGCTAAAATGGCATTATCCATGATACTACAACGATTTTCCTTTGAGCTTTCGCCAAACTATTCTCATTCACCAATGACTGTTATATTTCTACAGCCTCAACATGGTACTCAAATTATTTTACGCAGGCTTTGAGGGTACGTCAGAGTAGCCCAGTCTTGTACATATATATAAAGATTTCTAAGACTTGCACCTTCATTTCCTTCTTTTCCTTACGGAGGATTCACAAGGACACATAAAGTTGTCACGCTGCTCATGCTTCTGGGTTTTCTTTCATGGTCCTGAATTGATTTTCAATTTTTCATAGTCGCACGAAGCATATTGATATTGGCTGCCATAATCCTGTTTTTCATAGTCGCATTGAGCATATTGGCATTCGTTCTTACTACATCCGGAATTTTGGTAGATGTATGAGTGATTGAATTGAAGCGTTGTGGCACAAATGATCAAGTTGCATATGTCCTCTTACTGAAGATAGGTGCAAGAAAATAAAGAAGTTGCTCAGGTACTTGCTCCTATAAGATCCGGAATTTGGTAGATGTAGGAGTATATGAAAAAGGCTAAATTCCAAACTGTTCAGTGTTGAACAAAATGGACGAAAAGACCATTATGCCCTTAAGTCTGGTTAGACTAAAAAAAGCTAACTATTTATCCTATCTTGCATAACTGCACACATGTGATGCACATTCAATGCCTTAACTATGCACATCCATCTGACGGTATTTGCACATCCAGGAATTCAGTAATTCACAAATCAGTTTTTAGATTACAGATTTAGTCTTTGGATGTGTAACCACACGTTTTGGATGTACAAACATACCTTTTGGTTGTGCAAGCATAATTTTTGGATGTGCAATCATAATTTTTAGATGTGTAAATATAGTCTATGAATGTGCAGATACGCAATTTGGATGTGCAAACCTACCTTTTAGATGAGCAAGTATGTTTCTTGGATGTGCAAGAATACTTACTGGATGTGCAAACATTTCGGACGTGTAAATATAATCTTTGGATATGCAAATATGTGCTTTGGATGTGCAAATATAGGTTTTGGATGTGCAAATATAGGAGTAAAAAGTACAATGAGGACCTGAACTTTGCCAAAAGTTAGGGTTAATTACCTCAAGTTTCAAAAGGTAGAGTTAAGGACCTCAAAAGTAACTTATGTTACTTTTCCCTTGACACCGTTACTTTTAGGTTAAATGCAATGGCAATCGTTTCTCGCTCTTCTTTAGTATTAATTGAAAATATTGCAGTGTCTTCATGGGACTCTCATTGTGAATAGCCACAACAATGGCTCCATTCCACAACGAAACTCCTCTTTCAAGCATTTCATCAAACACTTTATCTGCAAATTTTGTTCTCAACATCTTCCATAGAAATTTATCAATGTAGAATTCAAATAAACATCCATATTAAAACCCCTCTTGATGAAAGAAGCATGAACTTCAACCCCCAACCACTTGTTCATCAAAATGCACAGATTTTCAACACAACAGTCAAAATTCGATAATCGAAATTCACTCCTTTTCTATGTAAATCACTGAAAACCTCAAGAATTTCAACCGGGTTTCCTCCAAAACTCTTAAATTCCTCCAAAAACGATCTCCACTTAATAAAATTCCTCACAAAACCTAGGAAAAAAACCCCATCAAACCTGACTCAAAATCTCGAAATTTCAAGTAAGAAATAGTCAATTCCTCAACAAAAGCATATGAATTCCCCATTTTGGGAAATTTTATCACATCATGCACTTGTTTAACTAAACTTAAAGTATTAATATTCCCTGTATCATCAAAGTAATCAAATATATGATGTTAATGGAATGAAGCCACCATTACATTAATTTGCCCCCAATCGTTTTCTTTCACTCTTCTTATTTACTTCTCAAATTCGGAGAAGGTAATTTGATGCTAAAAATTTGAAATTATGTGTTTAATTAATTGGATGACTTTTGGGTGGAAAGCTGAAATGGATGAATTTAGAGAGGTGATAGAGCATTGTAATTGTAATCGAGGGTTAGAACTATAGCAGACTTATTTTCTACTTCCACAAGAAAAAAATTTGGATTCCTGGCTTCAATGATTTAGTCGAAGTATACTAACCACAAGAAAAAATTCAATATAATACTCACTTTTAGAGGTATAGAGGATCTGTTGATTTAACTTTGTCATCAGCATACTTGAGTGTTGAGAATGTAAGAATTTGGGTTCGAGCTCCATCAATGGAGTTTTAGAGTTGAAGACTGTAAAGACTAAAGAGGGAGGAAAAAAAAGGAGAGAGAAATAATTATGTGCCATTCTTTTTTGTTTTTCTGTTTTATCAATTTTTTTAATTCACCAAAATGCCTAAAAGTAATCGTGTCAAGGAAAAGTAACAAAAGTTCTTTTGAGGTCATCTTACCCTTACTTGAAGCTGTGATGTCCTTAACTGCTTCTTGGCGAAGTTTAGGTCCCCATTTTACTCTTAACTCGCAAATATAGGCTTGGATGTACAAAAATCTCTATTATACTTATCTGTTTGCTTTTACTTTGCACGGTTTGAGCTTTGCACTTTGCCGTCACGCAAGTTCAACCATTAATATCTTTAGTTACCGATAATTAAAAATTATAAAAAGTAAATATCCGTAGGAAAATATACATTGAAAACGAATCTAACAAGATCCCATGAATATGTTTTTCCAACTATAAATCACCAAAGATAAACCAAGTAGAGTTGGTGAATAATGTAAAAGTCAAACCGTTGCAAGTAAAAAGAAACGGAGGAAGTATAAGTGAAGAGGGGAGGAAGATGGTGTCCCCCTTACAAAAAGTCTGATATACCCTTAATGAATTTAAATTGCCAATATATATTAAATAATCTTTTCTTCTCCCTACTTGATATCTATATGAAACAAGTTAACAATCAAATTGAATTTGAAATTTCAATTAAACATTAAATTAAGGAGAATGGTTTTCTCTTCTTACATACATATGTGTGAAAAACTCGATAAAAAATTAAACGGTTTTTCACCGAGTGCACGAGGTTTCACAATATTCACCAGACTCCCAGCGTTTTCAATAATTCACTCCGTGCCCCTTGAGGTTTTGAAAAATCACATGAATACCCTTAATGACTAACGGACGTCAACTCAGGTTAGTCATTAGAACTAAATCAACGAAATTAACCCTAACTAACCTAATTAATACTAATTAATCCTAATTAACTATAATTAAACCTAATTAATACTTTTACACCCTAATTAACCCATCTCTCTCCCCAACCCCTAACCCCACCACCCTTTCACCACCCCACCACCCTCCCACCACCCCACCACCTACTCCCCCACCCTCCCACCACCCCCCCCCCCTTCCCAACCCCTCCCACCCCCTCCCCAGCCCCCCCCTCCCCCCCCCCCCCCGGCAGCCCCCCTCTCCCACCCCATGACCCTCCCCCCCCCCCCCCTCCGTGACCCCCTCCCCCTCCCTTCCCTGCTCGACCCCTCCCCATCCCCGCCGACCCCTCCCCTTCCCTGCGAAGCCCCCTCCCCTCCCCAACCGCCGTCGCGAATCCCCCTCCCTCCCCTCCCCCCACCAGTCGTGCACCCCCTTCCCTTTCCCCGCCGACCCCCTTTCCCCCTCCCCGAACCCTAAAAAATTCGAAATTCGAAGGGGCGGGAGGGAGATTGTGTTTCGAAAATGCGGGTTGTGTTTCGAAAATATGTGTTTTGTTTCGAAAATCTGGATTTATTTCTTGAGTTTGTCATTGATTTGGGGCTTGGCGAGCTGCTGAGGAGAATCGGTGGAAGGGGAGGGGGTTACGGGGCTGCGGGGGGAGGGGAGGGAGGGGGGGCTGCGGGGGAATGGGGAGGGGGAGAGGGGCTGCGGGGAGGGAATGGGAGGGGGGGCGCTGAGGGAAGGGGGGAGGGAGAGGCTCAGGGCGGGGAGGGGAATGGGGGTGGTGGGAAGGAGGCTGTTGGGGTGGTCTTTGCGGGGGGTGGAGGGAGTGGAGGGGAGGTGGGGGAGGGGGGGTGGTGGGAAGGTGGGGGAGGGGGTGGTGGGAGGGTTAGGGTTTAGGGTTAGGGTTAGGGTTAGGGTTAGGGTTAGGGTTAGGGTAGGGTTAGAAGTTAGGGTTAAATTAGGTTAATTAAGGTTTTTAGGATCATAGTTAACGGAAAGTTGACGGTAGGGTCACGTCAGGAATTTTTCAAAACCTCAGGGGCACCAGGTGAATTATTGAAAACGCGAGGGTACCAGGTGAATATTGTGAAACCTCAGGGGTACCTGGTGAAAAAACCGAAAATTAAATTGACATTATAACTTGATTGACACAATCAGAAGACATTATAAAAACTTGAATTTCTTATTAATAATTATACTGATAATATTTTAAAACCTAAATGTTGATTATTATTCGGTAATCTCTATTATATAAGTCAAACTCTTCCACTTTATCAATATTCAACGATTGAACCTGATATACAAATTCTTCCACTTCATTTGAGCACAAGCTTTCTTCTGCTTTATATATATTTCCTATCTCAATACTAATTTGAATAATGATGAACAAATAACTAAAAAAACCAACGAAACATTGATTTAAGAAAAACATATTAAAAAATTAAAAGTAATTATAAATTTCAGTTCGAATCAATTTTTTTGTAACACTGATAAATAAGTAATTGAAAAAAAACGTTAATATGACACGCACGCACAACGTGTATTAAGGTACATGGTCCATACCTCTCTAAGGCCCATGTACACACAGGCCCAGGTGCCTCTGAATACCAAGCATCATGAGTGCTGGTGTGCTCAGCTGCATCAGAATACTAGGAAGATCAACCTAGTGATTTGTGCTAGTGCTCTCATAATTTTTTTTGTCCTTTTGTGTAAGCTGGCTTATAGCCGTTGCTAGCTACTAGGAAGTTTCCCTTAGTAGGTTTTACCTAGTATAAATACTATTGTAATGAGCATTGTTATACATGAGAGAGAAATAGATGAATGAAAAGGCTGCTGAGCTAAAACCTTGAAGCATCACTCATGGCATTATTGTTTTCATGGTATCAGAGCTACGGCTATGTGTTTAACATTCTGCTTCAAAGTTCTCAAATTAATTTCTGTTTAGTTCACTAAAATTCTGTTGTTTGTTTTAAGGTTTCTAAAATCAAAGGTAGAAACTTTAGCTGTTCAAAATAGCTAAGAAAAAGAAGAAAATGACGCGACTACTATAGAACCAACTAGTCCACTGTATCTTCATCCCTCTGATGGGAACAATTTCATGGTCATAGATAAGCTCCAAGGATCAGGAAATTACAGATCCCGGAAGAGATATATGGAAATTGCTCTTGCATCAAAAAGGAAGTTAGGGTTTGTTACTGGACTAGAGAAGAAAGATGCCACTGATGCTGTAAAAAAGGAAGCTCGGGAAACCTGTAATAGTATGAGAATATCCTGGATTCTAGGCTCTGTGTCTGAATCTATAAAGAAGTCCATTATGTTTGTTAATAGTGCTCACTTAATCTGGAAGCAACTTGATCAAAGGTTTGTTCTCACCAATGGGTCTAGAAAATACAAACTCAACAAGGAGTTGTATGAGACCAAACAACAAGAAAAGAGTATTAGTAAGTACTATACAATGATGAGATGTACATGGGAAGAACTGGAGGCACCAAACAATCTTCCACCTCTCACTTCTCTTACTACAGAGATAAATGAGTTTGTTAAGGCTCTTAATATGCAACAAGAAGAATAGAAACTATTCCAGTTTCTAAAAGGGCTTGATGATGAATCATATGGGACTCAAAGGAGTCAGATTCTGATGATGACACCTCTTCCAAGTGTGGAATGAAGTAGTCTGCAGTCACTTGGAACAAGAAGAAGCACAGAGGGAAATATTGAAGCAAGTGAAATAGGAACCTATTACTCTTGTTATGTATAGTTAGGGTGCATGGGGAGAATCAGGAGCAACTCAAGGACTTGCTCAATGCACAGTGTGTGGAAAGAATGGACACACTAATGACAAGTGTTGGTTTGTAATAAGATTTGCTACCAAAAATCCTAGAAACAAATCTCAGGGATATGCTCAGAACAAAGGAAAAGGAAAAAGTTTCACAAATCAAAAGTGGAACAAAGGGAAGCAAGGGAGTTCAAGAATTGCTGCTAATGTTCATGGAACTCAATCAAGCCATGACACTAGTTCTGTTTCAAGCAACTCTACAACGATCACAGCTCAACAATTGGAGCAGCTGTTGAAAATGCTTCCTACACCATCAAAGGGGTGTGACACAGATGATGAAATGGAAGTAAACTACTCAGGTATGGTGTGTTGTTACTATGCAGATTCTGTAAAAAGTATAGAATGGATAGTAGTGTAACACCTCGAAAAACACATAACCTTAATCAGCAGCGGAATTCATAACTTAAGCATGTGGGTTAGGGTCCACTGTTAATATAATAGCCTAAAATGGTCTCTTTAAACATACAAATGCTCATCATAAAATGATACTTGTTTATACAAAATATCCTCAACCTTCTAAAATCATACATAGTCTTCTCAACATATCTTTATTATAATAGGCATACTGCAACTGCTCTTCCATACCTAAAACATAAAACAAAACGTCATGAGCCGAGGCTCAGTAACATACTACCCTAACATCGTAAAGCATTTCAATTCATTTTAGTTGCAAACAGGGAGAAGAGAATAAAGTCAAACCATTTCATAAACATTTAACTTAAATCGTACAGATTGTCATATATCATTATCATCCTTCATCAACATAATCATTATCAGGAAACTTTCATTAGTTAATTGAGTTCAACGGAAGGCAAAGCCACCGAGGACATAAGTCCCCCATCAGAAGGTGGCATATAATGCCATAAATCGTAACAGAAGGCAAAAGCCACCGAGGATATTCATCCCCCATCAGAAGGTGGCATATAATGCTAATAGTAACAGAAGGCAGAGCCACCAAGGACATTGTCCCCCATTAGAAGGTGGCATATAATGCCATAATGCGGGTGCCACCGAGGACGTTGTCCCCCATCAAAAGGTGGCGTTGCCGCCAGAAGGTACGTGCAAGACCCGACATAACTGAATACTCTTTCACTTAACTTTATCATGTTTCGTTTATTTTATGTATCATAATTACATTACATAATCGTAATCGTAATCATAAAACGTAATCATACTCGAATTTTCGTAACCTCAAAGTCGTCAAACTTCATAGCATCAAATCATTTAATAAACATCATTTACATAGATAAACATTTTATATTCCGCACACCATAAATAACATCGCATAAATATCGTATAATGCATCATAAAACATAGTTGGAAGGGGAGTGTGGGTGTTAGATGTAGACGTTACCTGAAATCCTGCTTACCAACTTTGTTAGCTGGGGGAGGCTTGTAATATTCTTTCCTTTAATCTAATAAAGAATTGAATAATGAAATTTATTATTATTTAATTAGACCTTGCATTTTTCTTAAACATTCTTCCATTAGGCCGTGAGATTACCTATAAGGTCTTTTTAAATATTCGAGTTATACTTGGGCATAATTAACCATAGTCTTATCCTATAGTTTATACCATTACTCTTAACATCTTTTATACACGAAAGCTACATTAAAGTGGTAAAATAATCTTAACTTACAATTCATGGTTAAAGACTTGTAAATATATAGACTTTTAACTTAGACTATAAGTACTTGTTACTTAAATAATTATACTTTAACACAACTCATAATATGACAATGTTATCATCCTTGAACCTTAATATGATTAAAAGTTAACTAATGAGTGACATTTATTGTTACTATCAAATTACTTATTTATTTCCTAAATAACCTTAAGCGTGATTTATCACTAAACTTGAATTATAATTATCATTAATCTAATTATCTAAATTATTAACATTATATAGTACAATAGTTGTCATTAGCTTATAAAGTCATTTATACAAACTTAAGGGTTCATATTGCTCATCACCAAATTCCAGATTACAAGAGTAATTAGTGGCCCATTAGTAAAACGCATTTGGTTTACTATATACAACATTAGCCTAATTAATTTAAGGGTATAAAATTAAGCTAAGTAGTTTAGTTAAAACTATAAAATCAATAGCCCAAAAGATTAATGCAGCAAATTAAGCTAGGTAAATTTATTTTTAGGCCCAATAATTATATTTAATTAACAAACTAAAGTAGCATAGTCTAATCAAACACTAAATCAGTTTAGTGAGTCTCCATTAGCCCAATAATATTGCAAATTAGTAGGTGCACACGTCCATATCATGAGGAAGGTGCTCACAAAGAGTGACGACGACGTTTCATTACACATGGGGTTTTGGCATAAATGAGCCTGAACTAAATGAACATTTGGAGGCCCTAATGAACAACCTATGGGTGATGAACAACCCATGGGTAGGGCTGTTCACTGGGGTGGGTCGGACCGGAATTTGGACCGGACCGGACCGGAGATTCCGGTCCGGTCCCCGGTCCGTGGAGAGTGACGATTCCGGGTTTCGGTCGGTCCTGGTCCAAACCCGGAAAAATCAGGTCCGGACCGGAAACCCGGAATCTTAGTATGTTTTTAAAAAAAAAAGCTGACAGCCCAAGCCAATCCTTATTCCTCATTAAATGACAAAACTAACATTTTTCACTCTCCCTCTCCTATTCCTAGAGAAACCCTAAAATCACTCAAACACTGTTTCCAATCTCCAACGCCTCTTCTCCACAGTTTCTTTCTCCAATTCATCCTTCTTCGTCTTCGATCTTCGGTGTGGGTTTGGTCTTATACCGCTACCTGTACAAATGGGGCTCGTTTTGTTGGACCGTGTTGAGGCGGCCCATGAGATCGCGAGTTTGGCCCAAGATAATGATTGTGGAAGAAGGTGGGGTTCCGCCATTGTTGAAGTTATTGAAGGAGGGGAATTCAGTTGAGGCTCAAATTGCTGTTGCTGATGCTTTGTTTAATTCTATGGTATTCTACAAGTAAGTTAAATCTGAATCTCTTCTTTAATTTCTTAATTCCTTTACTTTTGAGGTGCTTTTGTTTTTTTGATTTATTTGTTTCTTTAGGAGATAAAATATGGATTATTTAGTTAATCTATTTCTTCTGCCTTTTGCTACTTTCGTTTTGGTTGTGCTTTTCCTTGCTAAAATTTGTGGTTTCAAATAGAATATTTAGAAGCCCTAAAAAAAATTCGAAAATCAGGTCCAACAGTCCGGACGGGGACCGGACTGATTTTTCCGGTCCAGGACTGAGCCGGACCGGAAAAATCAGGTCCGGTCCCCGGTCCAAGGAATCCCACAAATCCGGTCCACCGGTCCAGGCCGGTCCGGTCCGGTCCGGTCCGGTCCTGGACCGGTGAACAGCCCTACCCATGGGTGATGAATGGACATTGAGGAAATTGATTTGACACTCTGATACTCTTATCCACTTTATTCACTTTGCATTTATTACTCTGACACTCTTCTTTTCTCTCTTCTGATTTATGTTTTCTGCAAATAATTTTCTCTCTCCTAGTTTTCTATATCACTCCTATGTTTTTTTATTATATTTATTTAAAAGATACATTTTCCAATTTTTTCTTCTCACCTAATTTTCTCTCTCTTTATTTTCCATCTCTCTTCTACTTTATTTTATTACACTGTTATAAGAGATTTATTTCCCAATTTTTTCTCTCTCTTGATTTTCTCTCTCCTCAAGTTTATATAAAACGAACATATGTTCACTATAGCATTAGTTGTTGTTCATAGTGATCTGTCTGAAGTTCATTTAGAGTTACCATATGTTCATTCTTATTTTTGTTATATTCCTAATTGTTTTCCCCTTTATTGATGTTCATTTATGGCTCAATAACGTTCATTTACGACTCAATAATATTCATTCAAGACCCAATAATGTTCATTCTTGATGGATGACTTTTTAAAGAACAATATAAATAAAAAACTAATAGATTTAATTAGTCATCTTATGTTCACTATAGGGTTTCCTGTAGTTCATAGTGCTCTGACTAAAGTTCATTTAGAGTGATCATATGTTCATTCATATTCTTGATGGATGGCTTTAGAGTGCTCTGACTAGAAATTCTTGTTGTTTTTCCTCTCTAATGATATACATTTATTGCCCAGTGATGTTCATTCATGGCTCAATGATGTTCATTCATTTATCCATGCTCATTTTAGGGTTAGATATTGTTCATAGTGCTCTGACTAAAGTTCATTTAGAGTGATCATATGTTCATCATTATTTTTGTTTTATTTCCAATATTTTCCCCTATAATGATGTTCATTTATGGTTCTACAAAAAACTTTTATGCCTCAATGATGTTCATACATGGCTCAAATAATGTTCATTCATTTATCGATGGTTCATAATAATAATCAATTGACTAAAATATTTTTATTATACCTAAATGTTTTACTCTCTAATAGAATTATATGTTCATTTATGCCTCAATGATGTTCATATATGGCTCAAATTATAATGTTCAATCATTTATTGATGGTTCTTTAAAGAACTTTATAAATTAAAAACAATTACTAGATTCAATAAGTCTTTCTATATTTAAAATAAGGTTAAGTGTTGTTCCTAGTGCTCTAATTAATGTTCATTTAGAGTGATCATATGTTCATTCTTATTTTTGTTATATTTCTAAATATTTTCCTCTCTAATGATGTACATTTATTGCTCAATGATGTTCATTTATGGCTCAATAATGTTCATTCATGACTCAATAATGTTCATACATTTATCCATGATTCTTTAAAGAACCGTATAAATTTTAAAACACTACTAGACTTAACAAGTCATCATATGTTCATTTCAGGGTTAGATGTTGTTCATAGTGCTCTGACTAAAGTTCATTTAGAGTGATTATATATTCATCATTATTTTTGTTTTATTTCCAATATTTTCCCCTATAATGATGTTCATTTATGGTTCTATGATGTTCATTTATGCCTCAATGATGTTCATACATGGCTCAAATAATGTTCATTCATTTATCGATGGTTCATAATAATAATCAATTGACTAAAATATTTTTATTATACCTAAATGTTTTACTCTCTAATAGAATTATATGTTCATACATAGCTCAAATAATAATGTTCAATCATTTATTGATGGTTCTTTAAAGAACTTTATAAATTTAAAACAATTACTAGATTCAATAAGTCTTTCTATGTTTAAAATAAGGTTAAGAATTGTTCATAGTGCTCTGATTAAAGTTCATTCGAAGTGATCATATGTTCATTCTTATTTTTGTTATATTTCTAAATATTTTTCTCTCTAATGATGTATTTTTATTGCTCAATGATGTTCATTTATGGCTCAATGATGTTCATTCATGACTCAATAATGCTCATACATTTACCCGTGGCTCTTTAAAGAACCGTATAAATTTCAAAACACTACTAGTGATAAGTGCATATTCTAACATCATTTAGTTGCATATTAAGGTGCATTTTCATATAGTATTAGAGCATTTACTTGCATTCATGCATATTTAGTTCCATTTTCGTAAGCAACGATGCTTTCACGGGTTGTTTGGTCTTTTGATGTAATCTCAGGTACTTTGGACTCCTATTTGAGGACATGATGATTTAGGCACGTAGATGACCTTCAAAACGACATATCATGTGCCCAAAACGGATTGAAAGTGAAGAAGATACACATGACTTTGTGTACTTGTGCGAAATATGACACCTCTTCACCATTTCACTCGTAACTTTTGACTAAAGAATGATAATGAGGTAATTCCAACTGGGTTGGAAACTAGACTTCAAGAGATTTCTAACGATATATTGCATTTCTCTGGATCAAAAGTTATAGCTGTTCAAAGTTGAGCTGAAGCCACTGTCTCGACCGCACGCCCGTGCGGATATCTGCTCGGCCGTGCAACCTGCAATCAAAAGTCACTGAAGCTTCTGCCTCACTCGCACGACCGAGCGAGATTTCGCTCGACCGTGCATGACCCTGCACGCCCGTGCAATATGTTGCTTGCCCGTGCAACCTGCTGTAATGTCGTATCTTCCGCGTGACCTAACTTATGTCGGTTTATATTAATCTTAGCTTATAAAAAGGACTTTAAACATTATTTGGAGTAGCTTAGATATTATATCATCATAATTAGTTTATACTTAGGGTTTTTAGAGAGAGAAGTTAGAGAGAGAAACTTGTAGATCTCCATTGTTCTTCAAGACTCCACCTTCCTCCCATTAATTCAAGTATCTCTTTTCTTCTTCTTTTCTCCTTGTTTTATATTATGATGTTTTATTATTCTTCTCTATTTTCTTTATTTATTTCAATTATGCTTACATAGTTTTGTAATCTATGGTTAAGTTGAACCCTAGTGTGAATTAATTCATGATTATTTCTTTAAATTCCCAAACTAATTGTTGAATTGTTCTTGCTTAATTGATTGTGCATATTCCAATACTAGATTAGGGATAACTAGTATTGTTATGATTCCTTTGTCTTGATCACAACGGGAGTTGGGTTTTGACGGATTTGAATATTTCAATTAAGGACATGAAGTTCTCCACGGGAGTAGGTAGAATGGATTGTTAGGAAGTTAGAGTGCCGCGTTTAATGTCTTTAATTTGCATGATTCCACAAGAGTAGGCTTGAGTGCTTATTAGAGAAGCCATAGATACTCGGGAGAGGTTTATGGTATTTTATAGGGTGTACTTTTCCTTGTGAGCATTTAATTGACTAGTTTGAGGTAGAAATTATTGTTGTATTAATTCATGCTAGTGGGGATACTTAACTATAGAGTCTTTTATTTATAGATTGATTAGTATAGTTTATTCCACCATTATTCTTGATATTAAATCTCCTTTAGTCTTACCATTACTTAAAGGCTAATCATAGAACAACTTTCTCTCTGTGGGATCGACTCTGACTTACCCTACTACTTAGTTAGGAGGATTAGTTAGGTTATTTATTTTTGTTAGGTGCGCGACACGCCTATCAAATTTTGGCGCCGTTGCCGGGGAGATAGTTTGTTTTATTTAGTTTTTATTTTTTGGTGAGACTAGACTGTATATTTTTTTTTCCTTTCTTTTGTGAATATTTTTTTTGTCTTATCTTTTTTTCGTATCATGGAGTCATATTATTATTTTGATGGGGATAATTCTTCTGATAGGCACCATAGTCATAATTCTTGTGGTTCTCATGTTTATAGTTTTGATGCATCATATCAAAATTCTCCCAATTTTTGCATGAGTTCTCATGAATTACCATACATGTTCCATGAACCCAATATTTTTGCTAGTAATTCTAGAGCAATTTTTTCTTTTCCTCAATATGAGAATGAATTGTTTTGGAAATATTATTATAGACTTGGCGATTTTGTTGGTCCTAACCATGGAATTGAAATTTGGGATATGTGCCTAGTGATTTATGAGGGTTTAAATAAAGAAACTAGGGAGGTGTTGGAGTCTATGTCTAATGGTCAATTTCTATCTCAATCACCTGATTATTGTTGGGATCAAATTGAGTGGTTGGCTCAGAATAATTATGAGTGGGATATGTCTTTATCTTCTAGACCATCCTTTTCATCCGAGATGCATATTACAACACCTTCTTATTCTTCGAATTGTCACTCTACTTCTCATGCAATTTCTTTGAGTGATGTGACATTAGTGAATGATTTTAATCCCTCACCCCAATATGAATTTGATTATTACACTCAAAATTCTCATCCCCAACCGTATATTTATGATGTTGATGATGCCGGTTGTATAGAGAATGAGAGTTATGAGTATGATGATCAAATTATAGGAGAGAGCAATGTGATGGATATTTTAAAGGAGGAAGAGCCCTTGGTTGAAATTTCCTCTTTGGAGGAAAGTCAAGTCGAGAGTGAAGTGATTTATGAGTCTTTATCGGTACCACCTATAGTTTTTGAGTCTCATGTTCCTTTTTCTAAAAAACTTGATCTTATTCCTCCTTCCCCTATATTATATCCTCCATCGTTCCTTCTTCCTCCCTTCTTGAATGACTTTTATGATAATGTAATTAATGTAAATTTAGTTTCTTTTCCTTTTTTTGAGTCATGTAAAAAGACTAACAATTTTTCTTTTTCTTCTTCTTGTAAATATAATTTTTCCTTTGATTTTTCTTTTTGTAGTTTTAGTAATTTTTTAGTACTATTTTTTTTCATTTTTCCTTTACACTCTTATATAATATGCTCTGAGATGTTTGCAGGAACATATGATAAGCTTCTTAGAGCATTGAACTATATATTATGAGTGATCTACTAGTCTTAAACGGTCATGCAAGACCTTAAATCAACGCTTATCGGGAGGCAACCCGACTTTGTTCATTTTATTTATTTATTTATTTTGGTTTGACTAACTTTGCTAATGTGTGATGAAGTCTGTTACTAGGTACAAGCATAGCCAATTTTTTTTGGCTAAGTTCACTACCTCATTACAACTATCGATTGTGGTGGAGGTGTCGATGCTTTTTGACACTCCCTTTGATTACCCACCCCTTTTGTAAGTTGTACCTCTCCCTCATTTAATTCCTCTTTGTTCACATTGAGGACAATGTGTCATTTAGCTTGGGGGAGGATGTTTGTCATCATTACTTAGCGCATGTTAGTTGCATCTAGAGTAGTTTTTTTTCATTGCTTTCGTAGGATGTTGCACGGTTTGTACCGCTCACTAGGAGTGGGAGTTTACGTGTAACCAAAAACATTGTATTGCTTTCATAGTTGCATTGGCATATTTCATCTCATATTAGATTTCATGTCATTTTAGTTGCATCTATGGGACTATTGCTAGCACTTATTGAGAACCTTGCTGATATTTTACTACAATTCCTAAGCATAATTCATCTTGTTCATGATTCTTCATAGCACGATTGTTTCGCAATTGATTGTTTGTGGTAAGGTTGATTGATCTCTCTCTGGCTCGATTGAACTTTATTGTGCAGACACCTTAAACTAAGTGAGCTTCTGTGCCTATAAACTGACGTATCTGTGTCAGTTATGTTCTTTCATGTAAGATTAGTTCCTTAGTTGTCGCATTGATCTTGATTTTGACTTAGTACTCCTTGATATTTGCTAGTGCATACATTTTGATATGATTGAGGCATTCTATTTCATGATCTCAGCTCCAGAGTTATTCTTGTTTTCATATTATCCTTCCTCTAACCCCGCTGAGCCTTTCTGACTATGTTTGATTGCTACCTACATTACAAGCCATTGGCCTCATTCGATATTTGTCCTAAGCCTTGCTTGGGGGAGCGAGTATTAGTTTTGGTTTGGTTTGTATTGAATTGAAGTGCTCTATTTGTAGTTTAGAAGGATGGAAAAGTATGTTTAGTGAGCTTTGAAATTGAATCGAAAGTTCGAAAAAAAAAGGTGAAAAATGAAATGAAAAAAAAGTTGTGAATAAAGTGAAATAAAAAGGGTTATGATTGAATTTCTTGAGTGAATAGTGTTATTGATTATATTTGGAGATTGTTGGTTGTTGCACGGAGTTGTTGTGACCTTTCTTGGTCATGTTTTCAGTTATATAATGCTCCCCCTTCTTGGTTTTTCCACCACAATTCCCAAATTATTTTCCATACCTTTAACCTCAACCCCATTACAACCCTTAAAAGTCCTCTTGATCATTGTGTATTGTATTGTTGAGTATTAAGTGAGTCAAAAAGTCCAAGTTAAAGAGTTTATGTTTCATCTGAGTCGACTTGTTTTAGGTTGAGTGTTATCATTTATCCTTTAAACACATGAGAGATTTGAGCGCACATGACTATAGTGAGGTCTGTCAGGTTTGGTTAAATCCAAATTGGGAGAGATGGTATGTGGTATGATTGGAGAGTCGATTGCGATACATGGCATGCTATGCGGCTTTGTTCGAGCTTGTATTGATGCTTGGTTTGTGTAGTAATTTTATCTCTTGTGTTTTCAGTTGAGTGTTTAGCCCTGTTGTAGTCCTATATTGTAGGTCGTCTTTCTTTTCCAATGTTTATGTCTTATTGCTTGGGGACAAGCAAGGGTTTAGCTTGGGGGAATTTGATAAGTGCATATTCTAACATCATTTAGTTGCATATTAAGGTGCATTTTCATGTAGTATTAGAGCATTTACTTGCATTCATACATATTTAGGTCCATTTTCGTAAGCTACGATGCTTTCACGGGTTGTTTGGTCTTTTGATATAATCTCAGGTACTTAGGACTCCTATTTGAGGACATGATGATTTAGGCACGTAGATGACCTTCAAAACGACATATCATGTGTCCAAAACGGATTGAAAGTGAAGAAGATACACATGACTTTGTGTACTTGTGCGAAATATGACACCTCTTCACCATTTCACTCTTAACTTTTGACTCAAGAATGATAATTAGGTAATTCCAACTGGGTTGGAAACTAGACTTTAAGAGCTTTCCAACGATATATTGCATGTGTGAAACAAATCTCTGGATCAAAAGTTATAGCTGTTCAAAGTTGAGCTGAAGCCACTGTCTCGACCGCACGCCCGTGCGGATATCTGCTCGGCCGTGCAACCTGCAATCAAAAGTCACTGAAGCTTCTGCCTCACTCGCACGACCGAGCGAGATTTCGCTCGACCGTGTATGACCCTGCACGCCCGTGCAATATGTTGCTTGCCCGTGCAACCTGCTGTAATGTCGTATCTTCCGCGTGACCTAACTTATGTCGGTTTATATTAATCTTAGCTTATAAAAAGGACTTTAAACATTATTTGGAGTAGCTTAGATATTATATCATCATAATTAGTTTATACTTAGGGTTTTTAGAGAGAGAAGTTAGAGAGAGAAACTTGTAGATCTCCATTGTTCTTCAAGACTCCACCTTCCTCCCATTAATTCAAGTATCTCTTTTCTTCTTCTTTTCTCCTTGTTTTATATTATGATGTTTTATTATTCTTCTCTATTTTCTTTATTTATTTCAATTTTGCTTACATAGTTTTGTAATCTATGGTTAAGTTGAACCCTAGTGTGAATTAATTCATGATTATTTCTTTAAATTCCCAAACTAATTGTTGAATTGTTCTTGCTTAATTGATTGTGCATATTCCAATACTAGATTAGGGATAACTAGTATTGTTATGATTCCTTTGTCTTGATCACAACGGGAGTTGGGTTTTGACGGATTTGAATATTTCAATTAAGGACATGAAGTTCTCCACGGGAGTAGGTAGAATGGATTGTTAGGAAGTTAGAGTGTCGCGTTTAATGTCTTTAATTTGCATGATTCCACGAGAGTAGGCTTGAGTGGTTTATTAGAGAAGCCATAGATACTCGGGAGAGGTTTATGGTATTTTATAGGGTGTACTTTTCCTTGTGAGCATTTAATTGACTAGTTTGAGGTAGAAATTATTGTTGTATTAATTCATGCTAGTGGGGATACTTAACTATAGAGTCTTTTATTTATAGATTGATTAGTATAGTTTATTCCACCATTATTCTTGATATTAAATCTCCTTTAGTCTTACCATTACTTAAAGGCTAATTATAGAACAACTTTCTCTCTGTGGGATCGACTCTGACTTACCCTACTACTTAGTTATGAGGATTAGTTAGGTTATTTATTTTTGTTAGGTGCGCGACACGCCTATCAAATTTTGGCGCCGTTGCCGGGGAGATAGTTTGTTTTATTTAGTTTTTATTTTTTGGTGAGACTAGACTGTATATTTTTTTTTTCCTTTCTTTTGTGAATATTTTTTTTTTCTTATCTTTTTTTCGTATCATGGAGTCATATTATTATTTTGATGGGGATAATTCTTCTGATAGGCACCATAGTCATAATTCTTGTGGTTCTCATGTTTATAGTTTTGATGCATCATATCAAAATTCTCCCAATTTTTGCATGAGTTCTCATGAATTACCATACATGTTCCATGAACCCAATATTTTTGCTAGTAATTCTAGAGCAATTTTTTCTTTTCCTCAATATGAGAATGAATTGTTTTGGAAATACTATTATAGACTTGGCGATTTTGTTGGTCCTAACCATGGAATTAAAATTTGGGATATGTGCCTAGTGATTTATGAGGGTTTAAATAAAGAAACTAGGGAGGTGTTGGAGTCTATGCTAATGGTCAATTTCTATCTCAATCACCTGATTATTGTTGGGATCAAATTGAGTGGTTGGCTCAGAATAATTATGAGTGGGATATGTCTTTATCTTCTAGACCATCCTTTTCATCCGAGATGCATATTACAACACCTTCTTATTCTTCGAATTGTCACTCTACTTCTCATGCAATTTCTTTGTGTGATGTGACATTAGTGAATGATTTTAATCCCTCACCCCAATATGAATTTGATTATTACACTCAAAATTCTCATCCCCAACCGTATATTTATGATGTTGATGATGCCGGTTGTATAGAGAATGAGAGTTATGAGTATGATGATCAAATTATAGGAAAGAGCAATGTGATGGATATTTTAAAGGAGGAAGAGCCCTTGGTTGAAATTTCCTCTTTGGAGGAAAGTCAAGTCGAGAGTGAAGTGATTTATGAGTCTTTATCGGTACCACCTATAGTTTTTGAGTCTCATGTTCCTTTTTCTAAAAAACTTGATCTTATTCCTTCTTCCCCTATATTATATCCTCCATCGTTCCTTCTTCCTCCCTTCTTGAATGACTTTTATGATAATGTAATTAATGTAAATTTAGTTTCTTTTCCTTCTTTTGAGTCATGTAAAAAGACTAACAATTTTTCTTTTTCTTCTTCTTGTAAATATAATTTTTCCTTTGATTTTTCTTTTTGTAGTTTTAGTAATTTTTTAGTACTAATTTTTTTCATTTTTCCTTTCCACTCTTATATAATATGCTCTGAGATGTTTGCAGGAACATATGATAAGCTTCTTAGAGCATTGAACTATATATTATGAGTGATCTACTAGTCTTAAACGGTCATGCAAGACCTTAAATCAACGCTTATCGGGAGGCAACCCGACTTTGTTCATTTTATTTATTTATTTATTTTGGTTTGACTAACTTTGCTAATGTGTGATGAAGTCTGTTACTAGGTACAAGCATAGCCAATTTTTTTTGGCTAAGTTCACTACCTCATTACAACTATCGATTGTGGTGGAGGTGTCGATGCTTTTTGACACTCCCTTTGATTACCCACCCCTTTTGTAAGTTGTACCTCTCCCTCATTTAATTCCTCTTTGTTCACATTGAGGACAATGTGTCATTTAGCTTGGGGGAGGATGTTTGTCATCATTACTTAGCGCATGTTAGTTGCATCTAGAGTAGTTTTTTTTTCATTGCTTTCGTAGGATGTTGCACGGTTTGTACCGCTCACTAGGAGTGGGAGTTTACGTGTAACCAAAAACATTGTATTGCTTTCATAGTTGCATTGGCATATTTCATCTCATATTAGATTTCATGTCATTTTAGTTGCATCTATGGGACTATTGCTAGCACTTATTGAGAACCTTGCTGATATTTTACTACAATTCCTAAGCATAATTCATCTTGTTCATGATTCTTCATAGCACGATTGTTTCGCAATTGATTGTTTGTGGTAAGATTGATTGATCTCTCTCTGGCTCGATTTAACTTTATTGTGCAGACACCTTAAACTAAGTGAGCTTCCGTGCCTATAAACTGACGTATCTGTGTCAGTTATGTTCTTTCATGTAAGATTAGTTCCTTAGTTGTCGCATTGATCTTGATTTTGACTTAGTACTCCTTGATATTTGCTAGTGCATACATTTTGATATGATTGAGGCATTCTATTTCATGATCTCAGCTCCGGGAGTTATTCTTGTTTTCATATTATCCTTCCTCTAACCCCGCTGAGCCTTTCTGACTATGTTTGATTGCTACCTACATTACAAGCCATTGGCCTCATTCGATATTTGTCCTAAGCCTAGCTTGGGGGAGCGAGTATTAGTTTTGGTTTGGTTTGTATTGAATTGAAGTGCTCTATTTGTAGTTTAGAAGGATGGAAAAGTATGTTTAGTGAGCTTTGAAATTGAATTGAAAGTTCGAAAAAAAAAGGTGAAAAATGAAATGAAAAAAAAGTTGTGAATAAAGTGAAATAAAAAGGGTTATGATTGAATTTCTTGAGTGAAAAGTGTTGTTGATTATATTTGGAGATTGTTGGTTGTTGCACGGAGTTGTTGTGACCTTTCTTGGTCATGTTTTCAGTTATATAATGCTCCCCCTTCTTGGTTTTTCCACCACAATTCCCAAATTATTTTCCATACCTTTAACCTCAACCCCATTACAACCCTTAAAAGTCCTCTTGATCATTGTGTATTGTATTGTTGAGTATTAAGTGAGTCAAAAAGTCAAAGTTAAAGAGTTTATGTTTCATCTGAGTCGACTTGTTTTAGGTTGAGTGTTATCATTTATCCTTTAAACACATGAGAGATTTGAGCGCACATGACTATAGTGAGGTCTGTCAGGTTTGGTTAAATCCAAATTGGGAGAGATGGTATGTGGTATGATTGGAGAGTCGATTGCGATACATGGCATGCTATACGGCTTTGTTCGAGCTTGTATTGATGCTTGGTTTGTGTAGTGATTCTATCTCTTGTGTTTTCAGTTGAGTGTTTAGCCCTATTGTAGTCCTATATTGTAGGTCGTCTTTCTTTTCCAATGTTTATGTCTTATTGCTTGGGGACAAACAAGGGTTTAGCTTGGGAGAGTTTGATAAGTGCATATTCTAACATCATTTAGTTGCATATTAAGGTGCATTTTCATGTAGTATTAGAGCATTTACTTGCATTCATACATATTTAGGTCCATTTTCGTAAGCTACGATGCTTTCACGGGTTGTTTGGTCTTTTGATGTAATCTCAGGTACTTAGGACTCCTATTTGAGGACATGATAATTTAGGCATGTAGATGACCTTCAAAACGACATATCATGTGTCCAAAACGGATTGAAAGTGAAGAAGATACACATGACTTTGTGTACTTGTGCGAAATATGACACCTCTTCACCATTTCACTCGTAACTTTTGACTCAAGAATGATAATGAGGTAATTCCAACTGGGTTGGAAACTAGACTTCAAGAGCTTTCCAACGATATATTGCATGTGTGAAACAAATCTCTGGATCAAAAGTTATAGCTGTTCAAAGTTGAGCTGAAGCCACTGTCTCGACCGCACGCCCGTGCGGATATCTGCTCGGCCGTGCAACCTGCAATCAAAAGTCACTGAAGCTTCTGCCTCACTCGCACGACCGAGCGAGATTTCGCTCGACCGTGCATGACCCTGCACGCCCGTGCAATATGTTGCTTGCCCGTGCAACCTGTTGTAATGTCGTATCTTCCGCGTGACCTAACTTATGTCGGTTTATATTAATCTTAGCTTATAAAAAGGACTTTAAACATTATTTGGAGTAGCTTAGATATTATATCATCATAATTAGTTTATACTTAGGGTTTTTAGAGAGAGAAGTTAGAGAGAGAAACTTGTAGATCTCCATTGTTCTTCAAGACTCCACCTTCCTCCCATTAATTCAAGTATCTCTTTTCTTCTTCTTTTCTCCTTGTTTTATATTATGATGTTTTATTATTCTTCTCTATTTTCTTTATTTATTTCAGTTATGCTTACATAGTTTTGTAATCTATGGTTAAGTTGAACCCTAGTGTGAATTAATTCATGATTATTTCTTTAAATTCCCAAACTAATTGTTGAATTGTTCTTGCTTAATTGATTGTGCATATTCCAATACTAGATTAGGGATAACTAGTATTGTTATGATTCCTTTGTCTTGATCACAACGGGAGTTGGGTTTTGACGGATTTGAATATTTCAATTAAGGACATGAAGTTCTCCACGGGAGTAGGTAGAATGGATTGTTAGGAAGTTAGAGTGCCGCGTTTAATGTCTTTAATTTGCATGATTCCACGAGAGTAGGCTTGAGTGGTTTATTAGAGAAGCCATAGATACTCGGGAGAGGTTTATGGTATTTTATAGGGTGTACTTTTCCTTGTGAGCATTTAATTGACTAGTTTGAGGTAGAAATTATTGTTGTATTAATTCATGCTAGTGGGGATACTTAACTATAGAGTCTTTTATTTATAGATTGATTAGTATAGTTTATTCCACCATTATTCTTGATATTAAATCTCCTTTAGTCTTACCATTACTTAAGGGCTAATCATAGAACAACTTTCTCTCTGTAGGATCGACTCTGACTTACCCTACTACTTAGTTAGGAGGATTAGTTAGGTTATTTATTTTTATTAGGTGCGCGACACGCCTATCAACTAGACTTAACAAGTCATCTTATGTTCATTTCAGGGTTAGATGTTGTTCATAGTGCTCTGACTAAAGTTCATTTAGAGTGATCATATGTTCATCATTATTTTTGTTATATTTCCAATATTTTCCCTTATAATGATGTTCATTTATGGTTCTATGAAGTTCATTTATGCCTCAATGATGTTCATTTATGCCTCAATGATGTTCATACATGGCTTAAATAATGGTTCTTTAAAGAACTTTATAAATTAAAAACAATTGCTAGATTCAATAAGTCTTTCTATGTTTAAAATAAGGTTAAGTGTTGTTCATAGTGATGTGACTAAAGTTCATTCGAAGTGATCATATGTTCATTATAATGATCATATTGACTTAAATATTTTAATTATACCTAAATGTTTTACTCTCTAATAGAATTATATGTTCATTTATGCCTCAATGATGTTCATACATGGCTCAAATTATAATGTTCAATCATTTACTGATGGTTCTTTAAAGAACTTTATAAATTTAAAACAATTACTAGATTCAAGAAGTCTTTCTATGTTTAAAATAAGGTTAAGTGTTGTTCATAGTGCTCTGATTAAAGTTCATTTAGAGTGATCATATGTTCATTCTTATTTTTGTTATATTTCTAAATATTTTCCTCTCTAATAATGTACATTTATTGCTCAATGATGTTCATTTATGGCTCAATAATGTTCATTCATGACTCAATAATGTTCATACATTTATCCATGGTTCTTTAAAGAACCGTATAAATTTTAAAACACTTCTAGACTTAACAAGTCATCTTATGTTCATTTCAGGGTTAGATGTTATTCATAGTGCTCTGACTAAAGTTCATTTAGAGTGATCATATGTTCATCATTATTTATGTTTTATTTCCAATATTTTCCCCTATAATGATGTTCATTTATGGTTCTATGATGTTCATTTATGCCTCAATGATGTTCATACATGGCTCAAATAATGTTTATTCATTTATTGATGGGTCATAATAATAATCAATTGACTAAAATATTTTTATTATACCTAAATGTTTAACTCTCTAATAGAATTCTATGTTCATACATAGCTCAAATAATAATGTTCAATCATTTATTGATGGTTCTTTAAAGAACTTTATAAATTAAAAACAATTACTAGATTCAATAAGTCTTTCTATGTTTAAAATAAGGTTAAGAATTGTTCATAGTGCTCTGATTAAAGTTCATTCGAAGTGATCATATGTTCATCCTTATTTTTGTTATATTTCTAAATATTTTTCTCTCTAATGATGTATTTTTATTGCTCAATGATGTTCATTTATGGCTCAATGATGTTCATTTATGACTCAATAATGCTCATACATTTACCCGTGGCTCTTTAAAGAACCGTATAAATTTCAAAACACTACTAGACTTAACAAGTCATCTTATGTTCATTTCAGGGTTAGATGTTGTTCATAATGCTCTGACTAAAGTTCATTTAGAGTGATCATATGTTCATCATTATGTTTGTTATATTTCCAATATTTTCCCCTATAATGATGTTCATTTATGGTTCTATGATGTTCATTTATGCCTCAATGATGTTCATACGGCTTAAATAATGTTCAATCATTTATTAATGGTTCTTTAAAGAACTTTATAAATTAAAAACAATTGCTAGATTCAATAAGTCTTTCTATGTTTGAAATAAGGTTAAGTGTTGTTCATAGTGATGTGACTAAAGTTCATTCGAAGTGATCATATGTTCATTATAATGATCATATTGACTTAAATATTTTAATTATACCTAAATGGTTTACTCTCTAATAGAATTATATGTTCATTTATGCCTCAATGATGTTCATACATGGCTCAAATTATAATGTTCAATCATTTATTGATGGTTCTTTAAAGAACTTTATAAATTTAAAACAATTACTAGATTCAATAATGCTTTTTTTGTCTTTCAAACTTCTTCCTTCTTTAATTTTTTTTTGGTAAAAGGTGCTTCAATAATCTTTATTCACGAATTTTGGCTGGTATATCTCAATAATCTTCGATCTAGAACTATTTGTGCCATATTTAATTTAGGAAACTAGCTTATAGACCTGCTCGATATGAGGGATTTATGTCTATGTTTTTGCCTTTTTCTTTTTTATTATAAATTTGGCAAATGAAAATAAGGGATGGTGAGAATGTTACTAATCATGATATTGATGACCGGATGGTGAGAAACTGAGAATTGTGGTAAATGAAACAGGTCATTATGCCCAAAAAAAAATTATGACTAGTTTTTAGGCTTATGGCGATTCACAAGTTATTGCATGTAAAATTGTTGATGGCTCATGGCTCATGGTTATATAGATTATGTAAAACTTAGGTCTAAGAGACTAGGACTCTAGGTCTTTGTATGGCGATGCCACAAGTTATTGCCTATAACAATTTAGTCACTTGTTATGACTCATAAGTAGTACAAATAATATAATCATCAAACAATCATAAACTTTCATTTTTATCTTAGGATTAGATAAGGTGATCAACAACAACTTAACAACCCAAGATTAATTCCAACTTTAATTTATAACCTTCCTTTATTTGTTGAACCAAGTCAACAACCAACCAACCTTTCAAAGGTATAATAATTCAACTTACCAAATAAGACCCTCGGTCCTTATAAAGTAATTAAATAACCAAAAGGGAACAACATGATTCAATCATGATCCAAACTAATATATATATTAATCCCTCATATGAATTAATACAATAAAGTTCTCAAATCCCATATGCTTGCATCAATCTTCCATACAAATATAATATAAACATCATAACCAACATGTTTCACACAACGGCACAAAACATGCAACTCCAACTTAATAGAAATCACATATGAACTAAAAATAGTTTCCTATAGATGATACTACATAATTCTCATCCATAGAATCATGATACTAATCCAATCAACACATAGGTATGTACGTACCTTGTGTAGACAAATTGAGAGGCCACTATCACAACCTTAAAAGTCGCCAAAAGAAATTCTCCGCCTAAAACAACAAATAAAAATCCACAATCAATCCCTTATAAATTTACAGCAATAATAAAATATTTCAAACCCTTCTTGAAAGTGTTTAAAAACCTTTCCCATCATTAAAACTTGATTATTAAAACCTCCTAGTAAAGACTACTACTACACTAGTTGTTAAAAACTCTCAAAAACCCATGTTTAAATCATAAAACTCCATCATCAACACTCTATTTAAATTTCCAGCAACATATAACATATTAAAACTCTTTTTAAACATATTTAAAATCATAGGAATAATCAATTTCATAAAGTATAATATACTACTATGATTTTCCAACCATTAAAACTCTAAAAATTCATGCTTTGATAATTAAAAATCCAATTCAAACATAATAAGTAAATCTGAATTTTATTTCTTCAATACATAAACGGTTTTTTCACCAGGTACCCCTGAGGTTTCACAATATTCACCTGGTACCCACGCGTTTTCAATAATTCACCTGGTGCCTTTTGAAAAATCACCAGAATACCCTTAATGACTAACGGACGTCAACTCCGTTAGTCATTAGGGCTAAATCAATGAAATTAACCCCTAACTAACCTAATTAATAATAATTAATCCTAATTAACAATAATTAAACCTAATTAATACTTTTACACCCTAATTAACCCATCTCTCTCCCTAACCCCTAACCTCACCACCCTCCCACCACCCCACCACCCACTCCCCCCCCTCCCCACCACCCCCGGCCCCCTTTCCCAGCCCCCCCCCCCCTACCCCAGCCAGCCTCCCTCGCCCACCCCGCGCAACCCCTCCCCCCCCCACCCCCACCCCCACCCCTGCGCGGCCCCTCCCCCCACCCCGCCCCTTCCCCCTAACCCCCTCCCCCTCCCTTCCCCTGACCCCTCTTCCCCTTCCCCCGAACCCTTAAAAAATTCGAAATTCGAAGGGGAGGGAGATTGTGTTTTAAAAATGCGGGTTACGGGAGTGCGGGGGAGGGAGGGAGGGTTGCGGGGGGAAGGGGGAAGGGGGAGGGAGGGGGGCTGGGGGGAGGAAAGGGGAGGCCGCAGGGGAAGGGGGAAGGAGGGGCATGAGGAGGGAATGGGGGGTGGTGGGGAGGGGGGTTGTTGGGATGGTGTTTGCGGGGGTGGAGGGAGGGGCCGCTGGGGTGGGGGAGGGGTAGGGGTGGTGGGAGGGTGGGGGAGGGGGTGGGGGAAGGGCGGGGGGTGGTGGGAGGGTTAGGGTTTAGGGAACGGGTAGGGTTAAAAGTTAGGGTTTAATTAGGTTAATTAAGTTTTTTTAGGGTCATAGTTAACGGAAAGTTGACAGTAGGGTCACGTCAGGAATTTTTCAAAACCTTAGGGGCACCAGGTGAATTATTGAAAACGAGAGGGTACCAGGTGAATATTGTGAAACCTTAGAGGTACCTGGTGAAAAAACCGATACATAAATTATATAAACTTAGATTCACAATTAAATCATCAAACTATAACTTTTAAACAAAATTTTATTAAAACAAACCTTAAAAACATAAACTTTGCATTAAAATAATACTTGAGGAGGATGAAATTAACCAAATCAAGAAGAGGAGAAAGGAAGGACCGGCGGCCAAGGTGGCAGCACAGCGGCGACGAGGCTGGTGGTCAGCCGGCGAGGAAGCAGTGAACGGCGAGGAAGCAGCGACCGACGAGGAAGAGGAGGAGAAAACGTGAAAGAGAAGAAAGAAGAGGAAAAGAAAAGAGAGAGAAAATAATAGGAGGGGGCCGAAATTCTTGGGAGGAGGAGAGAGAAAATAAGTTGTGTGGGAAATATTTGGGGTTTTGGGGGTTTATATAGGTTCCCCTTGTGGGCTGAGGAAAAGGTGATTGAGCTCAAACTAGAGTTTAATGATTAATGAATTTAGTGTTTGGGTTCCTCATACCCAATTAGGAATCCTTTTCCAAATCCAAAAAGTGTTTTAAGCTTTTCAAATATTTTTCAAAGCATGACTAACAAAATATTTAACTTCTTTAAATCATTCAAAAAATTCATTTGACTTTCAAAAAGTCAACCTTTGAAGAAATAAATAATTTAATTACTAAAATATATTTAAATATAAATAACTATACATTATAATATATTTATAAAATTCATAATTTTACGGGGGATTACAACACTACAACGTCAATACAAATAACAAACTAAGAAAAACATACGATTTCGATGGGGAGATCACACATTTGTCCATTGACGATTTGCGAATAATTCTTTTTAATCTTGCAAGTTATTTCAAATTAGTTGGAAAAAAACTAGCAACTCTTAAGTTCGAATGAATGTTCAATTGTAGTATTGATAATTACATGTTTTAGAAAAAAATACAATAAAAATGATACATGAATAATTTAAGTCTGTATTGTATGGTATAAATTTTGAAATAATTATTAAATAATCAGTACATGTTTGTAACAAAAATAGGCTTTATAAAATAAAAATCAATTTCGAATACAATAACAATGTCACAAGAATCAAACTAAAAAAGAAATTACATTAATTTGCCAAAACAAATAGTGAAATTGAAAACCGATGAAAACGATTGATTTTCTTTTAATTGTCCGTGGAATAAAATATAAAAACCGGATCTGAATTTTGAAAAAAAAAAATAGTATTTCATAATTAAAAAAAAGTGTATAAAAATAACTTTTCGATAGTAATTTTTCGAAATATAAATGTAATATTATAAACCATTAGTACAAAACTGAAATTTCTTATGAATAATTAAAAACCCAGAAGCAAAAGGTCTTTTACGCAATAAATTATAATTAAATTTAATTACTTTGCATACAAAATTTGTCAAAGCAGTAGAAGAAGTCTTGAAAAAAACAAAGGGAAAGTGGATGATTCAAGAACCGACCAGGATCGTAACTGGATTTTTGCAAATTTCAAATTCTGAACTTCAGCCACGAATTTAAAAAAAAAACCATCTTCACAAATAAATGTTCAAACATAATGTAACTGGATCTTTGAGAAATATAGTTGACAATTAAATTTTTGGACGAAATAAGGAACATAAAACGTAAAGAATTACCTTCAAATTTGAGGCCCCCCATTTAATTTGTCAACCAAATAAACCTCATTCCGACAAACGTTCTTCAACATTACCACCCAGATCGAAATGAAAACCCAAAAAGACCCACAAGAACACAGACCAAAATTACCCTAAAAAATAATGGAGCGATGATGGGTTTAATTTTGACACTAGGATTAGCTTATTAATGTGGTGTTTGCTGTGAAAATAACCATTAGATATGATTAAATCTCAATCTTTTTAAGTGAATATGAAAGATAGCGAGGATAAGGAGATGAGTCGTTCTTATTTTTTGAGGGAAGGGAAGATGTAAGGTTGTAGTGGGAAGATGAAAATGTGGAGGATTAGATGAAAAAATACGTGAGATTCATCATTCGTATGGGTAATGTGAGGTGGATAGTTATACAGGTAGGTGGGATTGATAGACATATGGGTAGGTGGGAAAAATTATGTGGGTTTGTTACTTGAATACAAGTGGCTTTGTGGCTTTGGGCTACAATTTTTTTGACAATTAACAAACAACTAACAATAATCAGTTGCTCAATTAGTTATAAGTACGTGAAACAATAATATTACATAAAATCATCATGAAGTGTTTTTAAATACTATTTGTAAGTATTTCAATCTTTCTTATTCACAAAATGAAGGTGAACTTAGATACGAACTTTCGTTTTTGGTTTGTTTTACTACTGACTAACAATTATGCCCAAAATGTCGTCGCACGCATCGCGTGCATAAAAAGCTAGTATATATATATATATATATATATATATATATGTTATTAGGACTTTTCTAACCTATGTTGTGGCATAAGTTAAGGATTTTAAGATTTCACTAAGAAAACAAGATTCTATTTGGGGACAATAAGGATATATACTAAACATAGAAGGAATCATGTAAGATTTTTTTAGTTTAATTGGATTTTAAAATGAAAACTTTTTGTATAATGAAACCTTATATAGGAATTTTGATGCTTCAAATCTATGCCTTCAAACAAAGCATATGGGTGTAGCCTGGGTTTTAAATCAGCCAAATGATGGTGCGTTTAACGGAGGTGGAGCGTTTGGTATGGCCACAGATGCCCTTCAAGCAGAAGCTCAAGCATGCCTTCAAGGATTGAAATGGGCTTATAAAATGCAGTTTTCTCACATCACCTTACACACAGATGCTACTAACCTTGTGTGTATGTTGCAGGTGCCACATGCCACTTATATCAACCTTTTCTGGACTTTGAAGGAAATTAAGTTCTGGGCTTTCAAGTTCTTGTGGTGTATGGTTATCAAAGTTAACGGGTCCCAAGTTGAAGATGCACACAAGCTAGCTAAACAGTGCGCTCTAACAATGTTTTCCCTTACTATTTATTAGTTAGGGTTTCCTCTCTTGTCAAAAAAAAAAATATATACCTTGTGGTATAGGTTAGAAAAACCCATATAATTATGTACAATAGCGTAGCCAGGATTTTCGATAAGGAGTGGCATGATTTTGCGATAGCATTGAATACCAAAAAAGAAAAAACATGCCTACTAAATCCAAAAATAAACCGATTCACATTACGTTAATAATAGAAAATTACAATGTCGCATGGCGACTGATCTTATCTTGCCCGAAAAAAGGGTGAATTAGTATTGCTCACTATATGTTTCTTTTAACGGTTTAAAAGAGTCGATATAAAATAATATATCAATAACGTTTATTATGTGGGAGTTTTGATAATAAGAAACCACTTTTTTTTTAAAAAAAAATCAACTATGGCAATACTCCTCACGCCATAAAAAAGCCACTCACACAAATTTGCAACCGTTTGGTAGCTAATATCACATTTGGACCGCTAGTGGTAGCTAAATTCGAATTTGCCATTGACAACGATTTCCTTGATGAAATTTGTGATCGCTAAGCGGTAGCAAATATGAATACTTGATAAGTGACATTTATGTCACTTTTAGGGATAGTTTTTAGATCATTTTTGTAATTTATTTAATTTTCATCTATTTTGTATTTCTTCTTTTTATATTTTTGTAGCTTAATTAGTGTTATTTATTAGTTTTTAGCTCTTAATTTCATAATTTACAGATTTCCTTTGTTTTATTAATTTTAGATGTATTACTTTAGTTTTTGTAATTAATTTCTAATTATATTCCCTTTTAGTCACTCTTAATTTTATTTATATATTATCTTTATGTTCTATTTCTCGTCTTTCCCCTCGTATTTGGTTTTCCATGTAGGTAAGCGTATAGCGTATTAGAGCTATGTGTTTGAGTTTCAAAGTTAGAGTTAGTTGTGTGGCTTGATTTGGTGTTATATTGCAAGCTTTAACCTTCACCACACATTACTCTTAACCTACACCACATTAATTCTATCCTACACCACAATACATCACCACCACCATCTTCCCTAACCCAGAACACAACAGCACCATCTCTGCTCCACGCACACTGTCCCAGCCAAGAGGGGAGCGGGCGCTCCTCTGTATAAAAGAGCGGGCGCTCCATGCTAATTCACCCCAAAACAGAAGAGTTCCAGGAAATTTGAGCGACCATGGCGCAACCTCGGAGCGGGCGCTCATCAAACAAACCCATTTACATATCGCACGTGATGTGGTATTACATGGGTATATCATATACTTCATCCGTTCTAAAATAAATGAAACACTTACCATATTAGACCGTTTCAAAATAAATGAAACGTTACTTTATTTGGTATTCACTTCACTCTATCTCTCTCCTCATCATATGTGTCCCTCTTTTTCTTTCTCTCTATATATATCTCTCCTCTCCTAAATCCCAGTGCCAAGTCCCTACGTTTCATTTAAAATAGAAAAGAGGAAGTATGAGATTTCCGCCGTACACCATTATCGAACGGCAAGGTGTTATTTGTGACTTGAAATCTTATGAAATTGGCATATGGCTAAATTTGAATGCACATATCTCTCAATCTATAAATGGTTTTGATGTGATTCAAATTTGAGGTGAAAGCTTGTTCCAAGAGCTTTCCAACTACAGGTCATATGCCCAATTCCGCTGAGAAACGAGAAAGTTATAGCTGTTCTACGAAGCGTTGTCGAACTGGAATTTCGCCCAACCGGGTCGTGCGGATTCCGCCCGATCGGGCGCCCTAGCGAATCACGACCAGGCTGATGTCGCCCGATCGGGCTCGAAACGTCAGCCAACTTGAATTTGATGACCGCCCGATCGGGCGGCTGTTTTTATGCGGCTTTGCGATTTCCGAATTGGATTCTCTTTTAGGGTTTTGTGCGGGGTTCCTTATGTTATAAAAGGCCCCCTTGGTGTTCATTATTAGTGACACAACTTATAAAACACTTTTAGCCTCAAGAATTTAGGACTCCTTATAATTATTCTCTATGTTTTTCTCCATCAGAATGAAGAAGCTCGAATTCCCCACATGTGGACGTAGGTCTATTTTGACCGAACCACGTTAATCTTTGTTTTTTTTTTGTTTCTCTTCTTTATTGCTCTTCTCATCCTTATTATTTCTTTGATTTTGTTCCACATTAATCAAAGTACAACACCTCGTTTCCTAACAAACTAGTATCAGAGCTTGGTTGTTTAAGATCTTAGGTGTTTATAGAACGAGTTTGATTCAATTATATCAATGAAATTCGATATTAAGAAATTTGGTAGGCAAGTAAATTTTGGCCTATGGCAATTGAAGATGAAAGCCATCTTGGTTCAAAGTGGCTGTCACAAGGCTCTTGAAGGTGCATCCAAAAAGCCTTCGGGTATGACGGATGACAAGTGGAAGGAGATCGATTTGAAGGCACTCTCGGCGATTCATTTATGTCTATCTAATGAAGTTTTGAGAGACGTTGCCAAGGAGACGACTGCTTCGGGTTTGTGGTTGAAGTTGGAGTCACTTTATATGACAAAGAGCGTGACCAACCGTCTACTACTCAAATCTAGACTTCATGATCTCAATCTAGAAGAAGGTAAACCGCTTGAGTCTCATGTAGATGAATTCTTCTCATATTCTGGATAACAATATGGTCAAAGTAAAATATGTAAATATTTCAAAAATAATCAAAGTGAAACAAGTAAAAACAAAAAAAAGGAGTGTTATTAGCAATTACTTTTTGTCATTCTAACGGTGAATAAAACATAGATTTAGATAGATGTGCATAATGATTTTTCTTTGCCATGCACTGGATTATGGTCAAATTTGCAACGTATGAGTCATCAGCTTTGATAATAATGGAACAGGTACCAGAAGGGATAGAAGACAATAAGAGAAACATTCATATAGCAAGGACAAGTCCACCAGATGTGTTAAAAGTTTATTATGAACAATTTGAAAAGGACTTTTCGACATTTTTAAGATGTCGCTCAAAAGAAGTAGTGGCTAGAGGCATGATGGTCCTAACAATTTTGGGAAGGAAGCGCTATGAACATTATGTAAAGGAATGGGAACCTCTTGCTAAGGCTCTCAACGATATGGTTCTTGAGGTATTTAATATGGCTTGCCTATCATGACATATGTAGTTTAACTTATAATACTTGTTATTTATTAGTTGCAACATTTTCAACTTTTAGTGTATATAGGAAAATTTGTAAAAAATAAGTCAATCTTTGATGGGTCTATTAAGACTAAGTCCATCTTGTTCTTAACTCAGATTTAGCTGACATTGTACTCACTTCCACTTTAATTAGGTACCATTTAATGTTGACCTACAACACAAGGTCTCCCTACTAATGTGGCAGGTCGATATAGAATTTTTGGTTTTTATAAAAAAAAACCTCTTTATCTCTCCCTCTTCCATGTCTTTTGCTTTCCTTATAAGTTGTCCAATTATTAAAGACACCATGTGCAATGAATATAATTAGAGATGGCAATGGGTAGGATCTGGACAAGGTTCTCTCTAGATCTAGATCCGTTTTTTAGGCAAGGACCCAGATCCTACCCGGATCCATTGGGTAATAAGAATGAGGATCCAGATCCAGATCCGTATGGATCCTACAAATCCGGGTCCTAAACAGATCCAAAATGAATCCTTGCCTACTTTCTTCAAACTACCCTAATTTTCACAATAATTAAAGATTTCAAACAACAAAGTCATCTAATATCAACCAAAAATTACATTTAATTTCTGAAAAATAACCATTGCAATATTTAAAACTATTCAATTATCAAATTGTAGATTAATCAACTATTTCTCAAAAATTAACAATTATCAACCCAATTTTCGCACAAAAATCGCACATTATTTAGAACAATAATTCGAAATTCAAGCAAAAATCCGTTTTTACATGTAATAACTAATACTATAATATTATGATAATATAATATTAAATAATAATATTATAAAAACGGGTAGACGAATCTGGATCCGGGTAATAATTAAGGACCCGATCCAGATCCCTTTTTTTCAAGGAGGATCCAGATCCTACCCGGATCCATAGGGTCCAAAATTTGACGACCCATATCCGTCAAAAATGGATCTGAATCCACGGATCCGGGTAGAGTCCATTACCCACTGCCATCTCTAAATATAATACTGGCCCGTCATTAATATATTAAAAATAAAAAAAAAATAGAAATTGCATAGTATAGGGTTCGATCCCGTGACTTGAAGATTATATACTAAAGTCTTAATCATTAGACCAAGTGATACTTAGTGTTATCATCTCAATGTATAATATTAATAATAAATGAAAATTTTCCTTACCCGGGGCATAGCGAGGGCCTAATAACTAGTTTTGAAATAAAAACTATGCATATGTGATAATTGAGTCCAACACCAACAATGAAAATGTTTAGGCAATAAGTCAAATAATATTTGGGGTCCTAAATTTTCAGGAGTCCTCTATGGTGCACGAGTCCAAATCCTCTAGAGTTTTAATAAAACTCTGCCTGGTAGAGTTGTATCTGAACCAAATATTTTATAATCAAGGGCTCATATTGGTTGGAAGGGGACAATTTGGGGGTGGTTTTGATGAGAAAAAATAGGGGGATTTTGGAAAGATAATATATGAGCCATTGATTTTTTTTATTCAATAGTTGATATTGCTCCAACTCTACCTTGTAGAGTTATTTTAGAACTCTAGAGGATCCAAACACGTGGTGCACATGCTCAACCCCACCCTTGTCTTTCCTCCCTCCTCCACCTCTTTCGTTCTCCTTCCTCTTGCATGTCTTTCTCTCTCATGTGTCTTCCCTTCCCTCACGTGTCATGGTTCATTAAGGTAACTAATATATACATTGATAAGCGATAAATGATCTTTCTCCAAAGTACTAATGCTGAAATAGTGAAATTCATTTGATCATTTATGATTTTGTGCAGGGTTTCATAGAGGAAGAGAAGTTAAACACATTCAACATCCCTCAATACACTCCATCAGCAACAGAATTAGGTTTTATAGTAAGAAAGAAGGATCTTTTACTCTCAATCAAGTTCATCATTCTGAAGTCAGTTGGGAATCAAAAGAACATGATTACTCTAAAAATTCATACACCGCTTTTGATCATTATGACTTTGCTAGATGCATGAGATCCGTGGCAGAGCCCTTACTCGTAAGTCATTTTGGCGAAGATATCATCGAAGAGTTGTTTGAGAGATACAAGGAAATTCTTCATAAATCGACGGCCAAAGAGAAGAATGAGAACATTAATATTACAGTGTGCCTTACACGAAAAGGTTGATCAATCAATCCATAGCTTGACAATTTGCTTCTTTTTTCAGTATTTGTACGTGTTATATTAGTGTTCATGTTGGTGTTGTTAAATAAATGTAATTAATTCTTTTTTATTAATGATGGCATGTAATTGATGTATGATAATCATTTTCTAAAAAAGAAGAATGATCCACTTTTTTTCTTTGTGAAATTTTATCTCTAATTATTTTTTTACAATGTGTATACCTTTGCTTCCTCTCGCACTCACATTCCTTATCCAAATATCTGGCTTTGGGCCCCAATGGTTTTTATCTTCAAGGGGTGCGTTGTAAGCTATTTATTTTGGTTGATTTATGATAAAATTGCAAAATCAGGTGGGGAAGTTGTTAACACTAAAGATCAAACAATCACTTGTATTGTTTCGGGGATTTTGCTACTGAGATACTTCATCCGTTTAGAAATAGTTGCACCATTTCATATTTTCACACTTATTTTCACACTTGTCAATACATGGTTTCAAATATTAATATTTTTAATTGTCAATAAGTAAAACTATAAAAAGTTGTTATTAATAAAATAGACATTGAGACGAATCTGACAAAATCTCATATGATTATGATTTTCCTAAAATATAAATCATCAAAGAAAATCAAAATGTAAAATGTGAATGGTAAATACATCGTAAATTGTGCAACTAACTTTAAATTGGAGGAAGTAGTTTGTATTGGACACTTGCCCAATAAGCTAGGGTATAATCATGGTTGTGGCCCGGGCAAAGACTTTTTTTGTGTGTTTTACGTGAATCTTTAGCACTTTGTCACTTTTTGATGCTTCTCATGGAGGAAATTGGCGATAGAAGACGGAAAAGCAGGATGTTAGTAACTTGATTTGGACAAAGCAGTTGCAAATTTCGTGTGAAACACCAACTATAAGTCCATTTTTTGTGGGTGGTGCGAAGAATGGTATGCTGTTATATGAAGTCTTACACAAGGAACTCCATTCTTATGACATTTAACAACTCTAGATTCAATTTAAATGTCCACTTCAGAACCCTTTGCTTGTATATCTTTTAGGTTAATTTGCTCTGAAATGACCTTGTTTTAGGTGTTATCAGACTTATCACTGGTGTTAGAAAAAAGAGAAATTAACAAGGGTCACAAGATAACAATCTTCTAGGCGTGGATCACTTTCCCAAAAGTAATATTCCGACCCTAATCGTAAAGCACGGGTTCACGGAATTCACCTTCGAGATACAAAGAAGAAACAATAGTGGTCACGCTTACTATGAGCACTATTAAATGAAAATGAGTTTGTGAGATTTTGTAAAGATGATTTCTGATTTTTGATCTTTAGAGTTTGTATGCAAAAAGAGAGAAGTTGTTTTCTCAACCCCCTTCATCATATGAGAACCCTCATATATATAACAATGCTACAATGCTTCAGAAAATCCGAAACAATACAATGACAAACCGTCAAAACTACGCGAAACAACGCAAAGAATCAAACAAGTCAGGAGCCTCGTCGCGAGTCGCGACGAGCATCGCGAGTCGCGATCTGGGCAGAACCCAGCAGGTCGCGAGGTGCGATACTGGTCGCGAGTCGCGACCAGTTCCCTGCCTTCCCAGCATACGCTGCTGCTCTACCGTCGCGAGGTGCGACCATGATCGCGAGTCGCGATCATCACCATTACCTTGCCCTTGATTCAGCGTCGTGTGTTCATCATTACGTTCTTGATGAAACGCAAATACATATAGCATATTATTTTATATATTATTCGAGTAACAACACCATTACCAAGTAACTCAAACAATATATCATGAAGTTAACTAACCTTATACTCTAAATCTCCAACAATCCTCCCCCATTTAGAGTATACAAAAATAGTTATCGCACAAAACATCATCAAAACAAAACAACCTCATGCATAAATGAAAGTGTACAAAGACTTGAACTTCTACTTAGTATAATACACATTCCAAGCATTCGTATCCAAATGGTGTCGATAAACGATTGAACCACTAGCAACACATAATGAAAACTTGAAGATATTACACACACAAGATTAACTACTCATTTTCAATATATACTTGACACTAATTAGCCATGTGTCCATATCAATTCATAAGTGCATCAAAGCTATGCCTCACTAGCTCCTTGAAGCGGCCAAACTTCGCACTTACATAGGTAGATCTCTTAGAAAAGCATGCTCTCGTGACAAAGCACAATGTCAAGAGATCTATTAAGATTAAACAACCTCTTATAACATCACGAGATTTAAAGAACTTTACCTTGGATGATTATACAAGTTCTTTCAATCAACAAATAAGGAAATTAATCTTATTGAACTCAAGACCCAACGTCTTATTGGGCGTTAAGTTAAGATTCCCTTACTCGTGATTTCCAAAAGGCACCAATCCTAAACCGATTGCCATCCTCTTTACCGTATCTCTAGCTAGCGCCTTAGTGAAACAATCCGCTAGATTATACGTAGTTCTCACATAGTCAACAATGATAGAACTATCTTTGATAAGTCCTTGGACATAACTATGTCTCACACCAATGTGCCTTGACTTACCATTATACACTTGACTATAAGCTCTTGCTAATGCTTTGCATCACTATCACAATGTATAGCAATAGGTGATATTGGTTTTGGCAACAAAGGTATCTCAAACATGAGATTCCTTAACCACTCGGCTTCTTTGCTTGCCGATGACGAGCTATAAACTCCGATGTCATTGAAGAATCCGCAATGCAAGTTTGTTTCTTGGAAGCCCAAGATATTGCACCTCCCCCAAGGAGGAATGCCCATCCACTCGTGGAGGAATGATCTTCTCTATTAGAGATCCAACTTGCATCCGAATATCCTTCTAAAACCGAAGGATATCCACTATAGGACAAACCATAGTCCATGGTTTTCCTCAAATACTTTAACACTCGACGAATAGCTTGCCAATGTTCCATACTAGGATTACTAGTATACCTACTTAATTTCCCCACCGCAAATGCGATATCCGGCCTAGTACTCGTCATAGCATACATCAAACAACCTATAACCCTCGCATACTCAAGTTGAGACACGGCATTGCCATCATTTGGCAATAATTTTTCACTGGGGTCCATAGGAGTTGAAACAAGAGAGCAATCACTAACATTAAACTTCTTGAGCACTTTCTCGATATAATGAGATTGTGACAAGATCAATTTTCCATTGTCTCTCTTAATTCTTATACCTAAGATGACATCCGCCTCTCCCAAATCTTTCATGGAGAATTGTGAAGATAGAAAAGATTTTGTACACTCAACTTGTGACAAATCCGTTCCAAATATCAACATGTCATCTACATATAGACAAATCATGACACCATTACCGTTGTCATCAAATTTGCTATAAACACACTTGTCTGAATTATTCAATTTGAAACCATTAGACAACACAACCTCATCAAACTTTTGATGCCATTGCTTAGGTGCTTGTTTTAGCCCATACAAAGATCTAATCAACTTGCATACTTTATGCTCTTGACCTTTCACGACAAACCCTTCCGGTTGTCGCATGTAAACCTCTTCCTCTAGTTCTCCATTCAAGAACGCCGTCTTGACATCCATTTGATGGATCACAAGCTTATGAATAGCCGCAAGAGCTATTAATAACCTTATAGTGGAGATTCTAGCAACGGGTGCATATGTATCGAAATAATCAATACCCGGTTTTTGTGAGAAACCTTGAGCCACCAAACGGGCTTTGAACTTATCAATAGTTCCATCTACTTTCATTTTCTTTTTGAAAATCCATTTACACCCTATTGGTTTACACTTAGGAGGTAAATCGAATAAAACCCAAGTGTTATTTCCCATGATGGAATCCATCTCATCATCAATTGCCTCTTTCCAAAAAGCGGCATCTTGAGACCTCATAGCCTCATTAAACGTTAAAGGATCCTCTTCCACATTAAATATATATGGAAACTTAGTCACAATGGAACTCCTTGATCCTTCAACCAAATATACATGAAAGTCCCGGGCCGAAAGATTTCTCTTTTCTCGCCCTTTTACTTCTCCTAGGTTGTGATGATGTTGATGCAACATTCTCATCGGGAGTTTGTTCATCAACTTCTTGATCAATGTTAGTTTGATCAAGTCCAATTCCTTGATCAATGTTAATTTGATCAATTGCTTGAATATTGGTATTGGGAGTAATATCCTTTGGTCTAGGAATTGATGAATATCGATTTTCATCAAAAATTGCATCTCTTGACTCCACAATAGTGTGAATTGACCAAAAGTCATTTTGTTCTATAACATAGAACCTATAGGATTTGCTATGAAGAGCATACCCTATAAAGATGCACTCAACTCCCCTTTCACCCAACTTTTTACGTTTGGGTTCCGGCACTTTTACAATTGCACGACATCCCCAAACCTTGAGATAACTCAAGTTTGGTTTTCTTTTTATACCAAAGTTCATATGGGGTAACCTCGTTCTTTTTCATTGGAACTCGGTTTAAAATATGACAAGTGTTAACATAGCTTCACCCCAAAAACCATCACTTAAACCCGAATAGGATAACATAGAATTTACCATTTCTTGCAAAGTTCTATTCTTTCTTTCGGCTATACCATTTTGTTGTGGTGTATAAGCCGCTGTAGTTTCATGTATAATGCCTATAGATTGAAAATAACTCGGATCATAGAATTCACCACCCCTATCGCTTCTAAATCGTTTAACTTTGTCACTTAGTTGTAATTCAACTTCGGTTTATAGATCTTAAACTTATCAAGGGCTTCATCCTTAGTAAATAACAAGTATACATAACAAAACCGAGAGTAATCATCAATAAAAGTTATCATGTATTTCTTGTTCCCCAAGGAAGGAGTGCTATGAAAATCACATAAATCACTATGCACCAAATCAAGCAATGAAGTATCTTTTTCCACATTGTTTGGAAAAGAATTTCTAGTTATCTTTGTTAACATGCATGTTCTACACTTCTCTATACTTGGATCAAAAAAGGGAATCAAATCATGCTTAGACATGGAATACAACTTTTTATAGTTAACATGACCAAGTCTATTATGCCATAGAGAAGAATTGTCATTAACAACAAAGCAAGTATCTTTCAAAGCATTCAAAATACTTAGTTTGAACATACTATTACAAAGATAACCAAGTCCTACAAATGTACCACCCTTAGACAATATGAATTTATCGGCTTCAAACACCATCTTAAAACCTAACCGATCCAAGGTAGCACCGGAGACTAAATTTCTCCTAAGTTCCGGAGCATACAATACATCTCTTAAAATAAGAGGCTTTCCGGAACTAAACACTAATTCTACTTGTCCTACACCTAGAACTTTAGCCGTAGAATCATTGCCCATGTAAAGAACTTCTCCATTCTCAACCTCTTTGAAAGTCTTGAATAGAGACCGCTCCTTGCATACATGTCTTGATACTCCCGAATCGATCCACCATGAACAATCATCCCGTACACAAAAGATTTCGAAATCATACACACAAAATTCGGATTTGAATTAAGTGAAACTTGTGTACACATACCTTGCTTGGTATGGGTTTGGCTAGACTCGCCATTCCCACCATTCTTTTTGTTCATCTTCTTCTTCCAAATGGTGCAATCCTTCTTAAAATGACCAGGAGCTTTCCACATTCCCAACAACCTCGTTGAGCACCTCCACCAAACTTAGGCTTCTTGCCATAATTGCCTTTGGTGAAATTGTTAGCCCTCTTCTTAGGATTAGAAGACTCCTTTGATTTACCATCCTCCACCATGTTAACGGTGGAAGAATTAGGATTGACATCCTTTTGTCCATCTTGGACCCGAATGCCCTCTTCAATCCGAAGATGAGCACCCAATTGTTCAACATTCATATCGTCTTTCTTATGCTTAAGGAAATTTCTAACATCCTTCCAACCGGGTGGTAATTTATCAATTATAGAGGAAACAACAAAGGTTTCATCCATCACAATGTTGTGTTGCTTAAAATTCCCTAAGATTCTTTGAATTTCATGGAATTGCTCCATTACCGACCTAGAGTCTACCATTTTAAAAGCATTGAAATTACTAACAAGAAATTTCTTACTAGAAGCATCTTCGGCCATGTATTTACTTTCTAGTTCTTCCCAAAGAATCTTAGCGGATTCAACAAATTGATAAATATCAAACAAAGCATCGGACATACCGTTAAGGATGTGGCCACGACATATATAGTCATCATTCTCCCATTTGCTCCTCCTCCGAATTTCTTCAACAGTTTCATTTTCCCCTTCCTCGGGTTTGGGAGTGCTCAAAACATACGCCACACTTAACGAAGTGAGAAGGAAATGCATCTTCTTCTGCCATCTTCTAAATCCAACACCTTCGAACTTGTCAAGTTTGTGAAAATTTGCAGACATTTCACGAATTGAAGTCATCTTGCTATAATATTACTTTTGGATTGTTAGAAAAAAGAGAAATTAACAAGGGTCACAAGATAACAATCTTCTAGGCGTGGATCACTTTCCCAAAAGTAATATTCCGACCCTAATCGTAAAGCATGGGTTCACGGAATTCACCTTCGAGATACAAAGAAGAAACAATAGTGGTCACGCTTACTATGAGCACTATTAAATGAAAATGAGTTTGTGAGATTTTGTAAAGATGATTTCTGATTTTTGATCTTTAGAGTTTGTATGCAAAAAGAGAGAAGTTGTTTTCTCAACCCCCTTCATCATATGAGAACCCTCATATATATAACAATGCTACAATGCTTCAGAAAATCCGAAACAATACAATGACAAACCGTCAAAACTACGCGAAACAACGCAAAGAATCAAACAAGTCAGGAGCCTCGTCGCGAGTCGCGATCTGGGCAGAACCCAGCAGGTCGCGAGGTGCGATACTGGTCGCGAGTCGCGACCCGGTTCCTCGCCTTCCCAAAGCATACGCTGCTTGCTCTACCGTCGCGAGGTGCGACCATGATCGCGAGTCGCGATCATCACCATTACCTTGCCCTTGATTCAGCGTCGTGTGTTCATCATTACGTTCTTGATGAAACGCAAATACATATAGCATATTATTTTATATATTATTCGAGTAACAACACCATTACCAAGTAACTCAAACAATATATCATGAAGTTAACTAACCTTATACTCTAAATCTCCAACAACTGGTTCTTATGATTGGTTGTTTGATATCGATTGGTGACTAATGAAGTAAACCATAATTGAAGTCGTTTTAGATACTGTTGCCCTAACCAATAAATATTGTTTTCACTTTATAGCATTCTCTATTCTACTTGTGATTGAGTTTCTCTCGTTATTTGATTGATTGCATTTATAGACATAAGATTTCCACTGAAAATTTTCAATGATCCTAAAAAGGAAAGCCTTTCAGTTCGACTGGCCAGTGGCCACTGCTAACCTCCACATGAAAGCCTTGTATTCCATCACTCAATCCACTTTATATCCCTCTGACTTCTTCCAGAATTTTGATCATGACATATAGCTAGTGAAAGAACCTAGAGTTGTAAGTTGTAACAAGACGTAATTATTAATAATAATTCGTCCGAGTTAGTTAATCGAATCGTTAATATTGGAAGATTACAATTAGCCATATCACGAAACACAACAATTAGTTATTACCAATCACGATCATGTTTTTGAGAAAATGATTAGCAAATGGTTAAACTCCTAATTACGTACAATGATTAGACTTGTACTTTATATTGTTGGACTGATAGGGCTGCTTAGAAAAGTCGAGTCGAGTCCGGCCCGAACTGTGGTCTGCTCGACTTGTGTTCGTTTAAGTATATTCGAGCTCGAGCCGAGCTTGAAGCTTAACGAGCCGAACTTTGTTCAAGCCGAGCTTTGACCAAATTTAAACGAGGCAAGCTCAAACTGTTCACCAACAAACTTGACTCTTTATCACCCCTAGTTTTTACATGTTTTCTTTGTTTTTCCTTTTTTAATATTTGAGATTTATAGGTTTTCTTTTAGAGAATGAAACTATTAACTTATTATTGTGTGATATCTAAGTTAATATATCTATGTATATATGTAAATATATTATTTTTCTATATAAAAGTACAATCAAGCCTGTTCACGAGCTTTTGAGTAGAGTTTTGCTTTCATTCAGCTCAGTCGTTAAAGTCTCGAGCCAAGATCGAATCCAAGTCGAGCTACCACGGCCAGAACACTGACCGATCCGATCCCGAACCTGCTCACGAACGCGCTGCGCCATTAACACCCTGGAAATCTTTTAGTCTTTTACTATCCATTTCATCTTTTCTTGAGACTAAACCATGTGGAGCATTAAGTGATTCATATTTAATTTAGGTGAAGTCTTTTCCTATTGTTTGAATATTAGTGATGACATATTTGATATAACTTGTTTTTCACTTAGTATAATGCATTTTCCCCTTTTTTCAGGGGGGTGGAGAGTACGTAGTTGAAGCCTAGAAATTAAAACCATTGAATATTAGTGATGTCATATTCTGATAACAACTTGTGTGGTTTCCACTGTTTGAATGTCACAGTGATGATATATTTTGATAACGACTTGTTTGGTTTCAATTGTTTGAATATTAGTGATGACATATTTTGATAACAACGTTTAGTTTCTAAAAGAAAAAAGGTGAGAAATGACTTGTTATTTTTTTTTTGGTAGAGTGTGAAAGTAAGTTTTTATTCAAATTATTGATTATGATGGGCTCCGACCACCTTATTAAAATGTTTTTGTGTTGCACCTTAAAAGACAATATTTAGAATTTTAGATGATAACAAATGTGTGGTAACAGCTGCTGAAAACAAAACGGAGTAAGTGGAAACACATGCTTCTGCATAGGATTTTACTTGTGGTGCCGAATGCTGGAGTAATAATGTCCTCAACTCCTTAATTCAAGGCAAGAAACGTCGAATAAATAATTAATGAACCATTCACAAGGGGAAACCTCAATCAGTCCGAGATGTGAAATTGATTTTGAATCAGATATTCGATATTCGAAATAGCTAGTACTTCCTCCGGTCTTTATTAGTTTACCCATTTATTTTGCACAGAGTTTTGGGAGAAATAATGTTGTGGGACATAGAAAGAAAGATAAACTATTATTTTATATTAAAGTTGAATGTATATGTGATGGAAAGTTAGTGGTCCCACTCCAAAAATAGAAACAAAAGAAATGGGTAAACTAATAAGGGACATCCCAAAAAGGAACACGGGTAAACTAATAAAGACCGGAGGGAGTATTAGATATTTATACTCGATCCGAAATTTTCAAATCTTTGAAATCATAATTTTTTTGGAAATCGGACCGAATACAATAGATACCCGATACCAATTCTTTTTGTATCTAATAGAAATAAAAATGTAATTAGATTTTTTTTTCAAAAGAAAGTTGAAGTAAATAGTGGTTGTTTGGTACATACAAGAATTTAATTGCCGTGGGAGGTTACAATACATGGGAAGTTAATTCCCTCGTGTAATTCCTAGGAATTTACTAAAATTGTTTGGTTGACATCAAGGAATTTGAAATTTCCAGGAATTTTGAATGACCATGGGGGGAGCGGGTCAATAAATTCCCACGTTTTGTGGGAATTACAAATTCCCATGAATTTTCAATTCCCCCATTTTTCTTACTTCCTACTAACCAAACAGTTTAGAAATTCCTAGGAATTCCCATTGCATGTGTTTCTTCCCGGATACCAAACGACCATGAAATATATACTCATTATTTCAGATATTAGATTCAGTATCAAATATATATCTGATATCCATTATTTGTTCATATTTCGGATATCCAAAAATTAATATCCGAATTGATATTTGATATTCGAAATTTCGAATCTAATATCCGATCCAAAATATTTTTTTCGAATCGAATATCATAAAAAAAAGACCGGGTCGAAATCGAATTATTGGATATTCGGATATTCATATAGTTTTGCTCAGCCCTAGCGATAGGTATCTTCTCATGAGAGACTTTATAATCTATTATATACTTCATCAATTTTTTTTACTTGCAACCTTTGACTTTTTACACCATTCATACACTTATTTTGACCGAAAATTTATATATAGTACAAATTTAAGAATGTAATAAGGTGTTGTTGGATTTATCTCAATATATATTTACAAGATTTCAACTTTTATAAGTTTCATAAATATATAATTAGATATATTAATGGTCAAAGTTGTATATCTACAAGCGTGAAAATCGTTGCAAGTAAAAAAAAAAAAGTTAATTGGTAATACTTAAATCTGTTTGAATGTATTGTAAAAGCAGAAAGTTGGTAGTTAGAGTACTAGTTAGATAGGATTTGGGTAAAAATTGATCTTTTTTCCCAATACCAATTGAAAGAAGTTTTGAGTACGAGTAGCGTTATGGTAGATAAAAATAATTGCCCAAACAATTATTGAGCCTAGTAAATAGATACTCTTTCTCAACTCTCAAGTAAATATTATAAATATTTGATATTATAAATTTACCCATTTAGACGAATCTAGATCACATACACATGAGTATATCTTTATTCATAAAAAAATCAAATTTGATTTTCCAAAATGGAAATGTAACCATTAAAAAGAAACGGAGTGAGTATAAAGATAACGAATCAGCAAGGGAGCAACATAACATCTTTGATTGGTCTTGTCTCAACCTCGGTCTTCAAAATTTTACAATGACTAAAGAAAGTGACTCATGGAATGATCAAAAGCAAAGAATCACATGTTCCACATCTAATTCCATCAAGTGAATGGGTCGTCATGTTTAAGAGAATTTCGTTTCAGAGTTACTTTCAGTTTAATGGTCCCCGTTAAAACCTTCAATCCATGCAAACAAAAAGCACATGTAAATCTTATGTTTACAGGTTGCAACTCTAAAAGACCACAATATATATTTATCCAACAACCAAAGCTCCTTATTTTCCTGAAAATTAAAATAGCACATGATTTTACTATTAAACTAGACTTGAGATTTTTTTAAAAGTTTATATTGTGGTGTGTACTTGTTAAAAAAAAGGGTCTCTCTTATTTTAAGTCATATTATACTCTCTCTGAAAGACTATAAAATTTGTCTTACATGATTCGATCTCTATCTATTGTAACACGTTTTGCATTGAAACCCTATAAAAGACGAACCATTCACAAGCCATGCTCATTGGAACACGTTTTGCATTGCGAGCGGTTTTAAAGAAAGAGTTTTTGATAAATAAAGAGGCAAGAGAGGGGACACTCATGGCAATGATTGAGGTAACGCAGGTGCTTCGTATGAAGGAGGGGACTGATGAAAACAGTTACGTAAAAACGTCATACATCCAGGTACAATTTCTATACAAAGAACTACTATCATCCTCCTTATCTATTTTTTTGTGTGTAAATGAGCGACTAAGCGCAGTGATATAGACGGGATTCGATCTCTATCTATTGTAATGATATTATTATCTGGAATTGTAATGGGCTTTTTAAGCCCTAACTGGTTAAATTAACTGCTTTTAATCTATGTTGTAAAGGAGTTATATTGCAAGTATATTTTTCTTTTACTAATCACTTTTTAAGCCCTAACTGCTTTTAACTGATTTTAACTATCATAAATGTATGTGTTCAAAGCATTTTATAGAAATTTCAACAGTTTATCTAGAAAACTGAGCATGCCTTGCACAAAATAAGTCAAGTTGCTAGTTGCGACAAACAAGTATCCTTCTAAATAAATCTAGTCCTAGCAGCTTGGGTAGCTAATGCACCTGGCATGCCACTTTACGATAGTCAAGCTCAGCGTTCTATTGCGTCTTCAGCTCTTCTCACGGAGGCTCGAGCATGTCTCCTAGCGCTCACCTGGGCAAAAACAAGCTTGTTTTCGAGCATCCGAATCCTTACGGATTCGAATGTACTTATCCACCTACTATAGTCTTCTCCAATGCGGAACATCTCGATTTAACATACCATATCTGAAATCCGATCTCTGGCGGGCCAATATAATTGGTGCCACATCATTGAGGTCCATCGGGATGAGATCGCCCCAACTCATGATTTGGCTAAGCTTTGCCGTTTATCTGCTTTTCCTTTTATGTATTTTTAATTAGTTTTGTCTCCTTTTGTACGTTTTCGCGTTGTCAAAAAAAAAAATCTAGTCCATTGATTTGAAGTATTGAGACATTTATAATAGAACCACCGTTAAAGTTACTACACTTTTGCAAATCTTATTTGACGTTTAGAAGTAATCAATTACTAAGAAAGGATCGCAATTTCATGCAACAGAAGCAGGTACTGTTGCTGACAAAATCCATAAAAGAAAAGGCCATAAAGGAGTTATATTGCAAGGAAAGGCCAGAAATCTTATGCATAGCAGACTTGGGTTGTTCCTCTGCTGAGCTCAACACCTTGAGTGTTGTCTCTGAGCTCATAGAAACCGTCGAAAAGGCTCGTCGAGAGCTTGGGAATCGGAAACAAGAGTATCAAGTTTATTTGAATGATCTTCCAGGGAATGATTTCAACACAATTTTCAGGTCATTGACAAAGTTTACGGATCATCTAAAGCTGCAAATGGGAGATGGTTTTGGGCATTGTTTTGTGAATGGTGTCCCTGGCTCTTTCTATGGACGGCTTTTTCCAAGCAACCACTTGCATTTTGTCCATTCTTCGTATAGCCTCATGTGGCTATCTCAGGTGATACTTCAACTTCACAGTTCTAAGCTAGATGTATTTCTGGTCATATTCATATCTTAATGATTTTGTTTTGATGAATATATATGTTGTCAATTAACTTGTACTGATATCATATATCGATATACGTGTATATTAAATTTTGATTGGGTCATTTCAATTTTGGTACGAGTGCATGAAGTGATCCTATTTTGAATTCATATCAAATCTGGTTCGAACAATTCATATTAGGTAATTAGAAACATGGTAGGAATAATAAAACTAATGATTGCCTCGGGCTGTGCTCCAAGTCATGAGTCTCATAAGATGCACGAAACAACGCTTATCATTTTAGCAAGGCCGGATTTTGACATGTGCATAAAAAGGTCTATGGCCGTTATATGAAATAATAATGAAATCATGCATTTAGCAACCGCAGGTGCCAGGTTATTGGTTGTGTCCTGAAAATCCGAGATATTGCAATTTAAAGTGCATTTTATGTGAATGGTCACTGTTGATCACTTACCTGCTGCAGCCTGCAGCAGGCAACCTAAGTCATTAGCAACAACAACGAGATATTAAATTTCGTCGCTAGCGAGATTATTCTATTTCTTCATATTTGCTCTTTGTTTTTCATTATCTTAATTTTTTGGATTGCAAAATTTGCTTCATCAATATTATATTATTATTATGAAAGGAAAATATTTTTTAATTTAGCTCTACATTATTTTAGAGATCTTTTTAGATGCGCATGACATTTTAAATGGAAATTTTCCATTTTCCCATCTAACAAAAATTCCTTGTATTTTTTCCTTTATATTTGCGCTTATGAACTCTTTTATCTATTTGAAATATTTCACTTTTTCACCCATACTTCTCTTGTTCATCTTTGAACTTTGTAAATAGCTCTAAATAATTAATTACCATAGATCTACAACACCAACAAAACGAATAAAACAAAGGAAGATCATTCATAAATAGAATAGCATAGTCCTTTGTCGCAAGCAATTTAATTTTTCTTATATCTCTCACTTACAATACAATCATGTTTGGATAACTGCTAAGTCGTGTTTAGTGAAACTCGTAATTCATCACCATGAAGATTCTCATGAACTATATTCCTTTTCAGGATAGATTTACCACGTATTTTCTTCATGAAAGGTGTAGATCTCACAAAATAATGAATTTAGACTCAAGATTCATTTTATTTAATTTGGAGTTATGTGCCAGTAGTTATGCTATCTACAACATGATTATAAATCTAATTTCAAGAATAATTAAAAAAAAATTAACTTATTTAGCAGGTTACAAGTCATCCAAATGTATAATGTTACACATTGGATTATAATCAATTATTGCAACATCTGAGAATTGTCGTTTGATAATGACAAAACAGGTACCAGAGGGGATAGAAGACAACAAGAGAAACATTTACATAGCAAGGACAAGTCCACCAAATGTGCTGAGAGCTTACTATGAACAATTTGAAATGGACTTTTTGAATTTCTTAAAGTGTCGGTCAGAAGAAGTAGTGTTAGGAGGGATGATGGTCCTAACTATTTTGGGAAGGAAAAGCACCGAGCAATATAGTAAGGAATCCAGTTACGAGTGGGAGCTTCTTGCTACCGCTCTCAACGATATGGTGCTTGAGGTATTTGATACCTTTGCTAATCATATTCTTTATGGTTTGATTTATATTAATCAGATCCTAAATCTGAATTCCCTCCCAGCTATTGTAGATATTCAAGTATTAACGCGGACGCAAATTTATTATCTATCTTTATACTGAAATATATTAAAAGGCGTTATTATCGAAAGAACGGTCTGCGTCTTGCACTCTTACCAAACATCTAATACACGGGATTCAAACACATGACCTTCGATATGAAATGTGAGAGTTTAAGACTAATTCACTACATTTTCAATGCTTAATGTTTCAAAGTAAAACATAATAAAGTCTTATAATTATTATATGTAATTATAAAGACATAGCTTATTAATCTCTAACAATTCTCTTATCCTAATTCCACTGAAATTGTTATTTTTATCCCCAGTTTCTTAGAAGTTTTTTAAAACAACTTATCATGCCGTAACGTCCATTTTTTTTAATTTCGCACTAGACATTACGAAAAGCTAATAATAAAATCAATTATGAAAGTTATGAATAATACTATATTTGTTAATTGTGATCGGCCCGGGCATACGCCCGGCCAAACTACTAGTTTATTTTTAAAAAATGAGATTCATATATATTGAAATTTCAACAAGAATTAATAAAAGATACCAGAGCTACTCTATATCATGGATATCTCATATATTATTTAATAAATTATTAATAGATGACACCGGGATAAAATTTATAAGATGATACGAAAAAATAAATAAATCTTAATCTTAATCTTAATCTTAATAAATATATAAAGGAGATACTTTTCTAGAACATAGGGAGCTCCTCAAGATTTCGAGAGCATAGAGCGCGCCACGTAGGATTGTCATGTCATCTATTTTTTTTTTATCTTTTATAAAAACAGAGTTCTACATAGATTTAAATACGTATAAGGAGTTGTGGATAAGGGAAAATTAGATTTTGGTTTTGAATAAATAACATAAATTATTAATTCATGTAAATTGTATATAACTTATGCTACGTAACTCAGAATATTATAATTTTTGTACCATTGAAGAGCGCTCAAAATATGCTTCAAAATAAGATCCATTTACTGTATAGTTTTACAGTTTATGAAAACATATTCATCTTTCATAATCTAAGTCTTTTGCAACTGAACCAAAATTAAGTATTGAACAAAATTCATTAAGAAACTTTGCTTTTACAAGAAAAACAAAGTTACATAGGGATAAAATTATATATATATATTAGAGTCTTGGATGATGAAAAAATTAGAGTTTAATTTTAAAAAGAACAATCTTATAATATTATAGAAAGCGCCACCTAAGCATGCCATATCATTTTCTTTTATTTTTTTTTAAACATAGAGTTTCGAATAGATATAAATACATGGACCTTTAGATAAGTGAAGACTAGAGTTTGATTTTGAATAAACAACCTAAATTACTATACTATGTAAATTGAGTATAACTTTTGCTACATAATTCGAAATATTATAATTTTCATTGGATCGAGAGCGCTCGAAATATAAATTACGTATTATTTTTACTATATTGTTCGAAAAAATATAACTTTTACACAATTGGAACTTGCTTACAAGTATATAAAAATTAAATATTAGGTAAATGTTTTATTTTTAACACATACGTTGGATGATATTATAATAAAGATGTTATAAGAAGAGTATGAATTTAATAATAAGAATTACTCCATGGATTATGGTAAGAATATAGGAATTTTAGAATTATTCAGAGAAATTAGAGTTTGATTTTCAATAAATTATCTAAAACTCAATAATACAATTGAGTATTGTAAATTTTGCTACATACTACAAATAAATACACAATCTCATTATAATTGAATAGAGTTTGAGATTTGCATTAAAATAATAATCATTAATTAAGAATATAATTATATTACTATAAAATATGTCATTGAATAAAAATATAATTAATCTGTAATATCACATAGCCATGAAATGAATATAATTCTAGCTACCACAATAAAAAAACCGTGCATCGCACGGACTTCAAAATCTAGTGATCAATATGAAAAGATAGATATTTGAATAGTCAATTAATCTAAATGGTTGAAATATTATAGAATAGCTTTAATTATATGTTGAATGTAAAATGAAAATAAACCAAAACATTCACCAATTGGTCCAAAAACAATCAACATATGACATGAGAACAAAAATTCGAGTGAAAACAAAAACCTACGTCTAACATTGTAAATAGAAAAATAATGAAAGAAAAAAGCGAAAGTATATAGAATCAATATACAAAGACCATGCTTTCGGATGAACAATATTTGTTCTTTAGATTGTTGTTCTTTTTTGTTAAACTATTGGAAGTTTAGATGAAAATAAAAGGAAATTTAGTGAAGAGACTATCTTTAAAATAAAAATAAAAAACTTAGGGCCCGTTCGGTATTACTGTGGTTTTCTGTTTTTTCGTTTTTTGATTTTCAAAGTCATATGATATATGTCCTATAATGAATAAAAAATTAGTCAAATTTATTGGGGACATGAAGATTTTGAAAACTGACAACTAAAAAGTGAAAACCACTTTTCTCGGTTTCCTCGTTTTTGGTTTTTAGTTTTCAAAAACTCGAAAACAAAACCGAAAACAAAAACGATAACGAACGGGCCCTTAACAAGTAAAGCTGTTTGGTTTTTAATTTTTTGATAAGACAACAGAATGTTAATTAATAGGTGATGAATAATCTTTGATAAGTTATGGCTGGAATTTATTTGATCATGTATAATTTTTTGTAGGGTTACATACATGAAGAGAAGCTAAACACATTCAACATCCCACAATACACTCCATCAGCAGAAGAGTTAAGATTTATGGTGGAGAAAGAAGGATCTTTTACTCTTAATCAAACTCATATTTCTGAAGTAAGCTGGGAATCAAAAGAACATGAGTATTGTAAGATCAATTCATACAAGGCCTTTGATCCTTATGACTTTGTTAAATGTATGAGATCCGTGGCAGAGCCCTTACTCATAAGTCACTTCAGCGAAGATATCATTGAAGAGTTGTTCAAGAGATATAGGGAAATCGTGCAAGCTTCAATGGCCAACGATAAGAATGTGTTCATCAATGTTACTGTGTCCTTGACACGACGACAACGTTGATCGATCAATCGCCCATGGCTTCACGATTGTAGTTCATGGTGGTGTCATTGGAGTACTCGATACTTCTACATGAAATATGAAATTATATTATCTATCTAAAATCCATCAACCATTTATTTTGGATTTCATAATGAAAATCGTGCCTTCTTATTTCTACAAACGCAAAATATACGTAATGCGACATAGCTTGAATAAAAGTAACGAATAATGTTTAACATAGTAAATTTTATTTGTCACAGTATACATTTGAAATCATCAAATATTATTTCCATGCCATATATATATATAATTTAGATAAATAATATAATTTCATTATCGTTATTGTTAGAATTATGTTGTGTACAAAAAATATGACATAAAAGTGTTATATTTTTTTTTGTTATTTAGTGAAATATATCAAGCCAAAAAAATTTACATCCTAAAGCGTCAATGTATCGTAAAAAATCATTTAGGATGAACCACACACAAACACGAAGTACAAAACAAAAGCGGGCTTCAAACAAATCAATCAATATATATCAACTAAAATACTTAGACCCTTATTTTTGACCGTTATTTTTGTCTGATATATATCAACTAAAAGTTATAATATGATGTCGTCATTATCTTTGACGTTGGTTTCTAATTTATATGTCATGAACAAACTCACTTTATCATTTAGAAACAAATTATATCATGCAAAAACTACATTTAGTTGCCCTTAGGTATGTTGTCAAAAATCTCTGTATAGACAATGTTCCTTGTATTGTTTGATGGAGCAGATCCCTGGTTATCAATGAGTATTCGTAGTCCCTCCCTCGAAGTCACCCTTGAAACTGCCACATATAGCTGGTCATGAGTGAATACTGGTTTCGGCAGATTGAAGAATGACATTCTGCGAGTTTGTCCCTGACTCTTGTTTCTTGTCATTGCATAGCATACTTTTACTGGAAATTGCCTCCTTTTGAAAATGAAGGGTAGTTTAGATTCAGTCGGGGACATTATTATCCTTGGTATGTACGTCTTATTACCTCTACATTTCCCGATCATTATTTCTGCTTCTATCACCCAAGTCGATAAATGTGTTACGATTAGTCTTGTTCCATTGCATAAGCCAGCTGTTTGGTTTAGGTTCCTTAGCAGAATAATAGGAGTCCCTACTTTGAGTTGTAACTCGTGATCAGGTATCCCGTTAAACTTCAAGCTGTTGAGGAACTAAACTGGGTAAAGGATCGACATCTTGGTCAGTGACTTCTCCGGAACTTTAGCAAATTGAGTCTGAGCTCAGGTATTTTTTTTTGTTTCCCCCGGAAGGGTATTCATTATATAGGTGTTGATTTCGTCAACCGTTTCATTCTTTGGGGCTAGAATGCACCTCTCACATAAATATGAAGGATCCTTGTATCGAGTCTCTAGAGCTTCATATGCTGCCTCTACAATTTCTTGCATTGCATTTTCCGTAGGATCAATTATTAAATCCTTTGGTATTTCGATCCATGAGGGATCTTCTTCATCATCTAATGTCATCGACCAGTAAGAGACCATCCCCAATTGAAAGTATCCGGTTACTAAATTCTTTGATTTTCTCTGTCCTCGACGCTCTTCTGTTCTAGTCTCATGTTCTTGCTTAGAGTGAAAATCTTGCATCCGTTCCATAGATCTGATTTGCTAATTGTGGCTCGGACAATATATTCTCTTCTCCCTTTCGGCACTATTGCAGTAGGTTAATTGAATCGCTAATTCCTATTGCAGTAGGTTAATTGAATCGCTAATTCCAATCGCATTAGGTTACTTTAATACGTTAGTATGTAGTCAATGTTTCCTTTTATAGGTTACTTTAATATAAAATTTTAAATATAGTATAAATAGATCTTATTTTAAAGTACTTTTTAAACACTTTCCAATGGTACAAAAATTATAATTTTACGAACTATATATTAAAAGTTATAATCAATTTACTATATTTTAATTTTTCATTGTGAACCCAACTCTATTTATTCTTATCCTAAACTCTATTTGTATTTTAATCAATTAAGAACTCTATTTATATTTTCAAACAAATATGACATGACACTTAATGAGCGCGACAAATGGCGTCCACCAATGAGGACGCCAAATGTCGCGGCCTCGTGATCTGGCTTTTGCCAAATGTCGCAGCCTCGTGATATGGCTTTTGCCAAATGTCGCGGCCTCGTGATATCATATAACTAATATATAAAGCAGAGTACAAAAGCCAGCTCACGAGGTCGCGACATTTGGCGTTCTCATTGGACGCCATTTGTCGCGCACATTAAGTGCCATGTCATATTTATTCGAATATAAATAGAGTTCGAAATTGATTAAAATACAAATAGAGTTTAGGATAAGAATAAATAGAGTTGGGTTCACAATGAAAAACTTAAATATACTAAATTGATTATAACTTTTAATATATAGTTCGTAAAATTATAATTTTTATACCATTGGAAAGTGTTTTAAAAGTACTTTAAAATAAGATCCATTTATACTATATTCAAAATTTTATATTAAAGTAACATATAAAAGGAAATATTGAATATACTAACGTATTAAAGTAACCTACTGCAATTGGAATTAGCGATTCAATTAGAATTAGGGTTAAAGTATTAAAGTAACTCATTGCAATTGGAATTAGGGATTCAATTAGAATTAGGGTTGGTCGCGACATTTGGCGTCCTCATTGGACGCCATTTGTCGCGCTCACTAAGTGCCACGTCATATTTTTTTTTTGAATATAAATAGAGTTCTAAATTGATTAAAATACAAATAGAGTTTAGGATAAGAATAAATAGAGTTGGGTTCACAATGAAAAACTTAAATATACTAAATTGATTATAACTTTTAATATATAGTTCATAAAATTATAATTTTTCTACCATTGGAAAGTGTTTAAAAAGTACTTTAAAATTAGATCCATTTATACTATATTTAAAATTTTATATTAAAGTACCATATAAAAGGAAATATTGACTATACTAACGTACTAAAGTAACCTACTGCAATTAGAATTAGCGATTCAATTAGAATTAGGGTTAAAGTATTAAAGTAACCCACTGCAATTGGAATTAGGGATTCAATTAGAATTAGGGTTGGTCGCGACATTTGGCGTCCTCATTGGACGCCATTAGTCGCGCTCACTAAATGCCATGTCATATTTTATTTTTTTTTGAATATAAATATAGTTCTAAATTGATTAAAATACAAATAGAGTTTAGGATAAGAATAAATTGAGTTGGGTTCACAATGAAAAATTTAAATATACTAAATTGATTATAACTTTTAATATATAGTTCGTAAAATTATAATTTTTATACCATTGGAAAGTTGTTTAAAAAGTACTTTAAAATATCCATTTATAATATATTAAATTTTTTATATTAAAGTAACATATAAAAGGAAATATTGACTATACTAACGTACTAAAGTAACCTACTGCAATTAGAATTAGCGATTCAATTAGAATTAGGGTTAAAGTATTAAAGTAACCCACTGCAATTGGAATTAGGGATTCAATTAGAATTAGGGTTGGTCGCGACATTTGGCGTCCTCATTGGACGCCATTAGTCGCGCTCACTAAATGCCATGTCATATTTTTTTTTTGAATATAAATATAGTTCTAAATTGATTAAAATACAAATAGAGTTTAGGATAAGAATAATTTGAGTTGGGTTCACAATGAAAAATTTAAATATACTAAATTGATTATAACTTTTAATATATAGTTCGTAAAATTATAATTTTTATACCATTGGAAAGTTGTTTAAAAAGTACTTTAAAATATCCATTTATAATATATTAAATTTCTTATATTAAAGTAACATATAAAAGGAAATATTGATTATACTAACGTATTAAAGTAACCTACTGCAATTGAAACTAGCGATTCAATTAGAATTAGGGTTAAAGTATTAAAGTAACCCACTGCAATTGGAATTAGGGATTCAATTAGAGTTAGGGTTGGTCGCAACATTTGGCATCCTCATTAGACGCCATTTGTCGCGCTCATTAAGTGTCATATCATATTATTTTTTGAATAGAAATAGAGTTCCAAATTAATTAAAATACAAATAGAATTTATGATAAGAATAAATAGAGTTGGGTTCACAATGAAAAACTTAAATATAGTAAATTGATTATAACTTTTAATATATAGTTCGTAATATTATAATTTTTGTACCATTGGAAAGTGTTTAAAAAGTACTTTAAAATGAGATCCATTTATACTATATTTAAAATTTTATATTAAAGTAACATATAAAATGAAATATTGACTATACAATACTAACGTATTAAAGTAACCTACTGCAATTGGAATTAGCGATTCAATTATAATTAGGGTTAAAGCATTAAAGTAACATCTCGCAATTGAAATTAGGGATTCAATTAGAATTAGAGTTGTTATAACAGATTCAGTTAGAATTAGGGTTTTGAAGACCAATTTTGAGGTTTAATAGAAACAAAGAATTAAGAGAGAGGAAGAAAAGTACCTCTAATTCCATTTACCAAGTTCTTATCTTCAGTTAGAGGTCAAACCTCTTTACTAAAGCAAACAAATTAATAAAATAGAAAGCATGTAAGCATCTCGCATCTACCATTATTAAAAGTTTAAAACAATTAAATGAACCTGCTGCACACTAATGTTGGAAATTCATATTAAATTCATATAGTGAAGTGAGTTTTATACAGATATAGTCAAGGTTGTCAAAATCACAATTCTATTTTAAATCGAAAGGGTCTCTTAGAATCGAATCGTAAAATCGAAAATCGTAAGATTCTACGAATATTGCGGGAATAAGATTCTATGTTAAAACATGTAAACTGTTTACCTGTTTTTCCAGTAGACTACACTAAATATTCAATTTTCGCCGTAATGGTAATCATATGAGATGAGAAATGATACCATCAAGGGAATAAAAGAGGTATAGAAAATACATGTTTCTAAGTCAAAAGCAAATGAAATAATTCAATAAACATATTGCACCAAGAAGAACCGAATAAGATAGAGAAATTTGTGCGTGCGTACGAGATGTGATGGTGAAAATGTGGCAGCTAGGGCTTGAAACAAATGAGATCTTATGGGCCTGGCCCATTTATTTTAATATCCAGCAATAGACTTCAATAGAAGGAGTAAATGCTTAAAATCGGTAATAAATTGCGATTTTACCGATTCTGTACGATTCTATGTCCGATTTTCTTCAATTGTGATTCTATGAACGATTCAAATCGTTTACCCAAGTTAGATCGTAGAATCGTGCGATTTTACGATTTAAATCGCGATTTTGATAACCTTGGATATAGTGAACTTCTATACAATATACTGAATTTTATTAATGGAAAACATATAGTGAAATAATATGCAATATAGTGGAGGTTTTATTTTTAATGTCTTAACATGCAGAAATATGTATGTTGTGTAGTATATCATGACATGTGTTTTAACATATAAAAATATGTAGTTTTTGCATGATAGAGTGAATGTCTGAATCATATAGTGAGTTTCTGCATGATATAGTGAGTGTATAAATAGTATAGTGGATTGTTTAGAAATGATGTAGTCTCTGCATGATATAATATGTTTCTGAATGATATAATGAGTTTCTTCATGACATATAAATTATAAACCAACGTCATAGATAATGACAAAATCATATTATAACTTTTAGTTGTTCTATGTCAGACAAAAATAACGGCCAAAAATAGGGGTGTAAATATTTAAAAACTCTACCTCTTTTTCACGAAAAAGTGAGTTTCTTCATGACATATAAATTAGAAACCAATGTCAAAGATAATGATAAAATCATATTATAAATTTTAGTTGTTCTATGTCAGACAAAAATAATGGCCAAAAATAGGGGTGTAAATATTAAAAAAACTCTACCTCTTCTTCACGAAAAAGCCCGGGCATTTGCCCGGGTCCCAATACTAGTATCAATACAAAGGAGGAACTTTTCGGGAGCATAGAGAGCTCCTCAAGATTTCGAGCTCATAGAGCGCGCCACGTAGGATTGCCAAGTCATCAATATATATTTTTAGTTTTTACAAAAATAGAGTTTTACATAGATTAAAATACATATATGGAATTTTAGATAAACGAAAATTAGAGTTTGGTTTTGAATCAACAACCTAAATTATTATATTAGGTAAATTATGTATAACTTTTGCTACGTAATTCGGAATATTATGATTTTTGTACCATTGGAGAGCGCTCGAAATATGCTTCGAAATAAGATCCATTTACAATATACTTCTATAACTTATGAAATAGAGAGCGCCAGGTAAGATTACCATGTCATGTATTTTTATTTTTATCTTTTAAAAAAATTGAGTTCTACATAAATTTAAATACATATAATGAGTTTTAGATAAGGGAAAATTAGAGTTTGGTTTTGAATGAACAACCTAAATTAATATATTATGTAAATTATATATAACTTTCGTTAAGTAATTCGAAATAATATAATTTTTGTCCTATTGGATAGTGCCCGAAATATGCTTCGAAATAAGATCCATTTGCAATATAGTTTTACAACTTATGAAATATAGAGCGCCACGTAGGATTGTCATGTCATTAATTTTTATTTTAAATATTTTTTTAAAAATAGAGTTCTACATATAGTTAAATACATAAAAGGGGTTTTGGATAGCGAGAAATTAGTGTTTATTTTTGAACAAATAACCTAAATTATTAAATTATGCTATTAAATATAAATTTTGCTACCTAATTCAAAACATTATAATTTTTTTTACTATTGGAGAGTGTTTGTAATATGCTTCAAAATATATTTATTTAGATAAATTGTAAGACATTATTTAGTCTTTTTTTTAGATAAATATAATAATAACTATAAGTATAGTAAACTATATACATGTGATTATAGCCTTTGATCATAGGTCCGATTTACAAGATCAAACATATTATTTTTTAAAACCTCAGTCTTACTCAACGAACCAAAACAATTTAGTATTACAACAAAATTTATTAAGGAAACTTTGTTGTTACAACAAAAACTAAAATCTATATAGCGATAAAGTTACATATATATTAGAGTTTTGGATGATGAAAAAATTAGAATTTGATATAAAAAAAACAACCTTAGAATATTATATATATCTCCAACTAAGCATGTCATGTCATGTCATTCTTTTTAATTATTAATTTTTTAAAAAAAAAATAGTGTTCAACACAGATATAAATACATATAAGGTGTTTTGGATAAGTGAAGATTATAGTCAAATTTTACATAAACAACTTAAATTATTATACTATGTAAATTGAATACAACTTTTGCTGCATAATCCCGCAATATTATAATTTTATAACCATCGGAGAGTGCTCGAAATATGTTTTGACATAAGTTTCATATACAATATAGTTTTACAACTTATGAAAATATATTTATTTAAATTAACAATAACATATTATTTATTTTTTATTTTAAGTACATATAAAAATAACTATAAAAGCAACATATTATATATATGGGACAATAACAATTATGTCTCTCAAAATCATACTTTTAAAAATGAGTCATAAGAAGATAAAAAATATAAATCTATATTTTGAACATATAGCATACCATGATGGAATTACATGAAAAATCAAATAAAAGTTTATCTACGACATTGCAGAGGTACTCCAATTATATATGCAATTAACTGGTTATTTTATTCCTAGAATATTTATTGTATAAATAATCATTTCTGTTTTTCTTTTCCATATATATATATATATGTCAAATCTAATTCTTTTCTCCATTAATAAAGTAAATGCAACTTTAAGAGTCAATTTGAGTAATTAAAGATGGTTTATTTATTAACATAAAGTAAAAGCAATATTGTCAACTATAGTTGTTTTTTATACCAAAAGTGTAATGGTTGCAATAGATGAAATTAACCAAAGTGGTAATTGTTGCAATAGAAAAAGAACGGAGGAAGTATGTAAATACTATGGAGTTGAAAGATCTCATTTCACAACAATACAAAACCAACAATGTTAACAAAAAAATTTGCAAAAAATTAAATAAATAACAACTCGTGCAACGCACGGGCTTCAAATCTAGTCTAGTATATATAAATAAAGGAGGAACTTTTCGGGGAGCATAGAGAGCTCCTCAAGATTTCGAGGCCATAGTGCGCGCCACGTGGGATCGTCACGTCCTCAAATTTTATTTTTATTTTTTGCAAAAATAGAGTTTGGTTTTGAATGAACAACCTAAATTATCATATTATGTAAAATGCGTATAACTTTTGCTACGTAATTCGGAATATTATGATTTTTGTTCCATTGGATAGTGCTCGAAATATGCTTCGAAATAAGATTCATTTACAATATAGTTCTACAACTTATGAAATAGAGAGCGCCACGTTAGATTGTCATGTCATTAATTTTTATTTTAAATATTTTTAAAAAATAGAGTTTTACATATATATAACTACATAAAAGGAGTTTTGGATAGGGAAAAATAACCTAAATTATCATATTATGTAAAATGCGTATAACTTTTGCTACGTAATTCAGAATATTATGATTTTTGTACCATTGGATAGTGCTCGAAATATGCTTCGAAATAAGATCCATTTATAATATAGTTCTACAACTTATGAAATAGAGAGCGCCACGTAAGATTGTCATGTCATTAATTTTTATTTTAAATATTTTAAAAAATAGAGTTTTACATATATTTAAATACATAAAAGGAGTTTTGGATAGGGAAAAATTAGACTTTCGTTTTGAATAAACAACCTTAATTATTATATTATGTAAATTGAATATAACTTTTGCTCCCTAACTCAAAACATTATAATTTTTTTACAATTGGAGAGTGATTGAAATATGCTTCAATGTAAGATCCATTTACAATATAGTTTTACAAATCATGAAAATATATTTAATTAGATATGAATGGTAAGTCATTATTTAGTCTTGCTATAAGTATAGTGTATTATATGTAATTATAGCATTCGATCACAGGTCCAATTAACAGGATTAAACATATTATCTTTTAAAACCTCAGCCTTATTACTCAACTAAACCAAAATAATTTAGTATTGCAACAAAATTTATTAACAAAACTTTGTTGTTACAACTAAAACTAAAATCTATAGCGATAAAGTTACATATATATTAGAGTTCTGTATGATGAAAAAATTAGAGTTTGATTTTGAAAAACAACGTTAGAATATTATAGAGAGCTCCACCTAAACATGTCATGTCATTCTTTTTAATTTTTATTTAAAAAAATAAAATAGTATTCAACATAGATATAAATACATATAAGGTGTTTTGTATAAGTGAAGATTACAGTTTGATTTTAAATAAACAACCTAAACTATTATACTATGTAAATTGAATATAACTTTTGTTACATAATTTGCAATATTATAATTCTTTTTACCATCGGAGAGTGCTCGAAATATGCTTCGAAATAAGTTCCATATACAATATAGTTAACAACTTATGAAAATATATTTATTTAGATGATCAATAACGTATTATTTATTCTTTATCTAAATACATTTAAATTAACTGTAAAATAGCTTATTATATGTGACAATAACAATTATGTTTTTCAAAATCATACTTTTAAAAATTGAGTTATATAAAGATAAAAATACATATCTATAGTTTTGAACCTATAGCATACCATGATGGCATTACATGAAGAATCAAATGAAAAGTTTGTCAACGATATTGTAGAGGTATTATGCAATTGATTGTTTATTTTATTCCTAGAATATTTATTGTATACATAATTATTTATGTTTTTCTTTTCCATATATCTATATGTCAGATCTTATTATCCTATCCATGAACTTAATTCTACTAAAACTAATTGGGAAATCAAGGTTCGCGGTTCTAGACTTATTGAGGTCACGGATCATAAAAAAAGGGAGAAGTTTGATAATTTTGATATGGTCATGATTGATGATGAGGTTTTTTTTCTGTTAAATAATTTTTTCGATTATTAGTAGAGGTTAGTTTTATATTTGATTAATTTTATTCATGATACCATCATTATGATCTTCTTTTTGGCTTTTCCATCTCTCATTCTATATGTGTTAGTGTTTATGTGCTATATTAAAAGTTGAAGTTGTGGATGGCACTCATGTTTTTCTCTATTCTTCTGGATCTATTAAATTATTACCCTCTACTTCCTTCGGGCATTTTTCATGTTAAAACTGTGTTAACCATTGTTAGTCATATCAGTTATTTGGTTACCATTTAATAATAGACTTAGCTACAATATTCAATTGAATATTAAAAAATTTAGAATTTATATATTACAATAACAAATAGAAATTAGAGTTTATTATAATGACAAATACTTAATGGGTTTGGGCATGGTTTTTAAGGAAATTGAAAAGTGAATAGTTTAGCATAGAGGTACCCCTTTAATTAACCAGAGTAGAGGATAAGTAAATACTTAATAAAGTAAACGCAACTTTATGAGACAATTTGAGTAATTAATTATGGTTTTATTAATATAAAGTAATGAAAATATTGTCAACTATAGCTGTTTTTTTAACCTAGAAGTGGAGTGGTCCCAATAGATGAAACTAGCCAAAATGGTAATTGTTGCAATAGAAAAAGAACGGAGGAAGTATGTAAATACAATGGTAATCAACAATGTAAACAAAAATTTGCAAAAAATAAAATAAGCAACAAACTCGTGCAACGCACGGGCTTCAAAACTAGTTTGTATAATAATAATATTATTAGTATTATATTTGGCTTATATTAGTGTGTGCATAATATCTGAACTCGGAAATTTTACTCAAATTAATTTGAATTTGTGCTTATGGTAGGAATATTTAGTTAAATCCAAAATAATAGCGTGTGATAACTGATATGAGCTTGTGAAGTCTAGTTAAGGTAGGAATAGGAATCCTAGTAAAGAGTTGGACTAGGAATTGTACTTCTCTAATAACATACTTTCCACCTCACCATTAATTGTCATCCCATATATATATATATAGATCTACCTTGCCGCAACCAAATCCCACCTACATATTGCAGAGCAATTGAGGAAATAAACAAAAAGTTGCATTGTGGTTTTAATTTGAGCATCAGCAAGTGGTACGATTCAGATTTTATTGTGAAAAACAATCATTGGGTTATATTCATTGAAGGAAGATTTATTGGCGACTCATACTATTATATACAATAATCGTTATTGGGAGGGGAGGAGGGAGAAGAGAAAGAATCAATAGTGTGTTTTGTAATTTTTTTTTTAAAAAAAAATTAAAAACTGCAAAGTTTGTGATTAACACTTAATCATGGAGAGGAAGTTGTGTCATGAAATTAGGGAATTTTTTTTAGTTGAGTAATGAAATCTTCTTCTACTTATCAAAAAGAAAAATTAGGGATTTTTTTAGTGTCCCCTTGCGTCTTCCTTTAATTTATAGAATAGAGATTATTTAGATTTTTTGTATTTGGTTGAAAGTTTTATTCTTTAGGTAAAACTTGTCAAAGACGATATTTTATGTACCCTTTTGTTCGATATTGTATACAACTAAATGCAGTTAGTATATTGGGTACCATTAGTATTATAATATGAACTCAATGATAGTACGCAAAGTGCTTAATTTTTTGAATTCAACCATGTAGGAAAGCATGGTGTTAAACATTAAGCTCAAAGTTTTAATTATGCATGAAATAAGTACGTGCACCTCTCTATGTTTTTTATAACTTGTTGAAAGGTTTAATTGATGCGCAACATGTATTGTATGTTCAGCCAAAAAAATGCTAGAATTACGACTAGGACAAGGAAACCTTCTAAAGAAGGTCTTGGAACCGATCAAAGATTTGGTGAACGATGCCAACTTCGACTGTACACCGACCTGTTTCTCTCTCCAAGGTCATAATCCCATGGCTTTTGTGGTGCTTTCGCTACGAGCCGAAGGTTTCGAGCATTACAAATGTGATAGGAATATCTCAATGGGGATGAATCTTACTTACATGGCGAAGATGCTTAAGTGTGCTGGTAATGATGATATTATCACTATTAAGGCTCATGATGATGCAAGTGATACAGTTCATTTCGTGTTTGAGAGTCCCGGTAAGTTTGCTTTTCCCATCTTATGTTTCCTTTTGTTTCAAATCTCGGTTATACCGGCCATTTGTTTCGACCACAAGTTCTTGCACAAAACATCTGATAGAGAATATATTTAGGATAATATTTTCTCATCGGTTTAGGATATATTTGTATAATCCCTATATAGTTTGGATTCCTAACATGGTTAGGATTATTATTTTGTAAACACTATATATATTGATCAATGGTAATACTCTAAGATTAGGGAGTTTACATTATCTAACAACATCAATGTATTTATCATTTATATATGTTGCTCAGACTTATTAAGTTCCTAACATTTACGGATTCAGGAAAAAGAAAGTAACCGGAGGCTTTAAAAAATATACAATGAAGGGAATGGCAAGATTATAACAAAAAAAACCCCACATCATCAAATTTTATGAAGAGAATTTTCTAAAATTTCAAATTTGGTGGTAAAATTAAATCACCCTACAAGTTATAACGTGGATCTATCACTGGTCCCGTGTAGGGAAGGATCTTAGTTGGCGCTGGTAGGGGTCTGACCCCCGGTAATTTCTTTTTTGCATATTTAGATATAATACACGAGTTGTATCAAAAATATACGAAAGTTTTGTAGCATAATAGTTAAGGATTCAACTTTTAATATAATGTTTTGGCGATCAAAACTCGATCCTCTTAAATTTTTGGTCCAAGATCAGCAACTAGACTCCCGTGTAAGACCCTTGAACACTCATATATAAGCATGTATACTTCAATTTTCTTTACGTGCCAACTGCCAAGATCATGGAAATTTTATATGAAATCACTCAATCGGATACTTGGTCACGTACAATATCCGAGATAACACATAAGTATATGTGATCTGATTCTCAATAAGTTTGTGCTAATGGACATTAATTTGGTTGTTGCTACTATATAATCATGACAGACCGGAGTAAAATTTCGGATTTCGAGATGAACCTGATGGACATTGATAGCGAACGCTTAGGTATTCCCTTAGGCCGAACACCATGCCACCTGTGAGGATGCCTTGGTCGAGTTTTCCAGGATTTGTAAAGATTTGAGCAAGATTGGGGACATTGGTACGTAGAATTTAAACTCCATCAATTTTTCCCCGTTTTTTGCGCTTTAATTTGCTTGGATTTCTTTCTACTTCGTTATATACTTAATCGATTAATTATTATGATATTTTTCGGTTGAAATCTCCGTGACGTAAGAAGGTGTTAAGTTTTCTACGACAGGTGAATTTGCTTCTGCAAACATTATCTGCAGACACAACACAAAGGTTGAGAAGGTATTGTTACTTACCGCATTAGGAATTTGATGGAAAACTTTATTTCCATTTCCCAGGGCTGGAAAACATGGAAAAAAGAAAAATTATTTTCGTCCCACTTATTTGTACCAATCTTGTATTACTCAATCTTAGTGGTTCATGTCAATAATTCTTGGCCTTATTTATTTTTCTAAATCAAAAAGTTTGTTTAATCTAATGATGCGAACAAATAATATTGAGTGGCACATATAATGGTACAAAAAAGTGAGATATAGACTTTGGACTCAGAAAAAACATGTTTACATAACGGTTTCTTTATATTGTACTACGTTGACTTTTCACTTTGCCATATACTTATTTGACCACCATTGATGTTAGTAAATTACAAAAATTTGTTATCTTGAAAATCTAGACAAATTGAATAACAATTTAAACCATTAATACCAAAAAGGTCAAAAGTCAACATATTTCCCATGTAACATAGCGAAGAATCGAAGATATTAGTGAAAAAACATGGTCAAGGTGGATTTTTATTTTTCGTGTGCGTTGTAAATTTGTTAAGTTTGTTTTGTAGGCTGAAGAAGCTACAATCATAGAGATGAATAAAGCTGTGTCACTGCCCTTTGCACTAAGATACATGAACTCTTTCATCAAGGCAACACCTTTTTCGAACACCGTCACAATCAGCTTAACTTCAGAGTTTCCTCTTGTGGTTCAATACAACATTGCCGAGATGGGTTACATCCGATTCTACTTGGCCTCCAAGATAGAAGAGGCTGAGGCCTGAGAATGAATTATAATCTTAGGATAGGATTCTAAATTTTTTGCTGCTTAGAAGTTGGGTCAAGTTATGCTGATGTTTGATTTTTCATATAGTTTTCTTATGCTATCTTTGCATGGATTAGTTATTGCATCTGTAATTGACTTATCAAAATATACATACCACTCCCTAGTCTCTACATTCAGAGAATATATTTTTTTTTAAAGTTTTTTTTTTGCAATGGCTCAATTTTCGAGAATAAGGTGGTAAACATCTTTGGTGCTTTGTTTGGTTAGACAGAAATAAATTTTTGACGATTATTGAAGGTACACCATACATATAATTGTAAATTATTTTGCATTTGATGGTTCCTCACAATAAAAAGTTAAGAGAGGCAAAAAAAATTGAAAATGGAGGGGAAATGATGGGTGGGAGAAAAGAAGATATGGAATAAATCAAGAAAATAGTAGCATTTATCCTCTAGAAAATAAAATACTTTCCACCTTGTGAAATTTGTAATGGACCCTTCATAATATAACAAAATTGCATTTTCATTAATAACATTAATATGAATTGTACAACTATATTTGTGAGAGCCCATATCTCTCACTTATCTCTTTAGTAGAACTCTTGTTTCTACCATTCAAATATTTTGTAGGAGCTCTCTTGATTAGCTCACCTTCAACTCATGCACATACAACATATTTATAGTGTTGTATCCTAGTTTCTAGAATTTTCTACACTTGTCTAATATTACATATCTTTGATTCTTACAAGATATTTCTAGATACATGATCATCACTTGACTTTCCACTTAATGCAAGATTTTTCTAGACTACATAAACTATATTTTTCATTACACACATCTAGATTTTTCTAGATTAATCTCTAATACTCCCCCTTAATCTTGAAAAATCTTGTACTTCAAAAAAAATCTTAAATATGTTGATGCACCTGTCATCAATGATTCGATCATGTACCGAAATTGTTTTTGTTAGTGCCTATGTCACCAACTATCCTCAACTTTGCTTCTTCTTCCCATCTGGTAGATCTTCAACTCTTTATGTTGGTACCCTTGTTACCAACTTGCTCCCCCTAATCTTAACTTTTTCATAATGTTCTCCAAAAAAATTCTTCTTATTGCTTCTCATCTCCATTTTCTATTTTTCTTTGAAATTTTGTTGGTACTCATGTTACCAACCTCCATCTTCTCAATTTTTATGATCTTCTCGTTGATACTCATGTTATCAACTAGCTTACTGATGCACGTGTCACCAGCCTTCGCCCAAAATATTTATTTATTTTTTCTCCAAAGTTTTTTTGTTGTTGTTGTTGTTGTGGTGCTCATGTCACCACCCATCACTGCCAATGCTCATGTCATTAGCAAACTCTAAAAATCTCTTTGTGAATATTTTTTTCCTTTTTCTTAACTGTTGATGCTCTTGTCACCAACATACTTTGCTAATGCCCTTGTCATTAGCATCATCTTCCTTCTCTAACATTTAATAAAATTTTTCCATTTTCAAATATTTTTCTTCAACATTCTTTTAGTAAAATTTCTTTAAAATTTTTTTTTTTTCTTGTTGATGCTCATGTCATCAACCTCCCTCATCATTTTATTCTTTGTCAGTGCTCATGTCACTAACCAACTACTTTTCTCCTTTTTTTAATCTTTCTTTCTTTTACATACTTTTTCCATTTTTATTTCTCCTCAAACTTTTGTCCTTCATTTATCTTCACAAGTTTTTTTTTATCTTCACCTTAAATTCTCCCAAATATTTTAAACTTCACACTTACATCAACTTCTTTTACCTTGCTTCAAATTTCAACTTCATAATTTGCACCTTCTATTTTCTTCTTGCTACTCCGACGTTGACGTTATCACATTCCGGCTCTGATACCATGATAGAAATTTGGGGGCGCATGCGAAATTTGTAATGGACCCTTCATAATATAACAAAATTGCATTTTCATTAATAACATTAATATGAATTGTACAACTATATTTGTGAGAGCTCATATCTCTCACTTATCTCTTTGGTAGAACTCTTGTTTCTACCATTCAAATATTTTGTAGGAGCTCTCTTGATTAGCTCACCTTCAACTCATGCACATACAACATATTTATAGTGTTGTATCCTAGTTTCTAGAATTTTCTACACTTGTCTAATATTACATATCTTTGATTCTTACAAGATATTTCTAGATACATGATCATCACTTGACTTTCCACTTAATGCAAGATTTTTCTAGACTACATAAACTATATTTTTCATTACACACATCTAGATTTTTCTAGATTAATCTCTAATATATTATTTTCCACAAATTAGAGGAAAAAAACCTATTTACCATGAAATTTTATAATCCCAACCAAATACTCTTGTTTTTGTTGATAAGTCCAAAATTTCGGGTTCATAGGATTCGAGTCATTTTGGACTTTGAGTAAAAAATTCTTGTTCAAAACCCAAAAAAATTGGTCCGGTTCTTAGATCTTGTAATTTTTGGATAGGTCAATAAGATAAAATTCACATTAACTTTGTTCTTTGCCAAATAATGTGATGCTTTTTTTTAATTCCGAAAGAGGACGAGAATCCAAGCCAAACGCTGTGATGTGATAGTGTTAATTTACTTGCTTTGCTGCGTATGTTTGGCCATAACTTACATTGTATGGTTCAAAAATCAGGATACTAACAATGCTCATGCTTGCCAATCTTGGTGTATTTCAATAAAATGTTGGGCCAAACTTTGCTCTCCAGCTAAGTAGAATAGTTTGGTGCCGTGCGGTTGTAAATTTCCAACTTTATCTTTCTTAACCAATTGAAAATTTTGATATTAATCTTCTGATTTTTGTGGATCACCAAAATTCCCCAATATTTATATGAATGTAAAAAGGTTGTATCATCACGTGTTGCAATAGACCAATAGTTATCTTGTGTAATTGAATTCGAAAACTAGAAAATGCAACTGAACTTCATCTTTTCTCACACTATTTGCTCCAATTCTAGGAGAATTTAACAGTGAAATCTCATATAAGACTGCCTCACCATAATTTATGGTAAGACGAAGGTAACTTATAATCCTAAAATATTTGTCGTACGCCAAGCATGAGAAATTCAAATTGCTAACGAGAACCATTAATCTTGAAGGGTGGTGTTAGTGCCCCAAAATAGTGAAGCACGAATTCAGTTACTTGCTACTGTCATGTTAGCTGGTTACATTTTTGGGTGTGACCATATATGATGACGTGGAACCATGTTACCCACTAAGCTTTAGTATTTGCTTCGTGTAAGACTGTTTATGTGTAAGCCTATTACTTGGCCTTGTTAGTTAGTTTCTCATGAATTAGGCAGAGCAATCAGACAATCAATATATTATTTTTTCTCTTCGTCTTCGATCTATATCTCATTGTCATTCCAAAATTAGTTATGTTTGGTAGAGTATGAATGCATGTAAATGGAAACTCAATCAAATGTAAGCTTATGGATACTTCTTAAATTTGTGTGGTGCTGAGTAACTTCTACGAGGCAAGAAACCTCACTATAAATGATGAGCAATTCACAAGACGAGCTCATCAGATCAGGTTAAATTTGCAAGAGGTATTTTAATTAATTGTTCATTAGCAGAAGCATTTGATATATAAAGAGAGAGAGAGGGGATTTCGATGGCAACGATCGAGGTAAAGCAGGTGTTTCACATGAAGGAGGGGGTCCGATGAAACCGATTCACGATAATGCATCATACATCCAGGTACGATTACTATATAAAGAACGTATATTTGGAATATTAGGGTATCATAAAGATTTTATGATACCCTAATATTCCTAATAACGTAACTACTCTAACTGTTAGAGGTGATCATGAGTCGAGACTGACTGGCTTTTGTACAAATAGAGTGGCTCATTTCACGCAGCTACGCAAGGGCTTATACCCGAGCCTAGTCTTATCTTGCATTATTCTTTTTTTTCGAACGAGTCTTGTTGGGCCAGCAAGCCTAAATCAACAAAGTTTAATACCAAGCGTACGTGATTTATAAAGAGAATCAAAGGGAATAACATGCTCTAATAGTGGCTTTCCGGCTAATGAGTAATAATAATACATTAGTTTTGCACGTACAATCGAAGTTGATTTTATTTTTACATCACCAAGTTCTTTTGAAGCTTGTATGCAAAGCTTAAATCTTCATAAGCTTTAGAAACTAACGATTGCTAAGAAAGATTTAAATCATTCATGCAACAGAAGCGGGTGCTAGCATTGACGAAATGCATAAGAGAAAAGGCCATAAAGGATCTATAGCTAGTGAAAGAACCTAGAGTTGTAAGTTGTAACAAGACGTAATTATTAATAATAATTCGTCCGAGTTAGTTAATTGAATCATTAATATTGGACGATTACAATTAGCTAAATCACGAAACACAGTTAATTATTACCAATCACGATCATGTTTTTGAGAAAATGATTAGCAAATGGTTAAACTCCTAATTACCTGTACATTGATTAGACTTGTACTTTATATTGTTGGACATCATTTAGTCTTTTACTACCCATTTTATCTTTTGTTGAGAATAAAACGATGTGGAGCATTGTGATTCATATTTAAATTAGGTGAAGTCTTTTCCTATTGTTTGAATATTAGTGATGACATATTTGATATAATTTGTTTTTCACTTAGTATAATGCATTTTCCCCCTTTTTTCAGGGGGGTGGACAGTACATAGTTGAAACCTAGAAATTAAAACCATTGAATATTAGTCAGTGGCGGAGCCAATAGGGGGGACATGGGTACAGATGTCCCCCCACTTTGAAAAAAAATCACGCGTGAAAGACTGAAGAGAAAACATAACAAAGGGGTTAAAACGAAGAGAGAGTGAGTGAGAAACGAAGGAAGGAACCCACCTATATTTGTTGATTGTACTGTAAATTGACATCAAGGTTTTCCTTCAATTACATTGGGTTTCTCTCCAATTTTTCTGGACCTCCCTTAATTTTATGGGTTAGTTTGATTCATTATGGAAAAGCTCAAGAAAACCTATCAATGGCGATGTTAGCTCTAGATGCTTCTGGATCTAGACACCATGGTTACAATTAAAGCATAAATCTTTGGGTCTTTTGTGTTCTAAGTACTTTCTCTCTCTTCTGGGTCATCTTCAATTTCTTCAAAAAAAATTTATCTAATTTTTGTTGCTGGGGGTTTTGACAGCTTTTATGGAGTTGCCCTCTATTTTGGGTTTTCTTCAATTGGAATTTGTGAGCTAAATATTGGGCGTAATTATTTGCATTTTTTTTAGCTAATTAGGAATTGAAATTGGGCTGATAATATAGTTGAATTAGAGTTTGGTTTGATAACGTAATTGATTCATTTCTACTTTATGTTTTTTTCATTTCTCTTCGAATTGTAAGATTGTAAGCGTTTTGGAATTTCGGAGGTAAAATGCGGTAGGTATTAAACAATTCGTGTTGTAGTGTTTTTTTCTAAAAAAATTATCTGAATGTTGACATCCGTACTCCGTCCCCCTACTTTGAGAATCCTGGCTCCGCCACTGATATTAATGATGTCATATTCTGATAACAACTTGTGTGGTTTCCACAGTTTGAATGTCACAGTGATGAAAATTTTTGATAACGACTTGTTTGGTTTCAATTGTTTGAATATTAGTGATGACATATTTTGATAACAACGTTTAGTTTCTAAAAGAAAAAAGGTGAGCGATGACTTTGATTTTTTTCTTTTGGTAGAGTGTGAAAGTAAGTTTTTATTCAAAATATTGATTATGATGGGCTCCGACCACCTTATTAAAATGTTTTGTGTTGCACCTTAAAAGACAATATTTAGAACTTTTTTTTTTTTTGACAACGAGAAATCGTACATTAATTAAAAGCAGAGTACAACCTAATGCTAATATTTCCAAATCTAAACAAAACAAATGAACCTAAATGAGCTTGAAGAGCTCGTACATTCCATCTAATAACAAAGTAAATAAAACTGATAACAAGTTGTATAGGATGGAGGGCGTCGCTGGTCAGTGCTTTTGATGGTGGATGCAAACCTCGGATGGCTGATGGATGTGGTAGAGGAAGCGGATGGCGTCTGCGGGCCGGACAACAAGCAAACAGTGGCGAGCGTCGCATCTCGCCGCATGAGCAATCCCAACAATCTGCTATCGCTTGGGCTTCTAGGCTCATGATATTTAGATGAGTCACGTTCCATTGTGACTCCTTACTCTCACCCGAGAGTATTCGAGGTTTCTCCAGAAGGTAGGAGAAACGCAGATGAGTGGGCGTGCTGAAAACCCCCAGATGTAACTGAGGTGCCGCCTTCAGATTTGAAGTTTTCAAGGCAAGGACCATTACGATCAATGACAAGCTAAAAAGAGAGTCAAACAAATTGAGCTCTCGAACACACCTCCGGTGTACAAAATCGGAAAACATACGTCCCGACCATAACAAACTATCATCACCTCGTCCATGCTCACGAACTTCTTGAGTAACCTTGATCCTCAGCACATAATCCCAAAAACCGACATATTCAACTATCACAACTTTGAACCACCAATCTGGATTCAACTGACAAGCACTTGTCAATGGCCACAACCGACCATTGACAACATCTTCACCAACTCTAAAACAACGCGCTCCTTTTATTTGGATATTTAACACACATTTGATGAAAAAATCGGACATACCAGGGGAGGGGGAGGGGAAGCCCAACACTAACAAGGGGGTAGGGGGAGGGGAAGCCCGACTCTAACAAGGGGGATGGGAGAGGGGAGCCCAATACACAACTAGGGGGAGGGAAGGGGAAGCCCAAAACAACCATAACACTAACCAAGGGACCGTGCTTACTAGACGCGGGGACTAGGACGGGGACGAGGACGTGGACGAATATCAGTGAGATCATTACAACGAAAACAACCAAACATCGACGAGATAAAACTAAACCAACACGCAGCCCAAACAAAATAACCAGCAAGTAAAGGGAGGCCACCCGAAGGAAACCGACAAGGTGGCGAGGACCCAGGACGAAACTGACCACGGCGAAAGCCGACGCGACTCAGGGGAGGGGGGAAACAAAGGAGACACAGAAGAAAGGGCGAAGAACTAGGGGAAGCAAAATCTTCCCGGCAACAGGAGTGGTGACGTCACGAACACCTAGGACCCATGGCGAGAGCTTCCAACAAACCGCCCTGCCCTAAAAACTTCGACAACCTGACAAACGAAAAGGGGGAGAAAACGAAAAGGGAAATAGAGAGGGAGGTGGGCTCGACGGCCACCGTGAGAAGGCGGTCGTCGAGCCATAAGGGAGTCTGCTGTCGCCTACAAATTCGCTGGGGAGGATGGGTTTTTTTAGTTTGCGGCTAGGGTTTTATTTGATTTTCCCCATATATTTAGAATTTTAGATGATAACAAATGTATGGTAACCGCTGCTGGAAAAAATACGGAGTGAGTGGAAACAAAACACATGCTTCTGCATAGGATTTTACTTGTGGTGACGACAGCCGACTGCTGGAGTAATAATGTCCTCAACTCCTTAATTCAAGGCAGAAACGTTATTGGCTCAAAGAAGAAGGGTCGTACCCTCTATGATCTTATTATAGATGATATTTGTCATGTTAGCTCTACTTGTGATTTTTTTTCTCTTGTTTACATGTTAAGAGAGTTGGGAATATTGTGGCTCATTTTGTAGCTCGTTTAGTGTCTAAAAATGGGGTTGAACAATTGTATGTGGACAACTTTTCCCCAAGGAATTATTACCTTGGCGGAGCTTGATCTTGGCTAATTATTATATCCCCTCCCCATTTTCTTCTCAAAAAAAAAAAAACAGATACGTCATTTAAATAAATAATTAATGAACCATTCACAAGTGGAAACCTCACTCAGTCCGAGATGTGAAATTGATTTTGAATCAGATATTCAATATCCGAAATAGCTAGTATCAGATATTTATACTCGATCCGAAATTTTTGAATCTTTGAAATCATAAAATTTGGGTAAAAATTGATCTTTTTTCCCAATACCAATTGGAAGAAGTTTTGAGTACGAGTAGCATTGTGGTAGATGAAAATAATTGCCCAAACAATTATTGAGTCTAGTAAATAAATACTCCCTCTCAAGTAAATATTATAAATATTTGATATTATGGATTTACACATCGAGACGAATCTAGATCACACATGACTATACATTTACTTATCAAAAAGATTAAAATAATATGTCAAAGTTGGTAGTTTGATTTTCCAAAAGGAAAAATTGACAAGGGTGGTCCCAACTATGGCCTCCCCTTCCATAAAAGATCCCAACTTTCGATTATTCCACAGCAGTCCTAACTTTGGGGTGTGCTTTACAAATACGGTCCAAGTGGCCGGACCGGTTACCTGACTAAGTGGTAATTCTTTTTGTTTCTTTTACTGGCTTAAGAGGGGTTTTAGGGGCAGGGGAGGGATTTTCTTGGACAGGGGATGAGGTGGTGGGGAAAGGGAGGGTGTTTCAAAGGCAGGGGAGGGTTTTCTGGTGGCCACGTGGGGTACATTGGTTGCGTGGTGGTGGTGCAGCAGCGGACCAGGGGGCACGGGAAGATAGAGAGTTGTGTGGGGAGAGGTGGAAGAAGGGATACGAGAGGGAGAAGGCAGGGGATGGTGATGTAGTGGCCGGCGAAAGGGTGGCCAGGCTCCAGCGAGTCGGCGGCAGGGAGGCATAAAGTAGGTGTGTGGTGGTGGTGCAGTAGCGTATGTGAGGGAAAGAGAGAAAATTGTGTGGGGAGAGGGAGAAGAAGGGACGCGAGAGAAGGAGAAGGTAGGGGGTGATGTTGTAGCCTGTAGTAGCCGGCGGGATGGTGGCTGGGCTCCGACGAGACGGCGGCGAGGAGGCAGAGAGTGGTTGCAGGTGGTGGTGCAGCAGTAGACCTTGTAAGGGGAAGAGAGAGAGTTGTGTGGGGGGAGGGGGAAGGCGGGGGGTCGGTGTTGCGGTGACGGGCGGGAGGGTGGCCGGGCTCCGATGAGCCGACGACAGTGAGTCAGAAAGTGGCAGTTTCAGAGGCGGGGGAGGGGTGGCGGGGAACGATAGGAGGTTTCGAGGCCGAGGGAGGGGTGGGAGTGCAGGGAAGAGGGTGGCAGGGATGGTAAGGGTGCTGGCTTAGGAGATTTACCTGTTGTAGCAGGTTAGGTGACCTGCTAGGACCATTTTTGTAAAGTACACCCCAAAGTTGGGACTGCTGTGGAATAATCGAAAGTTATGATCTTTTATGGAAGGGGGACCATAATTGGGAAAACCCTTGTCAATTTTTCCTTTCCAAAATGGAAATGTAGTAATTAAAAAGAAACGGAGTGAGTAAAAAATAACGAATCAGCAAGGGAGCATCCTTCAACATGTTTGATTGGTCTTGTCTCAACCTCGGTCTTCAAAATTTTACAATGACTAAAGAAAGTGACTCATGGAATGATCAAAAGCAAAGAATGACATGTTCCACATCTTCCATCAAGTGAATGGGTCGTCATTAGAGCTGTCAGTTTGGTTAATGAACTGGTGGTTGAACTGAAACAACTGAATTAAACCGAATTAGGAGTAACTGTAACTGAAATCAACTGAAAAATGCTGAACTAAAACTGAAATAAACTATAAATGAAAAACCAAAACTGAACTGCAACTGAACTGAAACTAGTTGTAACTGAAAATAACTGTGAAAAACTGAAAAGTTGATCGATCAACTGAACTGAACTGAACTGGATATTTAACTGAATTAACTGAATTGATTCAAACTGAAACTGAACTGAACTGAACTGAAACCGATTTAAACTGAAACTGTTTTAAATTGATTTTTAATTGTATCCGAACCGAATTCACATATTACCCAAATTCTTGATAATACTCCAATTCACATATTACTCAAATTCTTGATAGTACTCCAAATGACATAGAAATTTTATCATGATAATTTTTTATTAGTATTGAAGTTATGACATATAATTTAATTTCTTAATAATTTTCAACTATATCAAATTCACTGATTTTACACTCCAAATCGAATTTACATTTTAGCCAACTTTATTATATACTCTCACATAAAAATTTATGATGATAATTTTATTATTAATATATGAATTTATGACATTATAGCTTTATTTCATAATAAATTGATAATTTCAAATCCATCATAGTGAGTGATCAAACTTTTACAAAAGTATGAGATATAACTTTATTTCAGTTATAAGTTTGTTTCTTTCGTAACTATTAATACCATATTACTTGCTATAAATTTTGAACTCTTGGGTCTACAACGAAAGTAAATTAATTCAAACTCCCCTCTTCAAAATCATCAAATTCAATTTCCTTAACAATATCAAAACACTCACCAACTTCCTCTTCTTTTAAATATCCAAATAACCAATTTTGGGTTGTCACCAAAAGCCTTAACACTTTCTCTATTTTTTTTTAAAAAAAACCAAAAGGATAACATTAAACCATAATTATGTTACAACCTAACCGAACTTTCACAAATTCCAGCCAAACAAAAGGAGCTCCAACCATTCTATATTACATAATCCCAAAATATAAACCCACCCTCCATAGCTAAACTCTAGAAACCTCCAGCGAAGCTTAGTCTTCCAATATTGTAACTCCCAGGACATCCATTTTCATATCCTCCTTCACACAGTCAGGACCTTTCTTTCCTTCAGAATTAAGACCCAAACTGGGTACTACTCTCTCTCTTAAAGTGTGTGTGTTTGAATTTTCTTTAAATTTTAAATTTTAAGGCATTCAACTGGGTTGTGTAGATCCACATTTATCTCCCCCATTATACCAAAGAAGCACCTCAAAATATTTAGAAATCAAAAGTTTAAAAAGGAACGAAAGAAGAAAACCAAAAGGGGGAAACCAAAAACTTGAAATTCAAATAAAATTGAAACCCACATTAACGAGAGTCGACAAAATCAATGAGAGAGAAAAAAAAGGCCAAAACAAAAAAAAAAGGTTTGGGGTAAATTATTCATACAAATCGAAGATCAAGAATTAAAATTAACATGCGTAGATATATTACCCCCGACTTCTATGAAACTCTTCGAATTAAGGTCAAAGTTGTAATCGGATTCCGTGAATTTGGTTGAATTTTCAAGATTAGAAGTATCAAATAACACAGGTTTTTGAGAAGTAGAAATCAGAAGTTAAAATAATTAGGATTGTGGTTAGAGGTTTCAGAGGATGAAACTCATGAAAGAGATAGATGAAAACTATAGAGAAGGAAAGAGATCAGAGAAGAAGCAGGGAGCCATGAGGCACATTGTAAATATTAAAGAAATGAGGCGGCCAAACTAGAAGTAGTCACTTTTTATTGTGAGCAATCCAATAAGAAAATATATTTAGCCCAATGTTCTGTTTGGAGGGAATTTACCCCGCCATTTATTTCCATTGGTAGCTACATTCACAATTTTGGAGGTAAAGTTCCCCCTTAAAAATTTATCCTAAATGGCTAAACCCCATGCTCCAAATCTATAAAGCTCAAACCCCAAATCGCATACCCTATAACCCCATTTTCGGATACTCATAATAATTTAAATTAGTAATTAAAATGTTCATAGTTTATCTATTCAAAAAAAAAATGTTCTTAGTTTATAACATTTATTTAAACGATATTTGCTCGTATCAATTATCTCATTGTCTAATTTCTCGGTTAATTACAATACATTGATTATCTTATGCAATAACAACTTGTTTTAATTCAATTATATGTTTTAAGTTTTGAAATAAATTTAACTTATAAACGATTAACATAAAAGCAATAATGTTACTTTATAGCACTATTAACTCAATCTATTTGATCTCATACGATAACAACTTATTGCAATTGAATTAGATGTTTTTAGATTTTGAAATGAATTCAACTTAAATATAGATTAACTTAACTTAAGACGATAACCTTAAATATAATACAACTAAATGCCTTAATGATGGTTAACTTAACTTGAATATTGTTACATTAAACAAGGTTATTGACTAACATTGATACAGTAATCTTATTCAATAGCAACATGTGTCAGTTCAATAAAAGAGAATGTTACATTGTTTTCTTGAATTAACTTATCGACTACTATTGATAGATTAATTTGAATTACCTTAAATAAGAATATAGCTGAATGACGATTGACTTAACTTGAGTATTGCTACCTTAAACAAGGTTATTGACTAACACTAATATATTAATCTTATCCAATGACAACATGTGTCAGTTCAATAAAAGAGAATGTTGCATTGTTATCTTGAATTAACTTATTATTGACTACTATTGGCACATTCATTTAGATCCATAAGTACTTGGAATCATCTAAGTAGATGTTGTTAGTTTCGAGATGCATTTCACATAGAGACGATACTTAAATGTTGTATTGTTATCTTGATTTAGGTTATCGATTCACATTGATACTATAATCTAATAAACCGATACTAACTTGTTTCACTTCAATATTATTTTTCGAATGCTAGTGGAGAATTGTTATCTTCGATTATCTTATCGGCTTATATTGATATATTCATTTAGTCTAATATCAATGTCTTTCAGTTTGGCTTAGATGTACGAGTCTAAAAAATGATTGTAACTTATTAACAATTAACTTAGATATAGTATTCTTATCTTGATTTAGTTTATCGATTTACATTGATACATTATTGATTTAATAATCCAATATCAATTTGTTTCACTCCAATATCATGTTTTAAAATGAAAATGGATACAACTTAATCTTACTTTAAATGGAGCACATTTGATTTTAATTAATTTACCGACTTACGTTGATACATTCATCTAATCTAATATCAATTTCTTTCAGTTGGGCTAAGATGTATGAGTTTCAAATTGAATATAACTTGTTAACGATTAACTTAAATGGAGTATTATTATCTTGATTTAACTTATCGATTCACATAGGTACCTTGATCTAATCCAATATTAACTAATTTTACGTCGATTAAAGGTTTTAATTCTTCAAATGCATATAGCTTAATGACTAGTATAGTCATATTAATCCATTGATCTAATAAAGTTATAGTAAGACATTGATCTAATTGGCTTTTTAAATAATGTCTAACTCGTATTTCGAGGAAGTTTATTAGAATTTATACTGATATAAAACGTCCTTTTTAACCAAACATGATGTGATTTGCATACAACTAAAAGTTTGAATATCGATTTATATAAAATTGTCTTATTCCAAATTGTCGAATATATATATCAATAAAGTATACATATATCGATGTCACTTTTATACACGTTTTTGGGAAGTACAACCGATTTTTTTCGAGGCAAGCAGTGTCGGACAACACTTATTTGCCACGTTAATTTTATCCGAAAAAAACCCGACATGAAGCTCCAATTTTCCCGAACAAATACATGAATGTGACTAACTTATACCCGAACCGATACGATTATCGTCGAACTTATGTGATTTGTGTAAAAAACTGAAATAAACTGAAAATAATTGCAACGTGTTTTAACTGTTATGGTTTCAACCGTTGGTTGGTTTAACTGTTCGGGTAAAAACTGGTTTAAACTGCAACTGAACTGAACTGAACTGGAAAGAAAAATAACTGAATTAAACTGAACTGAAAAGTTTGTTAACTGAACTGAGCTGAACTGTTAATAATTTTAACTGGCGTAAACTGAACTGATATGAACTGAACTGTTTGGATATAACCATAACTGAACTGTTAAACTGAATTGACACCTCTAGTCGTCATGTCTATAAAAATTTCGTTTCAAAGTTACTTTCAGTTTAATGTTCCGCGTTAAATCCTTCAATCCATGCAAACAAAAAGCACATGTAAATCTTATGTTTACAGGTTGCAACTTATCTAAAAGACCACAATATATTTATCCAACAACCAAAGCTCCTTATTTTCCTAAAAATTAAAATAGCAATTGATTTAGCTATTAAACTAGACTTGAGATTTTTTTAAAAAAATTTATATTGTGGTGTGTACTTGTTAAAAAAGGGGTCTCTCTTATTTTAAGTCATACTTATTACTCTCTCTAGAAGACCAAAATTTTGTCTACAATTATTGCCAACCTATAAATGACGAACCATTCACAAGCCAGGCTCATTGGAACAGGTTTTGCAAGAGGCTTTAAAGAAAGAGTGTTTGATAAATAAAGAGGAAAGAGAGGGGACACTCATGGCAATGATTGAGGTAAAGCAGGTGCTTCGCATGAAGGAGGGGACTGATGAAACCAGTTACATAAAAACGTCATACATCCAGGTAGTATCATTCCTATATAAAGAACTACGTACTATGATGACTAATTATGCCCCTTATCTATTGCAATGACATTATTATCTTGGATTGTAATGGGTTTTTTAAGTCCTAAATGCTTTAATTAATTGCTTTTAATCTATGCCTTAAAGGAGTTATATACTGCAAGTATTATTTCTATTACTATTCACTTTTTAAGCCCTAACTGTTTTTAACTATCACAATTTTTTTTCTTATAAACTATCACAATTTTATTTAGTTCAACTATGCATATTCAAAGTATTTTTATAGAAATATCGACAATTTATCTAGAAAACTCAGCATGTCATGCAAAAAATAAGTGATGGAGTAACATGTTGCTAGTTGCGACAAACAAGTATCCTTTTAAAAAAATTAGTCCATCAATTTCAAGTATTAAGACATCTACAATAGAAGTTAAAGCTAATTGGATAACCACGGTTAAAGATGCAACACTTTTGCAAATTACCTTCTTTTACGTTTAGAACTAATTAATTTACTAAGAAAGGATCGTCATTTCATGCAACAGAAGCAGGTACTGTTGTTGACAAAATCCATAAAAGAAAAGGCCATAAAGGAGTTATATTGCAAGGAACGGCCATAAATTTTATGCATAGCAGACTTGGGTTGTTCCTCTGCTGAGCTCAACACCTTGAGTGTTGTCTCCGAGCTCATAGAAACCGTCGAAAAGGCTCGTCGAGAACTCGGAAATCGGAAACAAGAGTATCAAGTTTATTTGAATGATCTTCCAGGGAATGATTTCAACACAATCTTTAGGTCATTGACAAAGTTTACAGATCATCTTAAGCTGCAAATGGGAGATGGTTTTGGGCATTGTTTTGTGAATGGTGTCCCTGGCTCTTTTTATGGACGGCTTTTTCCAAGCAACCACCACTAGTAGAATAATTGATTATTGTTGTGGTGATATTGCTGCGGTTTTACTCATACGCAGCAATATATCACGTACAAAGAAAAGAAAAAATATAAAATAACCATATTCTTTGCGGTTTAGGCGAAAAAACCGCAAAGAATATGATTTCAACGAATATTTTTTTAAAAAGTTTGACTATTTGACCGAGACATATTCTTTGCGGTTTTTAGCAAAACCAAGACAATATATTAAAATAATATAAAAATATATTATTTTAATATATATTGCTGCGGTTTTTTCTAAAAACCGCAGCAATAGGTCCTTGGTAAATATTTAAAACTACTAGGGTTTGGTGGTTGAGCGTTGTTTTCATTTTCATCATCTCTCCTCTCACGCCTCATCTTCGCGCCTCTCTCATCCTCCCAAATCCCAAATCACTCTGCCTCTAACACCTCTTAATTCTCGCACAACTCTCACCCTCTCACTGCCTATCTTCACTCACCACCAGTCGCTTCACCAAGCATCCAACTGCATCTCCTAAAGTCACAAGAACGCATCGGCTCGGGTTTGCCGCCGCATCGGGCCACCGACGCTCAAGTTTCGCGACGTCTCACGCGACGTTTCTTCTTCTTATTATCGTTCGTTCGTTCGACATCAATGGCTCGCCTAAAATCTGCTAGCCGACATCAAATAATCGAGCAACCTACTCGTGATTCTTCATCTTCAGATCTCTAGGAGTGAGAGGAGTGAAATTCAAATCTCGGCGTTGGTCGTTCTTCATCTACTCGTGGCCTACAAGATCTCGGCGGTCTCTACTCGCTCACCGTCGTTGCACGCAACCGGCGAACGGATCTCCGACGAACAGATGTTGTTCGTTCTTGTTTCCGGCGAACCGCAAGCACTGTTGTTTCTGAGTGTTAGTTTCTTATTTTTTGTTTTTAATATAAAATTTCGGATCTGTGGTCCTCACTTCAATGAGTTGTAACTGTTATTTTTTAATTTTTGCCTTTTCATTTTTTTTCGGATCTCCTCTTGTAACTTTTTTTATTTAATTTTTTTCTAATTTTATATGTAATTAGTTTTAGTTTGTTCTTAACTTAGTTTCATTTCTTCTTTATCTTTTCTGATTTATTTTATCTTTTTGTATATTGTAATTATTTTATTTTCATTATTTATGATTTTATACTCAATACATGAATTCAATGTGTTGTACCAGTGGATTTTAGTCACTTTTAGTTTTTATTGCATTTTAACATTGAAAATAGTATTAAGATTTTAATTTCAAAATTTTTTTTTTTAAAAAGTGCACCTATTGCTGCGGTTTTAGCCCAAAACCGCAGCAATAAGTGTACGTTTTTTAATATAAAAAAATACATATTGCTGCGGTTTTGGGAAGAAACCGCGAAGAATAAGCCGACGTATTCTTTGCGGTTAAAAACCAGCAATGAATAGGTAATTACCTTTGCGCCGCCTTTATTCATTTGGCGCTGCGCTAAAACCGCAACAATAGGCCACATAATGACCGCCGCAATAAGCAATTATTCTACTAGTGCACTTGCATTTTGTCCATTCTTCGTATAGCCTAATGTGGCTATCTCAGGTGATACATCAACTTCACAGTTCTTCTAAGCTAGATGTATTTCGGGTCATATTCATATATCATTAAGATAATGTCAAAACAGGTACCACAGGGGATAGAGGACAACAAGAGAAACATTTACATAGCAAGGACAAGTCCACCAAATGTGCTTAGAGCTTATTATGAACAATTTGAAATGGACTTTTTGAATTTCTTAAAGTGTCGGTCAGAAGAAGTAGTGTTAGGAGGGATGATGGTCCTAACTATTTTGGGAAGGAAAAGCACCGAGCAATATAGTAAGGAATCCAGTTACGAGTGGGAGCTTCTTGCTACCGCTCTCAACGATATGGTGCTTGAGGTATTTAATTAATACCTTTGCTAATTATATTCTTTATGGTTTGATCTATATTAATCAGATCCTAAATCTGAATTCCCTCCCAGCCATTGTAGATATTCAAGTATTAACGCGGACGCAAATGTATTATCTATACAAATATATTAAAAGGCGTTCCCATCAAAAGAACGGTGACACGTACGTGTAGTTACTAGGATTCGAACACATTATCTTTGATATAAAATGTGAGAGTTTAGCCACTAATCCACCGCAATTTCAATGCTTAATGTTTCAAAGTAAAACATAATAAAGTCTTACAATTATATGTAACTATATATAAATACATAGCTTATTAATCTCTAACAATTTTCTTATCCTAATTCCACTGAAATTGTTATTTTTATCCCCAATTCCTTAGAAGTTTTTTTAAAACAACTTATTATGCCATAACGTCCATTTTTCAATTTCGCACTAACATTACGAAAAGCTAATAATGAAATCAATTATGAAAGTTATGAATAATACTATATTTGATAATTATAATCGACCTGCGGCACGCGCGGGCCAAAAATACTAGTTTATTTTTAAAAAGTGAGATTCATATATATTGAAATTTCACTAAGAATTAATAAAAGATACCGGAGCTAAGCTATATCATGGATATCTCATACATTATTTAATAAATTATTAATAGATGACATCAGGATAAAATTTATAAGATGATAAGAAAATTTAAATAAATCTTAATCTTAATAAATATATATAGAGGAACTTTTCGAGAGCATAGGGAGCTCCTCAAGATTTTGAGGTCATAGAGCGCACCACGTAGGATTGCCATGTCATCAATTTTTATTTTTATCTTATAAAAAAACAAAGTTCTATATATATTTAAATACGTATAAGGAGCTTTGGATAAGGGAAAATTAGAGTTAGGTTTTGAATAAACAACCTTAACTGTTATATCATGTAAATTGTATATAACTTATGCTACGTAATTCAGAATATTATAATTTTTGTATCATTGGAGAGCGCTCAAAATATGCTTCAAGATAAGATCCATTTACTGTATAGTTTTACAGCTTATGAAAAACCTATTCCTCTTTCATAATCTTAGTCTTTCGTAACTGAACCAAAATTAAGTATTGAACAAAATTCATTAAGACACTTTGCTTTTACAAGAAAAATAAAGTTCTATAGCGATAAAATTATATATGTATTAGAGTTTTGGATGATGAAAAAATTAGAGTTTAATTTCAAAAAATAATATTATAATATTATATAGAGCGCCACCTAAGCATGCCATATCATTTTTTTTTTAAAACATAGAGTTCTGAATAGATATAAATACATGGACCTTTAGATAAGTGAAGATTAGAGTTTGTTTTGAATAAACAACCTAAATTATACTATGTAAATTGAGTATAATTTTTGCTACATAATTCGGAATATTATAATTTTCATACCATTGGATCGAGAGCGCTCGAAATATAAATTGCGTATAATTTTTACTACATTGTTCGAAAAAATATAACTTTTACACCATTAGAAGTTGCTTACAAGTATATAAAAAATATTAGATAAATGTTTTATTTTTAACATATACGTTGGATGATATTATAATAAAGATGTTATAAGAAGAGTACGAATTTAATATAAATAAGAATTACTCCATGAATTATGGTAAGAATATAGGGAATATTAGAATTATTCAGAAAAATTAGAGTTTGATTTTCAATAAATTATCTAAAACTCAATAATACAATTGAGTATTATAACTTTTGCTATATACTACAAACAAATACACAATCTCATTATAATTAAATAGAGCTTGAGATTAGATTTGCATTAAAATAATAATTATTAATTAAGAATATAATTATATTACTATGAAATATGTTTCTTAATAAAAATATAATTTATCTGTAATATCACATAGTATGAAATGAATATAATTCGCACGAGCTAGCTTCAAGATCCAGTGATCAATATGAAAAGATAGATATTTGAATAGCCAATTAATCTAAATGGTTGAAAAATTATAGAATACCTTTAATTATATGTTCAATGTAAAACGAAATAACCAAAACATTCACCAATTGGTCAAAAACAATTAACATATCCCATGAGAACAAAAATTCGAGTGAAAAAAGAACCTACGTCTAACATGTTAAACAGAAAAACGAAAGAAAAAAGCGAAAGTGTATACTAGTATATAGAAACAATATACTCAATAAATAACATGCTTTCGGATGAAGTATTATTTGTTCTTTAGATTATTGTTCTTTTTTGTTAAACTATTGGAAGTTTAGATGGCAATAAAAGGAATATTAGTGAAGAACTATCTTTAAAAAATAAAAATAAAAATAAAACACTTAACAAGTAAAGCTGTTTGGTTTTTACTTTTTTTTATAAGACAACATAATGTTAATTAATAGGTGATGAATAATCTTTGATAAGTTATGGCTGGAATTTATTTGATCATGTATAATTTTTTGTAGGGTTACATACATGAAGAGAAGCTAAACACATTCAACATCCCACAATACACTCCATCAGCAGAAGAGTTAAGATTCATGGTGGAGAAAGAAGGATCTTTTACTCTTAATCAAGCTCATATTTCTGAAGTAAGCTGGGAATCAAAAGAACATGAGTATTGTAAGATCAATTCATACAAGGCCTTTGATCCTTATGACTTTGTTAAATGTATGAGATCCGTGGCAGAGCCCCTTACTCATAAGTCACTTCAGCGAAGATATCATTGAAGAGTTGTTCAAGAGATATAGGGAAATCGTGCAAGCTTCAATGGCCAACAATAAGAATATGTTCATCAATGTTACTGTGTCCTTGACACGACGATAAGGTTGATCAATTAATCGTCCATGGCTTCGCGCTTGTAGTTCATGGCAGTGTCATTGGAGTACTCGATACTTCTACATGGAAATAATATTTGATGATTTCAAATGTATATTGTGACAAATTAAATTTACTATGTTAAATATTCGTTACTTTATTCAAGCTATGTCGCATTACGTATATTTTGCGTTTGTAGAAATAAGAAGGCACGATTTTCATTATGAGATCCAAAGAAAATGGTTGGTGGATTTTAGATAAATAATATAATTTCATTATGGTTATTGGTTAGAATTATGTTGTGTACAAGAAAAGAAATATGACATAAAAGTATTAAATTGTTTTTTGTTATTTACTGAAATATATCAAGCCAAAAAAAATTCATCCTAAAGCTTCAATGTATCGTAAAAAATCATCTAGGACGAACCCCACACAAACACGAAGTACGAAACAAAAGCGGGCTGCAAACGAATTTGTATAATAATTGTTTATGCCAAAAATCGACAAAGCGACGATTATTGGTTGGGACGTCGATAACTAGATTAGAAGAAGAAAAATAAAGAACGGAATTTAAGTGACGAAAATAGAGTAAGAGAAGACGAGAAATGGTGACACGGAAAACCCCGATGAAGGTGGGTAAAAACCGCGGGTGGATATGAGACCATCAATCCACTATGATGTCGGGCGTTAAAGTCATTGTAATTACAAGTACATATGACCATGTATACGTAGTTATTGCGAATATAAAAGCATTGCCATAAAGAAATATAAATAAACCTATATGGACGGTTATAGCTTGGCTATATAGTATGAAATTGGACGAGTGAAACTCTCTCTGTGGGACTGCCTCTGTATGACCAAAGCTGGATATTCTCCACAGTACTATGTAAGGGTGATTTAAATATAGTAGTAGTAGGTAATAACTCTTCGTTGGAATCGTTGTATGGAAGTAGTGACCCATAGTCAACTCTCCCCCCCTCTTCCTTGTACTGCTCCCCTTTTATAGAATTTCCAGTAAGTCATGCACCACTAAGAGCCTCCCCTAAAAAATAGGAAGCATATACAACTCCATGATTTGGCCTTCCCATGAATGTGTATTAATTCGAGATGTAGATACATTCACACTACTTCTCTGTTAGACACGTTTTGCCCAATTTTAGGAAGCACTGGTAACATCTTGCTTGATTATAGGGGTTGTTACAACAACCTTGACTTAGTCCGTCGTCCATGGCATCATCAAGCTAGTTTAGTGGCGTCGGGTATTGCTTCTCAGCGTCGGACGTCGGACGTCGGCCGTCGGCACCATGTAAAATACGGCCATAACAATAATAATAATATTATTATAATATTTGGCTTATATTAGTGTGTGCATAATATCTGAACTCGGAAATTTTACTCAAAATAATTTGAATTTGTGCTTATGGTTGGAATATTTAGTTAAATCCAAAATAACAGCGTGTGGCAACTGATATGAGCTTGTGAAATCTAGTTAAGGTAGGAATAGGAATCCTAGTATCCTACGCATGAAAGAGTTGGACTAGGAATTGTACTTCTCTAATTTAACATACTTTCCACCTCACCATTAATTGTATATCCCATAAGGCCATACTAATATATATAGATCTACCTTGCCGCAACCAAAACCCACCTACCTATTGCAGAGCAAATAAACGAAAAGTTGCATTGTGGTTTTAATTTGAGCATCAGCAAGTGGTACGATTCAGATCGATTTTATTGTGAAAAACAATCTTTGGATTATATTCATTGAAGGAAGATTTATTGGTGACTCATACTATTATATACAATAACAGACTAACAGTTATTGGGAGGGGAGGAGGGAGAAGAGAAAGAATCAATAGTTGTTTTGTAAAAAAATTAAAAACTGCAAAGTTTATTTGTGATTAACACTGAATCATAGAGAGGAAGTTATGAAATTAGGAAGTTATATTTGTTCGAAAAAATATAACTTTTACATAATTGGAACTTGCTTACAAGTATATAAAAATTAAATATTAGGTAAATGTTTTATTTTTAACACATACGTTGGATGATATTATAATAAAGATGTTATAAGAAGAGTATGAATTTAATAATAAGAATTACTCCATGAACTATGGTAAGAATATAGGAATTTTAGAATTATTCAGAGAAATTAGAGTTTGATTTTCAATAAATTATCTAAAACTCAATAATACAATTGAGTATTGTAACTTTTGTTACATACTACAAACAAATACACAATCTCATTATAATTGAATAGAGTTTGAGATTTGCATTAAAATAATAATCATTAATTAAGAATATAATTATATTACTATGAAATATGTCTTTGAATAAAAATATAATTAATCTGTAATATCACATAGCCATGAAATGAATATAATTCTAGCTACCACAATAAAAAAAAAAAACCGTGCATCGCACGGACTTCAAAATCTAGTGATCAATATGAAAAGATAGATATTTGAATAGTCAATTAATCTAAATGGTTGAAATATTATAGAATAGCTTTAATTATATGTTGAATGTCAAATGAAAATAACCAAAACATTCACCAATTGGTCCAAAAACAATCAACATATGACATGAGAACAAAAATTCGAGAGAAAACAAAAACCTACCTCTAGCATTGTAAATAGAAAAATAATGAAAGAAAAAAGCGAAAGTATATAGAATCAATATACTCAATAAAGACCATGCTTTCGGATCAACAATATTTGTTCTTTAGATTGTTGTTCTTTTTTGTTAAACTATTGGAAGTTTAGATGAAAATAAAAGGAAATTTAGTGAAGAGACTATCTTTAAAAATAAAAATAAAAAACTTAACAAGTAAAGCTGTTTGGTTTTTAATTTTTTGATAAGACAACAGAATGTTAATTAATAGGTGATGAATAATCTTTGATAAGTTATGGCTGGAATTTATTTGATCATGTATAATTTTTTGTAGGGTTACATACATGAAGAGAAGCTAAACACATTCAACATCCCACAATACACTCCATCAGCAGAAGAGTTAAGATTTATGGTGGAGAAAGAAGGATCTTTTTACTCTTAATCAAGCTCATATTTCTGAAGTAAGCTGGGAATCAAAAGAACATGAGTATTGTAAGATCAATTCATACAAGGCCTTTGATCCTTATGACTTTGTTAAATGTATGAGATCCGTGGCAGAGCCACTTACTCATAAGTCACTTCAGCGAAGATATCATTGAAGAGTTGTTCAAGAGATATAGGGAAATCGTGCAAGCTTCAATGGCCAACGATAAGAATGTGTTCATCAATGTTACAATGTCCTTGACACGACAACAACGTTGATCAATCAATCGTCGTCCATGGCTTCACGATTGTAGTTCATGGTGGTGTCATTGGAGTACTCGATACTTCTACATGAAATATATATATATATATATATATATATATATATATATATATATATATATATATATATATATATATATATATATATATATATATATATGGCATGAAAATAATATTTTATGAAGAGAATTTTCTAAAATTTCAAATTTGGGGGTCAAATTAAAGGACCCTACAAGTTATAACGTGGCTCTACCACTTGTCCTGTGTAGGGGAGGATCTTAGTTGGGGCAAGTAGGGGTCTTACCCCCGGTTATTTCTTTTTTGCATATCTAGATATAATACATGAGTTGTACAAAATATATACAAAAATCTTGTAGCATAATGGTTAAGGATTCAACTTCTAATATAATGTTTAGGCGATCAAAACTTGACCCTCTTAAATTTTTAGTCCAAGATCAACAACTGGACTGTAGAATTTAAAAGAGGAGGTAAAAATGAGAGATGAAGTTTACTACTTGCACGTTATATTTCAATTAATCAAACTACATGAAGCCTTAAATAGGCTTAGGAATAAACAAACAAAACTAAAATCTAGGCACATGACTATGTAGTGGATTAGACCCACTCTTATACTCCATAACAAGATTAAACCAACACATGCTAAATTATTTAATAAACAACTCACTAACATATTGCTAGACCTTAGGAACTACTCAACTAACAAATGTTCCTATAATTTTGGGAGCACTTCCAACAGGGACTCCCGTGTAAGACCCTTGAATACTCATATATAAGCATGTATACTTCAATTTTCTTTATGTGCCAACTGCCAAGATCATGGAAATTTTATATGAAATCACTCAGTCGGATACTTGGTCACGTACCCAAATCTGAGATAACACATAAGTATATGTGATCTGATTCTCAATAAGTTTGTGCTAATGGACATTAATTTGGTTGTTGCTGCTATATAATCATGACACACCGGAGTAAAATTTCGGATTTTGAGATGAACCTGATGGACATTGACAGCGAACGCTTAGGTATTCCTGAAGCCGAACACCATGCCACTGTGAGGATGCCTTCAGCTGAGTTTTCCAGGATTTGTAAAGATTTGAGCAGTATTGGGGACATTGGTACGTAGATTTTAAACTCCATCAATTTTTCCTGTTTTTTGCGCTTTAATTTGCTTGCATTTCTTTCTACTTCGTTATATACTTAATCAGATTAATTATTATGATATTTTTCAGTTGAAATCTCTGTGACAGAAGAAGGTGTTCAGTTTTCTACGACAGGTGAATTTGCTTCTGCAAACATTATCTGCAGACACAACACAAAGGTTGAGAAGGTATTTTTACTTACCGCATTAGGAATTTGATGGAAAACTTTATTCCCATTTCCTAGGGCTGGAAAACATGGAAAAAAGAAAATTATTTTCGTCCCACTTATTTGTACCAATCTTGTATTACTCAATCTTAGTGGTTCATGTCAATAATTCTTAGCCTTATTTATTTTTCTAAATCAAAAAGTTTGTTTAATCTAATGATGCGAACAAATAATATTGAGTGGCACATATCATGGTACAAAAAAGTGAGATATAGACTTTGGACTCAAAAAAAACATGTTTATATAACGGTTTCTTTATATTATACTACGTTGACTTCTCACTTTGCCATATACTTATTTGACCATTGTTGTTGTTAGTAAATTACAAAAATTTGTTATCTTGAAAATCTAGACAAATTGAATAACAATTTAAACCATTAATACCAAAAAGGTCAAAAGTCAACATATTTCCCATGTAACATAGCGAAGAATCGAAGATATTAGTGAAAAAACATGGTCAAGGTGGATTTTTATTTTTCGTGTGGGTTGTAAATTTGTTTCGTTTGTTTTGTAGGCTGAAGATAGAGATGAATAAAGCTGTGTCACTGCCCTTTGCACTAAGATACATGAACTCTTTCATCAAGGCAACACCTCTTTCGAACACCGTCACGATCAGCTTGACTTCAGAGTTTCCTCTTGTGGTTCAATACGACATTGCCGAGATGGGTTACATCCGATTCTACTTGGCGTCCAAGATTGAAGAGGCTGAGAATGAATTATAATCTTAGGTTTCCCCATAAAAAAAACAATATAATCTTAGGATTCTGAATTGTCGTCTATTTCTTGCTGCTTAGAAGTTAGATCAACTTATGTTGATGTTTGATGTTTGATATTTCATATAGTTTTCTTATGCTATCTTTGCATGGATTAGTTATTGCATGTGTAATTGACTTACCAAAATATACAGACCACTCTAGTCTCTACATTTAGAAACTACAAGTAACTTTAGTGAATTGTTCTTCTTTTTTGCAATGGCTCACTTTTCGAGGATAATGTGGAAAAAATCTTTGGTGCTTTTGGGACAGAAATTTTTTTTATGATTATTGAAGGTAAATACAATTGTAAATTATTTTGCTTTTGATGGTTCCTCATAATAAAAAGTTGGAGAGAAAAGAAAAATTGAAAATTGAGGAAAATGATGGATAGGAGAAGAGGAAAAAATCAAGATATAAGGAATAAATGAAGAAAGATGTAGCATTTATCCTTTAGAAATCAAATACTTTCAACTCTTAGGAATATTATGTTCCACTTCATATAAAACCAAAGAAATTAGAGGAAAATGGAAAATTCTATTTACATGAAAAAATTGAACCCCAACCAAACACTCTCTTGTTTTGTTGATAACCCTAACCTAAAATTTCTGGGTTCATCGGATTCAAGTCATTTTGGATTTTGAGTCGAGAATTCTTGTTCTTGTCATTTTTGGACGGGATAATGATATATAATTCACCTTATCTTTGTTCTTGCCAAATGCTTGATGTGATAGTGTTTATTTACTTCCTTTTTTTGGTAGAAAAACGCAACCATATTAATTCAAATAGTTAAAGATAGTTTTACAATCCGATAAGTACACAATCATACCGTAATTAGAGGGGAGGGGAAAATCCTATTTACACTACGTCTAACATCCAAAGTACGACTATTCTTAGCTACTTCATCCGCAACTTGATTCTGATTTCTACCACAATGCTCAATCTTCACCTCCGAAGAGGCTTTTCCACAACTTTTTGCATTCATATATCACACTCATATATTTATCAGTAATGCTCCCATAAGTACATAATAAATTCACCGTGGTAAGATAATCAGAATAAATCATAGCACGCACATAGTTGCAAATGGAAGCAATAAGAACTAAGAAGCCCATCCTGGATAGCTATCAGCTCCAAAGTTGGTGTCTAAAGCAAAACTTCATTTACTTGCTTTGCTGAGTATGTTTAGCCATAACTATTGTATGGTTCAAAAATCAAAATACTATCCTCGCTCATGCTTGCCGATCTTGGTGTATTTCAACAAAATGTTAGGCCAAACTAAGTAGAGTCCGGATCGTTTAGAGTTCTAATAAAACTCTACAAGGTAGAGTTGTATATGAACCATACATTTTAAAATCAAGGTTTCGTATTAATGGGAAGTGGAAAATAAGGGGGTGGATTTTGATGAGAAAAAATAGGGGGGGTTCTGGAAAGATAATATATGAGTCATTGTTTTTTTATTCAATGGTTGATATTGCTCAAACTCTACGTTGTAGAGTTTTATTAGAACTCCAGAGGATCCAAACTCTACTAGGTAGTGGTACTGAAGTAGTTTGCTCTCCAGTTAAGTAGAGTAGTTTGTCCGGTTGTAAATGTTATAATCTGATACAAGTCATACAACTTGATCTTTCTTAACCAATTGAAAATTTTACGGTTTTTTCACCAGGTACCCATGAGGTTTCACAATATTCACCTGGTACCCTCGCGTTTTCAATAATTCACCTGGTGCCCCTAAGGTTTTGAAAAATTCCTGACGTGACCCTACCGTCAACTTTTCGTTAACTATGACCCTAAAAAAACTTAATTAACCTAATTTAACCCTAAACCCTAACCCTACCCTAACCCTAAACCCTAACCCTCCCACCACCCCCTCCCCATCCTCCCAAGACCCCCGCCCCCTCCCCCACCCTAGCGGCCCCCCTCCTACACCCCCCCCACAAGACCACCCCAACAGCCCCCCTCCCCACCACCCCTCATCCCCACCACCCCCATTCCCTCCCCCCAGCCCCCCTCCCTCCCCCCCCCCTCTGCCCCTCCCGTAACCCCTCCCCTTCCACCGATTCTTCGCAGCGCTCAGCAGTCCCCTACAGTCCCGTCCCCAAATCAATCACGAACTCAGCAGCGAAAGTATTAGGGTGTAAAAGTATTAATTAGGATGTAAAAGTATTAATTAGATTTAATTATAGTTAATTAGGATTAATTAGTATTAATTAGGTTAGTTATGGGTTAATTTCGTTGATTTAGCCCTAATGATTAACGGAGTTGACGTCCGTTAGTCATTAAGGGTATTCTGGGATTTTTTCAAAACCTCGGGAGCACCAGGTGAATTAATGAAAACGCGATGGTACCAGGTGAATATTGTGAAACCCCGAGTGCGCACTGAAAAAACCGAAAATTTTAATATCAATTCTCTGATTTTGGTGGATCACCAAAATTCCCCAATATTTACATGACTGTAAAACAGTTGTATTATCACGTGTTGCAATAATTATCTCGTGTCATTGGATTCGAATACTTGAAAATGCATCTGAACTTCATCTTTTCTTGCACTATTGCTCCAGTTCCAGGAGAATTTAACGGCATTTAAAATTCAAATTTTCTCTAGTGAAATCATCAACATTGAGCAGAATTTACCATGGTTTTAAAAATTAGTGAACTAAGTACTTTCTCCTACATTTTCCCTCCCAAATGAAACCTCAATCAATATGTTATAGATGCCGAAAATGAATCCATTGCCAAGCAAATCCTGTTAAATCTCTCATGACCAACTTCCACAATCATGCCGTACCCGGTTTCCTTCTCGATGCAAATGTGACAGCTCAAGAGTCGAGAAACATGGCGCCAAAGATTCAAGAAACTGGGCAACACTGAGTAATGTTAAAGCATCACCCTCCTACAATTGTGTATAGTAAAACACTAGGCAGTGCCCTGTAACAAATAACTGTAACCTATCTTTCCCTCTTTTTCTCAAGGTCCAACCTATACCAGTCTCTTCCAGACAAGGAAAAAAATTACAAAAAGAAAGAGTTCAGGACCTTCAAAAACTCGCCGGTGACGGAATCTCAGGAAGACGACTACCACCTAGAGATACGAAGTGTATACAATCTTCCATATAGCTTCTGGACTGTGCATCCAACCTTGTACAACAACCATCAAACTTCTTCCAAAATTGAGAATGCCGCTCTCAACCTGCGCGGCAGCTCCCTTGATACCTGCTAATGCCCGAGTGAACATCTGGTAACTCACAGAGAAGATTCGTATTTTTTAAGTCTCAAGTTTTAAGATCATCAGACATTGCAGAAGGTATACAATGTGTTGCAAGAATATCTACAGTAGCAGCTTTTGCTGTCTCTGTCCGAAGAACAACTATCTGTTGGCAGAATATCAATTGCAAACTAGAATCAGTATGCTGCTTCAGATATGAAGAGGTGGAACTTAAACAGTTCATAATCCAAGAGAAAGCTTATGAAAGCAAAAACTGAGAGAGAGAGAGAGACCTGATCATAATCCAGATTGAACTTCATGAATTCGTCATTGCAAGATTCAACCATACTTGCCAAGGTCTTCAAGTTCGTCACTGGATTACCATTGAAGGCAACGACCTGATAGTCGAGCACCAATAGGTATAGCTCACATGAGCAACTAATATATTTACCCTCAAAACAACTTTCTGAACTCAACAGCTAATGCTTCCTCCGTTTTTTTTAACTTGCAACACTTTGACTTTTACACTATTCATATGCTAACTTTGACCTTGTTTTTTACTAATATATAAAGATAAGTATATTTTGTGAGATGTCGATGGTTCTATCTCATTGAATACTATATCAAATTTTATAATTTTTGCTACCAAATAATTCAAGATATTAATGGTCAAAGTTGTATATAGGAGTGCGCAAAAGTCAAGCGTTGCAACTTAAAAGAAACAGAGGAAGTATAAAATAGTTTAAGTACATACCTGAGTGTTCACAATTTCTTCATATCCAATATTAATGTCAGCCACGAGAACCTAATAGCAAGATAAGATATAAGCAATCAAAAAAAAAAAAAAAAAAAAAGATAAGATATAAGCAAGGTAACTAGGTCTGCAAATTATTCAACCTAATCTAAAAAAAATAAAAAATAATAATGAGTCATCTATAGACCTATTAAACGGGTCGATGGGGTCGGGTCGAATAGTTTCTGATTGGATCGCTTTCAGCTCGGATCGATGAACACTTGTTCATGGACCCAAAATCTTTGGGTTCAGACTGACATAATGTGTTAAAAAAAAACTAAGATTCCCTGTGCTTTTATATTTTTCAGTGCAATATGTATACCAAATCACAATAGTTTACAAATAGCATATCATAATAAATAGTCATTTATCAAGCTTGCTCGGAATAGATGGTGGGGTACACAAGTTCCTTAGGATTGAAGTTCCCTTTTTCCTTTCCTCCCACTCCAAGGGGCTTGGCCTACTAAACTGGACTAAGGATTCGTGAGGGTTGAGGTCCAGTTGAGTCACTTTACCAAAAACAAAACAATAATAAATATAGTCATTCATAGTCAAGTTTAAGCATATATGATGTTTAAGTCCAATAGATATCATGATTAGAACTCGGGGTAATAATGAGCTTGGCATGTTTGCGAACAGTTCGGGATCGGCTCGGTCAAAGCTCAAGTAAGTTTTGGCTCACCTCAGGTTCAGACTCGACTTGAGACCTTAACGAGCAGAGCCGAGCTAGACAAAGCTCAGCTCGAAAAGCTCGTGAACAGCTAGATTATTATTATATATTTAAAAATTATTTTATATATCTTTAAAATTATATTAAGTATTACATTTTAAATATTAACTAAGTTAACATTACATTTTACTACATTGGAAAAAAAAACAATGAGTAAGGATGTAATGATGATAATGAGGGTAGCATAACAAAATACAGGTAGCAGTAGGTAGAGACAAGCTATGCAATCTGGATAGAACAAAGTTATGATCATTTAGTGAATGATATAATAGGAGATTAAAATAATACATCGAAAGAAAGAGAAAAAGAAAAGGTAAAATCAATGAATAAAAAAACAAAAGAGAACTAAGTCCTAAACAGTAAAACAAAAGTAAACCCTTCGTCTCCTCCCTCAAAAACTTTGGTTTCTTTCTTCTGCGCCGTCGTCAGGGTCCCCTCCCTTAAAAAAAAGTGTAACGGCCACGGCGGCCGACAACCGACGACCACCACCACTATGAGCGCGGGACAGGTAAGTAAATACTAATGCTTTATTTTCTTTTTCGAAATTTTAATTTGGAAATTGTTACATGTTAGGGTTTTCTTAAGACAATCTGATTATTTTAAAGTTCTTTTACCTTTTTCTTAATAAATTTGCTATTGTTAGTAAGAATGCGATTTTGATTTCCTTTTTCTAACTGATTTCGTTTTTTCTTACTTTTCTGTCTTTTTTTTGTTACTTATTATTGATTTTCTGTCGTTATTTTTCCCCTTATCTTGATAAATCGAGCTCGAGCCGACCCGAGCTTAGCTTCCTCAAGCTCGTCGAGCTCACGAATAGTTAAACGAGCTCGAGCCGAGCACACTGCTTCTCAGGCTCGGCTCGGCTCGGCTCGTCTCGTGCGATACACCCCCCTAATTAGACAAACGAAACTAAAAACTTGAGATTTTTTTCCAGAAAATTCCTATAATCCCAACTTATTGCTATTTATGTAATGACTTCCGAGTAGGTTGGGTCAAAACTAGTAAGGTTTCAAGAACTTCCAAGTTGTTCGGCTTCTGATAAATTTGGGTTTTTGGTCATAACATCACTTACACTCTTACTTCAAAAAGTTGAGGCCCCCAAGTCTACTAGCTACATTAAAAAGATACTCTACTACTAACTATTAACAATAACATAAAAAAAAGTCAATTAAAGATCCTTAAAGTAAGTGTTAGTTAATACGGGACGGAGGGAGTAGTTTTCTTTTTTTTTTTGCTTTCAAATGGTGCCCAGATAGAGAAAAACAAAAACCTGAGATATAACAACAAGCTCTTCATCTTTTGATTGTGGCATTGAATGCAAAAGCTTGTCTAGAAGCTTGACCGGGGCGTCATACTCGTATTCTTTTCCATACTGTCATGATATCAAAAAACAAAAAAAGGGAAAGAATGGAACATCATCAGAAATAACAGATTATAACAGTTCAACAAAAAATCTGAAAGGGTGGGGCATTGCTAAAATTACATAGGAAAGCAAAATGAGTTTGTTTAACGTAGCCAAGTCTCACAGTGTCATACCAACACTCCAACTTGGTAAAATATAAGTGTGTAGACTAGTTTACACAGAGAAGTAAATTTGAGAAGAAAAGAGACCTGATCGATCAACACAATTAATTCCTAATGGAAAAAGTATTCAGAACATGAATAAATGAGCAAGCTTGAGTAGTTAAATGAGCACGGATAAAATGAGCATATATAACTAGAGGAATGAGCATGGCCTTGACAGTTCAAAGTAATTGAGCACTATATAAGCAATTCAGGGAGCATTTTCAAATGAGCATTTACAAGCAACCAAATAAACATCCAGTGGACAATAAAGCAATGAAAAATTTATCCATGTCAAAAATGTGGTATGGCTAATTTCCAGCTAGAACCGCACAAGAAAACCTTAGATGTGGGGGCTAATACCTTGATAGCAGTAAGTTCCTCAAATTGATTAAACCTCAAGGCAGTCATAAATTTCACAATAGCAAAGTGGCAAGTGCTGACAACAGATAACCCAAAAATATTCCACAGGTTTAAGATATTGTATGACACATAAGTCTCTCAAGGTAGCAATTCAAAAACGATCAGAGTGGTTATGTTGACACTGCCCCAGTGAAATAGAACTACATACAAGGTCATGAATCGTGTGGCAAGATCCTAAGTAACACTACAGCTGCTTCTGTTCTTAGGATAGCAAAAGGAAAGATAGCACATGCACATTGAATACCAAGTTCCAAGATTGAACTGCATGACAGGGAGCAGCAATATCCATGTCAAGTTATCTCCATCCAAAATGTCCAGTAACCTCCGTGATCTTGAAAGGCAATGGATCAGAGGGATCAAGCTTAGAACCACTCAACCAATATCAATCACTAAACTCAAGCACCATTAACCATCTTTTTGTACATAAGATACAATGACAGGAAACTAGATGTCCACCAAAATCAAGCAGAATTTCAGTCTCACGTCACATCAAGAAATGGAAATATAATCCCATGTCAAATCAAGAAAAACCCATGAACTGGAGTCCAGAAACAAGCTAAAGAACAACCCAATCCGACAAAGAATGGAACTGGACAGCTGATCTTGGACGATCTTATCATTCCTTTCCAACCAAGTTACCTATAAAACAGCAAAAAGAGCTAGCACACTACCACTTTCATGCTAAAGGCAGATTGGACATCACAACAAAATGAAGCCTCAATTCCCACCTCCCCAAAAAGTCCCACCAAACAAGGACAGAAAGAGAAAGGTAACTAATAGGTCCTACTACAAGCAGATAACATTAATTATGAGATAGATTTACGGAACCTTGTAAAGATAGGCAAAGCTATTTTTTAACGAATGCCCATGTCAAAATTAAATTCAATCAACCAAAGATTACTGCATCAACAGAAAGGTATATAGGGATATATTGTTCATTTTTTTCGGCGGGGCAGGGGGGTAAGAGAGATGAAAAGAAAATTAAAGTCAGACCTCAGAACGGAGATATGGAACCGAGACAGTTGTAAAAACAAATCCTGCAACAATATAATACGAGGGAGGTCTGCCCTTGCTGTGTGCAGGAACGAGTCTCCTGTGAGTACCAAGTTTGATGCTAAACGTTTGGATCACCGAATCACGTAATACCTTGATTTCAGCCTTATCTCCAGTATATTTCTGGGATATAAGGTAACTGAAACCTATACGCTCTCCATGCCTGAAAGGAACTGTCAAAAATACAAGTCAATCTAAGTTCAATTTTTTTTTTCCACACTTTATACCATGTATAGCAGGTTTAGACCAGCAGCATGTTTCACACACAAGATATGTTAACAATTGTCATCTATATATTTAATATCGCCTCATTTCAAGAATATCACTTCTGCCATTTCACAGTACAAGGCATCCACGCATTTCAGCAATTAGCTTTGATTGTTGATTTTCAAAATGTATTGCTTTTTATAAGAAACATATGTTTTTAGATTAGTAACAAGAACTACTTTCATAATTCATGAAAACTTTGACCGCATTATTTCATTTAGCATGTAGGAGCTTGTTAGATTTGTTTTGATGTGTCTTTCAAAATATAAACTTTTGATACTTTCTTTTGATACGAAACTAAGATATACTCCCTCCGTCATGTATTACTTGATTGTGATGTGACACGAGATTTTTAGAGATGCATGTGGAGAGTGTGGGGACCATACTTTATTAGTAGATGACAAAAAAGAGTAGAATACGTAGAAATAGTATGGGTAAGTGACAAAAGGGAGGATACAATGAAAAGAGATAATATAGCAAGTAATTTGGGACATCCATTTACGGTAGATATAAGCATATAACAAAGTCAAAAAAACGGAGAGAATAGATGGCCAAAGGTGTGCCATTGGAGATCGTTAGAAAGGAGATAGAGCTTGTAAAAATAAAATATTTAATTTTAATATAAATATAAATATTTACAACAGCTATTACTGGTCAAAACTCAATCTTGAAAAACGTGTTATTGCAGTGAGCTGTGAGCCTACGGACAATTATTTCTCACTTCCACCGCATTGCATTGCTATGAATCAATATTTAGGGGGTAAGGGTAATTTAGAGAGTCTCTTTATTAGTAGCTTGAGGAATAAGTTAGATAGTTTGTTAGGAAAAGTATTATAAATATAGAGCAAAATAGAATGTGGGAACCATGTTGAAAATTGTTAAGAAAAATTGGGTGAGCTTTTAAGAGTTCATTTGGGAGAGAATCAAGCCTCTCGAAAGCTTGAATATCATTTACTTTTGCTGTATTTTTCAGTTTATCAATCAAATCTCATCTTCTTCCTCATTTTATGCCTTTTATGGTGTCTAAGCTATGTTAATTCATAGCAAATGGTACTTGAGCAGTACAATTCTGGGAGGGTAGAGTGCTGATTTTTGAAAAAAAAAAAAAAAAGCCTGCAATGGAGATCGCCGGAAAACGTGCATCACTACAATGCAAGAGTGGATTCAAGAGGAGTTTGCATATATCTCACACAAAAGAGATCGAGAAATTTCAGATTTGGATGAAGAACGAAAAATTCGGCAAGAAATTCAACTTCCTGAGTTTAATGGAAGAAATTGGAATGAATGGATTGAGGATTTGGAGGATATTTTCCATTTCTTCGGCCTAAATGAGGAGGCGAAGCTTAAGGCTGCTATAATATCACTTGACGGAGATGCGCAACAGTGGTTCCAGTGGGAACACAAGCTATGGCCGTTCTACGATTGGCCGGAATTGAAGAGTCAGGTGATGCGACGATTTGACTCAGCATCGTCACTTACGTGGAAGTCACCTCTCACGAAGTTCGGCGGTCAGTATAACAGCATTAGTGTGGTGTTGCCAAGAGAACATGAAACACATCTGGAGGTTTTAGAAAAAGAGGAGCTAATCCTGGAGGATGGCACCACCATCTCCAACATTGGAGGGTGTTGTAAAGGTCTTTCACGGAGAGTGGAGGTGGAAAAAAGTAGATCTGAAAATTATTTGGCTACTTTTAATGGTCGTTTTGACGAGGAACGAAGGGAAGAGGCAGGTGGTGATTTCGTGAGTACCAAGGGTGGAGAGTTGAGTAGTGAGTCTGACCGTTTTAATGGTGGTTCGCGACGCGGAGTATTTAAGCGAGGGGGTGCCCAGTGTTGTGGTTCCGGTGGTGGGCCAGGCCGATTGGCAGGTGAAGTATCCGGGTGTGGCGGCGTTGTAGGTAGCCGGTTTGGTGGAGGAAGCGAATGTGGTGGAAGGCCCGGTGATTTCGGAGGAGGATTTAGCGGTGGTGGTGTAGGAATTACAGTGGGTGGTTCCGGGGAAGATGCGCAGCGGAGGCGTGGTGGTGCCGGAGGTAGCGGGTCTAGCGGTGGTCCTGGGTTCTTCGCCGGCGCAGTGGCGGGTGCTACTTTAGGTGGTGCTGAGCCTGTGCACCGGCAGCTTCAAAAAGTCCTTCAAAATATTGCAGAAATGGAGGTTAAACAAGAAGCGTACTGGAGAAGCTTTGCTGAGTCCTTGATCAGCTTGAGGAAGCTAAATCTAGAAGATACTATTAGTAAGGGCAATGCTGTAATTAGCCAAAAAGCAAATTCACATGCAGGTAAAACACACGTGCTTCCATTGACTCCTTTACAAGACAAATTTTCACAACTTAAAGGAGAGCCCACTTATGAGATTTATAACTCTAAGCTTGAATTATTAGCCCAATTTTTTCAACCCAATTACCCTACCCAGCTCACAACCCAAAACAGTCCATCTTTTAACAAATTCAATTACACCAACCAGCTTACAGACCATCCCAACCTTTTTTGTTATAAACCAACCCAAATTGACTATCAAAATACTAGGCCCATTTTTACAACCCAGTTTTCCCAACCCAAGTTTCCTACCTCCACAAACCACTGCACCCCATTATCCACTGCACGCATTCAATTTTCAAAACGAAATCAACCCCTTGCCCACTCCAATCCTCGAGCACACTACATCATTTTATACATAACTCAGTACACCGAACAGGCGAACACTCATCTTTAGTTCTGGAAACTCCACCAAAGGTTTTCCCCATCATTCAGCCATCCGTATTCATTCTAAACTTCACCACTGAGCAACAGCACCTGTCCTTCACCAATGACCAGCAGCAAGGTCATTCTTTCATGGGTATGGAGAAGTGGAATCTCGCCCATTGTTGCCAACGCCGGGAAGATGAAGCTGATTACTACCCACCTTGAGGACAAGGTGGAAGTTTGGGGGGCCGGTAATGCTATGAATCAATACTTAGGGGGTAAGGGTAATTTAGAGTCTCTTTATTAGTAGCTTGAGGAATAAGTTAGATAGTTTGTTAGGAAAAGTATTATAAATATAGAGCAAAATAAAATGTGAGAACCATGTTGAAAATTGTTAAGAAAAATTGGGTGAGCTTTTAAGAGTTCATTTGGGAGAGAATCAAGCCTCTCGAAAGCTTGAATATCATTTACTTTTGCTGTATTTTTCAGTTTATCAATCAAATCTCATCTTCTTCCTCATTTTATGCCTTTTATGGTGTCTAAGCTATGTTAATTCATAGCATGCATGACCTATACTTGAGTTCTAATATGACAGAATGTATTCAAATCTTAATCCCTAATCCGAATGAATTCAATTTGTACTGAATACGCACTAACCAAGAAACAATCTAGCTAGCTGATAAACAAGCCATAAACTTCTATTAATAGCAGAAACCAGACAAAAACAAACAGAAACCAGTGACATTATGACAGATATACAACTAGAAAGCAGACAGAACGGAAAGAAACTACATTTTATAAAGCTAATTAACCTTTGTGCAAAAAGAATTATGTCCATTTAATGAACTGTTTATGAATGAGATATCTTCAATGTAATATACATTTACATTCTCTTAAGAAAAGAACACTGAAGGCTATGCAATGGGGGAGATTCAGAAGCAAGTGGCAAAATAGGAGAGGAAAAACCAGGCACATGCCCAGCACCATCCAAAGGAGAAACAACAAAACACGAGTTGAATTAAGATCAATTTCTTTGCCTGTCACTACAAAAGAAACTTTCATATAGCTAGAAACTAACTGTCTAATTTACTAAACTAACTATAATAACTGTTAGATAATAGGATATCAACAATGTTACAAGCCTCTTCACAAGCCAACCAAAGGATAACATAAGCAGCAACTCCACTAAACTCAATTTCCTAGCTAAGCCAGTCCCAAACATTCAATTTACTGTTTAATTACTTTTAAAAGCAACTAAGAGAGCAAGAAAACTTTATGGTCTCCTCATCAGACAGCAACCGGTCACAATCCAATGTCATATGCATTAAAGGAGGAACGAGTTTCATACACACACATGAAAAGCTTTTGGTGGCCAAGAACTTCTAGCACGAGGAAATGTAGTAGCCCAAAGTTTTTCGAAAAATTGACTGTAATAATCCCACTATGGGCGTTCCATTTTTAATAATCCCAACTCCCCAACAATGACTTATTCCAAAATAATCCCAACTATTGTGGATGTCTTCCAAAAATATCCCAATGTGACTTATGACTGGTTAAACAAGTAAAAAGAAAAATTCCCCTCTCTCCTCCTCTTTCCCACACCAGCCCAAAATGCCTAATCTTCCCGAAACCTCCATGGTTCCCTGCTAGTGCTTTCCACCCAAAACCTAAATTCCCTGCTCATGAACTTCAACTAACTTCTTTTACCTTCAAAACGTATCTTCCTTCCCTTACTCCTCTAACCAAAATCAACCACAACAACTCAACCTAACAACACCTTCAACAACTCAACTCAATTGATATCATCAAGCCAAACCTAAAAAAATATGAGCAAGCTGAAAACAAATTCAAACTCACTATATGTGCGAGTTTGAGTTCTTTTTAAACCGGAAACATCTTTCAATTATCCCATTAGCATAAACCATCCATGACTCAACCTCTAAAACTAAAAACTTCAATAATCAACTCAAAATCTCAATTTAACAAGAGCAGATTTGAGTGTCAATTACAAGATTACACTTATTAGTTATTAGGGTGAAGTGGGAAGCAATGTAACTTCAAAGACTGAATCTTTAGACCCGGAATTCGTCTATTCAAACTCGAAAAGCATTCTTCTTCCTTGCTTAGATAGAGAAACGAAGAAGATGGGTCTTCAGATAACAAAAAAAAGTTGTGAAAACAGTGATGAACATCAAGTTGTTACTGAGTTTAGTGCTTCAGCGAGTTGTAGCTGGGTTGTTATCTCAATGAATTGTAGCCGAGGTCTCCAGACTCCAAGTGAGTTGTAGGGCCATCCCGAGTTAAGTCTTGCAAGAATAAGTTTATACCGGGGTGTTGGCCTCCAGAAATCTAGAAATTACTGGTATGATTTGCCATATCCTACTCGCGTTCGCTTCCCCCAAAGTTAAACAAGTATCTTTTAGAAATGCACTTAGAGAGTTATCTAACGTCAATTCTCTTCTTTCTTGTAACCAAGTTATGAACTTTAAGATGTGTATAGATGTTTGTAAATACAAAGGTTTGGCCAATGATATATTTACTTGAAAAGCGTATTTTAGCCACCATACTATTTTCTTTGATGAAGCATTGTGCGCTCAACCGTTTTTGATGAATGTGTTTTGTTCTCTAAACCTCTCCTAGTGGGGGGAGCTCTTCAGCATCTTGTGCAGGTGTGCTATGAAAGCTCACAATTCAGTCCAAAGCGAGAAAATTTCATATTATGGATGGTGAATGTAATAAGTTAGATTATCCGAGTATAATTTTTATCAATGTTTTATAATTTTGTATTTGGAAATTAACTAAAGCTATTTTTGTAAATCAGGTCATTTTAAGGTGACTAAGTTGTGGGCCCTAACCCACTAGTCCAGGATCGTATTTAAGGTTGTATACGCTGCATCACTGCAATTGAATGTTCATTGAGATTTGTGATTGCTATTGTGTTTTAATTAGCAGCTTGGAAAGGTCGGGGTCTTACAAGGAAGCCTAATGGATTATTTTACACTTGGAAAGCTAAATTACCAGTAAATTGATAAACAGGTGCAAAACAGATGAGTTCTACATGATATTAGGGGTTTCAACCTTTCGACATATGTATGTAGGTGTTGCGTGTTTTGTCTTTTGTAAACATTCCTGGAGCATATTCTTCCATAAACTTGTCTTAAGATGTTCACTACATAATCACCATTATTTAAGATTAAAGGTTGATGCACCCATTATGCTGTTACGGAATATAGACCAAACATTTGGGTTGTGCAATGGTACGAGGCTGGTGATTAAGCATCTTGAGAATCGCGTTATTGAAGTTGTCATTTCGGAAGCAACATGAGGGATAAGGTATGACCCTGACTCCATCTGATGCAACAAGATTTCCAATTAAGTACCAAAGAAGGCAGTTCCCTTTGGTTGTTTGTTTTGCAATGACTATAAACAAAAGTCAAGGTCAAACTCTATCGCCTGTAGGTTTGTATCTCCCTAGACGGTTTTCAGTCATGGTCAGTTCTATGGTGCTATTACTAGAGTAACAAACAAACGGGGCCTCAAGATCCTAATATGTGACAAGGATTGCGGGGTATCTAATACCACGAGTAATGTTGTTTATAAGAAAGTGTTCCTGAATTTATGATTTAGTTTGACTATCGGTGTAAGTTACTCGATTTTATTACATGATTATTTTCTATAAACCGTATTCTTTTATAAACCTTTGTTCCACTTTACTATGTAATAACTATTATTAAATACTCCCTCCGGTCTTTATTAGTTTACCCGTATTCCTTTTTGGGATGTCCCTTATTTACCCATTTCTTTTGTTTCTATTTTTGAAATGGGACCACTAACTTTCCATCACATACATTCAACTATAATATAAAATAATAGTTTCTCTTTCTTTCTATGTCCCACAACATTATTTCTCCTAAAACTTTGTGCAAAAGAAACGGGTAAACTAATAAAGACCGGAGGTAGTAATTGTTAATCGTCTGTTTTCATATATTATAACTATTTAAAGGTTCAATTCTATTTAGCCAAATACTATATGTTATTAAAATGAACTTACAAGAATGCTATAATCTAATGCGAATTTGTTATTTTAAAATGTTTAATGCTAATAATAGGTTAATTCACCATACATTACAGTAAAAATTAAACTTTGAATTGATTTAACTTTTTGTACATAAAATACTTCTAAACCAAATTACACTATAGGCACTTAGGTATTCAAAATAGATAAACACAACAATCATATTAATATTTTAAAAAATAAAATAAACTTTGCAATGACAAACTATTGGGCAAAGGTAGAAAACCACTGTTTCTTTTTTTTGGTTCTTCAAACATACGGTTTGAAGCTCTCTCTCTCCCAAGAAAACCGATGCAGTTTATCTATTACTATTAATATGATTGTTGTGTTTATCTATTTTGAAATCCTAAGTGCCTATAATGTAATTTGGTTTAGAAGTATCTTATGCACAATAAGAAAAGTTTAATTTTTAATGTAGTGTATGGTGAATTTAAATCAATTAGAAGTATTTCAGATAAGTTCTACATGATATGGACTCATTCTTCTACACTTGTACAGTTGCACACCTACATAGGCAAGGTGAACAATTGACTTCTAGGCCAGACATATGGATCCTTAGTACTTCAAATTACGCTAAAAACATTTAAATTTTCAAACAGAAGGACAAAATAAACACCTCAACAACCCCATGCTCATTAATTGCGGCCAAGTCCAAATAAGGTAGGTGAACATATAGCATAAACAACATGAATAACATCAACAGACAAATAAACCTTAGAGAGGTATAAACAGAAAGTTATCACAGTGGAGGAGGTTAACATTGTTACCTGTCCCATCATTTGCGATATCGACCCCATCAAAGCTCAAAATAACATCCGACGGCCGCAAAACCTTGGACTCTGGAGCAGTAGGGTCGACACGTCGGACACGTACACCTTTTTGGTCAGATTTCATTCCCATTGATATGCGTAAGTCAGGATTTTCCATTTTCTGCCACTCGACACCAAGAATTGGGAACCCTAAACAAGAATAACAAACATGAATGATAAAGTAACAGAAACTAACCATAAACATCATTCCAACAATTATAACTTATAAGGAACGTCTGATACAAAAAAGACACAGCACCAAGGCAAAATAAACACATTTGCCAGCTCAAAATAAACACAATTGCCAACTGGACCTACCAGTGTATGCTCCATTTCTCTCATAATCCTGGATAAAGTGCAAGATGACAGGTGTGGGTATAACATAACCAATATTTTCGGCATCTTCGTGTTTCAGGGACTGAAATGCGATACCCACACAACTGCCTTTGTCGTTAAAAGCTGGACCACCAGAATTTCCAGAGTTTATGGCAGCATCTATCTACAATAGAATCAATGCAGAAGGAATCAATACTAAGAGCAACAAAAGGGCAAAGCTAAGCATGAAAATCAATTCAGCAGATATATCAAGAGTCAAGACCTGCAAACCCAGCAATTCGGTGGACCCATGAACATAAGACAAGATCTCAATACGTGAGACAACTCCACTGGTAACAGAGATTGTATCCCCTCCTATCGGGTAACCTACAACAGTCACAGCATCTTGAAGAGCAGGTAGTTCCCCAAACTCTAGTGGTTCAATACCTTCCCAGAACTCATCATCATTGACTGTAAGCAAAGCTGCAAAACCAAAATAGACAAAATTTTGTTCATATTTACCAAACCAAACTCAATTTACAGCGTACACAGGTGACATAATTATTATCCTCACGGCTGAATAATTGATATAGGAGCAAGCAAAATTAGTCAACAACAAACATCAGTAATACCATGTTGCAACCCTTTTAGGAAAATATATTTGTGATTCTCTGCCTTCTATCACTAGCCAAATACAAATAGTTACATTACCACTATACTCAATCCCTTTTCATAAATCCAAAATCACTCAGAACAGTGTTGTTAGTCCTAGTCCTGATTGATTCTTCCGACAATTAATGTGAATTTTCTGAACAATGCGAAAATGCACGTAATAAATGATTGCATACATACAAACAACGGACAAAATCATAAAGTTTTTGGGAAGTTATATCAAACTACAAGACCATATCAAAGGCGGTCAAGGACTGTCCTATGCATATAAATGTAAGCCCTAAGAAATAGACAATAAAGTCGACTAAAAATCCATAAACAGTGCCTTCTCAAAACTATGTGTTTATATTTCTATGAAAGGAATTTCTTTAGTGGTAAATAGTAAAAAGAGTCCCAAATTGAAAAGTATAGACCATAAATAAATCCTTGTTACCAAAATCAAATGTATTAGCCACATGCAAAACTTCACAAAGGATAGAAATGATGAAATAGAACCAAAAAAAAAGGATCTGAAAAAATACACCTCTTCCCCCCCCTCCAGAAAAAAAAAACAAAAAAAAACCTAAAAAAGCACGCCAAAACATAGAAACAGCAACGCCTAAATATCTAATTGTTTGCAGTTACAATATTGACAGCGCTACTTAGTTTTGCATATTTGGAAAATACAACTATTGATTTTGCACGTATGATGCTAAATACGTACAATCATTAGTAGACATCCAAATGAACTTAAGGGTCTATTTGAAATAACTACGAACACACTAGATAAGCAGCAGTAGATTAACTCAGAATAGGGGTGCAAACAAGACAACCTAGTGCATTCTTGCCAAACCATTAATGTATAAGCTAGCCAAACTCAAGTATAGCTAAACTGAGAAAGCACATCAAATATGTATGTTTGTTTCCCAATCTCAGAACCAAGACCAAGTATAAACTTTAACTGAGCCAAATAGAGGAACACGTCAAACTTGAAAATTTAAATTTCTCCGAGGTCAAAGACAGGAAAAAGCCCCAAGCTTTTACCATGCCACCGAAAGCATTTATAAAAGTCAGTTCATTTGCAACTCATCTAGCGTTAAAGCTGAAGTCTTTATATTATTCAAAAGTTCAATTCCCGTAAAAAAAAAGTTCAGTTAACAGTTTATGGCTTCAAAAAATATAAACACCAAAATAGGAATTTAAAGAGAAACATTGGCTAGTGGCTACCCTGTAGTACTTAGAAGAGTTCAGAATGTGCATGGTCCACCTATAAATTTGCCTCTAGTAAACAAGTTTCACTAATAGACATCTACGTACATAATCAAGTGAGCACCACCATACTTGTATTGAACATGCTTATTGTCAAGCAATAACAGCCACCCTATCATGTCCCATTAATTAGATGATATAACACACAAGACTCTGCTGAACACATGACAAAGCAATTAGCAAGTGATTTCAGTCTACCTGTCAACAAATATTAACTTACATCCCCAAATATTAACCAACATCCTCACCTGTCAACAATACACCAAACCCCAAAAAAGTCTCAAATAGATCATAGTATCGAACATAAATTGCTTAGGGACCATTAATCACAACCCCACTAAATTCAACAAAAAAAACCAAAACCCACCACTATCAACGGCACCAAATGTGTGACCAAGGCATCAGATATCCTTTACATTGTACGCACATAGCCAAGAACTTCACATAACATTGAACACCACCTATGACTATCAAGCTAATTTTTCTTCACTCCATCACATTATCAAAGCTCCCTCCTTTAAGGGCCAAGGCAACCATTTTCTATTATCAACTTCCATAGCCTATACTTTCTTGTGACATGTGACATGTGACATGTGCTATGTTCTATGACTCTGCCTCAAGTATCCAATATAAGCTTAACCGACAGAGCTCATTCCTCAAATTCTCAATAAATTCAACAACCCAACCTCCCTGATAAATAATACATACACTATACTCACAAGTCACAACCACTCCCACCTATGCAATCACACCCATCTTAATCCCTTCTTAATATCCTACACACACAGCACCAAAAGAGCCAATTGTCAACAATAAAACACTAACGGCCCGTTTGGTAGTCGTTAATAAATTGTGGAAATAGGAATGAATTTTAAATGTAATGTTACAAGGGAAGCACCCTTAAAATCTCCATGGGGAGACAATTTCAACCCCCAAGTTTGTGTTTTTTTCTCCATAGAGAAGCAATTTCACCCCTAAACTTGGGGTTTTTCCTTCAAGCGGAAGCAATTTTCATTACCACTCAATACAAGGTGGTATTGGGTGGGAATGAACATTTAAGAAGAAAAATAAACACTTTAGGATAAATTAGCATTACCATAGGAATGAATCATGATTTTCTTCACAAATTTACATACAAATTCATTCCCATTACAACCATTTATAACCCACTACCAAACGGGCCGTAAAAGTATACCATAAAAAAACTCCATAAGTAATACTATACTCTGATCTCTTAAGACAATATTTCAACATATAATTCCCCACCCTCAACAAACAATAGCACCAGCAACAACAATACCACCACCACCAACAACAACAACAACAACAACAACGCCTTAGTCCGAAAATAATTAGGGGTCGGCATAAAAGAAAACATACCTATGTCACACTCAGTACCAATAGCAAGAACAGTAGCCAAATACTTAGTATCAGAGCCACGCTTCTTAAGCTTAACCTGCGTAAAATGCTCCACCGAATGCGCATTCGTCAAAACCCTCCTCCCACCAATTACAAACCCACTACTCGACGAACTATACTGCCGCTTCCTCTGCCACGGCAGCGAGAAATTCGGCTCCGTGTGAACACAAAACACCTTCACTACCGCGTCCATCGCCGGCATAACACGGGCCGACACCACGTGAGCAACCGGGCCCCACCCAACCCCGCTGTGAGGCCCGGCACCGTTGCCAATGGGCCCGACAGGGTTCGAATCGGATGGTTCCGGCGATTTGCGGGCACGGCCGCGGCGGCGCCGCCGATTGGAGGGTGATGGTTCGACGACGTCGTCGTTTTCGACTGCGTCGATTTGGTCGTATGCGGCGGTGGTGGTGGTGGTAGTGGGAGAAGAGGAGCCTAGGGTTTCGGAGGTTTTGGGTTTACGAGCGCGTTTTCGCTTTCGGTTGCTGTCGCCCATGTTTTTTATGGGATGTTAATGAAATGAAGGGGTTGATAATGGCAGAAAGAAGGAGAATTAGGGAGGAGTTTAGGCAAGTGTTTTTATACTTATACTGAAACAGGAGTGACGTAATATCGATAGGGTGAGGTAGAAAGGAAAGAAGGGTGGTGAACATTTCAGATTTTCTACCTCTTTGGGAAATTTTTACTTTTTTTAAACGGTTTTTTCACCATATATTCCTCACAAATTTTTTTTACACCATATACCTTTTCAAGTTTCCAAATTCACCATATACCCTCTACTTTTCAAAAAATACATCAGACTACCCTTATGACTAACGGAAGGCTAACGCCGTTAGTCATTAACCCATTAATCCTCTTCTAATCCTAATTAACTAACCTAAACATAAACCAAACCCTAACCCTAATCCCTAATCTAACCCTAACCCCAACCACCCCCTCCCCCACCCTTTATCCTTTCCCCCACTACCCCACCACCCCCCTCCCCACCACCCCAAGCCCCCTCCCCCTCCCCATGACCCCACTCCCATTCCCCTTCCCCTTCCCCGCCGAATCGCGCGACCCCCCCTCCCCGCGGCCCCTCCCCCTTCCCCGCCGAATCGTGCAACCCCCCTCCCCCTGTTTCTTTCCTTCGTCTTCCCGCCGCGTCGCGACCACCTCCTGGTCCGATTGTCTTTGGTGTGCGGGTTTGGTGGAGATGCGACGAAAGGGTTGGCGGCGGACACGAAGCGGAGACGGAGGAGGGGAAAGAGGAGTGGCGGACGCGAAGAGGAAAGGTTGCGACCACCTCTTGGGTCTAATTGTCTTCGGTGTCTTTGCTTGGTGGAGATGCGACGAAGGGGTTTGCGGCGGACACGAAACGGAGACGAGAGGAGGGGACGGAGGAGTGGCAAACGCGAAGAGAAAAGGATTGGCGGCGAAACGAAGGCCGGGATAGAGGAGTGGCGGACGCGAAGAGGAAAGGGTTGCGCGATTCGGCGAAGGAAAGAAACAGGGGGAGGGGTTGCGCGATTCAACGGGAAGGGGGAGGGGGATGCGGGGGAGGAGGGAAGGGGTGGTGGGTGGGGAGGGGGGTGGAGGGAAGGATAAAAGGGTGGGGGAGGGGTGGTTAGGGTTAGGGTATAAAATAGGGGTTAGGGTTTGGCTTAGGTTTAGGTTAGTTAATTAGGGTTAGGGAGGGATTAGGGGTTAATGACTAACGGACGTTAACGCTGTTAGTCATTAAGGGTAAGTGGATGTATTTTTTGAAAAGTGGAGGGTATATGGTGAATTTGTAAACTTGAAAGGGTACATGGTGCAAAAAAAAATTGTCAGGGGTATATGGTGAAAAAACCGTTTTTTAAAAGATGTTGTGTTCTTTTGGGATGAAGTGAACAAAACTGAAAACTGCACCGAACTTATCTGAATTGAATTGAATTAAGCGAAACTAAACTGAATATAATAATAATAATAATAATAATAATAATAATAATAATAATAATAATAATAATAATAATAATAATAATAATAATAATAATAATAATAATAATAATAATAATAATAATAATAATAATAATAATAATAATAATAATAAATTATTTGAATATTGTGTAGAGTTCAGGTATAGACTTGAAGATTTTGAATTAGCTTAGTTTTGTCACGGCTATAAATAATTGCTTATGTCCAACCATTCACATCTGTTACCCAACCATAAAAAAGTCCATTTGAATAAGTTTACTCAGTTGCTAAACACCGCGCTAGATTTTTTTTAGGTAACGCCCTAAATACCTTATGACCCCACCAATATATACACCTCATTCCCCCTCTCATTTCCATTCTCATTCCCTTTCACTCCCTATCCTCTCTTTCATCCATATTTCCTCCACTTACCACCAACCTCCCTTCTACCACAATTTATGGCTGCCGTCAATACTCGCCGAATATCCACCGGAATTTAGAACTCTTTTATCATTTCAAAACACCTCAGGCGCCTGAAATTTTCGCTCTCACCTACGATTGGGTGGTTTTAAGACGCCCGACAATAGGTTAGGCCGCCTGAAAATTCCGCTGTGAAAATGGCAAACATCCTAACCTATGGTCAGCGTCTTAAATTTTCGCCCAACCGTAGGTGACAGTGGAAATTTTAGGCGTCTATGATTTTCAGTCGAATTAGGCCATCAGATATTGCTAAAAATCTTGAAGATGTACTCTGGTGAAATTTCTGGTTTGAATTGCTTTTATTCAAGTTTTTTTTTGGTTTTTGAAGTTTTCAATTTTGGAATATATGGGTGTTCTTGAAGATGTGCTCAGATGAAGTTTTCAAGTTGTTTTTTCCTTGTTCTTGGTCGTTGTGTGGTGGCGGCTCTGGTGGTTGTGGAGCACGGTGGTGCTGGTTTTTGTGTGTGGTGGTGGTGAAGGATGCAAGTGAAGGGTCATGGTGTGGGTTGGAGGAATGGAGTAAAGAAATGGAATGGAAAGGGGGGGAATGGAGGAAAGAGATGTGTATATATAAATGTATAAAATAAATGGCGTAACTAGGAAAAATAGGGCATTATTTAGCAAAACCCGTAAAAAATCAAGGCTGACCTAATCGGTTGGAGGCCCTCCTTCCACCCTTGTAACAAGGGTTCGATTCTTACCCCTTGCAAAGTGAGATCCCCAAATTTCTCCCTATTTATGCAAGGGATTTCATCTTACCTTAAAAAAAAAGTTCTCTCTCACTCTTATCTTCTAATCTACATACTTTTTTATAATAAAAAAATAAGGAAATTCTCAATGGTAACCCTGAGTTTTGGCTTTTTCTATCTGGTAGCCAAACTTAATTTCAATTCTCAATGATAACCCGTGTTTATGGTTATACTTGAAAAAGTGGTATTATTAACAATTTTTCTCTATATACAATTGCTAAAAGGGTTGTTTTCAAACTAAATAAGTATTTTAGAATGTAGATAGACATCACTTTCCTTTAAAAAACACATTCTCATTCATCTCTTTCTAAAAACGGGAATTAAATAGGGTTTCGAAAAGAGAGAAGGAAAATCAATTTTTTCTAAGGGAACTTATGTCATTCTAGTCTAAATAACCTTAATTAGTTTATAGCCAACCCTTTAACCAACTCTTTATAACAACAAATGACTATTAACACCACTTTCTCAAGTATAACCATTACACGGGGTTACCCTTGAGAATTAAAATTAAGTTTGGCTACCAAAGAGAAAAAGTCATAGTTCAGGGTTACCATTGAGAATTAGCAAAACCCGTAGTCTATTGTTGTTGAACAGTAGTCGTCCTTCAGTTTACTTCAACCCACAGCAAAGCAATAACCAATTAGATTCAAGCTAATAACATGCTCCTAAATCCAAACACAACGAACAATTAAAAAAGTATACGAAACAAAAAGAAGATCAATTATTCTGATCTTAATGAAAACCAAGTAAAATCCTAAACATGGTCAACTTTTGCAAGTCCAAAATCTAAAGATATGGAGTATATATATGATCATACATACCAATATCGCACTCACTTCCAATGGCTAAAACAGTGGCGAAGTACTTGATATCAGACCCCTGCTTCTTAAGCTTAACTTGAGTATAGTAATTCACTGAATGAGCATTTGTTAAAACTCTCTTCCCTGCAATAACAAACCCAATACTTGAAGATTTATACTGCTTCCTCCTCTGCCATGGAAGCGAAAAAATCGGCTTCGAATGAGTACATAACACCTTCACCACTGCGTCCATGGTCACCAACCGATTCACACCATTGCCATTCTTCTCCATAATCATATATGATGTATCCTACGTTATTTCATAATCAAGTTTTTTATATATTTTTAGTGGGGATGTTTTGTATTTGTATATTCCATATATTTGGGGTTGTTACGCATAAACTAGTATTGGTCTTTTTTAGTTAGTTTATAAAGACGGCATAATTCAACGTCCTCATCATTCGGTCGAAAGAAATGGGGGCCATATTGTCTTTACTTGATCAAATTGTTTCTATTTTAATTTAATACCGAACGTTTATCAAAGTAGTTGGACTGAAAAGTGGAAATAGGAAGTTTTAGGTAAGTAGTGCTTTTTTTGAAAGTTCGTTGTAACTTGTAACTTTGTTTGTGTTTCTCCTTTCTGTGTAATGTTGTTAATTGTTTCTGGAAGGTAGAAACTAGAAAGTACGTTTTTTTCTACAACTGTGTTTCATCTATTATGAATTGTGGAGTCCTGATATACACATAGCGGATATGGACAGCAGTTGTTCATAACTGGTCCCTTTTCTCTCTGGGTCCCTTCTCTCTCTGGGTCCCTTCTCTCTCTCTTGTTGATATACTCCTTTTTTGGAAAAAAAATACTAGCTAATTTTGTTGAACTTATTTTACTGAATTTATTTTTAATAAAACTCTAGAGTAATAACTTGATACAATACAATATAATATAACATTCACTTGATATGATAAGATGCAGCCAAGATATGATATAGTAGTCAATTTATATGATAAGATGGTGTCACGATATGATATATTAGTCATCTAATATATCAATTAGATTTCAAGTAACAAACCCCAAATAAAAATATATAAAAAAATAATTTATTATAATTTATATTTTTTTAATATTAACTTTTGTCATAAAAATTACAGAAATGCCATGATAACATTGTCAATTATTCTCTTGCCATTTGCTTTTGCATTTTATTACCAAAATGTCCTGGTTATAGGCAATTGTTGCCCCTATCCGTTATGTAAACATACTTTCTCGTGAATTGTGTGATGGTTTGCTTGTAAAAGTTTACCATTTTGTACTTTTGTTGTGAACACAAGAAATTCATTTGTACCTGCTACTTTTTTTTTATATAATTTCTTCCCTTTCTTACATGAATTTATCTATAATTTTTTATAGAATTATAATTTTTTATATAATTTTTTATAATTTTTTATTACAGTCTATAAAAATTCAGATTTTATAAGATTGGAATTTTTAAATTTCTATGTACTTACAACCAAATATAATTGATTTCATATTAGTTAAAAATCTAAAATAAAAAAGATGTTATTCAAAAACTACACGTTTATGCAAATTAAACAAAATCTCACATGAATATATTATGGGTACAAATGAGCATAAAAAATAGGTTAACGTTCAATGAGACTAATAGACCAGTCCAAATCAAACCAAAATGATTCAAAGTAGACCACATCAGATCTTAATAAATTCATAACAAATTAACTTATTTCACGTGAATGGAACAGAGTCTTAATACTATCAACTTTATGTTGTTTTCGTCACCCTATAAGTTGATAACCAACATCAATTCTAATACTCTCTCTGTAATATAATGCTTGTTTCTTTTTTGGTGTCCCACAAAATTGTTCTTATCTAAAATCTTTTTACTTTGATTATTTACTTTGTTGTAATCATATAATTAGTTATTTTGGTTTATCTAAGTTAATTTTATTGGTTGAACCATTCAACACAATTCTCCAAAAGTTTCAATTATTGTTGTTTCTAAAAAATGGAGAAAAAATCATCTTCTCTCCAATACAAGTAAAGCATTAAATACAAATCATGATATGTCCTACTTTCCTTAATTTCTGTGAAAAATGAGAAACAAGCACTATACTATGAGACGGTGCATGAAGCCATGGAGGGAGTACCTTATTAGGAACCTTGCATAATTTTATCAATCATATTCATGTTTGTGTGCTTGTCAAATAAGATGTAACACCCCGATAATTCTCTCTTTTCAGAAATACCTTTATAATATAAAACTTAGAGAATTACCCAAGCATTATCGCCCGTGTGATAACGTATCGGTTTATTCAGAATTTTGCAGCGGAAAACAATTAATTGAACTTCATACTTTATTATCATAAATAAATAAATGACTAAGTACTTCAAAAACAAATACTCTTTAAATGTCTACTCAAACGAACTTATTAAAATACGTTCCTACTAATGTGGAAACATGATAAACTAAATTACACAAGCTCTCCATTCCCAGATTCCCAATGATGCTATATCTGCGAACCTGTAAATGACAATGCTCTAGAGAATCTGCTCACCAAAATTGGGTCATCACAGGATCAATAAGGCAAAGCCATAATCAACACATACAAACAAAGCACGTAATCAGCAAAGCTGAGTACTACACATAATAATACATAAACTTTCCTACCATGATACTAAATAAATAACATGCAGGAATAAATAATAATATAATCATATAACATTCTGCAGACATCTCTTTAACTGAACTAACTCCAAACACCTTTTTATTACTCAAATGGAATAGTTATTAGACCTGAGTTGTCTTATCTACTAAAGCCTTCATTACGAAGACGAAATACGGGAGCTACTACGTATTCCAGAAATAACCTGCGATATCGAGGAACCTTTGCTACTGAAAAAGGGATGGGGATCAATCCATCTCCTGTAAAAAGCCATGGCTCGCTCACCATGTACCCCAACTCCTAATGTCCAACTCTAGACGTGCACCAGTCTAAAGTCTATAACCATCCTTGTTACACTTTACGTTCTTTACAAATTATTACTTGTTATGACACACATACAAGCAAAACAGAAATAACAATTCAACATTCACAACTGAACTTCTTTTATCTTAGGATTTAATAAGTGGTCACAACTTACAATCCAAAACTTACTTTCTTTTAATCTTAACTTTCTCATTTGTTGGACCTAGCCAACAATCAAACTTACCTTTAAAAAGGCATACTTATCAACTTACCAAATAAGGCCCACAGTCCTCATAAAGTAGTGAAAATAATACTTGTAAGGGAACACATGAATAATCATGAATCAATCTTAATAACATATTAATTCCCCCATGTGAATTAATAATTAAAGTTCCCATCCACATGCTTGCATCAATGAATCCATACAAACATGACAATTCTTTACTCATAATAAATCTAGTAATTAACATGCTTGCTCACAGGCATAAAACATGTAGAAATCATTCATACTAAAAATCATGTATGAACTTATAAAGTTCCTATACATGATACTACAACTTTTTCCTCCTTAAATCATGATACTAGTCATATAATTACACAAGTATGTACGTACCTTGTGTAAACTAGTCGGCATACCACTTTTAGCCCTTTAAAAGTCTCCTACAGAATATTCTCCGCCTAGAAATCAATATAAACTAAAATCAATACTCCTAAATAAAAAGACAACAACTTTAAAATATTTAAAATCCCCTTTAAACATATTCAAAAGTTGATTTTACTATCAAAACTTCAATTACTTTTAATTCCTAGCATAGTACTACCATACTAGTAATTAAAATCCTTAAAACTCCCTAAATAAAATACTTTCTGAAATTCCAGCAACTTATAAAACCATAAAACCCTCTTTAAACATATGCAAACATGTTTAAATTCATAATCTAATCCAATCTCATAGTATACAACATGCTACTATGGTTTTCTAAAAATTAACACCCTAAAAATCCATGCTTTAATAATTAAAACTTCAATCTAACAATAATAAATAAATCTGAATTTTTATTCTTATAATATATAATATACATAAATCATGATTAATCATTAAAACAGTAAATTAAAGTTATTAATCATGATTAGTACTAAAATAAAGCATAAAAATATAGTCTTTAATGGAATCTTGAGGAAGAAGAAAAGAATTAAACCAACACAAGAGAGAAGTGTAATGGTGCGCCGGCCAAGGAAGAGCAGCGACGGCAGCAGTGGCGGCGGCACTGGTGTTCGACGGTGGTGGTGACGTTTCTTAGCGAAGAAGAAAGCGTTACTTGAAGAAGAAGAAAGAAACTTGAGAGGAAAATTGGAATTTACGTGGAAGAGGAAGAGAGAGAAGAATGCCATGAGCTTTGAGAGAGGAGAGAGGAAAATAATCTTTGTGTGGTAAAATAATTGGGCTCAAGGTATTTATAAGTAGGGTTTTCTTTTTGGGCTTAGGAAAAGGAGATTGAGCTTGAATAGAATTTGGTGATGACTAGGATTGATAAATTAGAACTCCTAGCATCAATATAACTCCTTTTTCCTAATCTACTTAGAATTTGGGTTCCTCAAGTCCACTTAGACTTCTTTGCCAAATCAAATTCGTATTTCAGACCTTTTTCAAAGCATGCCTAATTAAAATATTTTCAACTTCCTTAAATCCTTAAAATAATTTCATTTGACTTTTAAAATAGTCAACCTTCTTTAAATAATAAAATCATTTCAACTAAAATATAAATATATAAATGATAAATTATATTTATAAAATCCTTTAAAATTATGGGGGATTACATAAGAAGTCGAAATCAGATGAATGAAGGGACATTATTTGTATATATTATCAAAATGCATAGGGTAGTATTATATGCAGTGGCGGATGTATATGGTAACAAGGGGAAGCAGATGCTACCCCTGTTTTTTTTTAAATAATTTTTTTTTGAGATTTAAAAAACAAAGGAAAGTCTAACACTTTGGAATTCTTAATTAATATCCATTTTAAAATTAGTTGTCCATCTTATGTAAAGATTACTCTCACTAAATATCTAACAAAAACAAAATAGAAATGTACATCAATAGTAGATTGGACGAATTTCTCATCACAAAGTAGAAACTCCATTGACAATGTACGTACTTACTATAGATGACAAAATAAATTGAAGTCAAAAGCTTAGATTATTATTATTAAACCTAGTTTTATGTACGACTCGGAAAACATATCCAAAACTAAGTATAATACCATAAAAAATTATCTCTAATAAGGTCTAATAAAGACTAATGTTAGGTCTAATAAGTACAGATAAGTTTAGATAAGTTCAAATAATTAAGAACTAATAAGCTCTAATAAGTTCAGATAAGTTTAAATAAGTTGATATAAGCAAAAATAAGTTGAATAAAACAGACTTATATAGATTATGAGGTGTGTAAATTTGCGAGTTTTGAATGAAAAGTTTACATATTTATGAATATTGTAGTGAGTTATGACTTGTAAATTGTTAGTGAGTTATAATATGTGAACTAGTGAATAATGTAGGAATCGCGATATTATAAATTTGTATAAGAGTTGTAAAGTTTCCTTTTATTATCTATGCCTCCCTCTTCTCCTAAATTCTTGTGCACATTCGACTTTTCGACTATTACAAATGAAGGAAGTAATTAAATTCTCCTTTTACTCAACCACCAAGCCAAAGTAATTCTTCTCCATCGAACCATATGACTCCATCTCAAAATTGGTACAAGAATGTGAGAACTCACCATTAACAATTGTAATTTTGATTTATTAAGTTATATAAATTTGTATATGAATTTTATTTATCTTTAGATTATAGTAGTTATGTATTTTTTTTTGTAATCGATACTATCATAGTATTACGCTACCCCTTAGTGGAAATCCTGGCTCTGCCCCTGATTGTATGCCGCCATGTGTCATCCACTTCATGCGCTAATATGGCCAAGTACTTAGTATCAAAGCCACGCTTCTTAAGCTTAACTTGCGTAAAATGCTCCACCGAATGCGCATTCGTCAAAACCCTCCTCCCACCAATTACAAACCCACTACTCGACGAACTATACTGCCGCTTCCTCTGCCACGGCAGCGAGAAATTTGGCTCTGTGTGAACACAAAACACCTTCACTACCGCGTCCATCGCCGGCATAACACGCGCTGACACCACGTGCGCAACCGGGCCCCACCCAGCCCCGCTGTGGGGCCCTGCGCCGTTCCCGATGGGCCCACCAGGGTTCGAGTCGGATGGTTCCGGCGATTTTCAGGTACGGCCACGGCGGCGCCGCCGGTTGGAGGGTGATGGTTCGACGACAGCGTCGTTTTCGACGGCGTCGTTTTGGTCGTATGCGGTGGCGGCGGTGGTGGTGGGAGGAGATGAGTCTAGGGTTTTGGAGGTTTTGGGTTTACGAGCGCATTTTCGTTTTCGGTTGCTGTCGCTTGGTGGTTTTAAGGATTTTGGAGAGGTTTTAATGGGATGTTGTTGATGAAATGAAAGGATTGTTAATGGCAGAAAGAAGGAGAAATGGGGAGGAGTTTAGGCAAGTGTTTTTATAGTTATACCAGGCAAAGCTTATATGGTGCACACGCTAGTACATAGAGCATGGTGCGCACATGTACATGAATAACAACTCAAATATACATGAATAACAAGTCAAATGAACACATGTGCATGAATAACAAGCCAAATGAACATATGTACATCTCTGTTGATACATGTTCATTGGTATTGGTCTTTATGTACATAATCTATTGCTTGATGTTCATCGTGTGTATGAACCTCTTCATACGGACTTGTGTATGTACTAATTTGGGTGAAACATGAGTGAGTGATGTAGTAAACATGTCGACATGGTAAGGCTAAAAAGGATGGAAGGAATAAGGATGGTGAACATTTCAGATTTCTTACTTTTTTTTTTCAGTTTTTTGGGAATATTTTACCTTCTGAAAAGTGCCTAAGTAAAAATAATGTGGAGTAGGTTTTTAGGTCTATACTTCATATATTTAGGTCGTGTTCTTTAAGGTGGACTTGAACTGAATGGAAGTGAGATCGATAAACTGAAAATATAAGAGGAAACTAGCTAGGAAATTAGCTGAGTTAAATTGAATATACTGAAACTGTGAACATAAGAACACGGCTTTATAGAGTATAAAGTCATAGAAATATGAAAATACCTAAAAGTTGAAATTGTTACCTGAAATGTAAGTGTAAGTGGAATTTAATTGAGAATTGATAAACTGGCAAAAGTATTTATAACTCAACTTGCAACATAATATTTGGCTAATGAACATGCAAACAGTCTATATGTTACATATATCATGTTTGTGATTACAATAACGTTATGTGACACATTTTCTTTACTTTAATTACTCCAAAATGCCTACTTAAAGGACCTCTTAAGAAAGAAAAATTTATTTGGGTCTGAAATGGCATTACAACAAGTAATCGGGGGTCGACGGGGTGAGGGGAGGAGGGGAATTCGACGGTGTGGGTGGGGGGAGGGTGGGGTTACGGGCTCGCAACGGGGTGCGAGGGGTGGGGGAGGGGGGAGGGGGCGATGGGTGGTGCCGAGGTGGTTTTGGGGGGGGTCAGGGTTAGGTTAGAAGTTAGAGGTTAGGATTAGTTAGGAGTTAGGTTTTAGGGTTTAGTTAGTTTAATTAGGGTTTAGTTAGGTTAATTAGGGTTTAATTAGGAGTTAATTACAGTTAAGACTAACGGCGGTTAATGCCGTTAATCATTAAGGGTATTTGGGTGTATTTACATAAAATTGAGGGGTATCTGATGAATTTTCAAAACATGGAGGGTACCAGGTGAATTTTTTGAAAACTCGGGGGTATCCGGTGAAAAAACCGTTGATTTTATCATATCTCTAACAAGGAAGATTGAGTATTGGAAAATTCTGACTCTATATATATAACGTATCCTTTTGCTTTGTTAAAGGGACGATTTTTCTTAGATTTTAAATTGGAGCTTTACAAGAGAAAAATGAAAATCAGTGGCACTGAGCATAGCATAGTATTTTAGACATTGCCAAGTAAATTACTTAGGAAAAATTGTATCCTCTAATACCTGCTTGATTAAGAAGTGTTTCTTAAGGAGAAAAATTCTGTAATTTTCATAATTATAGAGAGTGTTGGGTTAGGTACATGAGTTTGTAATTGATTCAACTTAGCTACACTTATAGTTAAGTGTTGGGGAGTACTATTAGAGTTAGTAGTACCTTGAGTGAGGTATTAGGGAATTCGTTGTTAGTGGATTTGGTGGACTTAGATCTCAGAGTGGAGATTAAACCACGCTAAAACTCTTTTGTGTCCAATTGCTGTTTATTTTCCGCTTATGCATTGTGTTTCAACTAAATCTCGAAATCACAATTTTAGTTGAAACACAGTGCATGCAGTGCAGTAACTTTAAAAATTCAACTTTTTGCAAATTATTTTTCATCAAATCGATTCCATTCATTTGTGATTAAGCTAACTAACACTTATAAATATGTAATTTTTTTTGTTCGAAAAAGCTTGCTTCCAATCAACATTTGTACGCCTCCAATAAGTTTAATGTGACATTATTTCATTGTGTTCGAGCATATTTGAGTTTGTTATATTGTTAGTTTATTATGAAAAAGAGCATCAATTTTTGTCATCTAAAATATTAAATCAAATTGGTTCAAGTTGGATTTCAGTTCAGACCAATTTTGGGTTATTTAAATATTGTGTATAGTCCTTGAAAATTTAAATTAGCTTAATTTTGTCACGACTACACATGATTGCCTATGTCCAACCATCCACGTCCCGGTCCAACCCAAAAAAAAATCCATCTGGTTAAGTTTATTGTTGTTGTTGACCAGTAGTCGTCGTTCAGTTTACTTCAACTCATAGCAAGCAAAAATTAAGATTTAAGCTAATAACAATGCTCAAGCACATCCATGAGGAGCTCCCCATCCTCATAGTGTTTCTCTATCCTTCATTTTCTCCTTCTTACACCTCAATTTTCTCTTTCCCTCTCCTTACATCCTCTTTCCATAAGGATCTCCTCCCATTTTCCCCCACCCATGAGGATCCTTAAGTTGGGTACAAATAACAAAAAAGTTCATAGTTTTTTTTGTTTTGAGTGTACCACCATTTGGCACACTGGCCGAAATTATGAATTCTCCATATGTGGAGGATTCTCTTGCTTTTCTCCTCCATCCTCATTATTAAGGATCCTTATAAGTTCTCCCTCATCCATGAGAAACTCCTTATAGAGTACAGAGAGTACCATGAAGATGGTAAATCCTCATGGCTTGCCATGCTAAGTCCTAACATAACTAGCAATTAAATAGTATATGAAACAAAAGAAAATCAATTATTCTGATCTTAATGAAAACTAAGAACTCTTAAACATTGCCAACTTTTGAAAGTCCAAAATCTAAAGATATAGAGTATAATAGTATACGATCATAATTCATACATACCGATATCGCACTCAGTTCCAATGGCTAAAACAGTGGCAAAGTACTTGATATCAGACCCCCGCTTCTTAAGATTAACTTGAGTATAGTAATTCAATGCATGAGCATTTGTTAGAACTCTTTTCCCTGCAACAATAAATCCACTACTTGAAGATTTATACTGCTTCCTCCTCTGCCATGGAAGCAAAAAATTCGGCTTCGAATGAGTACAGAACACCTTTTTTTTTTGGTAAACATGGCAATTCATTCATTACATAATAATGTTAAACATATTACAATCCGAGATAAGTTGTTCCAAACAATAACTAGGGGGTGTGGGGAAAATCCTAGTCACAACACAGTCACCATCCATGACCCTACAGGCCTTCGCCATGCTATCTGCTACTTGGTTATACTGTCTGCTGCAATGCCTAATCAGAAGATCCGGTCTGTTGTTGATCCACAACCTGCACATTTTTAACATGTTGGAGTATAAATCAGAATGCTCCATTGTAAGGAGCTCGAGAGCATTCTTACAATCAGAGTAGATGATGGTCTTGGGGAGATTTTAAGACACCACAAAATATAAAGCTTCCAAAATTGCCAAGATTTCCGCTGCAAGAGGATTATTAGTATATATTCGTTTTCCAAACCCTCGAATCCATTGACCCTTGCCATCACGAATCACCCCCCCCCCAATTCCCGCCACCTCAAGAATACCAACAAAAGAAGCATCAACATGGATCATAAGACAATCCTGAGGATGGACAAAACATATGGGAAGACCCTGCCGGGGACTAGTCTTACCTGTGGTGGAGACATACTCCCTCGCCCTTCCCGTAGCCCGAGAGCATATCACCTGGATAGGTGAGGGCTCCCGGCCATTAAAGACACAGTTATTTCTATCCTTTTAAATCTCATGACACAGGTAGGGGAAGACACTTTTCCACGGTAACTCTCTAAAAATCTCCTGGGATTGCATATGCTCCCTGAGCCACACTCTAAAATCCCCAGTGGAACTCATAGGGATACTCGAACAATCCCAAATCCCTCTACTTTTTGCACAATCTCGAATGATATAAGAACCATGCTCGGGCTGACAGTGACACCTAGGGCATGAAGAGTTTTGGGTAATACCTCTAGTTACAAGAAGATGTCTATGCAGTAAGCGGTCATGCCATAAAAGCCACATAAAGAACTTGATTTTGGGCTCAACATGACCCTTCCAAATCCAAGACAGGTCATTCTCGACCAAGGGAGTGGGGAGCAAAGCAGCACAGGCTCTTTGAAGCATGAAGCCCTTATGATTTACAAAGCTTGAAATAAGAAGATCCTCCGAAGAGTTTTGAAGAGGGGGAATGGTATTAAGAATATGACTAACAAGGCAGTTCAGAAGATTAAGTGTTAAGTCAGAGAGGTCCCATTGCCCTAGGGTCACTATACTTTAAACTTTTCTAGCACTTTCCTCAGGGCTAAGGGGACCTTGTACCCAACTACGCAGAGGGCCAATCGAGAGCCAGTCATCATACCAAAAGTCAATCTTTTTACCATCACCTAAGTTCCAAGAGCTATTGTTGCTCAGAAGGTCCCAGCCCTGACCAATGCTTCTCCAGATCACTGATCCATTCTAGAACTTTGTCACACGATTATTATACAAATATTTGGATCTAATACACTACTGGGCCAGGTTAGGCTGATCCTGGGCTAGTTTCCAACCTAGTTTGGCCATGAATGCTTTGTTCATGAGCTTCTGGCTTCTAATTCCCAAACCTCCCTGGTTCTTAGGCAAAAAAGTGGTTTGCTTGTTAGTCAGATGGAGCTTCTTTTTTCTCCACTCCTTCCCCCATAGGAAGTTGTTGCAAATAGAGTCTAGGTCATTGAGGGTGCTCACCAGGAGAGATGTGGCATGTATGTAATAGGTCGGGATCGTTGACAGGGTTGAGGAAATAAGACATAACCGACCCGCTTTAGAAAGAAATTTTATTTTCCAATTAGCAAGTCTAGATCTGACCTTATCAACAATAAACTGGACCTGGGACCTGGTAGGATGTTTATGGGAGATATTAAGGGAGATAGGTAAACCCAAGTATACACCTAGATTGGTATTCTCCTCAATATTAAGGGTCTCCTTAAACAAAGTTTTGTGCTCATCTAGGGTATTAGGAGATAAAATAAGTTTACTTTTGGCTTCATTTATTCTTTCTCCTGAGTCATTACAAAATCTCTCAAGCACCTCACGAACAGCAAAAGCCGTAGTCTCGTCTACTCTCCCAAACAGAAGTAGATCGTCAGCAAAAAGAAGATGGGAGATGGGCACTTTACCCCTTCCAACCCAGAAAGGGGTCCACACCTTCTCAAGACAGGCCTCATTAATCCTACTGGTCAGGGCCTCAAGACAGATATTAAATAAGTAAGGAGACATAGAATCACCTTGTCTTAGCCCCCTGGAGTGCTTGAAATCCTCAGATTTTCTCCCACTAAAGAGGACACGCGAAGATGCTTTGGAGATACAGTCCATAATTAAGTTAATTGCAGGAGAGTCTAACTGAAGGTTCTGGAGACACTCTCTCACAAAGGACCATTCCACTCTATCATAGGCTTTTTCAAGGTCAATTTTTAGGGCAAACCAACCCCATTTCCCTTTCTTTTTCTGCATTGAATGCAGCACCTCATAAGCCACCACAAGGTTAATGTCAGGGCCCCTCCCCTTAATGAAACTGTTTTGATTGTGCGAAATCCAAGTCGAAATTATTGGTTTAAGGCGAGTGACTAGAATTTTTGTGACAAGTTTGTATAACGTGTTACACAGACTTATGGGCCTAAATTGCTTAACGGTTTCCGGAGATTTCTGCTTAGGGATTAGGCATATCAGGGCCTGGCATAGGTCTTCCGGGACCCACCCCAACCTGAACCATTTTTGGACATCCATACATAAATCTTCCCCTATAATATCCCATGTTTTTTTGGAAAAACACTGGATGAAATCCATCAGGACCCGGGGCTTTGAGAGGTTTCATACTAAACATAGTCGATCTAATCTCAATAGGGGAGGGATCATGGCCAACACTACTAACAGGCGTCGAAACATGGTCAGAACTTTTAAGACACGAAATTTTTTCCGTAGTGTACAAGTCCTTATAAAAGGCTAGGATGAGGTTATGGATACCAGTCTGGTCAGTAATCACATTGCCTACCTCGTCTCTTAGACTATTGATTCTAGAGGCATTACGCTTGATAAGGACATTTCTATGAAAAAACCCCGTATTGCGGTCACCCTCCCCAATCTGATCCATTCGACTCTTGGTTCTCCAAAGCAGTTCTTCTTGGTCTAGGGTGTCAATAAGGTCCTTTTGGATGCTAATCTCTAGGTCTTAGTGGAAGCTAGACATTGGGTGGGACTGAAGATAAAGTTGGGTCCCTTTCAACCTAGCCAAAAGGTGACGCTTCCTACGGTACACATTCCCAAACGTGGTGTGGTTCCACTCAATGAGGGATTCCCTAAAGGTATTCAAACTATCCTGGATTGATCTACAAGGCTTCATCTCTAAACATAATGTTAAGAAGCCACATGGGCTCGAAACGGAATGGCTTCTCCCCCTGGATAAATGGGTCATTTTCAAATTTAAGAAGGATAGGACAGTGATCAGAAGTGACTCTCGGGAGGTGCCACAGGTTGGCATTAGGGTATAATTGGATCCACTCAGGATTTGCCCATCCTCTATCAAGTAAATTTTGGCCCATTGAACCCTAAATCTACAAGATTATAGTGATCCATCGAGATGGCAAATAAATCAGATCTCTTTCTAGAAATAGGACGGCCCCCCAACTTTTCACTTTGGTTCACAACTTCATTAAAATCTCCTAATACTAACTAAGGTTTGTCTAGATTATGTGCAAAGTTCTCTAGGTCATTCCACAAGTTTTGACGAACATGAAATTTAGTGCTAGCATAAATTGAAGTAAGCACAAAGGAAGTATTAGAAGCACCTTCTCCTATAGCATGAAAATCCAGGATGTGTGATTTCCATAGTAGAAGAATGCCACCCACAAACCCATCCGGTTCAAGCAGATGCCAAGAATCAAAGCCCAAGCTCCCAACAATTCCATCAGTCTTCTCGCGCCCCACCCAAGTTTCAACGAGAACAACAAGGGACGGGTAGTGTTGCTGCATAAGGGATTCCCTAAAGGTATTCAAACTATCCTGAATTTCCATAGTAGAAGAATGCCACCCACAAACCCATCCGGTTCTAGCAGATGCCAAGAATCAAAGCCCAAGCTCCCAACAATTTCATCAGTCTTCTCGCGCCCCACCCAAGTTTCAGCGAGAACAACAAGGGACGGGTAGTGTTGCTGCATAAGTAGATGAAAATTTGGCTTGAAGGATGGCCTAGCCAACCCCCTCACATTCCAAAAGAGGACTGTCATTACTTTATGCAAAGGGGTTTTTTCGAGGAGCATCTTTAGGATCCTCTCGTTTCCTACAACCCACGGGTCGACTTCGGCTCCTGTTTGTGGACATGTCCACATCTTTCTGTGTGGCCAAAGGACTACCTCGGCTTCTCGAGGGTTTTTTCGCCCGTTTACCTCTCCCCAAGTTGTCGTGAGTCCTAGTTGTTTCATCGGCAAGTGAGTCGGGCGAGCAACAAAGCATTTGTGTTGCTCCTTACAATCATTCTCACATCCTTTTGTTCCACTCGCAGCAATGTGCGCACCAATTGTAGGAGTGGTGTTGGATCTATCCACGGCCCTAGGCTTGCTAGCATAGTTCTTTCGTCGCTCTCTACTTCAACCTCTTTCTCTAGAAACCACTTCAAAAAGAGTCTCATAGTGAGGGGAAGATGACCGGCATCTAACACTTGTGGGACATGGGCTGGCCGGAATTTGGAATTGGAGTACATCATCAAGAGATCGACTGTTTCGGGGTTTAAGCTCGGGTTTGCAATGAGGGCTTTCACTTCCTTGAACGTTAGTTCCGTGTGGAACTCGTTCGGGTCTTCTAGACAATCGGGAAGGTAGTATTCTACTGCCTCCATATTCAGTTCCGATTTTAGGGGTCGGATTGGTCGGGAAAACATCACTGGGCTTAGGGGTTGAGCCACCATTACCCGTGGTTCGGGAGGGGAGTTTGGAGGAGACAAGGGTGGTGGTGGGGAGGAAGATCCGGACAGGTTGAGTACCTCTGGTGTACGAGGCATCATCATGGTGGCAGGGGGTTTTTTGTTTTGTGGAGGAAGACACGGCAGGGGTTCGGATTTTTAGTGGAGATTTACGGGGATTTTTTTGTGGGGATTATGGGTTCATGAAGTGGGGTTTAAATAGAGGGGGGGGATTTTTGTCTGGGTGGGAGGGAGCTTCCAGCAAGGATTGTTGTAGGGAAGTAGGGGTGCAGAGAGTTAACGTGTTGGAGGAGAGGTATGGCTTTGACAAGACGGGAGACTGGTTCTCCCCTCCACGTTTCATTCTTTCAGTGGCCTTGGGAGGGATGAACTCCTCCTGCATGGTTTCGAAAACCGCAAATATGTTTCGTAGGATTTGAGTGATTTTTCTAACTCTTCAGGATCCACAGGTTTTTTAATGGATTTGGTTGGATTGTTTAAAGCCTCGGGACCCACACTCTGATTTTCAGTTTCACTTTTATCCACTTTTTGGATATTTCCCTGTTGAGCCGTCATTTCAGTCTCCACTTCCCCTTTCTTTTTGGGCGGCCCCAGGAACTTTCTTATTGTAATTGTCAACTTTGGTTAACTTCTTCTTTACGTGAACCCACGTGCCCCTCACCATCAGCTCAGAATTACCTTTTCCTTGCTCTTGCAGTTCCTGTCCAATTTTCCCCGATTCCTACTGGTTTTCCGAGCACTTCTTGGCATTGTGTCCCACTTGCCGGCACTTATTACAAACCCACGGCGATTCATAGAATATTAACTCTTGGCATGTCGCCCCAATCCACACTTTTTCGGGGAGTCTTTGATTTTCCTTTAGCAACACACAAAAGGAAGCAAACTTCCTCCTATCACCCTCTAAAGTATGAGCATCGATTTTTAGAAGGTTTCCCATCGATTTTCCAATCGTTTGCAGGATGTCCTTCCTATAAAACTCGAGTGGGAGCTCCGGGAGAGTGACCCAAACCGGGTATTTCGAAATACAAGCCTTGGACGGTTTGAAGCATGGCTGCCATGCTTGGACCCATACTAAGGACCCCATGATGAACCATGGCCCTTCAGCTAAGATCCTGGATCTTTCCTTGGCTGAGATACACTTTGTGCTATAAAACCCCCTCCCCAAGGATACAAGATCCATACTTCCTTCCCATTTCCATAATTTTTGTAATTTCTTTTTCAAAAACTCTTGTGAGAAAGAGCGACCAACCATTTTACATATGATCGCTTCTTTCCAAGGCTTAACAATTTCCAGGTATTGCTCCTCTGAAAATGGGATGAAAATTTCATCCCCCTCACAGTTCTGAGGCTGTGACGTCGAGAACGGGACAATTGAATCATTCAGCGGAAGGAGTTCTGAAAAATCTGGGTTTTCACCCCTGGGGACTTGGGTAATGGCATCTCTGAAGGATTGGCTACCAAGACAAGGTGGTGGAGGGGGGTCTGGTGCTGGAGCTATGCTGGTGTTGGATTCGACATCTGCTTGAACCTGGGCGGTCTGCGATGGGAGTCTCTGGCCGGATATCTCACTCTGGGCCTTAAGGGCGGGTGGGTGGGCTGTATTTTTTGGTGTTATGGAGGACTCGTGTAGAGAGGAATTTCTCTCTCTACTTTCTCTCTCCATCGAGTACATAACACCTTCACCACTGTGTCCATGGTCTCCAACCTATTCACACCAGCATTCTCTCCATACTCATATATCGTACGTTATTTCAGAATATTTGGAAACTCAAGTTTATTTGTTTTTAGTGGGGATGTTTTGTATTTATATTCAACATTTTTGTTGGGAAAGACCTATTAGAATAGCTATTTTGTGAGGAAAGACCTAATAAAAATTTTTTTTTTGTTGAAAAAGACATATTATAATTCTTCCCTTTGTTACTTAAGACCACTTCAATGTTTTCCGGCCAAAAAGTCAATTTTTTTGATATTGACTTGCTTTCCGTCCCTTTCTCAATAAATGGGACCAACTTATTTTTTTTCTTACCATAATCCCTTAAAATGGGAAGCAAGATGGAAGGGTTTGATAGGGTTAAGGGATTATGATAGAAAAAAATATGTTGGTATCATTTGATGAGAAGAGGAGGGGAAGAAAAGTCAATGCCAGAAAATTAACTTTTTGCCCCGAAAATATTGAGGTGGTCTTATGTAACAAAGGGAAGTATTATAATAGGTATTTTTGAACAAAAAAACGGTTTTATTAAATCTTTTCCAACAAAATTATTATTTTAAATTTTTAATAGGTCTTTCCCAATAAAAAGCTCATTTATATTCCATATATTTGGGGCTGTTACGTGAAAACGAGTATTGGTATTTTGTTAGTTTATAAAGACTGCATAATTTAACGTCTTCATCATTCGGTTGAAGAAATGGCAGCCATATTGTCTTTTTACTTGACCAAGTCGTTTCTTTTTGAATTTAATACCAAACATTCATTGAAGTAAGTTGGACTCAAAAGTGGAAAACTCCATGAAATAGGAAGTTTTAGGTCAGTAGTGCTTTTTTGGAAAGTTCGTTGTAAATTGTTACTTTGTTTGTGTTTCTCCTTTCTATTGTAAATTGTAATGTTTGTTTAATTGTTTCTGGAAGGTATAAAGTACGTTTTTTCTTTTTTTTTGGTTAACAGAACAACTTCATAACCTAAAATAGTTTGTTATAATTCTCAATATATTGAGTTCCACAATAACTAGGGGGATTAGGGAAAACCCTAGATATATTACATGCCATATCCGAAGTTCTACATTTTTTTGCTAGCACATCTGCCACTCACTAGTAGAATAAAGGTTAATTGTTGCGGTCATTAAGTGGTCTATTGCTGCGGTTTTGGCCGCGCAGCAATTAAGGGCGCAGCAACAGGTAATTACCTATTGTTGCGGTTACAAACCGCAGCAATAGAGCAACCTATTGCTGCGGTTCTTAGCCAAAACCGCAGCAATAGGTAGTGTCAATAAAAAAAATTTGAAAAAAGTAACCTATTGCTGCTGTTTTTACCAAGCAACATCAGCAATAGGTTGCTTTTTTTTATAAAAAAAATTATACATTTCTAATGTCATGTACTAGTATACTACACGTCAAACCCACACAACATTTTCAAAACCACAACTAAATTTGTTGGAATTCATTCAAGCATTAAATTAATTGGCAAATTACATAACTACATGATACATTTGACTATATACGTTTTATGTTGAAATAAGAAAATACACATATATAAGATCTAAAAAAATATATATATACAAATGATATCTAAAAAAATACAAATTAATTTAATTCACCATAAACCTAAAATACAGATTCAATTAGATCTCCAAAATTAACAAAAAATTAAATTGAAAAAAAATGAGTACAATCCACAAAACCATAAATAACAGCATCCACAAAACCAAGTGGCGACTGGACTCAGGCCACCGCCGAGCTTAATCTCATCTCATCTCGATCTCGATCCACGAGCTTAATCTCGTCGGAGAAGAGGAAATTCTCGAAAAAAAATGAGAACAAAAATTAACATAATCCAACCCAACAAAACAAACATAAAAAAATTGAGTAAAATAAAAAAAATCAAATCGACCACAATTCATCGAAAAAAAAAACTAAAAAATCAAATCCACCAGATCAACACGCCGACGAGCATCCGGAATTCATCGGGATTTTTGCCGCGTACTCATGATGTTGTGGTTTGCTAAAATCGAAAAAAAAAAACTAAAAAACCTCAGTAGAAGTAGAAGTAGAACGCCCAGATAAAATTGAAAAAAAACTAAAAAAACGAAGTAGAAGTAGAACGCCCAGATAAAATCGAAAAAAAAAATACAAAACCTCAGTAGGAGTAGAACGCCCAGATCGTTCTCCGAGATCTATAGGCCAACGCCTCTCACTCCTCGAGATTTAGTGACGGCGAGCAGATTTCAGTCGCGTTCGAAGCAAGGAGTAGTTCGCCACCGCCGACGAAGTGAGAGGAGCGACGTGCGAGGATGAAGATGCTGAAAGATGAGAGGAATTTCCGGCGAGATGAGAGGATGAGAGGAGAGTGAGATGTTGAGAGGTTGAGAGGAGAGAGTGAGGAGAGAGAGGAACATGAGAAAACGGCTGGGTTAGTTGTTAAAAGGAAACCCTAATTGGGCCGCACTTTTTTTATATTTAAAACAGCCTATTGCGGCGGTTTTTTGTAGGAACCGCAGCAATAGGTTCAAATATTAATAAAAAATTAATATTTTAATATATTGTTGCGGTTTTGGCTGGAAACCGCAGCAATAGAACTGGTCAAAAAGTCAACTTAAATTTGAAAATTTTCCCATTGAAATCTATTGCTGCGGTTTCCGGCCGAAAACGCAGCAATAGGTCTATTTTATATTTTACCTTTTTTTCCACATGGTTTATTGCTGCGTATGGGTAAAACCGCAGCAATACCACCGTATCAATAAGCAATTATTTTACTAGTGACTTGATTACATAACCTATCACAGAATTGAAGCTTCCGGAAGTTTACTCAGCAACTCCCTGCACATTGTGATCATATTACAATACTTGTCAACACTTCCTTCTTGAACAATAAATTGTATGGCCAATTTGCAATCACTGTATATCACCGCTGGGAAGAATTTTTGCCCCTGTATTACCTTAAGCCCTTCATGAATAGCTTGGAGTTCACTTACAATAGAATCAGTAGCATAACTCCTCTTACAAAAACCCCACACCCATTCCCCATTACACTTACGCACAAGCCCCCTCAGGCCCACACGCTGAGTCAAACACATGAAAGATGCATCCACATTGACAATAAAAATTGGTTGAGACACGGCAAACCTGGGACTAGTTATACATAGGGGCGTTGGGGTACCCGTATTGGGTTGTGCTTTCTTGAACTCAGAGGCAGCCTTAGTGGCCATAAAAAGGATTTTTTGGGAAGAAACCGGAACCGCATTCCTAAAAACACACTCATTTCTATCTTTCCATAGATGGTGGCAAACGTAAGGAAACACCTCCTTGCATTGCATTTGGCGAAAATCAAGGTTTAGCGTGAGATTAAAGTGAAGCCACTGAGTTAGAGGGATATCAAACTCCATTGGAATTCCCGAATCAATCCTCATTTGAATAGAAAACGGGCACTCAAGAAAGATATGCGCACTATTTTCACCAATAGTTTTACACCGGGGACACAAGGAATTCGGGGGGAGAATTTGTCTTTGGATAAGCATGTTAACATGAGGAAGACGATCTCTCCAGACAAGCCATAGAAAAACTTTATTTTTGGCTCCATATGACATTTCCATAACCAATCAAGATTGTGAGTTGAGCTATTCAGCCCTAGTTGGGCCTTATAGGCAAGAGTAAGAGAGAACCCCTTAGGAGTTGCGAATGTAGGGACAAGAAGGTCCTTGTTCGAAGAAGGTAAAGGAGGGGACGTGCACAAGATCCTATCAATAATAAAAGAAGGGAGCGTAATGGAGATTTTTTGAAGATCCCAAGTCCCACCCACACTAATATTTGCGAGATTAAACTTTTCCTCCTCAAGGTTCAAGGGTCCATGAACAAAAGTCCTGATAGACCCAATAAGGAGCCAATTATCTTCCCAAAAATTTATACTCAACCCATTTCCCAAGGTTCACTCCATATTTTGTTGTAACAACTCCCACCCTTTCCCCACATTTTTCAACACAACCGGGCCATTACAAAACTTAGTGACATTGCTCCTATGAAAGTACATAGATTGAATGCATTCCTGGGCTAAGCTTGATTGATCTTGGGCTAGCTTCCACCCCAACTTGGACATATAAGCCACATTCATAAACTTTTGACACCTAATACCCAGCCCACCATGATTCTTAGGTTTAAACGTCAAATCTTTGTTAACGAGATGCAACTTTGATTTCCCATCTTCCTCCCCCCATAAGAAATTATTACAAATCCGGTCCAAATCCCCGAGAGTGGAGATAGGAAGCATGGATGCTTGCATATAATAGGCAGGAATTGTTGAAAGAGTAGAAGAAATGAGGCATAATCTACCAGCTTTGGATAAAAAAATGAGATTTCCAATTTGACAATCTAGCTCTCACCTTATCCACCACAAATTGAACCTGGGCACGGGATGGTCTTTTGTGCGAGATAGGAAGCCCTAAATACATTCCTAGGTTTTCGGATTCCTTGATATCCAAGGTTTCCTGAAATAGATCTTTATAATCTGTGGGAGTATTTTTTGAAAAAATGCGCTTACTCTTTGATTCATTGATTTTTTGACCCGAAATTTCACAGAACTTTTCTAAAACCCGGCGAATCGCAAAAGCCGTAGACTCGTATGCCCTCCCAAAAAGAAGCAGGTCATCTGCAAACATGAGGTGGGATATTGGAACCTTACTTTTCCCCACCCAAAACGGAGCCTAAACTCCCCCCTCGCATTCTTGATGGATTAGCTGAGAGAGCGCCTCAAGGCATATATTAAACAGATAAGGAGACATAGGGTCGCCCTGCCGAAGACCTCTAGAGTGTAAAAACGTGTCTGTTTTAGTCCCATTGACAAGGATAGCTGACGAAGCCTTAGACACACAATCCATAATCAAATTTATCGAAGGGAGATCTAGGTCATGGTACATCAAACACTTCCTAACAAAACCCCATTCTATTCTATCATATGCTTTTTCAAGGTCAATCTTAAGGGCAAACCACCCCATTTCCCTTTTTTCAAGGTCATAGAATGAAGAACTTCCGATGCAACCACCAGATTAACATACGACCCTCTTCCTTTAATGAAGCTATTTTGATTCTTAGAGATCCAGGTTGGAATAAGAGGTTTCAAACGATTAACCATGATCTTGGTGACCAACTTGTACAAGGTATTACACAGACTTATGGGTCTAAACTGCTTAACAGTTTCCGGGGAAGGCTGTTTAGGAATAAGACAAATAAGAGCATTGCATAAGGGTTCCGGGACACATTGGTTTCTGAACCAAAACTGAATATCTTTACATACATCATCCCCAACAATGTTCCAGGTTTTTTAAAAAAATATAGGGTGAAAACCATCGGGCCCCGGGGCCTTTAGTGGTTTCATACTAAATAAGGCCTGCCTAATCTCCTCACAGGAAGGAACAAAACCATCTAGGTCACTCCCCTTCTCCCCCGCATTTTCCATGAGGCATTGAGACTGCTCTGTGGTGTATAAATTCTTATAGAAATTTTGAATTAGCTCTTTGACCCCCTCTGGATTGTCAACCTGATTTCCGACATCATCCCTAAGACATAGAATCCTCGACACATTTCGCTTAATGACAACACTTCTATGAAAAAATCTCGTGTTTCGCTCCCCTTCGCTCAACCTCTCCATCCTACTCTTCACACACCAAAGCCACTCTTCATGCATAAGGATCTAAATTAATTCCTTTTGAAGCTCGGTTTCAAGGTTTTGGTGAAAAAAAGATTGGGGGTTATGCTGGAGTAGAGGTAATCATGGGCCGGGCCGCGCAAAAAAAAATTGCCCATTGGCCGGGCCGGGCCCAAATCCGGGACAAAAATTTGTGCCCAAAGCCCGTTATTTCGGGCCAGGCCGAGTGGACTTTCCGGGTCAAAATCGGGCCGGGTAAAAAATTAGACTAAAAAGTCTTTTTTTGCTTGCCCAAAGCCCGCCCAAAAATCGGGCCGGGCTGGAGTTGATCAGCTCTACGCTGGAGGTACTCTTGAACTCCACTAAGACGAGCTAAGGCTTTTCTTTTTCTTTGGTACACATTACCAAACACATTCTTATTCCAATCTATTAACGTATGCCGCAAGGAATCAAGACTAGATTGAATGTCAGAATTTTTGGGCCAATTGTGCGCAATCATTTCAAGGACATTTTCGTGAGTGATCCACATGGGTTCAAAACGAAAAGGCTTAACACCACTTTTCATCGGGGTATTATCTAGCTTAATAAGAAGGGGACAATGATCCGACGTTATTCTCGGGAGGTGCCAAAGACTCGCATTAGGGAACATATTAAACCAATCCGGGTTTGCCCAATCTCTATCAATTCTTTGAAAATTAGGATTTCTCTTTCTTTTATTTGACCAAGTAAACTTTGGACCATTAAAGCCAATATCAATAAAATTACAAGCATTCATAGTGTTAGCATACAAGTCCGCTCTAGACCTACATATAGGACGACCTCCCAATTTTTCATTTAGATTAATAATTTCATTGAAATCACCTACCACAAGCCACGGTTTATCTAAATGCAAAGCAAAAAAATTTAAATCATGCCGAAGTTCTTTCCTTTTCCATAACTTAGTACTAGCATAAATGGAAGATAAAATAAACGAAGAATGGTTCGAATGTACCTCAAGCACTCCAAACACTCCTTGCACTCCTTCTCCAATGACATGAAAATCAATCAAGTTGGATTTCCATAAGAGAAGGATTCCGCCTACAAAGCCATGAGGTTCCACAAAATGCCACACATCGAAACCAAGCCCCTGGATAATCTCGCTCGACTTAGCACGCCCCACCCATGTCTCCACTAAAATCACGAACGCCAGGTTGTGTTGTTGAACCAAGAGCCTAAAAGTACGTTTTTTCTACAACTGTGTTTCATGTATGGTGAATTGTGATGGTTTGCTTGTAAAAATTTACCGTTTTGTTATGAACACAGGAAATTCATTTGTACCTGCTGCCTTTTTTTGGATATGATTTCTTCACTTTCTTACATGAATTTATCTATAATATTTTATAGAATTAGATCAGATCATAAGATTGGAATTTTTTTTAATTTTTATGTACTTATTACCAAATATAATTGATTTCATATTGGTAAAGATTCTGAAAGAAAAATGAAATTATTCAAAAAGCACACGTTAATGCAAATTAATCAAGATTTGATCACATGAATATATTATAGGTAAAAATTAGCATTAAAAAATAAGGTTAAAATTCAATGAGACTAATAGACCAATCTAGATCAAAATATGATTCAAACTAGACCACAATAAATCTTTAATAAATTCATATCAAATTGACTTATTTCACGTGAATATATAGAACATAGTCTTAATACTACCAACTTTATGTTGTATCGGTCACCCTATAAATTGATAACCAACATCAATTCTAATACTCCTTCACTGTCCTATAATATAGTGTTTGTATTCCTTTTCAGGTGTCCCACGAAATTATTCCTATTTAAAATCTTTCTACTTTAATCATTTACTTTACTGTAATCGGCCTATTAGTTGTTTTTCTTTATATAAGTTAATTTTATTGGTTGAACCATTCAACACAATTTACCAAAAGTTCCAATTGTTGTTGTTTTGTATTTTTGTTTCTAAAAAATGAAAAAAAAAAACATTTACTCTCCAATACAAGTAAAGCATTAAATACAAATCATGATATATTCTACTTTCTTTATTTCCCCACCTCAACATGAGAAACAAGCACTATACTACGGGATGGAAGCACGGACCCTTATCAGGAACCTTGCATATATTTATCAATCATATTCATATTTGTGTGCTTGTCAAATAAGAAGTCGAAATAAGACGAATAAAGGGTCATTATATATACTATCAAAATGCGTAGGCAAGTATTGTATACCGCCATGTGCCATCCACTTCATACGCTAACATGGCGCTGCTTTGTCTCCGACATACGCTAACATGACATTCCATTAGAAGATGTTTAAAAAAATTTGTATAAAAAGTGTTGAACCCATAACATCTTATTTTGTTAATAATTGTTAAGTAGCAAGTAACTGATGCAGGTCAAAGAAAAAAAAACACAAAAAAATTAAAAATCCAGTAAACCTTGCACTCGTAAATAGTGACATTAAGAAAAGAAAACACATAAAAAAAAGAAGAATCCAGTAAACCTTGCTCTTATAAATAGTGCAATAATTACATTTAAAAAAAACACTTCTGCAATATACATATATCACATGCATATATCGTCATTACTTATTTGGCTGCACTTAAATTAGTAGTTACAATAGACCTTACGTTTGTGATGTTTTATTTGCTGTGCCTGACTGCCTGGTGGACTGTAAACAGGTGAAATGTAGAATACAACTGTGCAAATATCTCGGAGCTTCAAACTTCAGATAATATTAGAAGATCATCAGACATTGCAGAAGGAATGCAGTGTGTCGCCAGGATATCTGCAGTCGCAGCTTTAGCAGTCTCTGTCCGAAGAACGACCATCTGTCCAACGAAACACATGGATCAATTGCTAACTGCTTTCATTTGTGATACCTCTAGAGATGAATTTTTGTAAAAGAGACAAAGATACAGTTTAGAAAGAGTAAAATTAAATTAACTCATGTATGACGATGTGATTTAAGCTTTACCAGCTAAAGACCTGCAACCCACATGAGCAAGACCATTTCAGCCCAGTAACAAGGTGACCCGCTCCCAGTTCACCCCCAACCCAATAACCAGGTCTATGCCCCTCGCACTGTCGCACATGTTCAGGCTAATATCAAGGATTGTACATGTGATGCAAGAGAACGCTTAAAAGAGGAGCAAAAAAGAGACCATATTGAACTCTAGATCGAACTTCAAAAATTCGCTGTTGCAGGATTCCACCATATTTTTCAAGCTTTTTAGATTCTTCACTGGGTTACCATTGACAGCAATAACCTGACAGGAAAACAGCACTATGAAATTAGCAACATGAATCACCCACACCTGTCAGAGAGGGACTAGAGCTGAAGAATTAAGTAGACCACTGACCATCCCGAATATGATGGAAGACAATTCTATTTCGAATGGAAACTGATACATACCTGAACATTAGTTAAATCTTCATATCCAACGTTGATGTCAGCCACAAGTACCTGAGTAAGGAAATGAATAAGGATTACATATGCAATCTAAGATAAAATAATATATTATTATTATTTCCAGGGTAGTGTCCAGGAGGAAGATACTGAACCTGAGATATAATAATAAGCTCTTCATCATTTGATTTTGTCATTGAATGGTGAAGTTTGTGCAGAAGCTCGACAGGAAAATCACTCACGCTTGAATACTGACATCAGTTCATGCAGCAAAAAAACTGTAAAATCAGAATAGGTAAGCCAATTACAGTGGCATATTTTAGCTTAACTTGGCTAACAGTATACATATGTGAGATGTCACAGAGTTTTCCAGTTAAACAACACAGTTTCGGCTATAATTTCCACCAAGAGTTGTATTAACAACTTAGCGGACATCATTTTGAGCACAATCAGCAACGAAAGTAACATATATGAAACCACAAGGTTGTCACAGATTATAATCCCAGGCAATCATGCCCACAACAGGAAACCAAAGGATTCAGATGACATTACTTTAGAGGGGAAAGAAAACCAAGGATCAAGCATAAATCTTGACATAGAAATTTAGCAACCGAAGCACAAGTTTTACACCTAAAAGAGCCAAAGAGGTCATTGCTCATACACGATGTCCTTTAATGTTGTTTAACTTGAAGAAAACGAATCTCCTGAAGCATAGCTGTTTTGAAATTAAAGGAGGGTAACAGATTCTAAAATCGTCCACTGTTGTTGAGCAATCAAAAAATGTATCAACCATCTACAAGTCAGGTGATTATATTGAGACTATGTTTAAAAGTTGCACTTTAGTTTATTACTAATAAATATTGCCCATCAAAGCTAGGGATTCAAACAGCAAGAGCCAAGTATGGCAGGGAATTATGACAATTATCTGTTGGGATAATCTTGGATCCTTGCAAAGACCAAACTCCCACATTTGTTGTTCTAAAGTAATTCCATACAATACATCAGAGAAAAGTTACAGAAGCAAACTCAAAGATATATAAGCACAAGGTCTGTGTGTGCCCCCACACACACAGTATACAGAGAAAACGAGAGAGAAAAAGAGAGAGGCAGGGAAGAGAACAGAATGAGACCTCTGAAAAAAGATATGAGACTGAGACAGCTGTAAAAACAAATCCTGCAAGTATGTAATATGACGGAGGTCTATCATCAGTACACGTGGGAATTAGCTTCTTGTGAGGATCAAGTTTAATGTCGAATTCATGCATCTCTGAATCATGAAGTAATTTGATTTTCGCGTTATCTCCAGTATATTTCTGGGATATAAGATAATTGAAACCTATACGCTCTCCATGCCTGAAAAGAACTACAAATGATAGACACAGGGTTTATTATGGGTACAACATTGCACAAACCTGCTATGAACTGACATGGCTAATACTAGATTTAGATGATAATTAAGGACATAAAAAGGATTTATATTAATAAAATGGAATTGCATAAAATATTAAGATAGTGACAAGCTTTCGAGAGGCTTGTTTCTCTCCCAAATGAACTCTTACAAGCTCACTCAGTTTCTCAACGATTCTCAACATGCTTTTCCTCTTTCTAACTTTCACTATCTATAACTAATTGTAAAGATAATTACTATAGCACCCCTTCCCCTAATATCAGTTCATTGCAAAACCACTCACCAAACAGGGTAGGCTACTTGGCTTTCAAAAAAAGTCAAAATTGGTATTAACAATGTAACAGAAATAGGATTGGTTCATTGTTTTCAAGGTATAATTCTAAAGTTGTTCCTTTTGCCAAAGTAATTTTTGTAAGTTATACCAAGATAACAGTATCAAAATGTCAGCAGCAAATTAGAGAAGCAGCCATCAATCCATATACTAGGACCAGAAAAATCAGCTAAAAGGAAATGTTTATTTCTGCCCTTCAAAAAAGAGTTCCATTGTGTGGGAATTTTGCAAGGGTGTGTTATGGTGAGCTTATAGTAGTATTGACCAACTTCTTAATAAAACTGTTCACAGAACTTCAAATAAGTCAAAATCAATTAAAAATAACACACCCTAAATATCACCATTACTTGACCATGCCTTATATCAGACACAAAATATCACTCTCTTTCTCTCTCTCTCTCTCTCTCTCACACGCACACAATGACTCTCTGTCTCTCTCTCTCTCACACACACACACACAAAGACTGTCTCTCTCTCTTACTTAAAGGCCAAAAGCCAATGTGAAGCCATAGGGAATATGGAACCTAGCATAAGGCATGTACCTACTACCTAGAAAAAAAATGGGCATTTGCACTTAAAATAGATCCAAATTTATCAAGCACCATGAAAAAAGCAATAGATTACCAAGACGTAGCTTGTTTGTGCGCAACTAGCTGTGCAAACTTCAACTGCCGTGGATAAAAAAGAATACAAATTGTTTGCTAACGAGTTACAACACCTTCATTGACCGTCTAGTTCCCCCCCAAACTTAGTTTGTATCCAAGACTACAGGTGGTTCTTACTGTAGGGGAGTTACATAAGGGCAACTTACCCTGAAACAATGAACTGATGGAGATTAAGAACACTTCTAACAGGCATGTCACCATCGGACAGGAGAGTCGATCAGAAGAAACTGTTTCAAACACTTCCCAAGATCAAGAATATTGTGTCACAAGGAAAAATGAAGGCTTCAACTGGCTTCTCTTTGTTTCTCTCCCTCTACTATCCCAGGATACTCAAGGGAGAAAGATGAATTGCAGCTAGAATAAACAATTTGAAAAAGATACTTTCCACCTCAACAATGACATAACTCGTATCTTACATGTCCTTTAAAAGTGGCTTAGCCTCAGATACTACATCGTATCATTGTCACTTTATATAGTTGAAGTTTCCATTGATCAAGATGAATAAGCAGGCATGCCAAAATTCAATATTTGGCCGAGAACTGTATTTTCAATAAAGCTCATTGGAGTCTCAATGAAAGAAATTGAAGCACACAAAATGATGCTCTCATGCAAAATCAGGTATAAAGTGCAACACTTACTAAAGCCATATATTAAAGGAGAACCTGAGGCATGAGCACAGAAGTACAGAACCAGCATGCAACTCGGATATATAGTGAAGCGGAAGTTGTAAGAGTAGTGAGCATCAAAGTTACAATGTTTCTTTACAGATAAGAGGCTGCGACGCTGCATTGAGTTCTCGATGCTTGCATACGTATGGACGCTTGGGCAACTTCAAGTTCGGTTAACCATGTAATTTTTATAATGTGGGCCATGCGGCAAAGCATAACATCATATATAGAAAATGTATGCAGTAGCACATAGAACTTTAATGTTGAGATAATCGACAAGGAGGAAGCAGAACATTTCTAAAAGATAATTACCTGTTCCATCATTTCCAATATCAACCCCATCAAAACTCAGGATAACATCTGATGGCTGCAAAACCTCAGATTCGGGAGCAGTAGGTTCAACTCGTGTAACAAGTATACCCTTTTGATCAGATTTCATCCCCATTGCCATACGTAAGTCAGGATTCTCCATTTCTTGCCACTCAAACCCAATAATTGGGAACCCTAACAAGATTACATATCTTGCATCTTAGATAAAACACTATCAGACACTAGAATATACCAGAAATGAAGTCACTTCAACAGTAGTCAGATGTGTCTGAGACAAATAGTACAGCACCATAGGTATAAAAAAGGCGAATGTTGTCAGTTGAACCTACCAGTATATGCCCCATTTCTCTCATAATCTAGAATGAAGTGTATGATGACAGGTATTGGAATAACATAACCAATATTTTCGGCATCTTCATGCTTCATTGACTGAAATGCAATGCCCACACAATTGCCCTTGTCATTGAAGGCTGGACCACCAGAATTCCCAGAGTTTATGGCAGCATCGACCTACAATAGCATCATTGAAAATAAAGAAAATCAGTAAATTGAGAGCAATGCAAAAGTTGACCAGTCCTATTATGTCCATAACCTGCAAGCATGGTAGCTTAGTCCATCCATGAACGTAAGAAAGGATCTTCATACGTGAGACAACTCCACTAGTCACAGCGATAGTATCTCCTCCTATTGGGTAACCCACAACAGTCACGGCGTCTTGAAGGGCAGGCAATTCACCAAACTCCACTGGTGAAACATCTTCCCAGAATTCGTCATCATTGACAGTAAGCAAAGCTGCATAAAACACACACAAATGTCATCCAGAAAATTCGGAAACCGAAGCCCATCGTACACAGCATGAGAATCAAAACATAAAAGCCTATGAAGGACCAGGACTTACAGTAGTCAGCAAAATTAGACAGCAGCACTAAATATTTTTATAGCATGAGTGCATAATACAAAATGGCATTAAGGCTTTGTTTGGTAGGAAGGATTTGGATGGAAAAGAAAGGAAAGGAAAGGTGAAAACAAATTTTCTCATGTTTGGTAAGAGAAAATAAGAGGGGTTTGATTGGAAAGGAGAGGAAGGGGGGAAAAAAATTTTTCAATTATTTCGCTTTCTTTCCCCCCCCCCAAAATTGGAGGAATTTGTGGAAAAGAAAATTTAATAATTTTTTTTATTTTTTTCTTTTTCCTCCCCCCTTTCTTCCCTTTACTAATGACAAACATGTAATTCGTCTAATCAAATCCACCAATTATACCAAACATTGGAAACTACAACTACCTTCTTTTCTCTTCTTTTCCTTTCTTTTCCCTTCCTTTACTAAAAAAATACCAAACAAAGTGTAAGGCAATGAGAGATAATCACCATCAATATTACCCCAATGCCTCTAATAAAGAGGCTTCTTCTGGTTGGGGATTCAGTAGAATACTAGTATGCAATTACCCCTGCAAAAACTGTGTGCTACATGAGAGGTGGAGTAGCAATGGAAAGAACATTCATGAAGCCTTGTGTGGCAGGGTAATGGAAACAGAAATATGAATGGAGAAATGGCAATTCTCAAAACAGTCAAAGCCGGGGAACAGCCACTAAAAAATGTAATATTTAGAAATACATAATAAATTGTCAATGTTTTCATCAAATAAGCTACAATATTATACTTCCTTTGCCCTTTTACAATTGCAGCATATACCTTTTGGGGGAAGTTTTGTATCAATTGCAACATTTCCCTATTTGGCATCAAAATACAGCAAAAAAGGTATTTCTCTATCTTCTTTAGCATAATCACATAAGCATACAAGACTAAATCCACCCATTTATTTCAATTCCTTAAAAAGTGTGCCAAACCCCTATGTTGCAATAGATAAAGAGCGGAGGAAGCAGATGTTATGATATAAACCCAAAAATAACCATTCCTATTGGTTTTTTTTTAAAGGTTAATTTGGCATTGATAATCTCAAGTTTCACCCAAAAATACTACTAGTAATTAGTACTTCCTCCATTTTTCAGAAGTTGCAAGAATGGGACTTTCACTCTGATCAACACACAACTTTATTTATTATCTTTACAGACTTATTAGTAAAAATGACAAAATGTTGATATTTTGAGAGCATCCGTTGAGATAAATCCAACATGTGGACCCTTACCCCCACCGCCAATACCTGAATATCATATTATATCGCCGAACTTCATGCCCATTGCACTTTTACACTAGATATCAATAATATGTGGTCTTTTACTAGTTTATGCTAGAATCACTACCCTCCCCCCTTGTCATTTTCAGTTTTTCACTACCACTAACATTACAATCACTACTAACACTAGTATACTACTACTAGCTCTACTACTACATAAAAATAAGCTTAAAATAAGTGCAAAAAAAAGTCTCCCATAAATGAGAGAAGTGTTTCACTTATTTTGGAACTGAAGATAAGATACTTTTGCAAAATACTTGTTTTTACACTTGTTAATCATTTTGTTAACCTGTAAAAATTAAACCTTATTGAAGGGTTCGGATGAGGTCATGAGGACAATATTCACCACTTTCTTTACAAAGTGTTTTCTTGTACGTCATTTGGAAACAATATCTCTACCAGTTTGCTGATTAGAGATACAAATACATTCATCCAACCTCCCAAACCCCACCTGATCTATATGAACTATTATTGTTTAGCTCAGCAGAAATCATTACTCCTTCACCCCATTGCATACACAGCATATACACCTAGCAGATATTCAAGAAGTAATGCTAATAACTTCAAAGCATTGTTAAGTTCACACTAAGGATGACAAACAACATACCGATATCGCACTCAGTCCCAATGGCCAGAACAGTTGCCAAGTACTTAGTATCAGAGCCTCGCTTCTTGAGCATAATCTGAGTGCAGTAGTCCACTGATTGAGCATTTGTCAAAATCCTCCTTCCTGCAATGACAAACCCAGTACTGGAGGAACTATGCTGCCTTTTCCTCTGCCACGGAAGAAAGAAATTTGGCATCGTATGAACACAGAACACCTTCACCACTGAGTCCATCAACAGCCCAACACGTGCTGAAACTGTCGCCAGATTGTTGTCACCACTCCCATTCTTCTCCATAACAATTGGTCTTGCCTAAGATTATTTTCACTGCCGTCGAAAGCAGTGCTAATGAAGAAGACTGATATTCTTGCTTGGTTTCTGATGGTTCCCAATGCCACCCATTTCTTGAGCACTTATATACTGATGTTCTTGTAGGGAAGAAGGTTGGTCAAATTGGACTGACATAACTGTTGCCTGTTGGTCTTTTCATATTAGTACAAGTTGTGAAGATTTCATATCATTTTTACCAAAATGTAAACAAATCTTCTTAATCCCCAATAATATATTATTATAAGAATTCAACATTTGAAGGACACCAACATTTACTAAATTGGTAGCACTAAGGTCTAAGAACCCCAGAAAGTAGAAGACTTCAGCTAACCACTTCCTTAAATATTATTGAAAGACTTCACCATATTAAATTATCTTTCTATTAATAGACATGACATGGAAAGTTAAATCGTGTTTAACCCCCCAAACCCAACTCTTTCTTTTCTTAATCTTTAATCCAGAACTTCAAGAAGATTTAATACTCTAATTAAACAACTTAAGAAAGACAAGTCAGATCATACATCAGCTAAATTAGCAATTTCCGATACGAAAGAGCACCAAAATTGAAGAAATTAAAGAATTATTTCGGAATCAGATTGCAGAACATGTACAAGCAAACAACAATTACAGCAGGGAATCAACTATGAAGAGTGTGTTCATTATACACTAGTATACCAAATGCTATCCTTTGCTGAATTGAAGCTCTTACTATTATGTCAATTTTGCTTATATGGAGGACTTCAAAGGACTAATGAGCAAAAAAATAAGTTTGGGGTGTATATGCTCACAATATATCCGGGTGTATGATAAAAACAATCTGCATGAATTAGTATTGTCATAGAACATTAGGGTTAAAGAAAGAAATACCCACATTTTAGAACAAGAGAGAAGAGCATAAAAGCATCATCTTTTGCTTTTATAGAAAATTCTAGATGGTGACTTTGAGTTTGGCAAAATTCTAGATGGTGGAAATTTTTTTAATTGATTTTAGATGGTGACTTTAAATTTGTACGAAGCATCGGAAGCAACTCCTCTCATCTTATTTTCTAAATTCCTTTAACAAACATTAAAAAAAAAATTCCTTTACTAAACCATTATCTAATTAAGAAAAAAAAAATTATGTGATAAAAAAGAAAAACTTCCCTAAACTCTAATTTTCATAATTAGCTGCTGAACACCTCAACATGGCCAAATTAGAATTTCCAGAAAATTAAGAATTTGACGGTTCTTATGATTGATAAAATAATGACACTTTTGTAAATGTATTAACCATAATACTAACAACACAGTTACACAACTATGATCCAACATCGCAGGAAACCTTCATCATTAAACCTCGATTAAACTAAAAATTAGCGAATATGAGAAATACTGATAATTTCCGGATGCAAGCTCCATCAGGATCAGATCAACTGAAGAAGGAGATGATTTCTCAAAACAAATTTCTAGGTCAATCATGAGTAATTGAGTATGACATTCACAGCTCCTTATCACGATTCACGAAGTATAATGCAAGAGAATTTTACAATATGCAAAAAAAATCGAATTCAAACAAAATGCACACAAGAAAGCGGCGGCATTGACGAGGTGTTTGAGCTAGAAAGAGAGATTCCACAACACTGTAAACATTCAAAGAAAAGGGAGAGAAAAAAATTTCTTTTATTTTATATGAAGGCAGTTTTTTTAATTAGGAAAGATAATTGGTCCGAAGACCAACCCCTGTTAGACTACTAGCCTGCAGGGCACACCAGCCTCTGGATTTGAACTCTGGGCAATGCTCTGGAATTCGGGGTGGTACTCCACTGAGCTACTACCTCTCCCTCTGCTTATTGCTCATTTGAAATGAGCATAATCACATAATAGGTAGAGCTCCAAACAAGCAAATGAGCAAAAAATAGCCTTAGGTGTATCATGCACATGGTACACACGGGTGTATGATGAATGCACTCCTGCTTTTTTATCAGTTTATTAATGAATTTGTGAAAATAAGGTCACAAAAGTTACTCTATACAAAGTTAAGGGTCGCCATCTAGAATAAGGAAAAAAAATCCACCATCTAAAATTATGAAAAATACAGGGTCAACCTCTAGAATTTTCCCTTTCTTCAAACTCTACTTGGGCCTTTATTACAATATAATCACTTGATTTACAAGTTAGACAGACTCAGATTTACTCTGATTTTGACAAATGGTTATTAGCTGGTTTGATTAGTAATTTAGGATTTTATATTATTCATTTATATTGATTATTGGACCATTGGCGGCTTATAAATATATATGGTAAAATCAATTGTTGGTGTTACAGCTTTAATGATAAATAGCTATCCTTTTACTTAAGGAAAAACAATATTAACTATAACTATAATATTTTGTCATATTAAGTCTCAACTATTGTATATACTACAACAAGACAAACCTTTCATCCTTAAATTACAAGCATGGTCCCACATAATTGGTGAACATTTAAGCTTGTAAAAACTATTTTTCCATGTATTTCAAATGTCTAATGCTCTGCAGCTATTCTTTATTTCCTCAGTAGCATTATCATTCTCTCTTCCTTAATTTTCCTCCCTGATTTTTGCTTCACTCTAACTGCATTTCATCCTTTTTTGACCTCGTTTTGTACCCAATTGAAGGAGCTTTTGAAAGGAATTGAGCTTACTAGGTAAATTTTTACGGTTTGAAGAAGTAACTGGGTGTTTGGACCAAACATTGCTTAATTAGCATGTCATATAGTTCTGGTTTAAAGTAGCATAAAAGGCATAAAAACGTGTTTGCTGTTACAGAAAAGCTAAATAATGGATGATGACTCATTATCCATTAATACAGTGTAATCTAATAAAAGACTTAATCGTACGGATCTCGTCCCTGTAGATCTATGTTTGTATCTCCATCTTCATCACTAGGATATTGTGCAGACATTTCAACATCCTCTAATGGTTCTCCATATGGAGGGATGTTGAGTTTGATATGTTCAGGTCCCCATATCTTGAAATATGGTCCTTCTGCTAAGAGATGATTGTGATGCCAGTTGGAGTTTTTTGATGGTTTTTTGCTGCATAAGCCATTTTTATAATTCTGGCTTATTAATATACTGGAAATTTTGAGGAGTACTGTTGTATACTATAAACATTGGATCAATATGATACTGCTGGTAAGCTGGTCGTTGGTGTAGACCTTCTACCTTGGGTAAGGTGCTGATAACTTGGACTACGCTTGATCTGATTGTCATATTAGGTTCACCTATGTTACAGTACTGTAGGCAATAGGTGAGTCGTTCACCTATTCCTGCTGGAATATCACTATTATTTTTGTAATAGAGAAGGTTGATCATCCCATGATGTAACAGGTCAACTATCTCTGCTCTGCTTAAGTTGGTGCTATATAGTTTAATATCGGCCTTGAAGAGACCTGTATAAACTATTTCTTCTGAATTTACTTCTTGACTCATTATTGTCAAGATTTCTTGCTGGACCTCTACACCTTGGATTTTTCTCTCATTGATTGGTTCTCCAAAGTGTATTCTTACTAACTTCTTCTAGAGGCTGATCATGTGTTGTATAACACTCTCTTCAACCTTCTGTGCTATGATTTCTATTACATCTGCTCCACCATCTTTTTCTGATAATTGTCGAAGTGTTTCTTATGTTTTTAGTTTGAGTCTGGGTTTAAGGTAGTGGAAGGGAATATTTTTATGTGGAGTTAATCCTTTTTTAACAAAGGAGGTGGAATATGTAGCCAGCTGGGTTTTAAGGCTGCTATTTTGTTCTGATAATTCTGTTAGTTTTTGTCTAATATGATGCAGTTCTGTTATAAGATTACAATTATGTTTTCCAATAAGGTCAATTGTATTGGCCTTATAATCACATTCTTGCTGCAATTCACTTATTTCTTTCTGTAATTTAAAGAACTGCACATTCATCGCCATATTAGGGCTAGATTGTACTAATTTTTGTGAGTAGGTTGGAGGGTAAAAACCTCTGCTGTAAGTAGGATCTGGAACAGGTGTTCCAGGCTGTGAAGAGGAGGGATTGAATTCTCCTCTTTGTAATGAGTTTAAGGGGGTATCAATACCTTTATTTGCTACGAAGAAATTTGGTCCTAATTTTAGTTTGGCGAAATCCATTGCCTCTCCAAAATTATGGAACCCTTTAAACAAGGGAGCTGGAAACCCCTCTATTTGTTGTAATACTTGGTGCCATGTGCGATAGACTCCAGGTCTTCGACCATGTACCACTGAATAAAAACTAAAATTCTTTGAAAGAGGTTTTTGTTGTATTTTATTAAAATAATAGGTAAGACAATTTAATGTCAATACCTTATGCTGTGTAGACTGCATGATCCATAAGTTATCACAGATAACTTGCTGTGTTTTATCTAATGTTTCACCTTTCAAGGGTTTGAATCCCTTACTTGGTTCAACGCTGTATAATTTATTTTCCCCGAAGGAAAATTCTTCAATTTTTACCTGATTGCTAGACGAGCTAGCGCTGTGTGTAGAGCTGCTGGACTTAAGCTTATTAGCTTTATCCATTCTTCTGTATGTATCTGTCAATTATTCGAGACAACACATCAGCTAGATTATTATTTATACCTTTGATGTGTTCGAACACTATCTGATATCCTTTTCCTGCAATTAGATCTTGAAAGTTAATCCATCGCTTATTATTAACTTTTTTACTATTACTGTTTTTAATAAATTTAACTATGACTTCACAATCTGTTCTAACAGTGATTTCTCTATCTAGATGTATTTTAAACTTTTCTAAAGCGTTTATTACTGCTTGTATTTCATAATCTATTGAAGACCAATTAGTACTAGGTTTGAAGTTTCCACTTGCATACCCTGCTAATTTTTCTTCTTTTTTAGGACTGTATTTATTAGGTTTGGTTAGCAATCTTGCTCCCATCCTTCTTTACTACCATCCTGTTTCGATAATGAAATAGTCTCAGGCTTAAGGGTAATTCTAATGGTCTAAGTGTTTTTACCTTTTCTTTAATTTTTAAAACTAGCTGGACATCTTCTTGGTTAAAGTATTTTTGCCCATTTTTTGAAGTTTTGCCATATAATGGTCCTACTAATTTTGATAGGTTTGGGATAAATTTTCTAGCATAATTTAGAAGTCCTAAATTGAAGCTGTTTTCTATCTTCTATTTTATCTGGGAATTCTAATATCTTTTTAGCAATGTGATCTTGTAATTAGATTTTTCCATTGCCAATTTCTAATCCTAAGAACTGTATCTTTTTCTTAAATAATTCCATTTTAGAATCAGCTATTACGATTCCTTCTCTATCTATGATGCTGAAAACTTCTTCTAAGTGTCTTGTATGTTCCTGTATAGATTTTGAAGCAACTAAAATATCATCGATATAAACAAAGCAAAAATTTAATTTTCCAAAGATGTTGTCCATAAATCTCTGGAATATAGCTGGAGCATTTTTTAAACCAAATGAAAGAACTTTCCACTGAAAATGTCCTTCACTACAAATGAATGCTGTCCATGGTTTAAAACTATCTGTTAGTTTAATCTGGTTATATCCTGATTTTAGATCAAATTTACTAAATATACTTCTGTCTTGGATTAAATTGATTAATGTATCCTTATTAGGTATACAGTAACCGTCATCTACTAAATTATCATTTAGCCTTTTATAGTTATAAACTATACGAGTTTTTCCCCGCTTAAGTTCACTGTGGTTTTGGACTATGAAGGCTGCACTTCTATGAGGACTGTTTGATTTTTCAATTAATCCTGCTTCGAGCATTTCTTTTATTTGTTTTCTAAATTCTTCTTTTTCTTTAGGGGAATAGTCTATATTAGCTGTAGTGATAGTTATATCTGGATTTTTTACCTGTTGATCAATAACTGTTTTAACTCTACATTTGCTAATGTCATTAGCAATTAAGCCTTTAGTTCTAAGTTTTTGAATTATAGGATACATTGGAAGTTTGGTGTATATTACACCCTTTTCTAGTTCTCTAAACTCTTCATATTGAAGGAAACTTATTGCTTCTGATTCAGGCTGTAATTGATTTTCTTCTCCTAGGAAATCTAATACCTTATTCTGTCCACCACGCTTTCGCAGCAACTCTGATTTCTGCTGATAATAACGTGTTGGTATATGGTAGATATTTTTACTGATGGTAATACTATTCTGAGTAATAGAGATACTACCTTGTTGAGAAATTATAAAATTTAAGCATAACAAGAACTGAGTTCTGGAATTATAGGCTGGTGAAATGTTAATTTGAGGTATGTCATATTTTTGGTTATATCCTCCTGCAAAATCTTTAAATTGTATGGCTATGGGTTTAACATAGTATTCTATTAAACATGTTTTCCCGTCTGCTAAAATATTGGTGATAATATCTTTATGTTTTATTTTGAATTGAGCTGGTACTAGGTTTGTAGTGATCTGGCTCTTAGTGCATCCTGTATCTATTATAGCATAAGTTTCAACTGTGGCTTGTTGGTCAAACCATAGTTTGCAGGCTACTTGTAAACCCTGGCTAGTATATAGTGGTGTCTGAATATAACTCATAGTTTCTTCTTCATTTTGAAGGGATTGTTCTATTTCTGGTGTTGTTGCTAAGGGTTGCTTTTCCTCTATTCTTTTAACTCTTCTAATAGTTTCTGCTACTTGTTCTTCTATAATTTCTATTTTATTAATAATGTTGGAACTACTTTCTCCTTTCTCAATTGTTCTAGGTACTAGTTCTTCTTCTGGTTTTTCTAAGCAATGCCTACAGGCTTCTAGAAAGCAAGTATTGCATTGGTACCTTAATTCTATTGCTGGAAACCATTGAAATAAATGACATGGTTTATCTTTTGTTCCTCTTCGATGAATCCAATGGTGTTCACATTCTGTATTAGTCATAATGTATTCTATTTCTGTTTCATCCTCTTCTATAAAACTATATACTGAGTCATCATCTGAGTCAGCATCTTTAATATTATCAAATCCTACCTTTTCTGCTTCTTCTACTAAGTAAGATCGTTCTTGGTTTTTATACTTTTTTGGACATGTTCTAGCAAAATGTCCTTCTTCTCCACAAATAAAACATTGGCAACTTCTGTTTTTTGGTTTACTGCAATGGTGTCTTTTCTGAGGTTTACCTCTACCTTTCTCAAAGTATTTAGATTTCCTAAATTTTTTCTTGTATTTGGGTCTGTATCCATAGTTCTGTGGCGTGTAAATGGCTCTTCTACAGAATGCATAAGATTGTCTTTTTACTTCTTGATTTGCCATTTCTTCTGTGCATTTATTTCTAAGGTATTGATATGTGTAAGCAATTCTAGGTCCTATTCCTAGGTTTTCTATTGTTCCATAGTGTTTTATCCAATCGTCATGAATTTGTTTTCCTAATGTTCCTGGTAATTTTTGGAAATATTTATCTGCTAAGGAATCGTCTAATGCTCTATTTGTTAATGCTATATTACGCATAAAATCTCTAGAAAATTCATTTATATAGTCAAATTTTGAAATTGACAGCTGTTCTAGATTCCTAATTGCTTGGTCTTGTTGAATTACAGTGTCTGTTTGTGGTATTGTACCCATGACTGTAAGTCTAATTAAGTTTGTAAAATTATTAGGGTTGTTTCCCATTGCTTTTATGTTGTTTAGCTTATCTGGATGTTTAGTCTTATATGCCATATACAGGCCATGAGCTGTTTCGCCTAAGAATGTTTCTAAATAAGCAAACATATCTGTTTCTTCTTTATTAGCTAGTTTTGCCCATTCCTGGATAATTAGCTGTTCCCAATTTTGTATAAGGGAGTTATACTGTTGGGGGGTTACATAATCTAGGTTTAGCAATCTATGGTTATAAGGGATATTCTTATAAGGTTTTCCAAAGGATTTTAATCCTTCATTAGCCGGATTGTACTCCCTTAACTGTTTCCATAATGGTCTGTCTGTAGGTCCAGTCATGTATTCATCTGATGGATTATAGACCTCACCATATGAACTTTCTCCATTAGCCATAAAGGCGCTGCTTCTGTTTTATGGATACTATCTGGTCCTAATTTTCCCTCTTGGATTAAATCTATTTTTTCTATATGATATTTCTTTTTTATTTCTTCTTCAGCTTCGACATAGGTCATTCCTAAATCATTCATTAGTTATATGGTAATATCGTCTAATACTTCTCTAATATTATATATTTGAAAGTACTTATTAAAAATTTCTTCTCTAGTTTTAGTCTGTATTTGACTAATAAGAACTTCTTGTTCTTCTTCTAGCTGATCTTCATTTATTCTAGTGTAACTTCCTAAGTCTGTGAAGTTATCTTCTGCATCACTTTCATCATAAGTAGGTGGTTCTTCTTCATTAAAAAGTGATATTTCTTTTCGTTTATCTTCTAATTGTTTTTCTAGTTGATCAATTTCTCTTATCTTTCGTCCTTCTTCTGTATATAACTTAGCACTAGTGTATCTATGACAATCTGTAAATAGGATATAGTTAAGTCTTTTACTAATATCTTCTTTTTCTGCTTTTGCTATTTCTATTTTCTTCTTAATTCTTCTAGTTCTTTCACTAGAGGAAAAAACCCCAAGGGCTGCGGTCAAAAAGGGCCCAAGGGCTGCGTTTTTTGACCGCAGCCATTAGACTAGCAGCCCTTGGCATTTAGGAAGGGCTGCGGTTTTTAACCGCAGCCCTTAGCGCGTTAAGGGCTGCGGTCAAGGAAAAACCGCAGCCCTTAGTGGGTTAAGGGTGCGCGTTAAGGGCCAAAACCGCGGCCCTTAACTCATCAAGGGCTGCGGTTTTGGCCCTAACCGCACCCTTAACCCCACTAAGGGCCGCGGTTTTTCCAAAACCGCAGCCCTTGTGACCCAAAAAAAAATAAAAATTTTTTTTTTTTTTTTTTTTGCATTTTTTTGTCCTAAATGATCCAATAATAGTTACATATATATATAAGTATCACTTTTCATTGCAACTTATGTTATTCATACAAATATAAAGAAAATAGTAACAAATTAAAATGTAGTAGTCGAGCATAAACTCCAGCATCAACACCAACATCCGCCCAACCACCAACACCATCCGCAACACCAACCGATTTGTTTTTATATGCATATGAAGTGAGCATCTTCTCCTCCAGTTTCTACCTTGTCGGGATGTGGCGAGGTAACACCATCCCGAATGAATCTCGTCCTACAATATCCCGAGATCGAAAATAAGAACCAATGAGGTCCAGGTTTCCAATAAAAAATGTTAACACGCGAGCATCAAGAAATGATTTCCACCAATCCACCCCGTAACAAAAATGTGTTTGAAAGCAATCATATGATGAGAAGATTAAAAATATACCCTTTACATCTCGCACTTTCGCCTCAACAAATCTCTCAACTTTCAAGCATGTCACTAAGAGTATAAGATTTGCAAAGTTTCTAAATCAACCACCCAACTTAACCAAATAAGCCACACATGAGCTATGTTCCATATATGACAAAAATGTTCCATTCAATCAAAAATTGAAATCACCGGGACCTTGGAGTGGTCGAGATAAAGGGCGCATAACATGTAAGATAAAACAAGCCCTCAAACTCCATATTATGAAATGAAGAACCCCGCGCATTAAACCTAAGCGAAACTTTTCCCTCAAGAGACAACACTATAAAAACAATACCCTCCAAGAACATTTATATACGAAATGCTTTAGTCTTTAGTGCATACAAGACACTACTCAAAACAACTATAACAAGGATGAGATATCCGCATGAATTCATATATAATATATATGCGAACCCCTAAAAGCAAAGACAGACTAATCCAAACCCACGGGTTAAATGACATATAACTCAAAACCCATAGAGACACAACAAAAACAAATATGCGGAAACAAAGAACTTTGTACAGGTACTTTGTACAAAGAATTTACAAAGAAAAGCCTAAATGAGTACGCAAGGACAAAACAGAGTGGAAAGTCCAACAAACTGGGAAAGCTTCAAGACCCTTATTCTTCTTGTGTTTAACGGATATTTGACATAACAATATCAATTCTAACAATTATTAAGAATCTTTTATTCAACCCAAGTAGTCTAACAAATTTTAGATATCACACAAAATGAAATATTAATATGGCACAACACAAACAAGAAAGAGGGGACGCTATTGTGGAACAAAGGTACGAAACAATCAATTCATGAAAAGTATCATCTCGCTAAGACACCCACTTGCAAGCATAGCAAATGGTCATCATAATTAGAAATCCCACAATCTTACATAAAAGAGATGAACATAAACTTGCGATATTACTAAAATCATCAGGTCTTAACCCTTAAGGAAATCATACCACATAGTTTTTTCACTATCGTGCAGCAAAAATTCATCTATATGGAGAACTTAACAGTGATAATCGACTATATAGCTCAACATTCCACACTAGCTAGAGATGAATTACGAGAACCATAACTAAGGAATAAATTCAAAGCAGCACTAGAGTTGTAGAAAACTTTCACAAACCCTAACCTTAATAACAAAAGCAATCTCCAATCATAAACATCAGTACTTATGTACCATACATTCAGTTCACCACATAGATTTATGAAATTCATGTTAAAAAAAGAAAAGAAAAGAGAAGCATTGAATTGGATGAAATCTGACCCGTTAAAGGAGTTACGAACACCATAAAAAGCATCGTTGGAAAATTGGACATTCGTATCATCATGGATGTATAAAGTCTTGTTAATTGGATTAATTTTACAATAACATAGAGTTTTAGATAGATAGATCAAGCAAATTACCAGATTGTCAATCCATAGAGTTTTAGATAGATAGATCAAGCAAATTACCAAATTACAATAACATAGAGTTTTACAATAACACAGTTTATTATGATTGTCAATCCATAGAAAATTGCAGCAGTTCAGAAACCAAAAGATACACCAGATATAAGATTACCAGATTTACCACTTGCATAAGAACATACCACCATCAAACTACAATTACTAATTATGAAGGAGTTCAAGACTTGAAGTTGCTTTATAATTCTGTAGGTTGTAGCTACATCAAGTAAACTAAGAACTTCTAAGAAAACAACCGGATTAATGGGACAACAGTCTTAACTCTTACGTAATACCACCAACAAATTAAAGTTAGCAAAAGAAGCAATACAACTCATACTGAGCCATCTGAGAATAAAAGGAAAAGAACTAGAGCAATGGTTTTCCATCAAAACACCATCATGCACAAGAATATTCGTTGCAAATGATGTTTATACAAATATAGAGAAAATGTGAATCGTTTTTGAATCTAGTGTTATGAATTAAACAAAGTCGACGTGTGTTTGCGGGGGCTAAGGGAGGCGGGGGGCGTGCATAGGGGGTGGTGTGCGGGGGGTGTAGGGGATGAGGGGGTACGACGGGAGGTGGGGGGCCGTGGAGTAGGGGGGGTCCGTGCATGGGAGGGGGTGTAAGTGCGGGGGATGTGGGATAGGGGTCTGTGCATGGGGGTGGTGTGCGGGGGTTATGTAGGGGGTGAGGGGTACTGCAGAAGACGGGGCCGTGGAGCGGGGGGCATTGGGTGTGTGCGGGGGATGTGCGGGGGTGTGAGGGATGTGGGAGGGGGTTGTCTCGTGCATGGGGGTGGTGTGCGAGCTATGTAGGGGGGTGGGGTACGGCAGTAGGTGGGGGGCCGTGGAGCGAGGGGGTCTGGGGGGGCCGTGGAGCGAGGGGTCTGCTGGGTGTGTGTGCGGGGTTGTGCATGGGTGTGAGTGCGGGGCTGTGCGAGGGGGGTGTCCGTGCATGGGGGTGGTGTGCGGGGCTATGTAGGGGGTGGGACTAAAGGAGCATGAAAATGGTGCATACCGATAGGGACTAAAGGAGCATGAAATTATAACTCATTCGTCCATGTTAATAAAAACCATGATTTCCATCATGTAAGAATAGTGTCTTCCTTAGCCTCGCAAAATTAGTTATGGTAAGACTTTTGCTACACACAATCACATTAAAAGTGATAGGTATAAGGGCAAAGGACAAGTATATAGAACAAAGGACATAAAGCTACAAAATTCGGCGAGAGCCTCTATTGATATTTCATATGCCGACAAAGAAGGTATCGAGAAAAGAGATTCTTGATAGCTCACCCAATTATCCGGGCTCCACCCGTCACAAATGCAACAACCGGCTTTGGCCCATTTGAATTCTTGGGCAAGTACAGATCAAGCTCGCCAAATGCCCAAAGATTAGCTTCATTATAAAATTACAAGAACTGTTAGTATTAAGTAATACATACCGTTTCGGGGTTGATCACCATAGACTATACCTCTGCGGATACGACTTGAAAAGAAGTACTTATATCCAACCGTGGGAGGGTAAGAACCATAATTAAGCTAACAATGGATGCTAATAAATAATAAACCCGACAAAATTCAAGAATGTAAAGTGTAAACTAGTAGAATAGACCCAATCTTTCAAAGACATACCTTGAACAAAACCAGGCATCAGTAAAATGGCATAACAACCAAGAGCGAAAAATCTTAGGATCCATCTGTAGCCTACCCTGGATAAAAGTAAAGATAAGACTTGGAAAGCTGCAGAGACAAGACAAATCATATTTTACATCATTTGCAAACGAGAAAGAAGACGCCTTCAATTCCACAATGTCCCACATGCACAATTGATCGGGAAAAGAAATTCCTATCTATAACCTCTAATATACATAACCATCGCAAAGCTATGTGCATAATGACAAAAACTAAAGGGCAACAAGGAATGATGGCAAGACTCTCTTTCAGTGTAGAAAAGTGCTTAAGATACGGGAAGCATGTCTCTTGTTTGTAAACACGGTCAAAAATAAAAAAATAAAAAAAGATTCGCAAGACTTCTTTATGGCCCTCAAGGCGATTCCGGTTTGCCCTTATGGAATATGAAAGCCGGCAAACAGGGTTTTTCGAAGGGTACGTAAGCCCCACCTATTCCAAACCCTATGAAACCTTACAGCATTTTAAGTGTAACCTTGTTCTATGGGATCTAACTTACCCTTCATCAAAGCCAAGGAATTTGAGAAGATTTCGGTTTCAGCAGAGATAGCAATGACAGGCACAACTCACAAGGTATTCAGGATTAAAAAAAGCTAGCTGCATCTACAATCACATTTCAAAGCATAAGACTACTATCATCGCTAAAAGTATCAAACACACAAGCAAAGATCTCATATACATCACCATATGCTAATTGAGACCACGATGCAAACGCGGTCCACCAAATCCAAATTTCTCATCAATCATCACAACATTTCATCAATCCTTTGACAAACCATAGACATAAACAACGACTAAAATCGAAAGTTAAACAAATCATTCAACAAAACGTCAACATTTCATCAACAACCCAAGCCGAAAATGCGACAAACTCGAGCACAATCAAAATCGATGAAAAACCATTCTCTTCAATTCCCGCCATAATTCATACTCCAATTTCTTCTTTTTTAGGGTTTTTCTTCCATTTTGTTGTAGAATTGAGAATATAAGAACCAATGTAGATGGTCTCTAATTGTGAAATTAGGGCTTTGATGGTGGAAGATGACCGGGATGCGAGACGAATTCACGCGGTGGCGGAAAAGCGTAGGCAAGGATGTTGCAAAACATAAAACTACAAAACAAATTAAATAAGAGAGAGAGAATCGGACCTCCACCATTAAATTTAATGGTGCTTTGAAGCTTAACGAAGAAGTGCGAACTCGTGAATCTCCCCAAGGGCCGTATCGTGAGTCGACCCGAGCAAGCTTATGCGAAGAGAGAGAAACTCCCATGAGCAAACGGCGGCGAGATGCGAAGAGAGATGCGAAGAGAGAGAGTCGAGAGGGATGGGGGTTTGATGAGGTGAGAGGGAAAATCGTGCGGCCGGGGAGGGAGAAGGAAAGTTAGGGTTTTGTTTTGGGATGTGTACGCGGGAGAATTTCGCCCAAGTAAATAATTAACTCGGGGCCTACTAGGGGCAGCGGTTAGCCAAAAGCCGCAGCCCTTCAATTAAGGGTCGCGGTCGGACCAAAAACCGCAGCCCTTAATTATTAAGGGTTGCGGTTTTTGGGCTAACCGCAGCCCTTCACTATTAAGGGCTGCGTTTTGCAATAAACCGCAGCCCTTGCACTGCAGCCCTTGCGTTTTTTTCCACTAGTGTTTAGCTATTTCACTGAGTTCGTAATTTGCTAAGCTATATTCCGTATCATTTCCTTCAGTTTCTATATCTAAATCCGGTCTTTCTTCATATTCTCCAAACCTAACTGAGAGCCTTCCTTTACTATCCTTATACATATAACTACTTTGTGGGACTAAAGGACTATTTTTATGGTTTTGAAATAACTCTGAGAGTTTCCATTCTTCTCCTGCTAAGATTTTTTTATCTATCACTGCTGGTTCTTTCATTTTTATCCCTTTGGACATCATAGTTTTAATAACTTTATCTACTTCTAACTTATAGTTTGTTGCAGTAGTTTTACTGAGCTTAGCTATAGTTCCTATTGTTACTGACAAGTTATTGCCTTTGTAACCTTCAAACCCCTTAGTTTTAACTATAATACTGAGATTCTTAGTATCGTTAATTGATTTTAAGAGGTCTGGTACACAGTAAAACAATCCCCTATTAGATGATAGGTCAACTTCCATTCCCGATAGGATGGCTTTTTCTTGGTCTACCCAACTATTATCTACTATTAATAACAAAGCTTTAGTTCCTGTTTCTTTTCTAATTAAGGCTTTAACTCCTATAATTATCATTCCTATATGAAGATAGTTATGCTTATTTGTTAAGGTTTTGACTGTCTGTGGTGATATGAGTTCTATATTTTCAGATCCATTTATTACGCTGATGGCTTCTTCTCTATATGTTCTAAATACTGTGGTTGATCTGTCGAATATTCCTTGATTATATAAAGTCTTTGGTTCTAGCAATTTTACTCTATTATTTCTAAATCTATCTAAGCTCTGTTCTAAATCTATTAATTCTTCTAACTGGGATATAGGCTCTTTTTTAGTTAACCATTTGAAAGGATTAAACCTTTTATTAGTGTCTACTTCTTCCGCTTTTGTTATTGTGCTTAAAGATCTACTTAAGGATCTACTTGTTCCTGGAAAACTAGTCATTTTTTGGTAATTTTGCTGGTTTTGGAATAAAATATTTATACTCTGTTACTGGTTTAACCTTTTTAATTATTCCTTCTGGAGAAACACTAAGATTCTTAAAAGCTTTAATTAAACTTTCTTCGTTTGTAGCTGAAGTCTGACCTTTGACACTTCTAAGTTCGTCCTTTAACTCTCGTATTTGTTGTTTTAGATCTAAAATTAATTCTGTTATAATATTAAATCTAATAGTATTATACTTATCCCCTTTTGTTGGTGGATTATAAGTTGCAAATTCGTTGTCTGTAAAATCTAAATATTCTTTTGATTTCTTTTCAGCTGTTAAATAGTCTTCTCTATTTTTTCGGGACATTAACCTATTACTAATTCTTTTACTTCTTGAAGCAGGACTTCAACCTTACTTAATTTTTCTGTTGTTAGGTTTAAGATCTTTTTAGTTTCTAATTCTATGAGTTTAGGCTTGTTTTGTTGTATGTCAAAACTAAGCTGTTTAAGCTCTTCCTTAGTAGGAGTTTTTTCTTTTAGGATCTTAACTTCCTTACTTAATGAACTAATTTGTGATCTTAGGAAATCGTTATTATTCTGGACTTCTTTTAAGAGTTTTCTATTATCTATAAAAGCTCTAATTATTTTATCTAAAGATTCGTGATAATTCTGTCTTTCTAGATTATCTGCTAGACTAATTAACAAGTCTGTTATGCTATTAAGGTGAGAACTGTCACTATGTAATTTATGATTAAACTTACAATCAAATCTACAAAGAAACTTGTTTTTGTCAAATGAAACAAAATGTCTATCTTTGGAGTTATAAGCAAGATCTAAGTATGCAATAGTCTTTAAATTTTCTTCAATGATTAAAATACCTTATAGCTTTTTCACTGTTCATTTATGTTCTTTTTATCAACAAATACTCATAAACATTTTTGTGACAAAGGTATAAAATTAAATAATAATACTACCTTAAGACTGCCTACTGTTTGCCGGCGACGTACTACACCCTGGTTTCCGTCCTGTGGCCTCGAACAGTCTTTCAGCTAGAATCGTTACTTGCTCTGATACCAAATTAAATAGGGGTATACCTCTTTAGGATCTTTGCGGAATTAGTATAGTGTTTGAAGATTAAGAACAAAAATTACTTGGTTACTTTAAGCTATAAGAGGGAAGTGTTTAGCAAGAAAACATTATGTTTATTGCTTTTTTGGGTGTTTTCTGGTGGATACAAGGATTCACTCTGCTTACAACTGATGCAGAGTGAAGGTTTTTATAATAAAACTAGAATGGGACTATTATTAAAGTAGAGGGGTGACTCACCTTTGCTTTTATAAAGATTCATTTGCTTTTCTAAAAGCAATGGTTCTGGTTTAAAGTAGCATAAAAGGATAAATAGAAGAGAAAAGCAAGGGAAAGGGATGTTTTAGATGCAAGGTCATGTGCACCAACTATTCAAGGCATGTGACCCGGTGTAAATGATCTACTAGGACTACGCTTGTAAAATGTAATAAGATGAAAGTTTGGCATATTGTGAAATAATTAATAGTTGTGACTATAATAGCAGGAAGACCATCGTTAGAATTATTCTTGTCAATTGTTTTCTTCATTTAGTCGACTTAGCTTTGAGCCAAGAATACCAATTACAATAGTGACAGGGCCAATCACTCCTTTTCAGGTAGTTTTCTCTTGTACGTAATTTCCACACATCACATTGGTGATTGATCAAATGATCATCCTCTCGTACATTGCCTAAGAAACCTTTGTATGTATCCTAGTTCTCTACTTCTCTCCATTATTACAGTGAACATTCCTCTATGGGGTACTATAAGCTATAATGGGAACTTGTTTATCAATTGCATATACAGTACCCATACCATATATTTGACCTTACGTTTGTGAAGATTTATATGCTGGTGGACTGTAAACAGATGACATACACTGTACACGCTATTATGTAATATAGACATGTGATGGGGTTTAAATTGGTACATGGTAAACAGGTGAAAAGCATACAGCAGGGCAACCATCTATAAACGGAAGCGAGCTTCAAACTTCAGATGATGTTTTAAGATCATCAGACATTGCAGAAGGAATGCAGTGTGTCGCCAAGATATCTGCAGTAGCAGCTTTAGCAGTCTCTGTCCGAAGGACGACTTTCTGCGCAAAGAAACACATTGATCAATTGCTAACTGCTTTCAGTTGTGATGCCTCTAGAGATGAATTTTGTAAAAGAGACAAAGATACAGTTAAAAGAAAATAAATAAGATCACTTATAACGGTATGATTTAGGTTTTACCCTTTAATGACCTGCACCCCATATGAGCTGGCCCATTACAGCTCACTAACAAGGTGATATACTCTTGGCCCACCGCGCTCAATAACCAGGTCTATGCCTCTCACATGTGCTCATGCTAATATTGATAATTGTATATGTGATGCTAGGAAAGATGAATAGAGGAGTGAAAGAAAAACCTTATTAAACTCTAGATCGAACTTCAAATATTCTTCGCTGCAGGATTCCACCATACTGGTGAAGCTTTTTAGGTTCTTCATTGGCTTATTATTGACAGCAAGAACCTGAGAGGAAAGCAGCAATATGAAAATGGTGACATGAATCACCCACCTTTCAGCGAGGAGGGGACTAGAGCTGAAGAAACAACTGGTAAAATATGGTATCTAGTGCGAGGAACTTTATATGAACAATTAAGTCAACCACTGACCATCCCAAATATGAATATATGATACAAAGCATCTTTTATTTCTAATAAAAGCTGATATATACCTGAACATTAGTTAAATTTTCATATCCGATGTTGATGTCAGCCACAAGAACCTGAGTAAAATTAATAAGAATCACATATGCTATTCTTACATTTACATATTATTATTTCAGGGTGGTGTCTAGGAGGAATCTACTGAACCTGAGATATAATAAGAAGCTCTTCATCTTTTGATTGTGCCATTGAATGGTGAAGTTTGTGCAATAGCTCGACAGGTACATCACTCTCGTCTGAATACTGCCATACAGCAAAAAAAATGTAAAATGAGAATACAGATAGTGTACCTGGCCAATATCAAAAGGAAGTCTCTACAGGCGATGTGAAAGTAGAGATCTCTATTATAAAAAGGAAGAGGGGAGGACTTGGTGCCCACCCTAAATCACATATATATACCGTCAAATGAAAAAACAATCAAACTCATCTTTATCATTCATTTTTAAAAAACAAAAAAAAGGCCAAATTACACGACAGTTCTATCAAACCTCAAAGCAGTTTCTCAACTTCATTAACTTCCTTTGTTTAGTTAAAAACAAGGATTTAGATAGATGTAGCAATTTGACTTACTATTTGCCTTTGCATGTATCGTGGGCATATAAGACTAGTTACAGAGTAGGTAAACCAATTATACTGGCATAAAATAGCTTAACTTGGCTAACAATACATATTTGTGAAATGTCACATACTTTTCCAGTAAGCAACACGGTTTAGGCTAATTTCCACCAAGACTTTGTTGAGCTCAAAAGAATATGCAAGAGGGGAAAGAAAGAAGCAAAACATATACAATCCAAACTGTAAAGTACATCAAAAGCCTTTAAATAGGCTAAAGCATCCAACAAAAAAACTAACCTAACAACAAGGAAAATGACTATGTAGTGGAGGACGTGAACAACACCTATTCTCCTTGACAAAAAACTAACACATGCTTATTATCTAAAACAACTCAACAACTTATTGCTAGAAATTAGAACTAACTAGAGTAATTTTGAGCATCAATCAGCAGAATTGTACCAACTTAGATGACATCATTTTCAGCACAATCAAATTAGAAACTAACTAGAGCAATTTTGGAGCATCAATCAACAGAATTGTACCAACAACTTAGAAGACATCATTTTCAGCACAATCAGCAATGGAAGTAACATATTGGTAAATCACAAGCTAGTCACAAACATCATAAACCCAGGATATCATGCCCACAACAGGCAATCAAAGGATTCATATGACATTTCATTTCATAATAAAGGAGAATGAAAAACAAGGATCAAGCATAAGTCTCGAGATAGAAATTCAACAGGGGATTATCTTCAAAACGCCCTAAAGCACAGCCAATATCATGAAACTAGAGTGATATCCTAATTGGAACTGCAGACTGTTGTTCTTAGGACAATATAATCTAATATGATGCCTGGGCCCTTGATACCTAGTTCAAATATAGGTCAGCAAGCTGGGGTGAGAATTACATGTTCAAGGCAGATCTGTTCAGATTTCAGGCTTAGTTGTCAGATCAAAGACAAGAAACTAGAACATCCAAGGAGCATGAATCATTTAGGTGTATGTGTGTACATGCACAAAAGATATATAAGCACAAGTGTGTGTGTGTGTGTGTGTGTGTGTGTGTGTGTGTGTGTGTGTGTGTGTGTGTGTGTATGTGTGTGTGTGTGTGTGTGTGTGTGTGTGTGTGTGTGTGTGTGTGTGTGTGTGTGTGTGTGTGTGTGTGTGTGTGTGTGTGTGTGTGTGTGTGTGTGTGTGTGTGTGTGTGTGTGTGTGTAAATAACTATATATACTGAGAAACAGAGAGGCAGGCAGGGAAGAGAACAGAATGAGACCTCTGAAAAAAGATATGGGACTGAGACAGCTGTAAAAACAAATCCTGCAAATATGTAATATGATGGAGGTCCATCCTTAATACACGCTGGAATGAGCTTCTTGTAAGGGTCAAGTTTAATGTCGAATTCATGCATCACTGAATCACGAAGTAACTTAATTTTCGCGTGATCTCCAGTATATTTCTTGGAAATAAGGTAATTGAAACCTATACGCTCTCCATGCCTGAAAGGAACTACAAAATGATAGACAGCCACACAGGGTTATTTATAGATACAACATTGCACCAAACCACTCATCAAACAGGGTAGGATTTCAACAAAAGTCAGAATGGGCATCAACAACAGAAATAGGATTGGTTCAACCAATCCAATCAGTCTTTTCAAGGTATAATTCTGAATTTGTTCCTTTTGCCAAAGTGATTTTTGTAAGTTATACCAAGATAACAGTGTCAAAATGTCAGCAGCAGGTTAGAAAAGCATGCATCAATTCATATACTAGGACCAGAAAATTCAGCTAAAAGGAAATGTTTGTTTATGCTTGTTGCTCCTTAGTTTTGGATGATGACTGCCTTGCAAACTTCCTGACATATTGGTTTGTTTGATAAATAGTGTTTTAGTTCCGGGGTAGGAACTTGATTGTCTAAGTGAGTTCCAGAGTTGGAATCTTGGATGGCGTGACACTTATAATCAAGACAAAGTAATATATACACAACAACAAGATTTAATCTTCAAAAATGATGTTTTATGATTCAAGTTCCTGATCACAGTTCCTCAAGGAACTGTCTGCTGTTCCTGAGCTGGGACGAACGATCTTCAGAGTTGAAGATTGAAAGAGATGGCGTAACTTCTAAGTCCAAGAGTCTGTACTTAGGATTTATGTAAGTAAATTATATTACTTGAGTTTAGGGAACTAAATGGAACTTATTAAATGCAACAAGTGGTTTTGAAAAATATTTAGTTGAGAGTTTTTAGGAAATATTGTACATAAATAAAATAGTTTTTATTTTCTAAATAAAAATCTTGTTTTAATTACTAAGCAAGTAAAATAAGTTTCCTAAGTTAACTCCTTGTTTTTCTCAACTACTAAACCACTTACTGTTAGTTGGTTTGAACATGTCTTTGCTTGTTCCTCAAGAAGTGTGAACGTGGAAAAATAATTCTACGTGGGTTACTGCTTCACACTTAGTGGAGGAATAAGTGGAACTAACATGAGAAGACTTCACTATAAAAGGAGAAGTCTCTCTCATTACAAACCACCAACTGAAAACATATTGTCTAAGTCTAAATCTTAAGAGTTTTCATAAAAAGTCAGTTGCATTCAATAAGAGTTCCAAAGTTCCTTAAATATCCAAGTTCAATATACTTACTAGTGTGTTTCTCATTTTGAGTTGTAATTTGGGGATCAAGGGTTGAGTGACTCTTGTAAAGACTTAGAGCTAAGTCAGTGAGTGTTGGCTTCGGTGTAGAAGCAAGAGAGAGAAGAGTTCCAATAATCAAAGGGGATTATTGTGGGAACTTGAGTTCGAGAGGAACTCGAGTTGTAGAGAGTGATTGTAATAGAGTTATTGCAATAATATAGTTTTTGAGGTTTTCTCTTCTTGATAAGGTTCAAGAAGTTTCCTCAATTTTATATATTTCTATCTCTCGTATCTCTGTTTCTTGAAAGCCTTAATTCCGCGAGAAACTTTGAACAAAGTTCCAAAGTACAATTCACCCCCCCTCTTGTACGTGTTCCATTAGACTATCAATTGGTATCAGAGCCGGAGCTCACGTAATACAGGAAACCCTGTTGAGTAAAGTTCCTGAAGAAGATGGACACACACGAGAAACTCGAAGAAGGTTACTCCACGCAAAGGCCACCAATGTTCAACGGAAAGTTCTATACGTATTGGAAAAATCGTATGGAGATTTTCATTAAGGCAGAGAACTATCAAGTCTGGAGGGTTATCGAAGTTGGTGATTTCGAGGTAACAAAAACCAATGCCGAAAACGAGGTAGTTCCTAAACCAATGACTGAATTTTCAAAAGAAGATTTTGAAAAATATGAAATCAATGCTATGGCTGTCAAAATCTTGCATTGTGGTCTTGGACCTCATGAACACAATAGGGTCATGGGGTGTAAGAGCGCAAAGCAAATTTGGGATCTCCTTCAAATCACTCATGAAGGAACTAATGAGGTTAAGCGTTCCAAAATCGATCTTTTAATGTCTAAATATGAACGTTTTGAAATGCAACCAAAAGAAACAATTCAAGATATGTTTACACGATTTACTAACATCACTAATGAATTAGTTTCTCTTGGAGGAATTATTCCCACTGATGAACAGGTTAGAAAAATCCTCAGGAGTATGCCTCAAGATGAACGTTGGAGAACAAAGGTCACTGTCTTGTTTGAAACTAAGGACTTCACCAAATTTAGTATTGAACAATTGGCAGGATCATTGATGACCCACGAACTGCATCTTGGAACTGCTGTACCGGAGAGTTCCAAGAACCGAGGCTTGGCTCTTAAAGTCGAAGAAGAGTCGAACCCGATGAAGAAGAAGCGACCATGCTAGTAAGGAAAATGAAAAGGTTGTACAGGAACTACAAACCTGGAAACCAAAAAGGAAGGAACTCGTTCAAAAAACCAACGAGTTCCAAAACTGAAAATGGCTGCTACAAGTGCGGAGAAACTGATCATCAAATAAGAGACTGTCCTCTTTGGGAAAATGAGAAAGGTAAAGGCAAAGGCAAGGAACTATCCAAAGATAGATACAACAAGTCAACCTTTGCCAAACCTAACTTCAAGAAGGCCATGATTGCTGCGTGGGGAGAAACAGATTCTGAAGATGAAGAGGAACAACCTCATGAAGAGACTGCCAATCTGTGTCTTATGGCAAAAACAAATGAAGATGACAAAGTTCCATCTAATGAGGTAAATTCCACTACTCTTCAATCTCTCGTCAAAAACCAAATTAATTGAGTTATTGTTGGAAACACTAGTCGACTATAAGAAACTTGGAATATTGAAAAGCCAAAGTGATAAGGTCAGGAACTTAGTAAGAATCATATGGCCTACTTAACTAATGTCGATCGATGTACAAAGTAGGTTCTTTGATTTGCTTGACAGGAACACTTCACTTAGTGAGTCCTTTGAAAGAGTTAAAAATGAAAACATTCCCGCTTAAAGTTGAACTAAGTCAATACAAGATGTTAAGTTTAAGTCTAGATCCGACAAGATCTACCGAGATAAGTATGGGAATTTTTAATGTTGATCTAGAAAACTTAAACATTGAATTGACTACCGCTAGAGAACAAAATGAGAAGTTAGAAAAGGAACTAAGTATAGCTAAGGCTAAGAAACAAATTCCTTAATATAACTCCTCAATGGGTTACGAATGCTAAAACAAAAAGAACGAAGGGCTAGGTTTTTCTTACAAGAAAAGTCATGTGAAAAAGAAAAAATATGTGGATCTACCTAGTGTTAAAGCCTGTTCCTTTTGTGGAAATGGTAACCATGTTCTAAGTGAATGTACGAAGAAGAAAGAAAAGGACGTCAAAAATGAAAATTATGTGAAGAAAATATGGGTTAAGAAAACCGATGTGGTGAAAGAAAAGGAACTCGAGGAAACCCGAGTTCCTACAACCGATCACCGATTTTTTATGCAGTCCTAGTGAGGGGGAACGACTCGTGGTATCTCGACAAATGGGTGTTCCAAACACATGACAGAGACAAATCTAAATTTCTCTCACTAGAGGCCTATAATGGAGGAACCGTGACCTTTGGAGACAACAAGAAAGGAGAAATAATCGCCATCGGGAAAGTAGGAAGGTCAAGTTCCCACTCAATAGATAACGTGTTCTTAGTCGAGGGTTTAATGCACAGTTTGCTAAGTATTTCCCAATTTTGTGATAAGGGAAACTCGGTAAGTTTTACTTCGAAAATTGTCAAATTGTAAACAATGACAAGTGGGAAGGTGATTTTGGAAGGAACCAGGGAAAGGGAACACATATACCGTGGATCTCAACCAAGTTCCAAAAGCCAACTTAACTCGCCTAAGTGTCATTGAAGATGATTCACTTCTTTGGCATAAAAGATTCGGTCATGTCGGTCTTTCATTGCTTGAAAAATTAAAATCTAAGGAACTTGTGAGAGGGCTTCCTTCAATCAAGTTCATAAAGGATAAAATATGTGATCCTTGTGCCAAAGGAAAACATGTTAGAAGTTCCTTTAAACCTAAGAAAATGGTAAGCACTTCTAAACCACTAGAACTGATTCATATGGACTTGTGTGGTCCTATGAGAATACAAAGTAGAAGTGGAAAAAGATATGTCTTAGTGATTGTTGATGATTATTCTCGCTATACTTGGGTAATTTTTCTAGCAAGTAAAGATGAAACTTTTGATGAATTTGTTGCTTTTGCTAAGAAAACACAGAGAACCAGTGGTCATCAATTAATTCATTTAAGGTCGGATCATGGAACTGAATTTGACAATGGCAAGTTTGATGATTTCTGCAAGGAACAAGGTATGGATCATAACTTTTCTGCTCCTAGGACTCCACAACAAAATGGTGTCGTTGAAAGGAAAAATAGAACCTTGGAAGACATGGCTAGAACCATGTTAATTGCCAGTTCCTTACCAAGGAACTTCCGGGGCAAGCGTTAATACAACTTGTTATATAATCAATAGAGTCATGATTAGATCTTTATTAAATAAGACACCTTATGAGCTTTTGAAAAGAAATAAACCTAATATTTCTTATTTCGAATTTTTGGGTGTAAGTGCTTTGTTCACAATAATGGAAAAAGGAACTTAGGAAAATTTGATGAAAGAAGTGATGAGGCGAAGATTCTTAGGATATGCCCTAAACAGTAAAGCTTATAGAGTTTATAATAAACGCACTATGTGTGTCGAAGAGAGTGTGCATATTATTTTTGATGAAACTGACAAAGTGGATATAGTTCAGGAACAGGAAGATTTCGGAATCGGACTAACTCGTTTTTCAGATAAAGACGAAGAAATCTCTCCAACAAGGCCAATCAACACTGTTGATAAGCCTAGAAACCAAGAAGCAGGAGTAAATGAAGAAGTTCCCGAGGCAGAGGAACTAGAAGAAACCAGGCGTCCAAATGAGCAGGATGAACAAGCGAGAACAAGAGGATCAAGGAACCGAGGTGACCGAACCTCGCTCGGAAACAGTTCTCGCGAACTGAGTTCCAACCCAAACCATGGAAACATCAAAGTTCTCATCCCATGGATCCGATTATCGCAACATTCGAAACGGAACTCGAGACAAGATCTCAACTAAGGAACTTCGTGCTTTCCAAGCGTTCCTATCCATAATCGAGCCAAGGAACCACACTGAAGCATTACAAGATGCTGACTGGATTACAGCCATGCAAGACGAACTTAATGAGTTCAAAAGAAACAAGGTGTGGCATTTGGAACCCAAGCCAAAGAATCAAAAGGTAATTGGTCTCAAATGGGTTTTCCGTAACAAACTTGATGAATATGGAACTATCATAAGGAACAAAGCAAGGTTAGTTGTCAAAGGATACAATCAACAGGAAGGTATAGATTTCAAGAAACTTTTGCTCTCCTTGCTAGATTAGAAGCCATAAGAATCTTAATTGCTTTTGCTTCTTTCATGGGTTTCAAGTTGTACCAAATGGACGTCAAATGTGCTTTCTTAAATGGTTATTTAGAGGAAGACGTCTATGTGGAACAACCTCCTGGATTTATCGACACAAATCTTCCCCGACCATATCTATAAGCTTGATAAAGCTCTCTATGGACTTAAACAAGCTCCTAGATCATGGTACGAAAGATTATCGAAGTTTCTTTTGCAAAATGATTTCAAACGAGGAAAAATTGATAAAACATTGTTTTTGAAATCAAAAGGAACTGATCTTTTAGTAGTACAAATTTATGTTGATGATATATTATTTGGTGCTACTAATGAAGTCCTCAGGCAAGGAATTTGCAGATTTAATGAGCAAGTGAGTTCGAGATGAGTATGATGGGGAACTTAACTTCTTTCTTGGTCTACAAATAAAACAAACAGAGAAAGGAATTATGATTCACCAACAAAAATACGTCAAAGAACTCCTCAAGAAATATGATTTTGAATCGCTAAAGTGAATCACACTCCTATGGGAACAAACCACTAGATTAGATGAAGATCCCAAAGGAAAAAGTGTGAATCAAACAAAGTATAGAGGAATGATTGGATCATTGTTATATCTAACCGCTAGTAGACCCGACATTTCTTTCATGTAGGTTTATGTGTCGTTCCAATCAAACCCAAAGGAGTCACATATGACTCGCTGTGGAAAAGGATACTCGGTATCTTCGAGGAACAGACGATCTATGTTTGTTCTATCCTAGAGATAATGCTTTTGACTTAAAAGGCTTTGCCGATGCCGATTATGCCGGAGATTTGGTAAATAGAAAAAGCACTTCGGTATGGTTCAATTTTTTGGGTTCTCGCATGGTTTCTTGGAGTTCCAAGAAACGTAATACTGTTGCTCTATCCACCGCCGAGGCCGAGTACGTAGCCGCCGCCGCATGTTGCTCACAACAACTTTGGATAAAGCAACAAGCTTAAGAGACTTTTGGCATAATATATGATTGTGTTCCCATTTATTGTGATAATACTAGTGCCATTTGTATTTCCAAAGATCCAGTTCATCATTCTCGAGTCAAACACATCCATATAAGGCATCATTTTTTAAAGGATAATGTGGAAAAAGGTTTAATCAGATTAGATTTTTGTGAAACTGAAAATCAAATAGCTGATATTTTGACTAAGCCTTTAAACAGGGAGAAACATGAGAAAATGAGACTGGAACTTGGAATGATCAAGTTGAGATGACTGCCTATGAGATTCCCCCAAGGTAAAAAATGATAGATTTTAATACATGGCATTGTTATTCCAACACAATTAATTATGTGAACACATATTCTAAGTTTTCCATTATAGAAACTCATTTTCACTCATAACTTGTGCTAGGTAAGCAACTTCTTCTTATTTTAGTTATATGTTATACAAGACAAAGCAAGTTTTTTCCTGTATATATGTTTCCCCTCTTCAAATATCTATCTTTTCTTTTTCTATTTTTTATGTTATCTTCCTTTCATTTTTTTTCTCTCTTCCCCACGTTTTCTTACATTTTCTTTTATTTTCTTCATGATTTTTTTTCTTTCTACACGGTTTAGGAGATATGTTTTTCCTAAATTCACTCCATCACTCCTTTTTTATCTCACCCACTTTTATTTTTTTTTCCACATTAATGTTCCAACTTTAATTAATTAAGTAATAAAAATTAAAACCCCTCTCTCTCTCTTTCATTCCCCCTTACACGCCTAACCCCATACCACCACTTCATCTTCTCCAAAATTCAAGAACCCATAGATTCATCCTCCCCTTCCAAATTCTTTTCTTTTTAAAAAACCCACCATGGTCATCACAAGTCTCAATACAGACATCCTTTCTCACAAAAGAAAAAGAGACCCTTCATCTCCAATTCCCATGGAAACTTCACCATCACAAAATCCCTCACCACTCCAAATTGAACCCCCAATCCTTGCCATAACCGCCGGTGAGGTCTCCGTCCGGCCGCCCCACCTAAAACCGTCTCCCCGACGTTCCAAGGCATCTGCCGTGGATCGCTGCTCGCGGCCGCGATCGCCTCGGCTAAGGCACCCGAAGATTCGGTTTTGTCGCCCAAACTCCCCGCAACAAGAAGCGAAAAACCGATGAAAGTGTAAAATCCGAGACAAATTTTCCCGGCGGTGAAAGAGAAGGGTCCGAAAATTTCTCGCATCCGATATAAAATCAAAGCTTCTTACGCAAGGGTTTGCTATCAATTATGGGTGGTGCAAATCGAAAACTTGAAGAATTGGTGGAAATTCTTGATCTTCAACAAGGGTAAATCTCTTTGATACTCATGCTCGTCTTCCAATATATCCTTTAGCTATGCATGAGTTTTGTGAGAATTTCTCTTGTGAAAATATGATTTGCACTAGTGAAGTGAATGGCACTGCTATATCTTTTGATGTTGAGTATTTGGGGAACTTGTTTGGTGTTCCGGATGAAGGGTTTGATGAGTATGTTAAAGGGAAAATGAAAGTAAGGATCAATAATCTTGAGAGTGCCGAAATTGTGAAGAAAATAGGGGGAAACTATGACAAATCTTCCACCACAAAACATAAATCTCTATCTCCTTTACAAAAACTTTTGTTTAATGTAGTTTGGAGAGGTGTAGTTCCTCGTACACAAAAGAGGGATGATGTCAACTTATTTGATGCATGTCCGATTTATAGCCTTGAAAATCATATTCCTATCAATTTTCCCGTTCGATGATTAAACACCTCGCCCACCGCATTCCCGGAAAGTTGAGAGTTGGCTATGGTTCCCTCCTTACTGCCATTTTTAGGAACCAAGCGGTTAATCTTAGTTCCTATGAGGAACATGTGGTTTCTAATGCCCAAATTTTGCAAAAAGGCTTTCTCTCTAAGTTGCATCTGGAAGTGGTTGATAGGTGTGTTAGGTTTCTCAAAGAAAAAGTGGAAGAAGTGGGTACCTCTGATAAAGAAGAAGAAGAGGGAGAAAAGAAGCAAGTTCCTGTGGCAAAAAGGAAGAGTGTTCGTATAGCTAAGAAATCTCAATCCTCTGTTTTCATGGATATAAGTGATGAGGAAGATACCGATGTTATCTTGGAGGTTCCGGAGGAGAGGAACAATTGAGTTCTCCTAGGAACACCACTTCCGCTCTCGTGAGTTCCTCTTTTGTTCCTAAGAAGAACGGAACTTTGAAGAGTTCAGTTCCTCATGGCTCAGGAACAGTTCCTGCGAGTGTACCCTCTGGTTTTGCAGGTTTCTCTGGGTTCCCTGGGTTTGGTTCAGAAACTACAAAGGATGAACAAATCAAGGAACTCCACGCTCTCGTTCTCGATGAAGGAACTACAAGAAGGAACAGTTTCTCGGATCAAGTGCCTTCGAACAAAGGGGCTCTCCTGGTTGTGCCGGGTCAAGGAACCGCAAGCCTCCTTTCACGCTTTCTCTACTCATACCTCCTCCTCTCATGCTACTCTGCTCCAAAAGATTGATGATCTCACCATTGAAGTAGTTCAAGAAACCTTGGAGCCAAATGATGCTTAGCTTTTTCTTCTAGCCTCCTCGTTTCTCTCTTTTTGTCACTATGATGGTTTTTGTTGGAACAGCTTTAATTTTTTTTTTCTTCTCTTTCTTTTTTCATTTTGGTTTGCATCACTTTTTGTGGGTGTTTCTCTTTTGGTCTTTCTCAAAGAACTTGCTATGTTATGTATTCCTATGACTATCATAATTAGTTGTTGTTTCAGTTGCTTCATAACTTGTGTGAACTGTGTTTTTGTTTTGGATTCACTTGTTTCTACCCACTTTCATAGTTGGGTGCTGTGTTTTGGAATATCTCTGCCTGTGTTGTCCTCTTTTTGTTAATGCCAACAGGGGGGGAAAATCATTGCAAACATCTTAAGGCGATTACACCATTGTTCCATACCTCATAAACTCTCGTGTCTTCTGTGAAAATTAAAAATTGGTAAATTTTATTTCTTTTTGTTTAGGATTACATCATGAAGTATTCATTTATGCTTATATCTTTTGTTGTGAAAAGTTTGCTTGTGTTGTCATCACCAAAAAGGGGGAATATTGTTGCTCCTTAGTTTTGGATGATGACTGCCTTGCAAACTTCCTGACATATTGGTTTGTTTGATAAATAGTGTTTTAGTTCCGGGTAGGAACTTGATTGTCTAAGTGAGTTCCGGAGTTGGAATCTTGGATGGCGTGGCACTTATAATCAAGACAAAGTAATATATACACAACAACAAGATTTAATCTTCAAAAATGATGTTTTATGATTCAAGTTCCCGATCACAGCTCCTCAAGGAACCGTCACGTCGTTCCCGAGCTGGGACGAACGATCTTCGAGTTGAAGATTGAAAGAGATGGCGTAACTTCTAAGTCCAAGAGTCTGTACTTAGGATTTATGTAAGTAAATTATATTACTTGAGTTTAGGGAACTAAATGGAACTTATTAAATGCAACAAGTGGTTTTGAAAAATATTTAGTTGAGAGTTTTTAGGAAATATTGTACATAAATAAAATAGTTTTTATTTTCTAAATAAAAATCTTGTTTTAATTACTAAGCAAGTAAAATAAGTTTCCTAAGTTAACTCCTTGTTTTTCTCAACTACTACACCACTTACTGTTAGTTGGTTTGAACATGTCTTTGCTTGATCCTCAAGAAGTGTGAACGTGGAAAAATAATTCTACGTGGGTTACTGCTTCACACTTAGTGGAGGAATAAGTGGAACTAACATGAGAAGACTTCACTATAAAAGGAGAAGTCTCTCTCATTACAAACCACCAACCGAAAACATATTGTCTAAGTCTAAATCTTAAGAGTTTTCATAAAAAGTCAGTTGCATTCAATAAGAGTTCCAAAGTTCCTTAAATATCCAAGTTCAATATACTTACTAGTGTGTTTCTCATTTTGAGTTGTAATTTGGGGATCAAGGGTTGAGTGACTCTTGTAAAGACTTAGAGCTAAGTCAGTGAGTGTTGGCTTCGGTGTAGAAGCAAGAGAGAGAAGAGTTCCAATAATCAAAGGGGATTATTGTGGGAACTTGAGTTCGAGAGGAACTCGAGTTGTAGAGAGGATTGTAATAGAGTTATTGCAATAATATAGTTTTTGAGGTTTTCTCTTCTTGATAAGGTTCAAGAAGTTTCCTCAATTTTATATATTTCTATCTCTCGTATCTCTCGTTTCTTGAAAGCCTTAATTCCGCGAGAAACTTTGAACAAAGTTCCAAAGTACAATTCACCCCCCCTCTTGTACGTGTTCCATTAGACTATCAATGCTCTTGAAAATGCACAAGCGATTTGAAGTTCCACTCTGTGTGAACCATGCAAGCGTGTGTTATGTTCAACTTATATTAATTTATTATAAAAAATAAATAATAGATAAATGAAAATCAGTTTAATACATGTATAGACAGTAGACACACCCTACATATCACCATTACTTGACCATGCATTGTTTCACACAAAATCTCTCTCTCTTCTCTCTTTCCCCCCTCCGCCTCCCTCGCTCCCTCCCTCCCCCCCTCCCTCGCTCCCTCACTCCCTCCCCCTCCCTCGCTCCCTCACTCCCTCCCCCTCTCTCTCTCTCTCTCTCGCTCTTGCTCACGCTCTCTCGCACTCTCTCTCTCTCTCTCTGCTCTCGCTCTCCGCCTCTCCCTCCCTCTCCCCCCTCTCCCTCTCCCTCCCCCCCTTCTCTCTCTCTCTCGGAACCTAGCATAAGGCATGTACCTAGAGAAAAAAGAGAACATTTGCACTTCAAATTAATTGACATTTATCAAGCACCATGAGGAAAAGCAATAAATTGCCAAGACCTAGTTTGCTTAGTTACAACACCTTCATAGACCAAAAATGACATATTCTTTTTTTTACACCTCCTTCAATAGTGGCCTGGGATCAGATACTGCTTGTATCGTTGTCCTTTATAAGGTTGAAGTTTTTTTTATCTAAACAAATGAATAAGCAGGCATAGCGGATTCATTATTTGGCGGAAATTAGTTATTTTGATAGAGCTCATTAGAGTCTCAAACTCTCTGTAATAGACTAGCCTAGGGGGGCAGGGGTATTTTAGTAAGATACTCTAGTTAATATGTTAGCTTGGGGAATAAGGTAAATACACTATAAACAGAGGAGAGTAGGGAGAGAAGGGGGTATCAAGAAAAATATTGGAGAGTTTACTTTAGTGGTTAGTTTGGGGAGTGTGACCAAAGTCACTCGAAAACTTGGCAATTATCTCTTATTTTCTGTAATTAGCATTTCTATCAATCAAATATCATCATATTCTTCCTTTATTTTACTGTCAAAAGATCCAGTTTATTACACTCTCAATGGGAAAGAAATTGAAGGACACGCAATTTCAAGTTCGGCTTGAACATGTAATATTCATAATATGGCAAAGCCCAACATCATATATATAGAAAATGTATGCAGTAATAGTGTAGTACATAGAACTTTAATGTTGAGATAAACTACAAGGGGAGGAGCTGAACATTTCTAACGGATAATTACCTGTTCCATCATTTCCAATACCAACCCCATCAAAACTCAAAATAACATCTGATGGCTGCAAAACCCCAGCTTCAGGAGCAGTAGCTTCAACTCGTGTAACAAGTATACCCTTTTGATCAGATTTCATCCCCATTGCCATACGTAAGTCAGGATTCTCCATTTTTTGCCACTCAAACCCAATGATTGGGAACCCTAACATGAATACATATCATGCGTCTTAGATAAAACACAATCAGACACTAGTATATTACCAGAAATGAAGTCACTTCAACAGTAATCAGGTGTGTCTGAAATGAACAGTACATTACCATAGGTATAAAAAAGGCCAATTTTGTCAGTTGAACCTACCAGTATATGCTCCATTTCTCTCATAATCTTGAATAAAGTGTATGATGACAGGTGTAGGAATAACGTAACCAATATTTTCGGCATCTTCTTGCTTCATTGACTGAAATGCAATTCCCACACAATTGCCTTTATCATTGAAGGCTGGACCACCAGAATTTCCAGAATTTATGGCAGCATCTACCTACGATCGCATCATGGAAAACAGAATCAGCAAAATGAGAACAAGGCCAAAGTTAACCACAAAAACAATCCTATATCCATAACCTGCAAGCCTAGTAGCTCAGTCCATCCATGAATGTAAGAAAGGATCTCCATACGTGAGACAACTCCACTAGTCACAGAGATAGTATCTCCTCCTATTGGGTAACCCACAACAGTCACGGCGTCTTGAAGGGACGGCAATTCACCAAACTCCACTGGTGAAACACCTTCCCAGAATTCGTCATCTTTGACAGTAAGCAAAGCTGCATAAACACACGCACAAATATTATCCAGAATATTCTGAAACCCAAAGCCCATTGTACACAACATAAAATTCAAAACATAAAAGCCTCTGAAGAACCAGAACTTACAGTAGTCAGCAAAATTAGTCTAATAGCAGTAGATATTTTCATAACATGAGTCCATGATACCAAAGGGCATTAAGGCAATGAGACATAATCACCATCAACATTACCCCAATGCTTCTAAAGAGGCTCCTTTTCATGGCAGGGTAATAGGGGTATTTAACAAGCATACTAGAATAAGATCCCTCCCTTAATGTCCTCAACAATAATCAAATCACCCAAACTTCCATACAAACCACAAAACAAACTTGGTTGAGCTCGGACGACGACACAGAACTAACAGCCATGATAGGCAAATTCCACCATTAACCCAAATAAAATCATCATAGTCCTAGAAAAATGGACAAACGAGACTTCCCTCTTCTCTCCTTTGATATTAGCGCACCAGACATGCTTCTTTGCTCTCAAACTCTATAATATATGGACCACGCTACAATCAAATAAATAAAAAATGTTCAAAGAAGAAGCCAACTCAAGCTTTAGTCAGTTCACATTACTTTTTACTAATTTCAAATAATAAAAAGTTCATATAGAACACTTATACAAACAATAATGCTCGATATCTATAAAGTTCAGATCATATGAGGATATGTAAGGTCAACAAAACAAACTCTTAGTAGCCGAATATTAGAATCCCACCAAAAACTAAAACACCAACTCTTTGTCTATGACGAACACCAAATTTACATGCTCCAATCAAGAATCTCATTAACAATATGCACACTAGAACATCCCATGCCTTACCATGAAATTTTCTAGTAATGGCTAAGGTTAGAGCTATTCAATAAGAGCTGAAGTGTCTTTTAAATGAAACCAATATCTTAAGCTCACACACATGATTTATGGGAGCTTGATCGCTTATTCCTCATTTTCTACTAACTTCTGCATATCATGAGGCAAAAGGAATATTTACTATATGTATCACCACTCGCACCTAACTTAAAAGCATAGCACATGCCAACACAGTTGTTATTACTTCGACACATCTTCAACCCAACACACATACTAGGGGGAGCTAGTTGTTAAGTCATACACCAGCAATGGTGTACGGCATTGAGGTACTACTAATCTATACCCAAAAAATCCTTTCGGCTTTTGATGATAATGTTTACAAATGCTGTATTAATGCACAAGCAATGACTTTCAACTCAGATGACTTCCAACTTTTACCAAGAGACATTAGAACCAAAGTCATATTGTGACACTGACAAAGTAGGTGTAAGGTGGATCACTCCTATTGTAGTTAAGAACTTAAGATGGACAACACCAGTCTTAGATCATTCTGACACATAAAGAAGCAAAATACGGATTCCCTGGTTAGGTGTGCAAAAAGATTAGTCCAAGGGATTGTAGGAGAAGAGGGAGGCGTAAGAAAAATTAGGCTGCAAGTAGGTAGGAATTAAGATTTAATCCAGTTACAGATTATCAAAGGCATGGCCCTCAACAGGGAATTAAAAGGGGGCCCAGCATAGTAAGGTCCTGCAAATTTGATTATTGATAGTTTACAGCTAGAACTAGAAAATCTCCAGCCCAATGGTTGGCGGTAATTTCGTTTTCATCCCCATTTTCTTCCTGTTTTACCTTCAAAAGGCCAAAAGGTATGTTCAATTGAAGAAGAATACATGGACCCCTCCCTGCTCCCAACACCAGCACCAAGTATTGTCCCACTCAACTCTATGTCCTTTGCGCTTTTACCTAGCTGTCAATAACATGTGGTCTTTCACTAGTTTATACTTGACAAAACTACCTTTCCCCCTTGCCATTTTCACTACCACTAATATTACAATTACTACTACTACTACTACTACTACTACTACTACTACTACTACTTTTGCAAAGAATATACTTTTAATCTTGTCAATCATTACATTAATCTACAAAAGTTAATATCTGATTGTAGAGTTCGCCTGAGCATACTTTTCAATATATTGTTTTACAAAATGTTTTCTTGTAGGTCATTTGGAACAATATCTCTACCAATTATTCTCATTATAGAGTTAGAGATACCAATGCATACATCCAACCTCTCCAATCCGCCTGATCTATCTAAATTATCATTGTTTAGCTCAGCAGTAATCATGACCCCTTCACCCCATTGCATGCAAAGCATATACACCTAGCAAACATTCAAGAAGTAATGCTCCTAATGAAGTTAGCAATTAAATTAACCAATGATAAAATCGATAAAGCTAACAACTTCAGAGCATTTATAAAGCAATTCCAAAACCCAAATGGATGGAAAACAAAACGTCATTCACATCAAGGACAACAAAATCATACCAATATCGCACTCAGTCCCAATGGCGAGAACAGTCGCCAAGTACTTGGTATCAGACCCCCGCTTCTTGAGCTTAACCTGAGTATAGTACTCCACTGAATGAGCATTTGTCAAAATCCTCCTCCCTGCAATGACAAACCCAGTACTGGAGGAACTATGCTGCCTTTTCCTCTGCCACGGAAGAGAGAAATTTGGCTTTGTATGAACACAGAACACCTTCACCACTGAGTCCATCAACGGCCCAACACGTGCTGAAACCGTCGCCAGATTGTGATCACCACTACCATTCTTCTCCATAACAATTGGTCCTGTCCAGATTATTAACACCAACCTCGAAAGCAATGCTAGACTGCTAGTGACAGAGTCTAATGCTTCTAGGAGTTCAAGGTAGATATTGGGTTTAGGATCTTGCTTTGGTTTCTGATGGTTTCCAGATCCATTTTTTGAGCACTTAAATACTGATATAATTCAAGGTTGGTCAAATTGGACTGAGAAAATAGTTGGACTATTCACATTACTACAACATGTGAAAGATTTCATATCATATTCCTAAAATGTAAACATTTCTGCTTTCTTCACCCTCAAGATTTTAAGGACACCAAATTTTACTAAAAGGCAGCACTAAGAACCCCAGAAAGTACAAGACTTGAACTAACCACTTCCTTAATTATTATTGAAAGACTTCACCATAATTATCATTTTTCTTTTACTAGACATGAAAACGTGTAAAACCCACCAAACCAACTGTTTAATTTCTTATTCTCAACTTGAATTTCCATATTTCATTAGACATGTTCTCCCATTAAACAACTTGAGAAAGTTCCACCAGCATACATCAGCTAAATTAGCAATTTCCCATATGAAAGAACTTCGAAACTGAAGAAAGTAAAAAATCATTTGGGAATTAAATTTCAGAACATCCACCATCAATAAACAATTAAAGAAGAGTAATGTTATAGAATTAGAAAGATATACCACGTTTCTGGACAAGAGAGAGTTAGAGCAGAGAAGCTTCATCTTTGCTAAAGCTCAAACTGTGCTCTAAAAGTTACTTTACCTCCGTTTCTGAATTAACCATATTTTGATCAATATTTTTTTTGATTTTGACCATAATCTCATCTTCTAATTAGATAAAACACTTTGACTTTGTTTTTGAAATTTACACCTTCCATTACGCAAACTAGAAGAGATCACATAAAGTGGTTTTTCGCAACTAGAGACTAGAGTTGGTAAATGGTCGTTTAGAACTTCGTTGGTTTAATTAATTCGTTGCACGGTGAAGTGGTAGATCACCCAATACTTTTACTAATTGTGCAATTGAACCCCTTAATAATTATAGCAAATTGACCCCCCACTCGCTATGGTCTTCCTCTACTTGAAAGTTTGAAACTAGTAAAAGTCTTGGAGGTGATTTGTCACTTTGTCGATTCTCGTGTATTCGTTATTTAAATTTACTTAATGTTATTTACTTGATGAAATAGGAATGAAAAAGGCACAAACCAATAAACGTAGCTAGTAAAACCACTTTTTTTTTTTACTTTTGGTCGAAAAGTGACTATTTAACCGTATAAATGGTTATTTAGAAATACTTATATTTGACGATTTAACCACATAAAAAAAGTCAAAAGTCATTTACCAAACACCCGAAATTCACTAGTCCTCTTTGACCCTCCTTTACCCCCCACCAAAATTGCCCCCTTTGCCATCTTATACATCGCATTGGTTTGCGAATCTATAACGGGGAAGTCTGTCTTCTGGCCTTGAGAGTTGAGAGGGCAATACCGCAATATTACCTTTAATACATGAGAATTGAGATATGAATGTAGGTAAAAGAAAAATTATGCCCAGAAAAAAAGGGTTGGGGGTGTTTGGATCCTCTAGAGTTCTAAAGTAACTCTATAAGGTAGAGTTTGAGCAATATCAACCATCAATAAAAAATCAATGGCTCATATACTCTCTTTCTAAAATCCCCCCTATTTTTTCATCAAAATCCACCTCCGAATATTTCACTCCCACCAATATGAGTCCTTGATTTTAAAATGTATGGTTCAGATACAACTCTACATAATAGAGTTTTATTAAAACTGTAGAGGATCTGAACTCATACATCAGACACTATATGTCTAAATATAAACAACTGTTACAATATATCTTCAACATAGACATTATATATCAAAGTATAAACACTACAAAACATAATTTTAAATAAAAGGAGCCCGGAGGTGGGGGTATGCCATAACTTATTACCATATAATATGGTTAGTAGGGATGACAAGTGGGTATAAATTGGTAGGTCTCATATCGCCCCCCATAAAATATTTTCTATAGCCGTTGTAAATCCTTGTGGTACAACAAAATCATTTCAGTCAATCTAAATATTATTAAAGTTATTTTAATCTTTCATGAATTCCCAAAAATTCCTCTATTTTTCCGTAGTTGTGAGAGGATTGTAATGCCACATGAAGCAATTGTTGTGACATAATTCCCCCCTAGTTGGAGCGTTTATGGATATATAACCTTGGTGGGTAATGGGATGGAGTGGAAGTCAAAAATTATACTCACCATGATATTGAGTAGGTAGTGGATTTTTACTTGCCTCATATCCGCCAGACTAACCTATAAATATAAAACACTATTTATATTTTTACAAAAAATAATGAGCATGTACTCTTGAAATTTGGTTTTCCCTAAAACATAAACGCAATCTTAACCGGGCATTCCTTTGTTTTGTGAATTTTGAGTTGTGAAAATCGACAACTGAAGCCTGAAAAGAGGATTTATGTATAATTTTATTGTTTCAAAAGAAAAGTATGTAGGAGGTGGTTTACGCAGATACGAGGTGTGTATAAGTAGGTAGTGGATATCTATTTAAGTCGTGGGTAGGATGCAAACTTAGGCTTATATAGTTGTACTCAAATGATCAGTTATAGGGATATTGGAGTTTTAACCGCCATAGGTAATGGGTTGGTGGTGGATATAAAAGATACAAGAGGATATGAGTACGAGGCTTAAGTATCCGCATCCGCTCCACCCTGCCCGATCGTCCATCTCTATAAGTTAGGTGGCCAATTGCCCCATCACTGTAAAGATTTATCATCTTTCCTACAGCAACTCAGCAGAACATTACAAATCAAATGAGGCATATGATTTGATACCAATATGTTTTTTTGCCTGGAACTCTATTATGGTCCATACTATTGCTTTGAAATTAAAATAAAGAATCTATCATGATGAACTGGGCTATTTTCTATTGCTGTTGTTTAGCTAAGATAAACTCGAGACCCGAAGAACTTTAGGCCTTCGTTATCATATTGCTTAGTCTTTACTTATTCCACCATCCCCTTATTAAACTATGTTGCAAATGATTGAACTTGATTGAATTTATGTTCTTTTCAATTTTTGGACATAACTTTGAGCCGAGGATGCCAAATTGCCAAATTGCCAATTAACAAAATGACAGGGCCGACCATTCCTTTTCAATTAGTTTTCCTTTCTACCTAATTTCCCCACATCAAATTGATCATCCTCTCCTACATTGCCTATTTGCCTTAGACACCTATATGGCTATATGTGTTTTCTAGTTTTGTCCATTATTAAAGTGAGCACTCCTCCTTGGGGTACTATAACGGCCACTTGTTTATGAATTCCATATACATTAGGGCTTAAACATAGAGTATGCTTTTAGCTAGACTGAGAGTACGTAATTTATATGATGTTTGCCTCTTTGGTTCACGATTAATATATAGAAATTTTTTAAAAGATAAATTTCATAAATTGAAGGTCAAATTATTGGGTACATCCCAAGTCCAACATCGGACAGATAAAAATGAGTTACCTAGTTTATAAGAGTTCATCAACTACATTAGTATGAGACCCTTTTTGGAAGGAGCCCAAAAACAAATTCGTGCCGGCTTGAAAAAGAGAAGAGGGGGCGGCGCGAAAGTATAGGCCGAGAGGTTAGGGTTTTATATATAGATATATTGTTTTTTTTTTGAGGGGAAAAATAAGCTAGCATATAGATATATTGTTTAATGATTGACATTTGGCAACTTTTTGTTCTTACCTTTTTTATATAATATTTTGAATAAATTATTTTTTACCCTAAGGCCCTGTTTGGCAAAATTAGTGATTGTAGTAGAATGTTGTTGTAGTAGTTGTTAGTTGCGTGAGGTAGCTATTAGTGGTCAACTACCAGCTGTTAGCGATTAGCATGCAAAGTAGTTGTTTAGAATATAAGTGTTTGGCAAAAGTAGTTGTCATATGATTGCAAAAAAAAGGACATATATTTACTTATGGAATTAGATATAACAATTTGATTAATTAGTAATTTAATAATTAAACTCAATGATTATTTTTCAATGAACCTTACATAGAAGAAGGATTATACAACTTTTACTACTCAAATAAATATATAAGTTTAGGATAGTCCTTCAACCCTTGCAAAATGGTCATCATTTGTAAAACATACTTCCTCCGTAATCTTTTGAAATATATATATATATGTAAACCAACATCATAATAATACTAATAATCATAGAAAAAAGGGTATGTATCTTGTTTATAATAGCTAGTTGAACTTAGACAATTGTGAAATTTGGATCATAAAATATTATAAAACTTTAGCTAACACTTTTTTCTAAAAGAAAAAAAAATAACAAAAAATTCTCAAGTAGTCCAACTAATAAGCAATTTACACAATACTTTATTATAGATTTATTGATATAAAAAAAGAACAAAAAGATGATCAAAATCATAATGCAATGTATGCTGCTTGCAAACGCTAGCTTATGTGTCTCAAACGTTACCCAAATCGTCTTTTCTCACTAGCTATTGGTACTTTAAAATAAGTAGCTAAGAATCAACATATACTTTGCACAGTTGCACCAAATATTTCTGTAAATTGCTAAAATTTAGTAACTGATTCAAACTTTGAGTATTAACATTTTACCTAGTTGATTAGACGAGCCAAATGAATAAGCTTTATGGCTAGCAAACACCAACTGAGTGTCAGATAAGGACAAAGAGTGAGACTAATTGACTAGCTATTTTCCATTTCAATTTTATATGGAAGAATAATATCATTAAATGAAGACGTCTATGCGCTACGTGGCACCCTCAATCTGCCACTAGAATTTTGTCACGTGTCTATTAACCAACAATAAGTCAGGTGATCATTATTTAAAAAATATATATATGCTGAAACCTGGGCTCGAACCCGTGACCTCATGTAAGGATTTCCAAAGATTTACCATCTGATCTAACATCTTTTAGTGATTCATGTTTCCACAAAATTATAGATATGTGTTGTAATTAGTTGTGGCAGTTAATGCCTACTTCTAGCCATAAAGTTTATTTTTCTTATTTGATTTTTTTTTGCAGTCATCCCCTTGCTCCATCTCTCCTTTCGAAATTCACCATGATCGTTAGAGTCCTGTACTTCGTAATTAATGGGGTAGCGTTACAAATTATTCTTGATGCTAATCAAATCTTATTGTTGTTGTTCGAGAATACGAATCAGGAGATGGAGTTCAAAGGTCAGAGGGCAACGTCCATAAAGAAGCTAGGTCAGTGAAATTGTCAATCATAGCACAAATTCCTTGATTGCAGATGTAATTTAATTCAGTTGTGCTTTTATGTGCCATGTGGAACCTTTCCTCTTGCACTAGAATTTTGTCGCTTGTGCAATTAACCAACAATAGACTGGTCATCATATTTTTTAGAAAAAATATAACGATGTCTTGAATCGACCAAATGACCTATTAATAAGAATTAAGATACATTTACCACTACACCAAGTGATATATGGTGTAATCATTTTAAAATTAAATTATTAATATATGAAAATTATAAGTACTCGGGGAATAGCCCGAGCCTAAAAACTAGTTTACGATAAAAACATAGATCAAGAATACTAACATGAATTTTTAAAATTTAAACCATACTCAAGCTATTGAGATTCGAGTATTCTTCAATATTTTAGCATCTTTCCTCAATAATGTTTGGATGAAAAATGTTGGTGAAACAAACAAAACCTGCAAATAAATTTTATCATACATTCGGGTGTATCGTTAGCATGATAACCCAAGGCTATTTTTGTACTCATTACTTATTTGAAATCATCCACATAAGCAAAATGTACTAAAAAGGAAAGTCTCATATAATCAAATGAGCATAAAGTAGTTATGGGTGTAACATACACATGGTACACCTGGGTATATGATGAATAAACTCTGTGATGCATATCATCTCTTGAAATAACTTGAACTTTTGAATAAATTAAAAACCCTTATGGACATGCGTTTTATTTTATTATTATTAAAGATGATTTGATCGAAGGTAGTGAGTATATTTATATTATGGCTAAATTGTGTGAGTCTTTTAATTGAGGGTGAGTGTCTGTAGGGAATCATTTATTTATTGTTTGATCATTTTCACCGCAATTACACCCTACTCTCAGGTGAACATAGCTTTATGTACACCCATGGTCATATGAGTATGTATCTTGTCATATAAATAAATATCTTATCAAATGAATATGCATCTTTTCAAATGATGATGTATCTGATTAAATGAGTATGTATCTTTTAATGAGTATGAAATTTTAAGTTAAATTTACCAAATAAACAACTAAATATTTCATTGAGTATGCAAATTTTCAAAATGAATATGCATTTGTTGAAATGAGCATATCTTAGTCCAAATGTGGATGCATTGATTAAATGAGTATGAAAATTCTCAAGTCACAACAAATTAGAATGAAATAAGTTATGTAAACTTTAGATGAGTACAATAAGTTTTAGATGAGTATAGAAAATCCTTTAATTTGTCTATTATTTTACCATTGCCCGCTGCACTTAGACGATTCCAATACTCATTTTGAAAGTATGGAAAAAAGATCATTTCCAAGATATTGTACACATTCACAAATTATCATACATATTTGTGTACAGCAAGAATCACTAAAACGATATATCAAAAATACATATTCTCCACATATACTCATTCGAAAAAACAATATACACATTTGCAAATAAAATGTAATCATCTGCTAAAATATCACATTCACTTGAAATACTCATTTTTGCAAAAAATGTACACACATACTCATTTGAAAATATACTCCCTCCCTCATGTGAAATTTTACTCACTTTTCTGTTTCAGTATGTTATGTGAAGTTCTACTCACTTTACTTTATTCCAAATTGGCAAAAGAAATTTTATCAGTTTATCGCCCTACGACCCACTTTTATTTGCTATTTATATTTATTTATTGTAAGTGGGCCCAAAAAGTGGACTAAATGTTCTCTCTACTCAAATATTGGTATTTGTTTAATGCAAGTGGGATCCAAAATATATATAATAAGTCCATATCTAGAATAAAATTGTTTTTTTTAATACTTCATCCGTTCTAAAATAAATGAAACACTCACCATTATAGGTCGTTTAAAAAAAAATGGAACTTTACTTTATTTGGTATTCACTTCTCTCTATCTCTCTATCTCTCTCCACATCACATGGGTCCATCTTTTTCTTTCTCTATATCTCTATCCGCTCATAAATTGTCATTCCAAAGCCCTACATTTCATTTAAAACATAACAGAGGAAGTATATATAACCAAATATAAAAAAATATTGCGATTAATATGGAACGAGTCTTCTTTTTATTAGGAAAAATAATTGGTCATAAAACCAACCCCCGCAGTAGCATTAACCCGTAGCGTACACTACTCGTAGACGGGTTTAAGACTAAAATGTTTTGAAAGACAACATGCCTAACGGTCCATTGTCACCACCAGTGAATGCCCCATTATATTATTAGGATGAAGACTTAAACTCGGAAGAATGCTTTCTAAAATTCGGGATAAGACTTTCCGAGCCTACCATCTCTCCCACATTTAGGAGTTAGGACGAGTCTTTAAAAGAACTCCATCCAACATATGAGGAATCACGGATGAACCGTACTCCACCTTGGCGGTTCCGAATGCAAAACACCGCTAAAGTAGCAAATTTAGAGCCAACGCACATCAATAAATACACCCTCCTCTCAACCTTTCTCCTACACAACAATATCTTCGTACAATTAGCTGAAAGAAACTTATTAATAAAGGCACCTTCCTAGTTCACACTTCACAGTATACAGCCAAAGAACTAAACAAAAAAACTTCTACTTTAATACTTTATTTGTTGCATAGAAATCCATCTTCTTTATTTTATTTGTTGGGGTGTTCTTTTGTGTTTTGGTTTTCTGCTGAGCAGGTCAGACTGTCTTTATTACTGCCAGGGCAAAAAGATCAAAGCAAAACAGCTAGCACATTTAGGAGTGTGTTTTTGTTTTTGTTGTGATGAAAAGGAGTGAGATTCTTGTGACTTGTGCCTCTGATTAAAAATTCTCTCTCTTCTTCTCAATATCCAAAATATACCTTTTTTACCCAGATCATTTTATCACTTAAAAATCTAGAAATTTCTCATTTTCTATTGGAAGATCTTATTTTTTCTCTACAATAATTCTGGGTTTCCATTTTTGGATATTGGGTATGGCTTTAAATACTTCAAAGTTCATCAAATGTGTAACTGTTGGAGATGGAGCTGTTGGCAAAACTTGTATGCTAATTTGCTATACTAGTAACAAATTTCCCACTGTAAGTTGCCAATTTTCTATCTGGGTATCTCAATTTTGAAGCTTTTGTTCATGTTTTTTGTTGTTTTATAATTTCAATATGCTTTTTTGCCTGGGTATTGCAGCTTTTTTGGCCTTTATGTTGGTTTCTTAACCTAAAAGTTTCCATCATTATCTAATAAATAAAAGGATCACTTCAGAAGAAATCTTTTTTTTTTTTTTTTTTCTGAATTTAAGTCTGCCTTTGAAAGTTCTCTCATTTCCTGTTATATTGACTTCATATTTTATGGAAGAAAAATTTATGAGTTTTTTTGTTTGTTATGTTTATCAGGATTACATCCCAACAGTATTTGACAATTTTAGTGCTAATGTGGTTGTGGAGAGTACCACTGTGAACTTGGGCCTCTGGGATACTGCTGGTGAGTTTGTCTTTAGACCACTTATGACTATTTTTTGTGTTTTACTAGTAGCGTAGTTGATAAATTAGTTTCTTCAGGGTACATAGATGTAGAAATGAGATTTAATAATCATATGATGATCATCTGGACGATAAGTAGAGCTGGCATAAGGTTGTATTAGTGTCATGCTTGTGTCGACTATAGATAGGTTGAAATTCCTTGACAGTAACCCAACCCATTTAATAAAATGTGTTGTGTTGATCCGTTTAACTCAAGAGAATCCTCAACACTTTATTTCCGTATCCGGTTCGTGTCGTATCATGTCACCTTTGGGAGCTCTAACTATAAGAACCCTCATTTCGATGTTTCCGCTTAAATTCTTTTATAGGCCAAGAGGATTACAACAGGTTAAGGCCGCTCAGCTACCGAGGGGGTGATGTTTTCGTCTTGGCTTTCTCATTGGTCAGTCGTGCGAGCTATGAGAATGTGCTAAAGAAGGTACTGTACATTCTCAACGAGTCTTTGTAAATTGAAGGCAATGTAGTTATGAATTGTAGGGTAGACTTTAAATTAGGCATTATGTGGTATGCATTACTTGGATTATGCAAATTTTGACGCATAACTTCTTGGTCAGTGGGTCCCGGAACTTCAGCATTATGCTCCTGGAATACCAATGGTTCTGGTTGGCACCAAATTGGGTAAGATAGCTATGTTCCCTAGTTAATTTTTTGATCCATGTTGCTTTACAGTTTGATAGATCTGACAGGTTACTCAGCTTTTGCCAGACCAGTTGCTATTGTTTTTACTTAGTTTTCATCCTAGAAGTCTTTCATAGGCGGCAAAATCTATACTAGTTTTCTTTGTTAGTGGCTTGACATCACTCCCTCTGACCGAGAAATATATATCTCACATACAGTATCAATTTTGTAATTTAATTGTGAATTACCCTTTTATGGTAACATTCACGTACATCTCCTAAGTTCCACCATGTTATAAATCAACATATGGATTATGTGCTGGAGTACTAGTCAGTAATCATCGTGGCAGGTGTTTGCTGTGACATTGTTTGACACTAACCACAAAATGGAAGGCTCTCCTACTCTGTACTCTGTAGGGGTATGTGCTGATGTAGTTGTGACTTGTGAGTGTCATAATTATTATTAATGTAAGAGCTCAACTTTTAATAGGTGTATATGGAAGTTAACCAACCATCATTCTACGTTTCTACTGTCTACTATTGCTTGTGTGGTGCAAAATTGTATAGGAAAAAATCTATATCACACAAGAGGAAGTGATCTAAAAGAAAAATAGAGCCCTGTTCTCTCCATCTCCTCTGCACAAAAAAATTCTGAATTGTGTTTCTCTTTATTCTCTGCTCTATCATTGTGACTGGATAGTTTTCCAATTGTGCACTCAGATCTTCGGGAGGACAAGCATTACTTGGCTGATCATCCTGGAGTAGTGCCAGTTACCACAGCAGAGGTACAATCTCTCATCACCTATCTGTATGCTCTAATTAAATCTAATCCTTAAATTGTATTAAGATTAGCATATCCTGTTCATCTAGGGAGAGGAACTGCGGAAGCAGGTTGGTGCTTCATACTACATTGAGTGCAGCTCCAAGACTCAACAGGTAATAATGAATAGTGTACTTATTATTTTGGGTTATTGTTTTTCAATTTTTATTAAAAATATTTACACTATGATTTTTTTTTTCTCCCTATTTTGAAGACAAACATGTGCTGTCTTAATTTGCATTACTGGGGACTTTAGAACAACGATGTCTTTATCAATCTAGTATTTGGATCGCCGCAAATGTTAATTCTACTATCAGTATACCAATTGTACATTGGCAACCAGAAAGACAACAATATTAGGTACAATATGTCTTTAGGACTTCTATCAATTAGTATCTCCCGAGTCCTGGCTAAATCCTTGCCTATTCTAAAGATTCCACCCCCGCAAAGCTATTGTAGTATGGCCACTTCACACCTCAACCTGCACTCCTCACGGCCCACAGAAACTTTCTACTCAAAAACATATTTTCTGCTCTCCTACTTGATGGGTAAAGGGGTCTAAAATAATTAGCAGAATTCAATACCTTGTCCCTCCTTGTTGTGTTTTTGTTATAATATAAATAAATACACTCACTCATATATGGAGAACCCCAATGTGGAAACCAGCCAAGAGTTTTCATGATTAGCAAGCTATACTTCTTGATTCGCCAAACTTCTGGATTTTTGTAGACAAATTTGACGCTGAGACATCATAAATAAGTTGTTTAAAACGTCATTGTTGTTCCTATAGATAGAGCACACTCGTCACGCATTACTTTGATGTATTTATGGCTTATGCTTTGTAGTACGGTCTTGGAGCAAGGTCACTCTATTAGTGTGCTATCTGCTTGCGTTGATTTGGGCCTTCATTTGATTCTTTATTCATTGTACCATTACAGAATGTGAAAGCTGTTTTCGATTCTGCCATTAAAGTAGTCATCAAGCCTCCTCAGAAACAAAAAGAGAAGAAAAAGAAGTCAAAACAAGGGTGCACTATGTGAGTGCCTCCGTCTTGTAGTGTTTTCTTACATATAACTTTTGTATCCATTATATGCTGATATGATCTAGCTTCTCCTGTCTCGAAATCAACTGAACTTAAGGGAACGAAATTGCTTACACTAACGATTTGGGGTGAATAAGAATCTCTCTTCCTCTCATGAACACAAGTCTCACAAGTTCACACATGTTTTTACATAACTTATTAATCCTATGTTAACTAGGTTTCCTATCTGCAACAAGCAACAACCTTTTTGTCACATTTAAAACCCAATCCTTAAGGAACTGGTATAACCATGCTACTTTCGTAAAAACTACTAGTTACCTAAAAACAAATTGTATGTCCCGTATAATTTGGGTTCACATTTATTTAATAAAAACAAACTAAATATTACAATCCCTAGGCCTAGATACCCTTGATATCCCTATTATATGCCCTATGTTTGATTAATCTAAACCTTATTTGTTGCGATCAACTGCTAAGAGTAAAGATTATTAATTTGTGCCACAGTTATATCTTGATTGGAGTTAACTGAATTTGCAATTCCATAATCCGATCAATGAAGTGAGATTGTGCATAATTGATGCTATGTTAATATCAAAACAATAGGTCTCATCTACAATATTAAGAATTAACGACATCAGGTCGTGCATCTTCCATAGCTGTCACTCCAGACCACCCTGCTGCTTGGTAATTTTGAATGCATCAGTATAACATATACGCCAGCTGTGCAGGATGGAAGCTGTGGATTTAACCACAGTGGCCAATTATTTTCTACTTCTTTGTGATGATATTATGGTCAAGACAATAAAAATTATTTCTACTTGTAGAAGTTTGTGATTGACTTTTAAGCACTCTCTTTTCCATCCTCTTCTGCTTCTATGTAAATGATTATATGATTGAAAAGGCTGGATTAATAACCCATCAAAAAAAAAAACTGGAGCAATAAGCAACATAACTTTGGATTACATGAGACTGAAAAACATATGTTCTTTCCTTTCTTTCTGCAGGAATATATTTGGTAGGAGCTTCATGTGTTTCAAATGAATTCATATCTTGACAAGTACAGCTTTCTCGCGATTAGAAGCAGATATATTCAGATTCAGCGTTCAGGCCTTCTCTGACCTCTTCACTATTTCCGACTTCTCATGACATTTTTTTTAAGAAACTGTAATTCATTATGTAGATGCTGTCAATAGTAGTCCAGTCGTGCAACATGTTTCTCCCTGTAAAGGCACTCTGTGATATTTAGTTCGTAGTTAATTCGTTTTTGATGATTATAGTTGTTTTTTCTAGGAAGCAACACTGATTAGCTTTTTCCTCCCTAAATTAAAAGAAGGATCAACATTTCTTGCCTGTATTCTGGTGAAAATTTTGCAGTTCTCCAATGTTGGTTAATGTTGCTTTCAATGCTTAATTTGAACTCCTTATGCAAGGATTCTGACATTGTGAAGCAACACTTCCTATGTAAGTGCCTTTACCTTATATCAACATTTTCTATGCTTAATTTTGCAGTTCTTCAATGTAGGTTAAGAATGTAGCGCAGAACTTATTATCAGGGATTATTTTGATCTACGAAGGAAGATTGGCCTACGGCTACTAGACTGGTTCAGGCCTGACCACATGTAATGCCTTTGTTCTTTTTGGTGTATAAAGAGTAAATGTGGTAGTGACTAGTGATGTAAATTGGATTCGATCCTAAATTTTCAATACAACCTACAAGAGACTTTACTAACTAAGATAGGTGGGCACCTAGTCACCCACACATGCAAATTGTAATGCCTTTGAACTTGGCCCTTGACTAGGGGACTGCAGATGGTCATCCACAGTCTAATTATGCCAACTAAGGCCAATCCGAGAACCAAGCACAACATGTAGGTTGATATCAATCCTTTGACCTGTTTGGGGTTAATTTTAAAGTTTTGTTTCTAAATTAGTTTTCAATTTTGTGTAATGCATGATTAAATAAAACGATGCTTTATATTTTCAATGGAGCAACTCCTGAAGAACGACATATTCGATAACTCAAATTTGTTCATAGATTGAGAACCCTGAGGCCTTGAATGGAGTCTCAATGGTAATGAATTGAGAGATTTTTGCTTAATTATACGTGTAATCCAAGCGGGGAAATAAGAAGTTATTTGCAAAACGTCACACTAATAGTTATTGGTGCGACATCAATTATTTATTATCATAAGTAGGAATACTAATAATTGATAAGTCATTTTTATATATAGTTTTTAGGTGCATTTAGGTTGCATTTTAGAGCATTTAGATTTATATTTAGGTTCATTATTGCATTATATTCTTAAGTTATGTTATTCTACTCCTATTTGGTATGTTTTCTTGTTTTTGATGAATTTCAGGTATTGAGAACGTATTTGGAGTATGATTAACTAAACTTGAGGATTAGGAACACTTGGAAGAAAGATACAATGCATAAGGATCGTTTGGAATATAATTAGTACGAGTTTGAGCGAAAACAAAGTGGAAAATCATTAGAAGAAATGTGAAAATAGAGTCATGTCTACTCTTCTGATCATAACTTTTGATTTGCTTCTTAGAATCGAATAATTCCAGCATATTGGGAAACTAGACTTGAAGAGCTTTCCAATGATAGGTGGCACGGCCCGAGGAGACTTCTAGTCAAGGAGTTATGTCTTTCGGAAGATTGCACTGTTTCCACTCGAATCTGCCACGCGTACGCGCGGAACATTATTCCGCCCATTTAATTATATTTTGACTTTCCTTATCTTGTAAATTACTTTCCTAGTCATATTAGGTTATTGAATATTATTTAGAAGAGGATAATAACTCTCTCTTCCCTCCTCCCCTCTCCCCTTCTCACGTTGTCTTTAGTTTTAGGTTTTAGTTTAGTTTCTTCATCTTTTTCTCTCTTTAGTTTAAACCCTAGTTTTTCATGTTCTTCATTAATTCATTAGTTTTATTATTTCATTCTCTCTCTTTCACTGATTTCTTTAATTATGCTTTCGTTTGTAGATTTATATTTTATTATTTATTTCATGATTGAGTAGTCTTGTTTTCTTGGGTTTGGGAATCCATGTTTATATGCTATGATTATTGATTGATATTTATTCATGGTTTGATTAGTTACTAATTTCTCTAATTGATTAGTGTTTTTATTGTTAATCTTGCAATCTGATCAATTGTCTGATTAAATATTGCTAATATCGAGTCATAGATCGAGAGATAGTACTCTTTAGAGGCTTACCTACAATTAGCAAATCTGATTATGTTGAGCGACCATACTAGCATATGTTGATTTGAGGGCGTTAAGACTCGGCCGTAGGATTAACATGTGCTCTAGATATCTGATTAATTGAACTATTGATGATATTTTGATAGATTATAAGTATCAACATGGTGAACCATTGCCCTAGATCTTTTTACTTTGATTTTCTTTATTTATTAGTTTAGAACCTTAATTCACATATTTCTGATCTTGTTTAGTTTCTCCATACCTTAGAAGCTAGATTAGAATAACCATCTATCTGTGGATTCGACCCTACTTACCCTACTACATTATTAGAAGGTTTTGCATGAATTATTTTTGACAGGTGTACGACAGCCTATCAATAATGTATAGGTTACTAATTATCATAAGCCAAATTCTTGACAAGCACAAACAAGATTAATAATAATGCATATATTGGAATACCAATAATGTTGCACCATCATTTAAGCGTGCATGATTTGTTAGATAGTAAACATGTTAATGGATTCCACCAAATATAACTTTTGTCCGGATTCCGCTAGATGGTAGCAAAAGATTAACGTTGACACTGAAGGTATTCATCTAAATTTTTTTGATGTGTAAGGTATTATTTAATTGCTCTTCACCATCTTCTTTAGTACTTAGATGTAACAGTATTATTAGATCACATCAGTTTGTCAATTGTATTTATAACCATTAGTTGGGTGATAAACGAAATCGAAAGGATTAGTGCAATTATAAAGTAAGATCCAATTTTTCTTACAGGTTTCACAATTCCAATGACGAGTCAGATGGTAATACCTATTTCCATCCTAAATTTAATCGGAATGCCATAATATGTGTCGTAATGAAGAGGAAAGCTGGTTATAATGCAGATACTGCCCAAAGCCCAAGGAAAAAACCTTCTTCAGGTTATTGTATTGGTAGTGATGCTTTTAGTGCTTCAGGTTATTGTGTTGGTAGTACTGAGTCAGATGGTAATAATTTATCAAGTCCTTGTAAGAAGTCGGTTAGAATTAGTTCAAAAGATGATGTTGCAAGTCCATGTATTAGGCATTCTAAAATAAACGAAGCTCATAACTTAGCTGTAGGAGCTATAGAAAGGGGCTTACTTGTACTGTAATGTTGTTTGTTTTAATGTATACTCTTGTTGTCAAAAAAAAAAAATTGACGAGTCTAAATGAAATATAACCCTGACCGAACCACCAATATATGGCATGTCAATGTCATTTTGCGGAACCCAAAACCGCGCTGCATAAAGATTGTTTGGTGCAGCACTGCCGCTTAACCATTTATTTTTCTGTTCTAATAGGCTATGATTGTTCTATGAGAAATTATACAAATTGTAGCATCAATACGACACTTCCCCCGATGTCCAAAAAAAATTGACACTTCCTTCAACTAATTGCGCTAGTACTCTAGGAGAAATGATAAACCACTATCGGATATATGTTTGCAAAACATATATCCAGGGCAAAACGGTAATATATGGGAAAAATAAAGTACAAAGTAAAAAAGAAAGCCTACTTGAATACAGATTTCGATATCTGCGTAGTTAAAGTACGCTAGTACTGTAGTCTAGGACCCCACTGACACTTAAAGAAAAGGAAAACATACATTTGAAAAAATAATCCAGTGAAAATATCAAAATAAAGAAGGTGAGAAATCCGGAGGTGAAAATCTTTGTAGAACAAAAAAATTTAAAGTGAAGCTGTAAAAAATAGGAGGGAAAAATCGGGGAAAAAAAATTAAATTGAAGAATAAAGAAGGAGATTGAAGATTTGAGGGTGAGAAACTGGAATTAAAAGTGAAGGAGAAATTTTGTTTCGTGGGATGTTCCAGTTGATGTTGTTGAAGATGAAAAAATAGATTCGTCGTCACGCAAGTTGGAAGAATTTCGATTAAAAAAAAAGGTATGATAAACCACGTGCCCAATGCATCTCATCTCCTAAAACTTAACGCCAATTCCCAAGTTATAGCTTCAATATTAGCTGCCCAAACTCTTATTTTCCTCTTTTTTTTGAAATGATCTATATTTTTTCAATTTTCAAAAGAAAACCAATTAATAACATTGCAATTTGTATTGATTATAAATTGTAAAAACGAAGTACTATTTTTTTTTTTTTAAAAGAAAGACCAACTTCTGTATTTTTTGCATGTTCTATAAATATAGACTAATATTGAGATATCTCCATAAACTTTAAGTTTAAGTTTATTTCTCTTCTTTAAAAAAAGTATATTTCTCTATATCAAAGAAACGTCTTGTTTACACTAGAAATTCTTTGGATAGAGACCGGAAAAATTCCAGTCTGGTCCACTTTTGGATCTGTTGGACCAGATTTACATTTTTCTTAGAGCATTCCGGTTTTATTCCGATTTCATTTTTTAGCAGTACACAAATCTAACATAATGTTATGAATTGATTACTTAGAGCATGGCGTCCATGGCAGCGAGACGGGCGATATGTATTTCTCAGGAATAATAAGACTCTATTAGCTAGTGGTTAGTGTGGCCACTATCAGGGATAATCTTGTACTACCTTCATTTCTAAATAATGGTTACACTTTGACTTTTGACACTATTCCAATGATTCATCTCGATATCTACTTTTTAGAATATTAATTTTTTAAATAATTTTTATTATTACAAAATTAGAGTTATTAATGCTCAAACTTTTACATCAGTAAAAAAATAAAAGTGTAACTATTATTTAGGAATAGAGGTAGTAATTTATAAACCCTTGTTCGTGTATTAAAGACACCTGCTATTTCTAGGTCAACCCATGTTTGTAAGTTTATGTTATATATAAATCAACCCTTGTTTATGTATGTTAAATTTTTTTTTTTTTAACAAGTTAAATTGTGATCTCTCACAAAAAGTAAAAGTTGCAAATAGTTAACGTGTTTCACCAAGCATTTTCCCCAAAATTAAAAGTCCATCGTTGTGTCTAATTGTACAAAGCACCGTTGTCTATGACACTCGTCATCGGGTTGGTATACATATTCTTCACTAGCGAAATTTGAAGCATCAAAACCACTATCCACGTAATAAAACGGACTACACATGCAAACATAAATATTGTTTATGAAGTCATTCGTTGTGTCCAATTGTACACAACACTGTTGTCTGACACTTGTACTGGGTATACATATTCTTCACTAGCGAAATTTGAAGCAACAAAACCACTATCCACATAATAAAACGGACTATACATGCAAACATAAATTTGTTTATGAAGTTATTCGTTGTGTCCAATTGTACACAACACTTGTCTGTTACACTTATACTGGGTTGGTATACATATTATTTACTAGCGAAATTTGAAGCAACAAAACCACTATCCACGTAATAAAATGGACTATACATGCAAACAAAAATCTGTTTATGAAGTTATTCGTTGTGTCCAATTGTACACAACACTGTTGTCTGACACTTATACTGGGTATACATATTCTTCACTAGCGAAATTTGAAGCAACAAAACCACTATCCACGTAATAAAACGGACTATACATGCAAACATAGATGTTGTTTATGAAGTTATTCGTTGTGTCCAATTGTACACAACACTGTTGTCTATGACACTTGTACTGGGTTGGTAAACATATTCATCACTAGCGAAATTTGAAGCAACAAAACCACTATCCACGTAATAAAACAGACTATACATGCAAACATAAAGTCTGTGTGTCAAATCCCTCGGTGTGCTCAATTGTAAACACCACTATTGTCTATATTAGTGCATAAATATTGTAATATTGTAATAGTATAGACATATTTTAATAGTATAAAGACTTTCAATAGTAATAATGTTGATCATAATGACTAATTATCTTATGAAGAGTTATAACATTTATCATAATGGCTAATTATCTTATGAAGAGTTATAACATTTATCATAATGACTAATTATCTTATGAAGAGTTATAACAATGATCATAATGACTACTTTTTCTTTTTACTTTTTCTTTGACATGAAGAATAATATCATTCAGATTAAGTCATACAACATATAAAAAGAATTTCTTTTATGTATTATTCTTTTGGGTAATTTCTTATAAAAAGAAAGCTTCATTTTATTATCAATCACATGATGCATGTTTCACTCTCTATTTTCTCCTCCTTTATTCATGGTCAAGCTCATTTATATTAATCGAGCTCAAGCACAAGCTGAGCTTTTAGTTGGACTCATTTTTATTGAATGATATTATAAATTGTCTAAACATCAAGTTAAAAATATGAATCTACGATAAGTTCAGTTCGAATATTTCCAAAATTCATGTTGAACTTGTTTTTCTACAAAAATTTATGATAAACATCATCCACCTACAATTGCCAAAAAGTGGAAAAATTAATTTCGAAACTTTCAACTTAGAGTAACGTACACTTTGGGCCTATTTTATTTACCTTATTTTTAATCCTCATTAGGGCCTATTCTCCCCAACTTATTTTTAGTTCGCTCAGTTCAATTCGGTCGGTTCAATTCACTCGTTCGGTTCGGTTCAATTCGGTTCCTAAATTATTATTATTATTACTATTAATTAGTTATAATTTAATTCGCTTGGGCTCATTTCGGCTCAATTCAATTCGGGCCGGTCGGTTCGGTTCAATCTCGGTTCGGTTCGGATGTTTTATGCCGAAGAGAACAAGTTCTTAGGAAAAAGAAATTCGGATATATTCAAGTTAAGTTGAGAGAAGTTCAAATAAGGTATAATAAAGAACTAATAAGGTATAATAAGTTCATATAAATTCGGTTCAAAGAATAAAAAGTTTATTTGGTACTTCTATAAAATTTCATAATAAAATTTTTCAAGCAATAAGGTATAATAAGTTCATATGTGGATTTTTTTTTTTTTTTTGATAGGATTCCTCCCATGATTAAATTAGTTAAAGTCGTAATCTTTTTGATTCAGAAATTAGAATAGTTCTTTTTATCTCTTATTATTAGCCTTAATTTTGGGATTCTTTTTTTTTACTAGGATTTCGGGATGTTAATTATATTGTACAATGTCAGTTACAAACTTATGATGAGTGTAGTTTGAGGGGCATTTTCGTAATTAATTAGAAGTTTAGGTGCTCATTTGACACCAAGTTTGCTCATTTGGGCATTTTGCTCATTTAAAAGTGTTTATTCATTTTCTTAAATGAGTAGAAATGTTTTCTCATATTGCTCATTTGCTTCATTTTGCTTCATTTGGAGAAAATAGTCTTAGGTGTACATGAGCATTGTGACACCTGCAGTACTATAAATATTCTCGTCAAAGTGGCGAGATGTAGGGAAAAAAAATTATTTATTTTGGAACTTATAATCTTAATTGAGGCACATTAAAAGAACCATATTTTCAGATAATACCTGTTGCGGTGTAAAAAAAAATAAAAGGAAAGGTCATTTCATCTTCCATCTCAGCTGCCATGTCACAAGGGTTGGTAAACCTCACGATTAGCGAAACATTTTCCCAAATATTTTCACCTTCAGTTTTTTCACATTTTTGCTTTTACAGATGATTTTTTCAACGTAAGATAAATTTTCAATTTTTGCTTAAATGACAATGGGCTCCAATTGTAGTCTTTTCCAATGTTATCTTAAATAATTAGTAAACGTAAAAACTGATGAACAAGCTATGAATTTTTTTGCAGACATATATTATACATTCTTCCGAAATTTTATTTATAACAGAGATCAAAAAGAATTTCACGAAATGGTTTCATTTTCCAACGATTAGTTTCTATTAGTCATTGTCAACTTTTACCTTACATAAAGGACAAAAGACACTTTTCTCAGTTCCATGTTTTGAGAAACGCTTATACTACTACAACGTCCTCTATACTACGTTGGTGCTGAGTTGCTTTTTGCAGAAATCACGTGACTTTGTTTTTTGGGTTAAGTGAAATAATTGGCAAAATTACCATTTTGCCCTGGATATATATTTGCAAACATATATCCGATAGTGGTTTATCATTCCTCAGTACTCTAGGTATAACTTCATACATGAAGCTGCTCTCTATTTTTTGAGAAATGTGTTAGAATAATAAAGTGGTATTGAGATAATGGTTAAAAGTAACAGATTAAGTCTTAAAACATATAAATTTGGTTGCTGAGATAATCTCCCTCACCTGTAGCTAGTGGGAAAATACCATCAAAACTCAGCCACTCTTAACTGTTCATTATCTACATTGACTATAAACGAACACAAACACGCAGTTGAATACTGTGAGCCAAAATTCTCAGAATCATTTCAGATGAAAACTGAGACCTTTAACCTAAGCAGAAACCAAGCTATCAAGAGAGCTACATCATGTCTCAAGAAATTCAGCAATTCAAGCAACCAATATACAGATGCGTCACGCATGCACCATTTCGGCTATCCAACTGGGGAGGATAATAAGCGAACTACCAGAGCAGCTTTGCATCAGAACCACTAATATTACAACACCGAATGCATGGCAGGAACAGAATAAACAGGAACCCAAAGGCAGCTGCCAGTTGTCACTTGTCACCATTATGATACAGTTGCTGTATGACGAGGGGGGGTTTACATCTATTTGAACTGTAAAAGCCAAAATGAAGCTCCCCACCCAAGGGCAGGAAAGGAAGCGTTCACATAATAAAACAGCATTTAGAACATGCACTCTATGGTTACTGACTTACTGATGTCAGGCATCTGCAACTCAGCATGGCTGCTCAATAGATGGTAGCAGATCTACTAGATTGAGAAATCCACACTGGGAAATTTAAATGGATTGAGTTACATGCTTATGAAGAGGAATTAGCACACAAAATTCTTAATAACCTGTGAATATCAATAATAACGCTAAAGTCGACGACTATTTAGAAGGCGGAAAGACGAATCATATATAGTTAGGATGAGCGATACCAAGGAAAGAATGGATAAATTAAGAAAAATGCGCATACAAACACTTCTGCTTAGAGAAGTAAACAACTTCAACATCCATTGCTGGGAGGTTGAAAAAGGAACAAATGGTATCAAAGCTATACAGGCATTTTTCTCAATAGTTTCTATCTACAGAAGGAAAACTAACCAATAGCCAACTCATGAATAGCAGAACCCCCAACATAAATTTTTTTTCTATTTCAAGTAAACTGAATTGGTACAGCAGCAGATGGGGGTCAGAGACTTATGAACACATCAGTTTACTCACTTACCGCCCATCCTTTTATGAGGAGAGTTAGATGATGACTTCTTGGTAGTTAGCCTGGGTCCATCTTCTACAAACTGGAAAACACAAAAAAACATGAAAGAGAAACTGATATAAGGCGATGCAGGTAATAACTCGTATGAAAACAAGAAAGGCAACACAGGATAGACAAGCATACTCCTGCAAGAAGTGACAAGCATGCCATAGCAACCAAATTTCGTTATGAGCCTATGGCATGGCATCATGGACATAACACAACTCCACAGGCCAGTCAGCAAAACCTTTTGACAGGGGAATGTATCTTTCATGAGATTACCAAGATGCTCACCACAAGCTATATTGAGATGTACTAGGATCATAGGCTCAACCTTACACTACCTTTCTATAATTATGCCATGTATCACTCAAATTATAAACAACAGTGTCTCTTATCAACAAGCATGCCAGTCTGCTTACTAGGATTAATATTTCTTTCACGAACAGAAACCAGCAATCATAATATGAAAATTACAAAAAATGCAATTTGCAAGGAAACAAGGAACAAGTGAGAAGAATGAATAGATTGATGAAAGAAAGTTAGCTAGAAGACAATTTTTCACGCAGATCAAGCACAAAAAGTTGTGCAGATATCAGAGGAGAGACTTACATAGCTAAAACTTCCAATTTTCAAGGGTCACTATACTATGGCAGCATCATGTGATTCTATCGCCATGATGATTGCTTAAAGTTAACCTTATCTATATTCCATCCTCCCTCAGGTTCCTTCCTTTTCACATGGCCTCCCATGCTATACATCCTTGCTTGCTCCTCCGCAAGGGACTGTGAACTGATGGTAGAGACTTGCCTGGATACAATTGGCAGTGACTCATCTCTAACCTCCATGTCCAAAACTCCTGGACCAGAGTTGAGATCTAGACCTTGCTTTCCCCATTTATGATTGCTTTCAATTACGTTGTTATTGCTGCCATCTGGGATAGTCCGAGAAACAACATATGCCTGAGGATACTGGAAAGAAACTCCAGCTGCATTTCCAACCAACTGAGAAGGGATAGCAGAAATCCGCCCACCACCAGTCGGATCCATGTACCCAGATGATCCAGCACCCAAGGCAGATGTAGGGAGAGGAAAACTAGTCCCAAATGGCAAGACTGGATACTGAAAAGGGGCTGGATGGAAAGGCAAAGCAGGAGAAGATGATAACACTGAACCCCTGTAGGCATCAGGATTAAACGCTAAGGCTGAGGCTGGACCACCCATAACACGCTGCGGACCACCACCTATCCCGACGATCGAAAAAGCTTCTCTATCAGGTAAAGCTGATGGTGTCACACTTACTGAGTAGCTGTTTCCTGGAGGATACCAAGAAAAGCAATTCCCTGTATCAGAGCTATTAATTCTAGGCCCCAAAGGTGTTTGGAGCGGAATGTTGACACGGTTATGTTGACTAGATGGAATTTGCTCAAATGGTATTTCCTCAGACGCAGGCCCATTATTCAAATCAAAATCTCTCTTACCACTTGCTCCACCACTCGAAAAAACATTGGATGTTGATGGTTTGACATGCTGAGTTGAAATTTCAGCTCTCTGAATGTTGCTATTCATGTATCGTCCCACGTGAGCCAGGTCAGGAGCTTCATCAACTTTATTCAGATCAAGGTCAAGTCCTCCAGAGCTACGCAGAGATGTTGTAGTCATAAGCTCACAAACAGGATTATTTCTAGCATTGCACTCCTGAACACAACTTTCATCTGCCACATTAAGGTCAATATCCAAAAGAAACCGAGCTGGTTTGCAAGCAGGGGAGTCAGACAGAGGGGCTTTGCTGGTACCTAGAGTCCCCTCCATAACTTTTCTCGGCTCAGCTGGACGAAATGCACTGGTAGCAGCCGATCCTTTCCATCCAAGTTCCTGTTTATTCCACAGCAAGTCATCATGCGGAACAAAGGGCCCCTTGGCAGCAGCAGCCACAGTAACTGAGGCTGGAAGACCACATGATGTAGAAGAGACAGGGATCTGCAAGGGGCTGACAGAACAGACAATATCTGGGCATGGACGACCAGCCAAATTAATCGGCTCGTCATTCTTCCCCTCATCTCCATTAAAGCCTTCATTCAAGTCGAATCCAAGTTGTGCATCCACATTTGGACACCCTGAAGCAGGTGGCTGAGCAACATTTTCTGTAACAAATCCACTATTCTCTTGACTCTTCTCTTCTATAGCAGTTGACTTGGTTACCTCTGAATTTGAACGTAACTCTGCTTCCGGAACAGCAATTGCAGAACTAATTTGTGACGCTGAACTGCCAGACTGCTGCGCTAGTGCTTCTGTGTTTTCTAAATTTTGATCCTTGCATATTCTGTCCGGATCTACATCAGCACAACACACCACTGGTTCACCTTGTTTCACAGGTGCAGAAGGATCACTCTCTTTGTCCAATAACCCATTGCCTGCCAGCCTGGCAAGGTCACAAAGAGCAACAGACTCAATTTTTTGAGATTTGACTTCAGTTGAAAATACTGCAGCCGAATGCTGGCTTTTACCAGAAGAAACCATCAACAGCTTTTCGTTTGTATTCATAGGATCAGATTGCAATGCAACGACAAGTGAATTTTGCTCCAAGGCAATGTTGCTTTGAAGCCCTTGGCCAACGTTACTTTTTCCATCATCATCATTAGTAGCAGGGCATAATGCAATATCTCTGTGAACTTTTTTCTCAAACTCATTATCCAAAGAGGCATCCTTAACCTTATCTTCAGCTTCCAAGGAACCACCAGATCCCTGACTTGCAACTGGAAGCTCGTTTTGAATCTCCTCTTTGGCAGCTATAACTTCTCCGGTGATACTTTCAGCATGAAGATCACCTACGATCCTTCCTTCAGTGCATGCAACAGACACAGGTGGACAAGCAGTACCAATTTTTTCATCTAATGTCCCATTAGTCTTCAAGCAGCCTTCCACACTTTGACGTAAATTCTCAGTCACACCGGACAGTTCATTACTTTCCTCATCAACTTTTGAAAGACCTGCAACATTATTATGATTGTCAGTGTCAGCAACATTAGTTGACTGACCTTGTTGAACAACATCTTCAACATGCAGCTGCTTCTGATTTCCAACATGGTTGCTACAGGACTTTTCAGCCTTCTTGGAGTTTCTGTGAGGAGAGACAGCAGGTGAAACATTATCAGACTTTGAGATTTCTCTGGCAGCTACACTGGCAAGCAAATTCATCCCAACATCATCTCCAGCTGATACAGACGCAGTAGCTTCTGAAAACTTAGCACAGCTTTCAATTAAAGCATTCATGGAGCTGAAAGAAGAATCATAAGTTTTTCTAGATTTGATTTCATTTCTCGAGGGTGAACAAGCAATCTTTGAAACATTAGGTGATCTCCTTGCTTCACTCGTTCTTTGGTGTACAGAGGTTGAAGTTCCATCAACCACAGAAGATTGATGAGAATCAAGTTTATTACCTCTCACAAAGACATCTGCCTGGTCGTGCTTCTCTGAGAGAACGGGAGAAGAAGCTCTACTATTTCTGCAGGGAGAATCCTCCATACAGCCAACAGTAGTGTTTTGTCCAGAACCCCGGCCTCGGTTAGGGATCTTGACAATAAGCTTATGGTTGTTACTTTCTTGACCGGAAGCATCAATAGCATTATGTGATACCTTTTCTACAACTGAATTTCTGGCCATCGATGAGCTTTTATTTGATGCAGTTTCTCTGTGAGCACCAGAAGGACCATTAGCTGATTTATGGTGCTTGGAACCACTGCCTACAGTTTTATTCAAACTCACAGACCCAGCAGTAGACCTTCTAGTGTCTTCCTTTCCACATGGAACCATATATTTACCCTGATCACTGGAGCACTGACTATTTGTGTGGGACTGGCTAGAACTGCTGCTTTTATCCTCCCTTGCCACTGTCTGAGGCTCAGAGCCTCCGCCATTAGCAGTTATCCTGGATTGTCCATCCTTATAGTTATCAGTAGCTGAAGTAGGTGATAATGCTGATCTTGCAGCACCAGGATGTGCAGATCCAGATTTTGAATTGGATTCCCCAGGTACAGGTTTCACTGGAGCAGATTTCAACGAAGTGTGATGCGTGACGGTACTCCTAACGGCTGCATCAGATTCACTTGGGTGCCTATTCCCACCATGAGAACTGTCGTGCTGGGATTTGCCTGGCCATGGAACAGCTTGACCTGAACCAGGTTTTACTTCATTGACGCTCATTTCAGCCTCAACACGTTTCTTCCATGTGTCAACCAAACTCCTTGCTTTCTTCTGAATTTCTGAATTTTTATGAGAACGCAAATGATTAACAGATTTGCCGATGTTACACATCTGTAATGCATTAAGGTTCACAGGAAGCCTATCGAGTGCACGAAGTAACACTAAGAGGAAATCATCCACAGATTTATCACTGTTTTTTATGTTTCCTGAATCACCAATTTTACCCTTGTGAATTTCCTGGAGCCATTCATTTAATACATGTAAACCTCTAAGCTGAACAAACTGATTAAGGCAATCAAGCTTCTCCGTAGCAGCTATAATACCAGCGAGCATGGATCGTCCTGTCAAGTCTATTTTTTTCTCAGATTTCTCAGGCTGCATGAGTCGAACCAGCCTCACTACAGCTTCAGAATCAACAAGTCCTCCTCTCTCAGTAAATTTAGCAATTTCTAAGTTTAACATGCTTTCTGATCTCAACAAACTAGAGTGCCCATCATCAGGTCTCGACGATCGTTCTCGTTTAACAGCGTCAAAAGACTGATCACCTCGTTCTCTCTTTTTTCCCTTCCTATGAGAAGATAGGTTAGAGCTGCTATTCTGTACACTGTCCGGACTATGTTTCAATGGTGATGTTGCTGCTGAACCATTCACTGGTTTTGGAGAACGGGGATCTTGTTGCTGTTCTACTGATGCATGCATTTCTATACGTGTTCTATGCAACAGTTGATCTACTTCTTCCTGCCGGTCCTGGAGAAATTATTGAGGACAAGTTAATGCCAGAAGCAAGAGGTAGCAAACACATCATCAAAAAAGAAAAGGAGCAGTTCGACCAAATTGTCAAAGAGCATTACAAAGGAACTTACATCAATATAATCCTGATCTGTCAGCCACCACAGACACTTGTTTGTAATGTCATAAACTCGCCGACAAACAAACGAAGAAATCCCTGGGGGGAGTTCAGCACCTTTAGGCAAAAATGCAACTTTACACGGGTGAAGTAGTGATGCAGCAGGAATCTCATCACTGTGGAATGAATAGAAAACTTCGTTCGGCGCAGCTTCAAGTGCAGCGCCTTTCAGAAGTTTAACTTCAGCGGGTCGATAAAGCCAATTCACACGGAGTTTTAAATTACTTTCTTTTTCAGATGTCCAAGAACGAATTAAACCTACAAAAGGTGGAGAGTCTTTGGCAGGCTTGAAAAGAGCACAGTCACCAACGCTGATCTTTCGACCATCCTACAAAAGTTAAAAACAATAAGGTCTTTCATATAAAAATTGCCATTAAGAATTTCCACTCAGGCAACTCGTAAAGCATCAAACAACAAACACAGCAGCAACTCAGAGAAGTATGGCTACCAAAATATCCAGAAGTCAATGTTTTATCTGTTAGTAGTATATGCAGATTCCACAGTGGCAAATCATATATGATCACTATTAGACCTTGAGAGAAAATTAAAAAACATAATTGACATTTGCGATTAAATGAGTCAAACCATGAAAAACACTGAGAGATCACCAAGAACAGAGGATGACAAGATTGAAAATCCAAAAGAAAATGGAAATCAATTATGCCAAAAACCCATATATGGTTCCTTAAGTAACAGAACCAATGGCAAACCTAAAAAATAATCTTCATCATTAGTATTTGTTGAATAGATAGACCTGGGCCCTCGGTGGAGTCCACCTACCTGAGGTTAGAACACAGCATATTCAAGGACCCACCCCCCCTCCGAAGACCATGGTAGGAATCAAATTTGTGTCGCAAAGATAGGAGGTTGAAGGTGTAAGTTGTAACCGATCAACCAGTTCTCATTCCTAACTAAGCTTCATGATTTTCAGCATCTAAATATCAAATAGACAGAAACAACAAGGTAGGAACAGGTTGCGAAAGGTATACAGAAGCTGAAAAGATTCAATACCAAGTATCTAAATAATATTAATTTCTATTGCAGATAATTCTGAGATGTTTGTGCTGATTATTAAATCTAGTTAGTTTAAGGGAATAATAGGGTCGTAGGTGAGAGAGAGAAAAAAAATCAAGACTTTGTAAATCTAAAAGTGGCTGGAATTTTCAGTCTTCTAAAGTTAGCAATGTCAGGTAGAATTCTGTGCATGTTATAGTCACTAGTCATAGTTCAGATGATGCTAATTCCCAATAAACCCCATAGCATTAAAGCCCTCAAGTGCCTGCGTACAGGGAGGGGGCATAATAAATTATTGATATAGATATCCATGACAATCACTCGATATTTTAGTCAAACAGAGCCAAGAAAATGAATTTTAAGCAAAACAACCAAATAGGTAATAGTGTTGAAAATGTTTCTCAAAATTCTTTTCCCCATCAACGAACACCAAAAACAATAACAGCATACGCCAAAGGACTTTCATTCCACAACAACCAAAACAGAATATGTTTCACCATCAGATGCTCCAAGAGGTGGCTCAAGAACTCCCTGCTCCCCTCATTAACCTGGTGCCTCTCAAAAAGCTGCAACCTTAGGTTAGGTAAAGGGGCTATTCAATCCAAGAGAGCTTAGTTTCATTGGTGCCTTGCTAAGAAAAACACAACTAAACTTCCAACAAAAATCAAATCACAAAAGCCACAAAGAGCAGCCTTCTGATGCAAAAGTCCTCTATCCCTTTCAACTCTTATGATGAGCACGGTTTGTTTTAGTATTATGTCTTCTTCCAATATGTGGCGTATCATATGTTACACATAAAACCAACTAAGCACAAACACACACCATCTTGAAGCTAGAGGCTTCCAAACAAAACGTGACAAAAAGACAGTATATGATGTGAATAGTTTCTTTGTAGACTTTATCTGGGTCTATTCTGTATCAAAGAAATAACAAATGCATCCACAACTGCCATGGCATCTCCATGTTTTCTCATCTTCTTATCACCCACAAAATAATCTAGCATCTATACTAATATAATAAAAGGCGTTCCTAGACAAGGAACGGTGCCACGTGGCATTCTCCCTAAGGGTATTTTACTCAATGAAATCCACATACAATAAAAAAATTAGAAATTGCATAGTATAGGATTTGATCCTCTGACTTCAAGATTATATAATAAAGTCTTAACCACTAGACCAACTGATATTTAGTATTATCATTGTAAAGTATAATATTAATAAATGAAAATTTTCTTACCCGGGGTATAGCCCGGGTCTAATAACTAGTTCAGTTACAAAAGCCACTAACAAAAAGTGTTTATTGTGCATGTCCATTCTGTTATATTTAATTATTGAAAATTGCAACAAAATAGCAAAACTTTATGATCCCTTATCCAACAGAAACAGCCTCTCTGCTATAGTACATGAACGATTTGTTGCAACTTCACCACAAACATTAGTATGACAGCAATGTATGATATGAAAATATTCGCCATGCCTGGGAGTTCTGGCCATATAAAACCTGGCGCTAGAAAGTACAGGCTATTAGATTGAGAGAGAGAGAGGTCCTGCAAATGAACTTCATAGCTTTTAATAGAATAATTCTACCGACACACTCTATCAAAACCTACTGAATGTGAGCTTACAACAGCGTTGATGTATCCTTTTCTCAATCATAGTAGCAACAAAGAAAGGCTGAATAAATTTAGGTTTTCTTTGTTACGGTAGAAAGACGAGATACTAATCATTGCTTATTCAACCCACCCAAAAGAAAAGGCCCTTTTTTCAACTTCTATTACATTTCTTCTTAATCTATCTCTTGTTAACATACCAATGTCTCATGAATTCAAAAAATTGAGTTCATGTGCATTATAGTTGTAGCTGAACACTCGACAGCTTTTGTATTTCCAAAACTACCATCTCCTTTAGGTCATAGAACTCCTTGTCCTTGTCTCCTGACTTAATAAACCTTCTGAAACTAATTACCATGAAATAACAATATAAAAGAACGGTATTGAAATGATAAACCACAATTTAGTGACACCATTCGTCAGTAGTGACTTCTTCTATCACATTTCAATACCGACGAAACGGAACACTAATTCAGTAGTTCCCCAAAAATATAAGCCCTTAAGAATTAAGATAGTAGACAAACAGAGAATGTAGTTTCCTGCGATTTCCGTTGCGAAACAAAAATCGACACCTTTAACATTACGAGGGGGATGGGGTTCACCCCTAATTGCAAACCAAAGATCAATTCATTTCATTACAACAATACAACTTTCTGCAAACAAGCCTGTAACTAGAACCAACAAGTGTACTAAACAACTCCTGAAACAAAAATACACATGAAAATCTACAAACCTCGAATCTTCTAAAGTGAAAAAAGAAGCAAATAAAAAATTAAAAGAGGCAAAAATACCTTAACGAAACAAGAAGATGAAGAACCATTAGAATCACTAACACCTGCTACAGTCGTCGTAGAAGGGACTGACAACATATGCCAACTCAATTTCCTATTCTCGTCGCCTTCCCGCCCATGCATAATACCCTTGCATTTTCTCCTTCTTCACCCTCCACCATCAATTTCAACCCTAATTCTAAAACCCTAATTTCCGCAAACAAAACGTATCTTCAATTACACATCAACAACAAATCCCCAAACTCAATCTCAGGTACACAAAACCCTAACTTATTCTTCTCGCGATTAAAAATTAGGGTTAGCTTTTCCTCCTTTTTTTCCCCCAATAAATTAGGGATTGAAAAAGTAGACAGCCTCAGATCCAGTGAAACAGCAAGAAGTGTAAGAAAATCGGCGGATTTGAAGATGAATTTTCCGAAAATCGACGATCTACGAGAGATTTTAGAGAGAGAAAAATCGGGGAGGAGAGAGAAAATCGCAGTGACGAGTGAGGTTACGCCACACGGCAGAAGGAAAGGGACGAAGAAACTCCGATCTACCAGAAAAAAAAATTCGAGGAGAGAGAAAGTAATTGGAGGAGAGAGAAAATGGGAAAATGAGGAAAAGAAGAGGAGAGAGAAAATGGGAAAACAAATGAAGGAGAAAAAAATGGGGTCGTGAGGAGGACCCACCAGGCGGCAAAAGGAAAGGCGTAACTGGGTCTGGACTCTGGGTTAAACGTAAATCCGGGCAGCTGTGTTGGGCAGATCGGGTAGGCTTTTTACGGGCAGTGATAATGTTACTGGTGCTGGCACGTAACTTATAGTCACAGACAAAACAGAATGTGACTTGTTCTTGTCGTATTGTTCCCCTTCGCTTACAGAGATTAGCCTCGTGGGCAGTTGACTGACACATTCTGACTCTCTTTTTTGTTATAATTAAATAATTTTATACTCGCAACGTTGAAATGTATAAAGTACTTATATAAGAATAAGAGAAATATAAAGACAAAAAAGAACATCTATAAACAAGGAGAGAGAAAGAGATAATATATATTGCCAAAAACATCAACATTATAATTGACAGATAACTTCCTAAAATGAAAAATACAGAGGAAATGTGGATGCATTTAGCCTGCTTTTTCTGGACTTATTTTCGCTTCGCTAAGTTGATTTCGCTCGCTCGCTTAATTTTAATTCGGCTTTAGTTCTCTCCGCAATTCGCTCGCCCGGCTCGGTTCGGCCGCTAATTTCAATTCAGTCGCTCATTATCGAACTTTAGATAGTAAAGTCTTGTGAGGATTGTATCCAAGATCGAATCTCGTCTACATTATCACGCTTAGTCGCTCATTTACAAAAAAATATAGAGGAAATATTGAAAAATAGTTTGTGTAATTTTAGATAAGTGGAGGACAAAAAAAGGAAAATGGGTGGTAGTACTAGTGAGATCCTTAAATATGGGTAATGACTAATGAGAAACCATATCAAATTTGTTGCATTCTGCAGACTGCAGGTGTACATAAGTGGGAAGTGGGGTAATGGGTTGCATCATCCAACTCAAATGTGTTAAAACTTTTTCCGGTTTTTTCTATGGGCATGGGGCTCACATAATGTGAAGGGTAAGTTTGTCATTTCAGTTGCATGGACCTACCCTCCCCTATATAAACCCCTTGAAACGTGTTGTTTTATAAATTATACACGATGATGTGGTTTTTGGTTTTGCTTTTTTCACATGTGAGAGAGAGTTAAGGTTGTCTGCCTTGAACTCCTCTAATACTTCAGCTCCAATCACTATGCTCTCGCGAAAAGTAATCATAAAAAAATTGAGGAAGAACTACCGGAAAAAGAATACACGGGTGGGTAAACGTTGTAATTAAATTGGGATATCCGAAAAAAGAATATGTGGTAAGTAAATTAGTACGAAAGGAGTCGTAGAATCTCGGTTGATATTTCAATCTTCTTTTTTAGATACAAGGTTTGCGTTTTTTATGAGTGTAGTAATATAATCAGTTACAACTAAAAAAATAGAGATACGCTCTGTTTGATAACACATTTCATGTACCTTAAATGATAAGTTGCTAAATTATATAAGGTTCTAAAACAGTTAGTTGTGTTTGACAAGTAGCTGAAATCATATTTAAGGTGTTAATATGGACTGAACTTGAAACCCTAAAATATTTAACGTTTCAATTTCAGTCGACTGCAACTTTTTTTTTTTAGTATCCTTTATTCACGCATCATCTCTCTTTGCTGCACCATGCAGAGTTTCTAAAAAGTATATTTCTTGTCTTGTATCTCCAATTTCATAATTAAAGATTACATGTTGATTTTTGCCGGTGCATGTTAGTATGTTACTTTGGTAAAATTTTGAGATTTAAGGCGAGGAGAGTGGATCAAATTTGTGAGTTACAGATAGAGAGAAGAAACCAAAATAAGTATCTTAATATATAGAAGTAGATTATATATGTGTGTGAAACTATATATTATTTAAATTACGAATCAGAGTGGATTGCGTTTATATCGGACTAGTATATATGATTAACATAACTTATTTAACCAAACAATTCAACTCATCGCCTACCTTAGTTGGTAAAGACCTTATCGGCTTTAAATATTAACTTACGAGTTTCGGGTAACTTTTTTATTTCAATTTATTATCGCCAAACAGAAAGCCATAGTATAAGAACTGTTAAATGTTGTTCAGTTGAAATTGATTCTGATCAGTCAGTCACACAAAGAAGAAGCAAGGAACAAAACTTTGCAAAAAAAAAAATTACTCCAATTCAATAATTTTGGGTGTTGTCATTTTCAATAAGAAGTTTGAATTTATGCAACTCTTTCACTGTCCCACAAAGCCTAACAATTGGCAATTGGCAATTGACAATTGACATCAATATAGGTTGGAGTTGGACAAATAATACACAAGTCACTTTCTAAAAGAGCTTGGGGTAGTTTGTGCTCCAACATCCTCTCGTTGTCCATAGTCTTTAATTTTGATTGATTGACGAAAGTTGTTCTTGACAATAATGGAAATTTGATAATCATCAATTTGGAGACAATTTGGGCGTGTTGGATAAGTTGTTTTGGTGCTTTTGGAGGACAACAGTTTTTTACCTTTTTTTTATTGTGGCTATTTTCTTGCTATGCTTGGTGGTGAAAAAAAATTTAAAGGCTTGTCCACATGGAAGTTGTTGTGATGTTTTTTTCGGTTATTGGTTACTGCTTGTTGCTTTTATTTTCGGATCTCATCAGATTTAGCAATGAAAATTGCAATCTTACCTTTTATGGGACATTGGAATTCCATTTTAGTGATTTGTATTTAATAAAGTTACCCTCTAGGAAAGAGTGTGTAGACGTTATAGACAATGTCTTTGTTATGTATGTATATGATAGAATATAAATATAGTTAGGAACTCCACAGCCACAACAAAATCTAATGTGACCGTGGCAAGTCTGGCCGTGGCAGGGGCCGTGGCAGAGGCCACCAAATCCAGCAGCAGGGGCAAGGAACTCCACAGCCACAACAAAATCAAAGCTCTTGGGCCGGCCCACCCACTTCATATGCCTGGCAGCCTCCCCAGCAATCTTGGACTCCCCAGACCTGGGCCCAAGCGCCCTTACCATACCCACAACACCCTTCTTACCCTGCTGCTTACTCAAGACCCACTGGCCAACCTTCTTTTGGGCCCAGTCACATCACACGCCAGGTCCATCAGGGCCCTCGAGCTTATCCTGCAACCTTTTCGGATTATGGGCTTATGACTCCAACTGAATTAAGCAATTCCTTTGCAACAATGACTCTCTCTCAAGACAACGCTTGGTATATGAATTTCGGTGCGACGGCCCACATGACTAAATCATCAGGTACTCTCATGCCCTTATTTAATTTGAGCACCCCAAATCATATTTTAGTTGGTAATGGTCATCGCATTCCTGTTATTGGTTATGGTCAGTCCACCCTTCCCTCCCCTCACCCACCATTAACCCTCTATGATGTCCTCTTTGCACCACAAATCATCAAAAACCTTAATTCTGTCCGCAAATTTACTACTGATAATAATGCCTCTATAGAATTTGATCCTTATGGTTTTTCTGTGAGGGACCTTCTCACGGGGAATATAATAGCGAGATGCAATAGTTCAGGGAACCTATATCCTGTCAACACTACTACTCCATCTACTTGTCTAGCCACCGCCCTCACGGCCTCATCTTCCACATCCTGGCATAGTCGTCTTGGACATCCAGGCTCTCAAGTTTTAAACTTTCTTAGTTCTAGAATTTTAATAAATTATAATAAGGAGCATGACTTCGATTTTTGCACTTCTTGTCAAGTAGGAAAACATCTTCGATTGCCGTTTCATACATCTCATAGTGCTACTGTTTCTGCTTTCGATATTATTCATCCTGATTTATGGATCTCTCCTATTCGTAGCTCTCAAGGTCATAAATATTATTTAGTTTTATTGGATGATTTTACTCATTATGTGTGGACCATTCCTCTCAAATTTAAGTTTGAAGTGTATCAATCTTTTATAAATTTCCGACACTATGTTCACACTCGGTTTGAACGTCCTATTAAAGCCTTCCAATATGACCACGGGTGGGAATTTGATAATACATCTTTCAAATTATTTTGTGTCCAACATGGAATAATTTTCAGATTTTCTTGTCCACATACATCATCTCAAAATGGGAAAGTTGAACGCATGATCAAAACATTAAATAATATATCTCGCACTCTTTTATGTCACGCTTCCATTCCTCCTCCTTATTGGGTAGAATCACTTGAAACGGCTACATATCTGGTTAATATCTTACCTACCAAAACACTCCAAAACATCACTCCTGCCGAAGTTTTATTTGGCAAAACTCCATCCTATAATCATATCCGTGTTTTTGATTGTCTGTGTTTTCCTAATTTATCAGCCACTACTCCACACAAGTTGGCTCCTCGTTCTACTCCATGTGTCTTTTTGGGGTATCCTCCACATCACCGTGGGTACTGATGCCTTGATCTCACCACAAACAAAATCATACTTTCACGGCATGTTACTTTCGATGAACATACCTTTTCCATTTGCAAATTTGACAATTTTGGTCCACTTGACTACACTTTTCTAGATGAGTCTCGCCCCTAGCCCATTATTACTCCCATCCCGGCCGCACCAAAATTCCACTGGGCCTAGCCCAGCTTCTGTCCCTGTTGTGCGCGCCTACCCACTGCAGACCCCCCTAATATTTCCCCCCTGGGCCCGCAATTTCTCCAACACAATTGCATTCCCCTTCTCGCCAAACCACACACACGTCCGGCCTAACCCCCACACCCCCGTGCGCACACAAGCGCCTCATTGGCCCATCCCCGTTCTGCCCCCCTCTCTTCGTGGGCTTTCCCGAGATCAGACCCACGCGCCCGCCTCCCCCATCACCACACCCTATGCGCACTAGGGCCCAGTCCGGCATAGTAAAGCCCAATCTCAAATATAGTTTAACAACCCTCTCTCCCACCACTCTCCATCGCTCACCTATTCCAAAGTCACATAAATTAGCCTTGATTGATCCTACTTGGAATGCGGCGATGCATGATGAATATGGTGCTCTTATTAATACATGGACATGGGAATTAGTACCTAGGCCTATGGGGGTGAATATTGTAAATTGCATGTGGATTTATACTCACAAAGAAAATGATAAAGGTGACCTTCAAAGGCACAAAGCTCGTCTTGTTTGTGATGGCAGGTCTCAGGAGGTTGGTGTGGATTGTGATGAAACTTTTAGTCCAGTTGTTCGTCCTGCTACTATTCGTACAATGTTGGGGTTAGCTATGGCTCGAAACTGGTTTATTCATCAGCTTGATGTAAAAAATGCTTTTTTACATGGTGACTTGCTGGAAACAGTTTATATGCATCAACCTCCCGGTTTTGTTGATAAGAGGTTTCCTCATTATGTTTGTCGTCTGCGCAAGGCTCTCTATGGCCTCAAACAAGCTCCCCGGGCTTGGTATCAGTGTTTTGCGCATTTTCTTCTTCAGATGGGATTTGTTGTTGCTCAGAGTGACAACTCTTTATTCACTTTTCGTCAGGGTAACGATATGGCATATCTTCTTCTTTATGTTGATGATATTATTTTATGCACCTCTTCTGATGCTTTGCGGGACCATATCATTGCTCACTTGGCCTCTCAGTTATTTTTTGGGTATTTCTGTTACTCGTACACCTTCCTACATGTTTCTCTCTCAGAAAAAGTATGCACAGGAAATATTGGAGCGCGCAGGTATGGGGACTTGTAAGCCAGCAACGACTCATGTTGACACTAACTCTAAGCTTAGTGCAGATTCGGGTCCACCTGTGGCAGATCCAACTCATTATCGCAGTTTAGCAGGTGCTCTGCAATACCTCACTTTTACTCGTCCTGATATTGCTTATGCAGTTCAGCAGGTATGCCTTTTTGTGCATGATCCCCGGGAGACTCATTATAATGCATTAAAGCGCATCCTACGTTATATTCAGGGAACCATTGATCATGGATTACATTTATATCCTACTACTCAGTTACGTTTGATCTAGAGATGGCCAACAGTGTGGGCCAATCCAGCCCAGCCCGCCTCTTGGGCCGTGTGGGCTGAGCCCACGAAAAGCCCGGTCCAGCCCAGCTCGAACCGTGAAATTGGTGGGTGGGCCAGATTTTTTAAGCCCAACCCACGAAAGCCCGCTGCTAAAACCGCCCAGCCCGGTCCACGAAATCGGTCCAGCCCGGCCCATGAACCAGACCAGCCCAGCCCAAGTAATTATTCAACCAAATTGTGTATATTTTAATCAAATTGTGTATATTTTAATCAAATTTCATATATTATAATTCAATCAAATTCAAAAATAATGAAATTATTCATTAATATTAATAATTGTATATATTTTAATTAATTTTAAAGGTTTTATGTAACAATAATAAATGATTCTAATGATTAAATAATTCTGGAAAAAAAAATTCTCATGCCGGCCCGCCAGCCCAATAGGCCCACGAACCGCCAAACCGCTGTTCGAACCATGAAAACCGTAGAATGACCGGGTGTGGGCCAAGATTTTTCACCAGTGGACCGGCCCGCCCAAACCGTGAATTTCACGGTCCGGTCCTGGGCCGTGAAATCTCAGCCCGGCCCACTAGGGCCCGCGGACCAGCCCACCCAGCCCGCACCAGTGGCCATCTCTAGTTTGATCACTTATACTGATGCTGATTGGGGCGGATCTCCTGACACTCGTCGTTCTACTTCTGGTTATTGTTATTTTCTCGGTGATAACCTGATTTCTTGGCAGTCGAAGCGTCAGCCTACACTTTCTAGATCAAGTGCTGAGGCAGAATATCGAGGCGTCGCAAATGTTTTCGCGGAAGCTTGTTGGTTACGTAATCTTCTTTTGGAGTTACATTGTCCTCTCCGACAGGCTACTATTGTTTATTGTGATAATGTCAGTGCAATTTATTTATCTCGCAACCCAGTCCAACACCAACGCACCAAACATGTTGAGATTGATATTCAATTTATTCGGGAAAAGGTTGTGTTGGGTCAGGTTCGTGTGTTGCATGTTCCTACAAGGTATCAGTTTGCAAACATTTTCACTAAAGGTCTTCTGCAACAGTTATTCTTGGAGTTTAAGTCCAGTCTCAGTGTTCGCCCTCCTCCCGCTCCGACTGTGGGGGTGTGATAGAATATAAATATAGTTAGGATATATTTTGTTCATAGAGATATACTTTGGATAGGTTTCCTAATCATAATCGGACTATCCTAGGATGTAACACTATAAATATTGATCAATGGTAATCACTCCAGTTGAAGAGTTTTCCCAAATTTAACAGTATACATGAGTGAGTTGTTTTATACTCTGGTTAGTATAAGGTTGGATGTCTACATAATTTATTGTGTAATAGGTATAAATAATAAAGTGAAGATGATATATCATACTGATAATTGGGTAAATAACTTAAGAAGAGTAAGGAAAAAGTCCATAAATGTTAATATCACATGTTCAACGACGAGGAAATTGTTGCTTGGTTGAATTGTGATACTCCAAAATAATGTGATCTTGTACATCCAAATTTAAAACTAACAAGTTATTGGGCGTATTTGACAGCAAATTTTCAAATAGTTTTAGAGATTTGACCAAGACTGACTCTACTGAACGCGAAAGTAATATTTGGTGAATTAATGTTTTGAAGTAGGCTCTGATTTGCTTGTTGCAATGTTGTTTTGAAAAAGATAAACCAAAATAGTTAACGAGGTAGAGGTCGTAACTATTGCAGTAGTTTTAAGGTAAGGATCAGTTCATTTTTTGTTATTCTACTATTATAGCATTTACTTTACCGAACACTAATTGTTTTAATTACTTTTTTAACATCTAACAACTAGTACAATAATTAACATCTACTTTTGCGAACATATTCATCATATTCTACCTCTTGTTTTATCTAGTATTGTTTTGTAATCTCTGTAAAGCGATATATTGAATTCACACTAATCAAGTTTAAGTTATGGGTATTGATACTCAAGTTTAGGATCAATATAATGGAACAATATACCAGAACAAGGCATGTGGCGAAACAATGAGCAAACTTTTACTCATTTCTAATCACTTCTGATCATTCGTCCAAATGAGCAAACTTTCTCAAATGACCAAACAATTCTATTCATTTGAGAAAATGAGCAAATACTTTTGCCCAACTGAGCAAACTTTTTCTCATTTTTCTAAAATGAGTATAAGTGTTTTCTCATTTTGAAATTGCAATATTGAAACTAAGTCCATCATTGATGAGCTCCGAAACATCAATATTTGTTTACCATTGATGAAGCCCAACTTTCTCAAATCATATTTTACGGTTCATCAATTTGATTGGCCACGATGAGGGAGAAACCATGAAGGAGAGAGAAATTTGGAGGTGAGAAATGATGGAGGAGAGAGAAATTATGAGGTAAGAGAAACAATGGAGCTAAGAGAAACTTTAAAGTATAGTGTTGATTTTAAAATCATCTTTTGCATTATCGATCATTAATTCCGCCCTTGAAGAATTTTGGAAACTCTAATGTTCATTCTCAAACCCAAAATTAATTTTGCCATTGATGAAATTCGGAGATCCAATATTTGCCTTTGCCATTCTTTAATTCCAATGAAGGATGCAAATTTGAAGGAGAGAGAAAGAGAAACAATGTATTAGGAGAAAATTTTAGAGATGAAAAACAATTGAGTAGAGAGAAATTTGGAAGTGATAAATAATGGAGGATAGAGAAATTTGGAGGTAAGAAGCAATGGAGGAGAGATGAAATTAGAGATAAGAGAAACAATAAAGAAGAGGAGGAAATAAGTGATTATAAATGAGTAAAGTTTTGCTCATTTGAAGAATTTATTATAAAATTGCCCCTGAGTGTACCATGCATGTACTCCTGAACTCCTCCTTCCCTTCTCTCACTTCATCCTCATTTTTTCCCCTTGATTTCTAACTATCTCTATCTTTTATATTATCCTCTTCATCCCTTCTCCTTCTCATTCTCCTAAATGTATAAGTACTATATTGTACTTCCAAGTCCCATCAATACACTATCTAACCATCAATATATACAATTTTAACTAGTTTGGTTACTCGGGCGATGCCCTAAATATTTTTTAGAGCTACCTTTAAATAATTCAAGATAGTTAATGATATTCAATTTAAATTTAAATAATAAAGGGTAATGAGTGGGGTTTAAATTATTGAAATGAAATACTCAATTTTCAGTTACAAAATCTTAAGTATTAATTTCACTTCAGTATTTATGGGCAATGAGGGTGTAATTTAGAGGGTAAATTACCTCAATTTTCAGTTATGAAATTTGGATTATATAATTTAAGTTTTTTCTTTAAGAAAAGTGCAAAATCTTCCGATCCTCCGATGACAAAACTTCATCTTTGTCTCGTCATTGGCGAGGTCAATTGGGGATGTTTGAGAGATCAAAACAAAGGATTTTATTAAAGAAGGAGGTTAGGAGGAAGAAGTCCATGAATGTTAGGTTTGGAAGAAGAAGGAAATTAAAATGTTGGGAAGGATAACTTTTTAAGTGACTTTGTGGATGTCGAATTAGAGGTGTTTTATATTTCGAACTATTATAAATTATAAGTTTATAACGGGGATTTAGGAAAACATAAGGGGAAAATAGGAGATTTTTGAGAATATTATTTATAAATGTTGAAAACATAAGGGAAATTTCTAATATTTATAAGTTAGATAAGGCTTTTTATGCGTGTTATCTAACTTATAAATATTAGAAATTTTCAGTCTCGTTGTAAATTTGAGGGTGGTGTTGTTGTACTTTAATTTTACTTCTTTTACAAACTTTTCATGAGGCAAGAGCATTTACTATATGGTTTTTGTTTAAAAAGAAGGTGATGTAGTTTGGTGGTAAAAAGGAAAATATATAGTATAATTAGATGGTTAGGAGATCGAAATCATGCGCACAATTTATATATATATATATATATATATATATATATATATATATATATATATATATATATATATATATATATATATATATATATATATATATATATATATATATATATATATATATATATATCTAAAACCCAAAGCAAACAAATACCATGCTTCCACATGTACCTCCCCCTTCGAAACAAATAATACAAAGTGATTAACAAAAATGTATGGGTGAAGACTCGAACATGCAACCTCTCATTTGAAATATGAACATACTAACCAACTAATCTACCATATCTTTTTGGTTTTTATGGAGAGAAAAAATAGTATAACATACATCTAAGAAAAGCAGTTAAATATATGGTAACTTACATCTCACAATATACCCCACAATTATTCAGGAGACCCGCCATTACATCCAATTATCTCAAAAGTTACGGCCCATAATACTTGGTAGCTTATGTGACCCGCCAACATTGTTGGAGCAAAAGTGCACACTACTACAACTAATAGTCCTTCCTTCATTTGCTTGCTCCATACCCATCAAAAGATCCAGACCAACCATCAAATACACACTCGAATGACTAATCAAACCCAACATTCTCATAGAAGTAAGAAGTGCTAATCCTGTCTTCCCCATTTAGGTGTTGCATACCCATGATGTCACATGTACTCCCTCCCTCCCCAAACAAATGATGCAAAGTAAATATGATTTGCCATACTGTCACATGTACTCCCCTCCCTAATCAAATGAAACAATTTATTAAATTATAAAAATATAGTGTTTAAGGCTAAGCACATAACCTCCCATTTGAAATGCAACTGCATTAACCAACTAATCTACAATATCATATTTGTCTTTGTGGGGGAAAAATTATTTATAGGCAATAATAATTAAAAAAAAGTATATGATTGACATATCTGGAAAGTTTATAGCCTAATATTTCATAATTTATAGCTATAAACTACATTGCTTCTGCTTTAAGAACCAAATTGTAACTACACCAGGGGTGTTAAGGAAGCCCGATATATTTGACCCGTCATATTGACCTGTCTATCCGAAAAAGGTAATAAATATGAGATATTATTTTTATGGGTCGGGTAACCGGCCCAAAAAAAAGATACAAAAATCGAGTCGGTTAATGGGCTTGCTTTAAAGTTAAACATATATTTCGGATACACATCGTTATATATTGTTTTTCTCTTTTTTTTTTTCACAGTTACATTAATCTCTTCTTACAGTAAACAATTGTGAAAATGTATTAAGTTAGCTTATTAGCTACCCGGTACCACATTTTTGTGCTTGTGACTTTAAGAGGGAAAAGAAAAGATAATTAATAAGAAGAATCAACATTTTATAGGAGAAGTTGGATTAGATGAATCAACAATTGAACATTTTAAAAAAAAGGATCTGATGAATCAACATGTTAATTGAAAAATTAGTTATGATGGAATTCGCAAGTGAGAATATTTACGTTATGGTTGATTGGTAGTAGATCCTTTTGAGAAATGAGGATTAGAGTTGGCATGCAATTGACAGTTGGCACTCATGGTAGTACCCCAAAATACGGTAATCAACATGGATCGACATTTGACACTCATAGTAGTAGCTTCTTTTGTAGAACTTCTAATGATTTATTTTTCATAAAAAAAGCTACTATGACACTTTTTCTAGCACCCGGTTGTTCAGGGTTGAGTCATGGGTTGCTTTTCTTTTAGCTACTCGCAAATACGAGTACCCACATATTCCGGTACCCGCATATTTGGCACCCGAATAACTAGGTAATCGGTTATGAACACCCCTAAACAACAAACTCTCATTAATCGATTACATTATTTAAAGAAAAAAGTAAAAAAAAAAAACGACATTAACCATCTTGAAAAACTAAAATGTAATGCAAAATATAGATTAACCTCGGGGCATCGCCCGGGTCAACAACTAGTTAAAATAGAAAGAGGAATGTCATGTCAGCTCTATGTCAACTTATACAATCAAATGACACGTGCCGGGATCCAATTATTCACCACACGTTTTAATAATATATATGTATAAAAGATATAGATATTGTAGATTTGTCGTGATCTCAATAGCATCTTTAATTATATCACAATCCTGGATACCACATTTTTCAAGAAAAGTACAAATAATTGAGAATCTAAGCTTTATAATTACTATAATTATGATTGTGAAATTGTAACACATATAGGTGTGCAGGAACCCACTAGTAGATATTGTCCTCTTTGGGGCCTAGCGCACAAGGATTTGCTTTGGTGCAGAACCGAAGTCCTACCCAAAAGGCCTTTACTAGGTTGAGGTGTTCACCTCTATATAAAGAAGGTTTCGTTCTCCTCAACTTCTGATGTGGGATAGCCAAGATCTTAGGCACCTTTCTGTAACACCCCTAGGTGTGCAGGAGCCCACTAGTAGATGCTATCCTCTTTGGGCCCTCTATATAAAGAAGGGGGCGTTCTCCTCAACTTTCGATGTGGGATAGCCAAAATCTTAGGCACCTTCTCTCCCTCCTTTAAAGAGTCTGCGTCCCCGTAGGCACTACAGGACACCGGAATGGAACCTGACTATGATATCATCTGTAACACCCCTAGGTGCGTGAAGGAGCCCACTAGTAGATATTGTCCTTTTTGGGCCCTAGCCCGCAAGGATTTGTTTTGGTGCAGGGCGAAGTCCTACCCAAAAGGTCTCTACTAGGTTGAGGTGTCCACTCTCTATCAAGAAGGCTTCATTCTCCTCAACTTCCGATGTGGGATAGCCAAGATCCTAGTAGAGATGAATACCTCAACCTAATAGATGCCTTTTGGGTAGGACTTCGGTTCTGCACCAAAGCAAATCCTTACCTAAGATCTTGGCTATCCCACACCGGAAGTTGAGAAGAACGAAGTCTTCTTTATATAGAGGTGGACACCTCAACCTAGTAGATGCCTTTTGGGTAGGACTTCGGTTCTGCACCAAAGCAAATCTTTGCGAGCTAGGGTCCAAAGAGGACAATATCCACTCTGCACCAAAGCAAATCCTTGGGGGTTAGGGCCCAAAGAGGACAATATCTACTAGTGGGCTCCTGCACACCTAGGGATATTACATAAATTAAGGATAATTATGCCTCTAATCAACAGTGTTTACTTATGTGCTTATTTGTAGTATTATTGTGTTTTGTTTGATTGAGTGCACTACAAGTTTTATGATTTATATATGGTTATATAAAAAAATATTCATATTGTAGACAACTACTATGCAAAAGACGGAGCATGAAAGTTTATTATATTTCTCATTTTAAGACAAGGATTGCTCACTAAACAATGTCTATCATTGATTAAAAAAACTAATATGAACCCGGTGCACACTAACTTAGTGTGCACCTGATCCATCTCACATGAGTTTTAATGATTACAACTTTCTATTTTTCCGCGTTCAGTCTTCCACTCTTTTCTCTCTCCTGATAACTTCTCTCTCCTCTGATAATTTCTCTCTCCTAATAGTGTATTTTTGAAATGATATAGTGTATTTTGAAATAATATAGTGTATTTTAAAATAATATAGTGTATTTTGACATGATAGTGTTTTGCTGTGTTTTTTGGCATGATAGTGTTGCATGATATAGTGTATATTGGCATGATATAGTGTATTTTGAAATGATATAGTGTATTTTGACATGATAGTATTTTGCTGTGTTTTTTGACATGATAGTGTTGCATGATATAGTGTGTTTTGACATGATATAGTATATTTTGAAATGTTATAGTGTAGTTTATTTGTATATTACACAAAATTATCATAATCGATCGTTATAGTGTTTGACATAATAGTGTATTTTAAAATGATATAATGTATGTTTGTTCTGAACAACTGTTTTTGTTAAAATTTTAGAGCGAGAGAATCTTATTGAAGAGAGAGAAAATCGCGCGGATTTTGAAAAGCGGGAGTGACTAGTTTGTAGTGGGGCACGTGTCTAGGTCTGGTCTACACTATTTTTAATGTGAATTGGGTCCACGCAAGACGGATTGATCATTGATATTCCTTTTATATATCCTTCCATCACTTCATATTTATTTAGCAAAATTCGTGATCAAACGATCAACTAAAATGTATTACATGGGTTATAAAGATCGCAAATTCTTGGGTGTAACTGTTACACCATAATTTATGCTGTAACAACTCACAAACCACCACTTCTTTTGTAGAAAAAACTCAAATGACATGAAATAAAAGACAAAATAAATGACGCGAGATTCATGTCATTATTTGTATAGTCCATGTTATTCTTATTAAAAAGTCTATGTCATTATGCATGTTACACAATAAGTTATGGTGTAACATGTTACACCCTAGACACACTCTATAAAGATTATATACCTGGAGAATAAAGCAATATTATTAATTCATGCATAAAAACCTATGAATAGCATAAGCCCAAATATAAGACTTCATTTCATTTAATTTAAGTATACTTACGATGACATTTAAGGTTACAATTTTATATATGAACTTATGAATGGCCTAGTCATTGTCATTGTTGCTTGTCCTATACTTGGTGGTCACTATGTGAGACCATCTCAGAACTGGTTTCTAGATCATAGGTGTTTTTAGATAAGACATCGACCCTGTTTGGTAAAGAGAAGTTTGGGGTACAATTAGAGGTTTAAGGACATATTAGAGGATTTAACTAGTCAATCCTTTAATTTGGGTCTTTGGTAAAGAGAGGTTTGAAATAGCTTTTTGGGATCAAAAAGCTCTTTTTGAAAAAGTTGAGGGAGGAACTTTTTGATATTAGAGGTTTGAGAATGAAAGGGGAAGTCATATTTATGTCCTAAAGTTCTCTAATATTACTACCCTAACCTAGATATCCCTAAACCTAACATATCTATATAAATATATTAAAAGGCGTTCTTAAACAAGGAACTGTGTCACGTGGCGCTCTCCCTAGGGAGTTTTAGTTCATGTTATCCATGTACAATAAAAAAAAAAATAGAAATTGCATAGTATAGGTTTTGATCCCGTGACCTCAAGTTCATATACTAAAGTTTTAACCACTAGACCAAGTTGTATTTAGTGTTATCATTTTAAAGTACAATATTAATAAATGAAATTTTTTCTTACCCGGGGCATAGCCCGCGCCTAATAACTAGTTTCACAAATTAAAACCCGTTAGTTCTCAGTTGTGTTGTTGCTTCTCCATTCTACTCTAGTTCAACTACGACAAAGATAAGTTCCTTCTACTGCAATATTGCATCTCGTCATCTTTATTATACTCCCTCTGGTCTTTATTAGTTTACCCGTATTCTTTTTTGGGATGTCCCTTATTAGTTTACCCATTTCTTTTGTTTCTATTTTTGGAATGGGACCACTAACTTTCCATCACACATACATCAAACTTTAATATAAAATAATAGTTTATCTTTCTTTCTATGTCCCAGAACATTATTTCTCTAAACTCTGTGCAAAAGAAACGGGTAAACTAATAAAGACCAGAGGGAGTAGTTGTTAATTTTTTTCCCTGTAGATCTAGTTGAGTTAACTATCATGAGTTCATGTTTATTCAATTTGTTGTTTTGATGAGGTAGAATTTGCCAAAAAAGAGTTCCATGATTCCATCACGAACGAATTTGTTGATTTGATGAGGTAGAATTTGCCAAAAAGAGTTACGTGATTCACCATAAATGGTTGAAGCAAAGGACTCATGTCGTAGCTTTAAATACGAAAATGCAAGCAATATTCCCAATATATATTCAACAAACATATTTATTTTATAAACAATAAAAAGTACAATAATGGATTGCCCATGTGCTTATTAATATGTTTGCAAATTATCAACTCATAAATTTGAATACTTAAAAAAATTAAAATAATATTGAATTTTTTAGATGTGGTTTAAATTATTTCTTATTAGTATGTCTTATTATGTATTCACCAAACAAATCTATTTTTTAAGCAACAAAAAGTACAAGAGTGGAAATTATACCAATGTCCTTATTGGTCATTTTACACAATCAATTAACAATCAGCTATCAACTATCTACCAAACACCTTTATACAAACAGCTAATATAATCTGTTAGTCAAATCAGCTAACACAATAAGCTATCAACTATCAGCTAATACAATCAGCTAACAACTAACAACTATCCGCTAATTGCCAAACAGGGCCATTAATTTATAAAACTAGCTACCATGTTTCCATTGAAAAACAATCCAGAACTCACAAGTCACAACAATTGTGACATACATGTATATTTGTCGTATACGGTCAAAGATAAGAATTGAAAACCGTTAGAAATGAAAGCAATTGTGTATCAAAATGAAAGGATAGTATAATTTAGACTAGAAGGATAATTGTCCATTGAAGGATGACTTTTATGGAATAAAGTAAGCCAAATGAAATATGGGAAAATCAACTTAGAAAAACTTGAACTTTGAGCCATTTATAACAATTGACACGAACTCTACTATATACATTAAACAAATACACACAAAATTGTCCACTATCACATGATAACACAAGGTTGCACCAAAGGTGTGAATTATGATGGAGTAGTTGTTATTGGTTATATAAAGTAGAAAGCTTTGTGATAGTTTAGCTTCATGTACAACCATCATCCAAACTTGCCATATTTCACATCAAGTATCTAGTTCCATGCCCATGACAAAACTGATATTATTCCTTGCTATTTTTGTAAGTAGTTTAGCTTCCCTCCTTAATATGGGGAGCTTAGGCCCATCTCATATGTTTATTAAAAGTAGCCTTATAATGTAACCTTTTCCTTGCACTTACAAAAATTAAAATGGAGAGAATATCATTAGAACTCAAATTATGGAAATTAGCCCTAAAAATCTAATTCAAGGGCTTAAAATTAATAAAATTTGTTGATGAGTTGTTAGTCCCACATTCATTGCACCAATTATAAAGTAATAAACCAAGAGAAGATAGGAGGCCAAAAAGTATCTCGTGCATGACTACAAGATATCCGAAAGAATCTTGAGGGTCTCAAATCGGGGCATACACACTTCAACAGGGGTAAATTTGGATGCCGAACAATGGATTCAAATTTTTATGGAATAATTTTTTTAACCAAGACATGAAACGAGTTGCCAGAGTGTTTTATGTTTTGCTTTTCTAGTAGCATCTAGTGTCATATAAATGTCCTGATTTTGAGGGATGTAACTAATGATCCGAGCCAAATCATGTTAAAGGCAAAATAAATACAAAAGAAGATAGAGTGTAGCTTTCAACAGCTGAACAGCATAGACAAATATATCTCCCAAAGAAAAGATGGGATGTAAGAAAACATAAGACACATGCGGACAGACGAAATCCCAATGCAACTCGATAGAATACTAATGGTGATTGTGAAATCCCAACACAACTCGAGAGAAGAAATCCCAACGCAACTAGTGCATGGATCCCAAAAACAGAAGAGAAACGACAGCAAAGTACATAAGGAGACAACGATATGAGAATGATACGTGAAATCATGAGCAGCTAGAGTGCTTGCAAACAGACCACCGTCTTCTAACTATTCTCAAAGGCATGAAGGAAGCGAAACAATAGACATACCAATTAGTATTTATGCAAACAGACCCTCATTAAAGTCATTGAAGTCATTGCAACTCCTACAAAGTGTAAAAAAGTTATCCATACGGCTGTCATAAGTATCTAGAACATAGCCATGAACTATGAAGTATGTGTGGTATGGAAGTTAGGCCATGACATAGGCATCTAACCTTGTGGCCTTGTGTTTTTCCTTTGTTTCAATATTGCCCAAATAAAATTAGAAAGGAGAGGCTTAGGATTTTTGTTGATAGAGGCCTAGAGTCACATAATTAAGTTTCACCAATTAAAGTATTATCATATGATCATCCATGATAAAGTTGTAGCTTCTTCTCTCTTTTTTATTAAAGGAAGTTGTACATAAGCTTTACCTAAATCACTTATTATTACTCGTGCCTTATACTAGTAATAACTAGTCTTATATGCACGCGATGCGTGCGTTAATTTCAAAACTTGTTATTCTATTATATACTACATCTGTACTATAATTATGATTACACTTAAAATGTTAAAGATTAATAGTTTGATGAATTTAGATATATTAACTCGCTAATATAAAAAAACTAAGAAAGGTTGTAATGAGTTGGTTTGACTTAATTGAAGAGTATCAAAGGTAGTGAGTGTTTCAAACTCTTCAGATGGACGTCATGTATACCATATTCTCTTATATAAAAAAAGGTCAAAATATTTGTCCATTTAATTTTTTGATTGAAATATGTGATGCATATACCAATTTTAAATGGTTTAGAATGACAAGTTGAAATAAGAAAGGGTTCTTAAATTATTTTTTTTGTAATTTTTTTCATCCCATTAGATTATTAAGGATAATTTAGTATTTTCAAAGGCGACACCATCTTCTTCCCCCCTCCCTAGTATATACTTCCATAATAATTATACCTCCATCAAAAAGAAAAAAAATTATACCTCCATTTAGAAAATATCATCATAATTTTCCCTCTCAAAAAAGAAAATATCATCATAATAATTAGCGAGGGAGCCCGTGCCACGCAGACTACCTCCTAATCACTATATCTAATCTCACCTTCCAATCATCAACCCGGGTTCGAATCCTACACCACCATCATTTACATCCCCTCTTTTATCATTTCCCTTCTCAAACTTCCTCTCCTCAAAATTGTAGATTATTTAACAGTGAACCCTAAAAATAATCAAAATCACTCAAAACCAATCCATTTTCGCACACATTTTTCTCTCACCTCTCTTCTTCCTTCCTCCGCCGTGGGCTCCACCCCTCTGTTTCTCCGGCGACTTCTCCTTTTCTTTTTCTCTCTCTTCAACACCAAGTAATATTTTCTCTCTCCTCTTTTTTTGCGCAACTTTTGATATCCGATCTGGAAAATCTGTGTACCTCGATCTGGATAACACGATCCGAAATTGATTTGTCGAAGTTTAATTTATTATTTGTTGAAGTTGAATTTTATGTGTTATATGATATGTGATTTTGATCGTGTTTTTTTTGCGGATTGATTTTGATTTGTAGGAGGTCAGCTGCGAAATGGCTGGAGGTAGATTACTTCAGCAGATTCTAAAGAGGAATTTTCAGTCTCATTCCAATGTAATTAATTCTATTTCTTTTGTTTTGTTTATTGTTGCTCGAATTTAATGTTATGTTGTGTTTATTTTAAATCAATTTCGCGTTAAATTGAGCTACAGATATGTTGTTTTTCTTTGTATGAGTCAGATTGGATTAATGTGATTAGATTTACTATTGTTGATTCATAATGAACAATTTAAAAATTAGTCTTGTTGTGGCCGGCCTATCGTTTTCGCATTGTTGTGGAAACATTGACTGTCGCCGGTGTATATGAACTATGAGTATGAGCATAGAGCAATGTGTGCGTTAATGCTGAAATTGTTCCGTTGAATAAACTCTGGAAATTATGTGCTTGTTGTTGTAGTTGTTTACTTGCACATTCCATATTCTGTTGCGGCCACGTTGGCTTTATCAGATTATATATGTTTAACATAATAAGAATTTGGTTTATTAGAATTTAAGTGTTCCTCGTTTAATTACAGAATGTGTAGAGCAGGATTTGGAACTCTAGCTCATAGTGTAACTTCTGAGTTTCCAGAGTAACATGGGTTCATACTCCACTGAGATTGTCATCAGTTTTGAGTTTGTTTTGATATTTCAAGCTCAAGAATTTTACAGTTTCCAACTTTCTTGAGATTCCTTGTTCCCATGGTTATGACATTATTATTGCACATTATAGTCGTGACCCTTTGTAGTGATTATGACATAATGTCATATAATTGGTATGGCGTATGGCCTGTCTAGAAGCCCGAAGTGGGTACTGTTGCGGGTTGCCACAGTCCTTATAAGTTGGTGGTCACAACTCACATCTTTTGTTGTTTGTTGAACATGATTCTAGTTATAGTATTGTTTTGTTCCTGTAAGTTTTCACTCTACACCTCCATTTCTATATTTCTCATGTAAGACAGTTTGAGATTAGCTATCTATCTTGAATTATCCTTGGCATGTCTAGTAGTGAGTGCCAAACTGCCAACATGATACACCTTTTGCTAGCACATTTTTATTATTAATTTATTTTTCTTATGTTTGTCACTTTGTTAACTGCTATGGATCTTCCTTCGTGAGACACATTGATTGCTGAAACCTCCGGAATCTTGTTTCATCTAGTATTTACATCCTCTACTGAGTACTAGTCTCCTACATTTTTCACGAAGTACTAGTCTCCTACATTTTTCACTAAGTACTAGTCTCCTACAGCTTCATGGTGTTTATGCCTTGTTGAAGCTTTTGGGCTTAGTAGTAATTGTTGGGTATTGCTGATATGGTGCTTCTCTATCTTGAAAGAATAATCTTTCATGTTGTGTCTCTCAAGTGAGCACTTATAAATATCTACTGTTTAGATATTAATGTAATGCGCTGCTGTCTGCTTTGCTAGATCTTGCTACTATTGGTTCCTTTTACTTTGCTTTATTTTGTAGAAGGCACTAGGATGGTATCTTTGACAGTTGTGGTAGGTGGAGTAAGGATGACTGCTGCTATTGCCGGTGTTGTTTTGGTAGCGAATTATCTGCCCGTAGTTTCCTTGATTTGGTTACCCTTACCAATCCAAATGAATTTGGTTGTCTTAGTGTTATGCTTCCCTAATAGACTTTTATGACGCAACAGTTGCTACTTTAAGGGAAGAAGCTTATAATTACTGATTTTCACAAATAACCCCAAACTTGTGCTCTAGAACAAACCATAAGTCCATTACTAATTTACTACCTAAGCCAGACCCTTGGCTCCACCACTGCCACCGTCCCAAAGTGATGTAAGAAGCTACTGTTTTGGCAAGTATAAAGGTTCCATTTTTTGCCGGAAATGTGATATTAACAGTGACAACTCTTACATTAGATGAGACTCTTTGAAAGGTGGCTGAAGGTATCGGGGTAGATTGAGGATTTGAAAGTGAGGAGCATAAGAATATATTACATTAGCGGTGCAGTCAAGGCTTTAGGAAGGAGAGGATGGTTGTTTTCAGTGTTTAGTAAGTGTTGTTGGGTTTCTCGGAGATGCCACAGTTTCGGCACGAACGTCACTGGAAGAATAGCAAGCATTTGCTTGAGGAATTTTTATTTTATTTTATCAATCCTTGTTTTTCCATCATTATGAGTAGGTTGGTGGTGGGGATGGATTTCCGTAACTATAAATTATTTGCAACCATGCCACACAAGCCCTTAGTGGTAAAACTAACATAAACCTTAGCGGCAGGTGCATGGTGTGGATTGTGGGATATTCCAAAATTAGAAGGGTAATATATGAAATTTGTGAAGGTTTTGGTTCACCAAATGGAACTTTCAAAAGTATAGGGGTAGCATGCAGGATTTTCTCTTGGGTGTTACCATCTATTGAGTGCAATAAGCTTGTATTGGATATACTGCTTTCTTTACAGCATTTGGTTAGCTATAAGGTGCTGGCTACTTGTCGCTGAATGCTAATGCCAACTGTTGAACCATTATTGTTGTTTTCTATGGTTTTGCAGGCAATTCCAGCTTTATCATCTGTGGTCTCAAAAGATCAAGAAGGTGCTGGATCTTCTGGTGCAAAAGTCTTGAGAGCATTTGCTCTCCTTGGAGCAGGGGCTACTGGGCTTTTGAGTTTTGCCACCGTAGCATCTGCAGATGAGGCTGAACATGGCCTAGAATGCCCGAAGTACCCTTGGCCTCACGATGGCATTCTCAGCTCATATGACCATGCTTCGTGAGTTCCTGTCACTTTTACAGAGTCATTTTGTGCCTTTTTATAAAGAAGTTTTTGTTGTGGTAGATTAATAGTATTGTTTGTGCTTAGGATTCGTCGTGGACACCAGGTTTACCAGCAGGTCTGTGCCTCATGCCACTCTATGTCTCTGATTTCATACCGTGATCTGGTGGGCGTAGCATACACTGAGGAGGAGACAAAAGCTATGGCCGCTGAGATTGAGGTGGTTGATGGACCTAATGATGAGGGTGAGATGTTTACTCGTCCTGGTAAACTCAGTGACCGTTTTCCTCAGCCGTATCCTAACGAAGCAGCAGCTAGGTTTGCTAATGGTGGAGCCTATCCTCCTGATCTAAGTCTTATTACCAAGGTATGTTAATTTGCATCAGATTTCTCTTGATCATTTGAAATTGTTGCTTGGTTAGTGGCCAATGCTTTACCATTTGCTTTTTCTTGCAGGCTCGACACAATGGTCAGAACTATGTATTCGCTCTGCTAACTGGTTACCGTGATCCACCTGCTGGAGTTTCGGTGTGTAATATTATTCAATTGTTTTTCTGTCTGCTGAATCGAAATGCAGTAACTGTTTGAAACTTAGCTGAACATTAGTTACAGATTTTGTTAGTGCAGAATCCAATTCTTCCTCATGGATTAGATAAGCTGTATTAGGAATAAAATAGTATATCCTCAAAGAAAACAAAGAATTTCATTTGCACACTCACTTGGCTAATGGTTGAGATATGGAGTTGGAAACACGTTATCGACCGCAAATCTTGGTTTCATCTCTCTAGAGTTTTTGTTTTTCCTGTGAAAACCTCCCCAAACGTTTCGGAGTGATGTTGAGGTGAGTCTACAGGCTAATTAGAGGATCATGATAGGGTTAGAAGTTGGATGAGTCTAGAGGGTGAGTAATGGTGAATACCATCCCCCCCCCCCCAAGTGATAGAGAAAGACTTGTAATAACTCTTCATCCACCAGCAGCGCCATTGGAAATGATCAGCCCACTGACTGATTTAAGTATTTTGATCTTTTTACCTACTAAATTGTGATGCTTAGATTAATAGAAATTTGAGGCTTTTCAATTCATGGGTAGACTCTTGCTGATATTTTCAACTGCCTTTCTTTTGGGAAGAAGGAAGATGTCTGAGGAAGTTAACTTCCTATGAGTGATGGACTCTTACTCAAGGTCTTCTCATTCTGGGTCGATACAGGCCATATTAGCACCAGTACGTTGATCTGCATACTGTCTTCCCAACCCATATGTCACCAATCTTGGCAGTGTTCTTTGAAGTTTGAACCGTATATTCCTTCTCTTGCATCTTGTATGATCACTTAATTCCCGCCTTCCCTCCCTCCTCCCCCTCCAAAAAAAAGGAAGATAAAAGAACATCGAACTGCTGGTGAATTTTTTATTCTATTTAGGGTTTATCTTTCTCAATTCTATAGGAAAAAGGTTTATTGTGGGTGGGTAGTTGGGAGTTGAAGGTTAACAATTATGCTTCAGAGAAGAGAGTATGATTCGGATGGTTAACCTGTGAATTGTTAATCTAATTGGATAGTAGATTAGTGTTAATATGGATGATAAGAGAGGTTGATGTGTAGAAGGATGGGGGTGTTAGAATATGAAAGATCTCAGAAGCCAAAAATTTAAATCACCAGAGACCAATTTGTTTTCTCACTTCTTGGAGTAAAGACTGCAATTAAATCCCTTGCACAAAATGGTGGAGGCTCTGCTACACTTTGCATGACTACTTACTGAATTTTATAGGCTTTTACTCCCTTGTATGCTCTAAAAGGTAGTTTTCTGACTGCATTCCCAATACATATCACCTAAGGTTTTTTTCTACCCTTTTGCTCTGTATCACCTACAACAGTAACTAGTAGTGAGAATCTGGGATCCCACTTTAGGTCCAGATATATGCCTAATTGGTAGAAGTTGTTTCTGTAAGACCCACTGGCATTTTCTGTAAAGGTTGTGAAGAACTTGCAGGAAGCTCTTCATTTGTAGAGTAAAATGGTTTTAATAGTTTTAAAATTTCACTCTTGATTGTCAGTATAACAGCTTGGTACCCAAAAACTGAAATTGTCACTGTTTCCGTTAATGGTGGTGGAGCTGTGATTATCTCTTTGTCCTCTAAACAGCTCCTTTGGGGTTTTGTTATCATACTTGGCCTAACCTCATATGATTGCTCCAGTGCTCTTGAGGCTCTCACTTTAGGCGGGTTTATGGGTTTTCATCATCATGTTATTCCTTTGTGTTCTAATTATTTTTTCTCATCATCGGCTATTGAGCTTGCTCCTTGTGTTGTAGATCCGAGAAGGGTTGCACTACAATCCATACTTCCCTGGGGGTGCAATTGCAATGCCTAAGATGCTCAATGATGGAGCTCTTGAATATGAGGATGGCGTTCCTGCAACAGAAGCTCAGGTAGGTTTTTTTTTTCACCCCAGAAGTTTATTTGCTTTGTACGAGTGAACATGTTACCTTGCAGCATGTTGGCTAACTTTTTTAATGAAGTGCACTTAAATCTTGCTGCTGATGGTGCAGATGGGCAAAGATGTTGTGTCATTCTTAACATGGGCAGCAGAACCAGAGATGGAAGAGAGGAAACTGGTATGTAATGTTCCAAGTTGTTTTGGTTGACGATTTGTCTGCTGACTACAACTTATCTAATCTTGTGCTTTTGTATGCAGATGGGATTCAAGTGGATATTTGTACTGTCATTGGCATTACTTCAAGCAGCATACTACCGTCGTTTGAAGTGGTCTGTCGTCAAGTCTCGTAAGCTGGTCCTTGATGTTATCAACTAGAGACTGGCGTTCTTTTCCATGTATTGAATATGGGACGAACCCCTTGGAAAAATAATTATTCGCCCGATGTTATTTTGACTGCTGTGGTTGATTGTTTCAATCGAGTGGCTTGAGAAGTCATATTTTGGTTGCTAGGGAAGAAATAAGCTTCCAACATAGTAGATTTATTAATTTTTCACTCTCGGATCATTTTGATCGTATTTTTCTGCATGTTCAAAAATGGTCATATGTGTTTTTAATTGTTCTGGCGCCTTGTTACTGCATTTGAGGACATGCTTTTGCTTGCCAATTTTGGTTATGGTACAACTGTAAGAATAAGACTGAAGAACTTTGGTCATTATCATCCCCAATGGGTTTACATCTCTTATTGTGGCAATTTTACGTTCGCAAAGCTGAGCATAGGATCATGCTAATGATAAGTTCTGTATTTGATTAAGATCATAAAGGATGCGAGCAAAAGAAACAAAAAAACCCTAATGAGTTATCTTGGATCATAATGAATGCTAGCAAAAACCCTTTCATTTGCATGGTTGGTACATATTATTGTCACAGACGTAGTAGAAAGTAATAGGCCGTGAAAATTTATGTTAAGTTGTTGTCATGTGTCTCATGCATGCATGTATGTTATGTTTCCATCCCTGGGTTATTTCAAGTGAGTTTTTTTTTTTAATCTTGACATTATTCTTCTCGCATAAATTTCCCTAATCGTATGATCATATCTATTAGAACTTCTCTTAACTTTTTTTAAAAATTAAAAGTCTTTGCATAATAACATTTGTTTTTATATATTATATGTGAATAATGATGAACTGAAAATGTTACAATTTTAAAGAAATGGAAGAAGTACAACGTAAGAATATACGATTTATTTTTAAAGGAGTTCATATAATGAAAAGCGAGATAAGAGAATTAAAATAAGGACAACTGAGATATTTGATAAGGAGATAGAGAGAGCAAGACTTTAAGCCCAAAACATATGCTACAATCATTTCAAAGCATGCAAAATTAGAATTAGCACCAGTAAAAATAAGTAAATGAATTTACTATACAATCCTCTTTAACATATCTTTAAATAAAATGCACTTTTAAACTAGGATTCAGAGATTTACAGAAAGAAGAATGGAAGTGTAGTCTCTTCACCTTAATTTTTTTTCCCAAGATGTCTAGGTCTAATGAGGGCTAATCAAGTACAATAAAGTGTAAATATAAGATGCAATTAAGGCTGGTTAAGTTTAACGAAGTATAATAAGTTCAATTTATGTTGATTCAGGTTAAAAGAATACATTATAAGAGATTTTATTAATCATTTTCATATTTCTAAATCCCATCTTCCCACACCAGAAATTGATGTAGAGAATGAAACTAATCCCTAATATCCTATTCTTTCTTTGGAGTTGATTGATGAGAGAAAACGACACAACACAAAGCAAAGCACCCTGTAGTGTAGGGCTTTAAGGTAAGAACTCTAGAGGCTGGGAGAACAAAAAGTTACAGAAGAGGCTGCATTGAAAGTTGTAACGTATTGGACCACTTATACACTACAACCAGCAGTGTGGGCTTTTGGAGGTATCCTAAGAACCAAAAGGCTGAAAAATCTAGGGCAAAGATATAAGGGCCCCAATTTTCATACCCTATGTAAACATGGACTTTGCAGCTTTTACACATTTTTTCTCGTACTATTTTGCTAAATGCTAATGAAAGGATTGTGTTTTCTGGTAAGATATAGTATGAATATTTGGACTTCTGCAGTTCTACTTCCTCTTCAATCATACATTTACGAGATGTTCATGCAGGAGTACATCATAGTCATCATTTTGATTTTTTTGGGAGTACAAGAAATTCTTCTCATAATAAATCCTAAATTATCCTTGCCGACTATACATACACAACTACACAAGTCCGGGTTGGGATACCGGGGATGAGGAAGAGTTGGAAAATGCTTTGAGTGGTGATCCACAGGAGGCCACTTCCTGCGTCACTGTGAGGAAGGGTAGAGGAGGGAGATTTGTGTCGGAGTCGTCAGGTTCCGCACGTAGTCGGACTTCGAGTAGGGCCAGAGCTGCTAGTGATACTTCCTGGAGAGTTACAGAGTCTATGCCTGGGAGCCCTATTGACGGTAGCGTGATTCCTAGCTATCCGGCTCACATCAGCGCACGTATTTACCATGATCCGTGTACTTATACGGTGATGATGTGTCATAATCGTGCTAGTGTGTTTAGTAGTTTGAAGAATTGGGACTTCGATCCGCAGTCGCAGCTACGTGTAGATGTGTCTTGTATCAGCCATCTTCCGTTTATTATGTATTCGAACCTTGACTACCCACTGATTTCAGCGTTTATAGAACGTTGGCAGCCAGACACGAACACGTTTCACTTGCCTTTCGGGGAGATGACGATCATGTTGCATGACGTTTGGCAGATCATACGTGTTCCTATTGATGGTCACATAGTGAGGGGTGCTTTGTCATCTGATGATTTGTATGTTCGGTTTGAGGAGCTACTCCATGTTACTCGGGATGAGCTATTTCAGGACCCAGCACCTATCTGGAAGAACGGGGGCGTCAGTGTTGGCGAGATCTTTAACAGATGCGGGAGTGCTGGTCGTCCCATTGATGTGAAGATTCGCACTTTTCTGCTAATCACACTTGGATGTACGTTGTTCACTGATAGGAGTGGTACCCGACTCTCGCCCCAGAACATTATTGAGTTGGATGACCTTGATTCAGTACATAGGTATTCATGGGGATCAGCGACTTTGGCTTTTCTATATCGTCAGCTAGGGGTGGCGACTAGGCAGTCGGCCAAACAGATTGCTGGGTGTCTCACGCTTTTACAGGCTTGGATATACGAGTATTTCCCATGTTTTCGGCCTCAGAGAGATAGTTTATCGGTGTCTGATCACGATCCCCGGGCTAGAAAGTGGGATGTTCTCATCGTCAGCAAGGATCCTGTTCGACTTCAGTCGATACGTAGACGGTTGGACAACCTTCAGCTTTCAGAGGTACGCCATTTATTTTGCTTATTAATGTAGTCGTATATTAGTAGTACATTAAACTAATCAAATTATTTATGTTTCCTATTTTCATGTCATTTGGATGCCATACGGGGATGATCCGGCTAGGACGGTTCCGAGGACGTTGTATGTCGGTTGCATACGCTGCCGAGATATTGTTGAGCCGTACAACCCAGATCGTGTACTACGACAGTTGGGTTATGTTCAGGTTATTCCTTCTTCGATTACTGAACCCGTCTTTACATACAGACCGATTAACACGAAGAAGTATGAGGCTGAGCACGACATAGCAGCATCTGATTCATCATGGCAGCGTTTCACGCCATATTTATTTGGTCTCAATGTTTCGCAATTGAGACGTGCTGGTCGTCCAGGAGATTGTTCATCGGACTACATGGACTGGTATTCCACATATTCTCATCCTATCCTTCTCGCCGAGGACATCATGGATCCGGCCCGGGCCAACACTACAAACACACACTATGTATGCATTTCGTATTATAAGTTAAGAATTTTGTTGTTAATTATTATTGTTACCTAACATAACTAACTTATTAAGTCATATTTTGCAGTGGCTGGCCCGACATTTTGACTGTACGAGAGCTTTGCTGGAGGATCGGCACAACGATCAACGCCCCAACACTTCGATGTCATATGAGATGATGGATGCGATGGCTCGAGATTAGGATATGGCACTGTGGTTAAATCGTGCTCGTGACCCTCCTCATGATGATGGTGATGATGTGTTTTGATGTACTAGTTTTGATGATGTGTTTTGATGTACTAGTTTAGATAAGTTTGTTTGGTTGATGTACTATTTACGCTGAATTTGTTTTGTTATGTAGTAGGAATTCCCGATTACTATGCAGATATTACTAACTAGAACTTTGATTTTATGCAACATATTATACTAATCATTAGATCAATAATTATTTCATAATATGAATATCATTATACTAAACATTACAAAACATTGACTCAAACTTACAAACTATAATATACGACAAAAATTAAACCATACAACTTACAAACTATAATATACAAACTATAATATTTCATTTTGATGTCCTTGTAGTAGTGAGTAATTGGTCCCACAAAGCGCGTCTCACATCATACAACTTATCCCACCCATCAACACTGTCATCATGCATGGTATGCCATAAGTTATGAATGGGTGGTACGGGTGATCCGGGTGCCAACTCCAATCTAATGTAATGCTGATAACTGCCAAGATGTGCAATCACTAGCTCCATAGTCGGACCTGTTGCTACTGATCGGGATTCCCAAGGAAGGACAATGATACACGGATAAAGGGATCCCCCTGGGCCCAGTCCAACCAAAATGACTGCGGCGTTGAAAATATGAGCAATAGGAAACAAGTCTTGCGAACATACCATCCAATGCGCCTCAGTACACGATCCTCCATACCAGGTAATGCGCTTTATTGCTGCGTCAATCTGATCATAGTAAATATGTCTGTAAACTTCCCAATGAGTAGCAATCTCATTTGCCATTTGAGTGCGGACAAAACCCCAATGTTTTTCACCACTCAAAAAAGCATCTGCAACGGATCGAAATCCACAGTTACCGTCTGACTGGACATTCGTCCATCTAACGATGTACTAACCAATAATCCCCGGAACATACTTGTAGAATGGAAACCCACTAGAACCGTCATCATTATCCACGTTTTGCCAACCTACAACAATAAAATTATTCACTATTAATATTATAATAATCAATGCATATAATTAACAAACATAATACCTGTAGAAGTTGACATGCTCATAACTGAACCTACTGATCTGATACCTCTCCTTGATGACCCACGAGATGTGTACTCAAAACCACTCTTGTTACGCTTTGTACTTGGATGATTCTTTCGTGGTCTTCCTTTGGGGTTCTCAACAACGTCAGGCTCAAAAGCTGAATCACCGGGATTACGCAGATGATCCTCTAAAACCCGGGTAGCACTCCGCAAGATGGCAGGATCACTATTTTGAACCCGGTCAACTAACTCTAATAAGTACTGAGAATCCTGTACTGTCTCTGATACAAAATCGGGGTTGTTAACCCCATCACCAAGGATCAAAGTAGTCCAATAAGGATGTAAGTCTGTTAGGTACAGACTCTGCTTCGCCTCCAAGCGTCTGCGTATGGCGCATGCACAAGGAATGCCATGTGTGGTTCTCAACGAGCAACTGCAACGCTCATAGACCTCATTGGCCAACTCGTGCATACGTGTTTCCTCAAGCCGTAAGAGCTCTAAACAGTAATGCGAGACTCGGCCATTTAACTTATGCAAAGCCAAATTCTTGTACAAGACCCCATGTCGACGACGACTCTCCTCCAGGTCATTCTCCACCTTTTTCACCTGATTTTCTATCTCACTATGAGCAATAGAAAATATGGTGTCCAATGCACCTGTACTACTAAAAACCCACGACTTCAGAGCTGAGTGTGCACTTTCAACTCGGCTAGTGCACGTATTCCCAAGATGAAGAACATTGTTCGTCCATGCCCGAACAAACTTCTCTTTGTACACAAGCCAAGTAGTTTCCACGTACTCGATGATTTTAGGTCACTGTCTGTAAACATCTCTCATGCATTCAACCGCCGCTAGATAACCCATCTTGGAGGTGGAGTCAATTATCTGATACCAACTTCGCTTCAAGAATCTCGGACCAGCATCGGGGTTGCCCATGATGAGATTCACTCTACTCTGCACATCTTTGTTGATATGCCATCTACATAACAAATGTGCAGAGTTAGGAAACACTTCCCTAGCCGCTTTCATAAGGCCCAAATCACGATCAGTTATGAGTGTAACAGGGACACAATTCACCCCGATAAGCAACCTAAACTTATCCAACACCCAATTGTAACTATCAGCTGTTTCGTTGGCCATCAGAGCATAACCAACAATAAAGTTCTTGTTACAAGGTGTCATCCCAATGAGCTCTAGAAAAGGCATGTTATACTTGTTGGTTTTGTACGTAGCATCCATACCAACAACATGCGGATAAGTACGGAGGATATCTGCCGACCGAGGGTGCAACATGAATGCCTGTGTTATTACATTTGTCTCATCGTCTTGTCTTATCCAATGAAGGTAGTTGTGCTCTCGAGCAAGGTGGAGGAATTGTTGCATCACGTCTCTACCATCCATTGCTTCCCTTCTATCCTTTTCCTTCAGGTTGTAGAAGTATCTCATATTTGGATGATCATCGGGAAATTTCTCATTAACGGCTTTCATGATACTAGCAGGCCTAACGTGCGACTTAATCATATCGCGAGCGAAAACCTTTGCCGCCGGACTTAGGCCGCTCATGGATCGGTGGCCCTCACGGTAATGAATAAACTCGTGATTGTGCATGCCACTTATCCCTGGCTCTGCTTTGATCACCCATCCTGTTTGATTAGGGTAATCCAAAAACATTATCTTAACTCCCGCTCTACATCCACATGCTTTTGTTTTCGTAGCTACACGTTCTGCTACGTTAAGATCCCTAGCTTCACCCCGATATCTTTCACCCCGGTTACATTTCATATAAACATATTCTCGACCACTAGCCTCAGTTCTATCATTTGACGAAATTACCATCACAAATCCAATTTCACGTGCCCTTGTTTTAACCCAAGCTTGTAATTCCTTTTTATTAGCCCAAAGCGTTTCATTATAGAACATGTGATTATAATCTATATAATCACCCCCAAAATCCGGCAAATAGACCTAAAACATTTTAACATTTACTATTTAGACTATTAATCTATATAATCACAACTATTAATATTAACTAAATATTCAATAAATATCCATATCCATTTACAAAACATATCTGCTAACAACCTAATAATTTCACGACTATTATTTGTTAACAACTAATTATCATAATAATTCCAATAATACGCAAACATATTCATTTAAAGTTTATAATTACACAACCTAATAACAAATCAACATTAACTGATTATTTGCTAACATCCTAATAATTACACGACTATTATTTGCTAACAACTAATTATCGTAATAATTCCAATAATACGCAAACATATTCATTTAAAACTTATAATTATACAACCTAATAACAAATCAACATTAACAGATTTTCACAACAATGCTAATCAGAAAATTAATACTAATGTGCGAATTAACCTAATCACAAATCAATATTAATGCACGGTAACGAAATGCTTTTTCGTCTCCTCCATGGAGGAAACGAAACAGATCTTCGTTACCTCCATGGAGGAAACGAAAAAGCATTTCGTTACCGTGGTAACAATGTGCTTTTTAGTTTCCTCCATGGAGGTAACGAAATTCTGTTTCGTTTCCTCCATGGAGGAAACCAAGATCTGTTTTGTTTCCTCCATGGAGGAAACGAAAAAGCACATTGTTACCGTGAGTTGGTGGCGGATTTTTTTTATATAAAAACTAACCACATTCCGTTGCGGTGCTGCGGGAGGCGTTGCCGGTTCTTCGTCGGACATTGTGGTGCTCCGGTGTTGCTGTGACTGTGGTGATCCGCGACAATGAGGTGGTGCTCCGGTAGTGGTGGTTGTCCGCGGTGGTGGTGCGCAAGTGTGGTTACAGTGATGGTGGTCCGCCGGTGGTGTGCTCGGAGTGTATCTCCGGTGGTGGTGGTACCTTCGGTGGTGGTGGTGCGCAAGTGTGGTTATAGTGATGGTGGTCCGCCGGTGGTGTGCTCGGAGTGTATCTCCGGTGGTGGTGGTGTCGCCGGTGGTGGTAGTGCAGGAGGTGAGAGAAAAGGAGTGAGAAAGTAGGAGTAAAGTGAGGTTGGATGAGAGGTGAGAGAGTTAGAGTGGGGTGAAAGGGGAGGGGTATGGGGGGCATTTAAAGGGAAAAATACGGGTGATTTTTAGTAAATACGGGCGGCAAATAGCGATAGGGTTTACATATTACGCTTGTTGTTTCACCCTTTTATCTTGAGATCTTGCTTTGATTTACTTGATTTTTGCATTTTCAACTTCAATTTAACGTTATCTACGTCATTTTGTACGGATCCAATTTGAACTCCCCTGTTTCTGCCTTTTTCCGTATCTGCTTTGGTATAATGACGTTAGATGTGATGCTGGTAATTGTGGTTGTGAATTTGTTTGTCTATTTCAAATTTGTATATTTCCCCCACTTTCATTGGTGTTGTACTCTATAGCAATTTTCACTTCAATTGTGCGCTTATGCTGAAACTTGACTTTGGAGTGATTAATTGTTGAACTTGTATTTAAAGGGGTTCTATTATGATTCTCTAAACTATGGAGTTTCGGAATTAAGCAAGCATTGCATAAGCTGAGTTTGCAGTGATTTGGCTATTATGTTTGGAGATATAGGTTTGACTTTTATCTTCATGGAAAGGGAGACATAGTTTCTTTTACAGTTTTTTCACCAAGACTTCCGAGCCACGAAATTCACGCTGCACCCTCGCACTTTTAAAAATACACCCGGCAGTACCCTCGCTTATGATAATACATCCAAATATCCTTAATGACTAACGGTTAACTCCGTTAGTCTTAACCCTAATTAAATCCTAATTAGCCCTAATTAACCTAACTAAACCCTAACTTCTAACCCTACCCTAACCCTAACCCCTAACTTCAAACTGTAACACCACGGATTTTCAATCATAATTTCTTCGAGTTATTTTCCCTTAATTATTATTTTCCGTTAAAATTAGAATATTTTACTCAAAAATATTATATCCTATACCTTTGTTTTTTTCAACTTTTGAAAAGTTATATGTATAGTTTATTTGATTACAAATTATAAATTTTTCTAGTATTTAAATTTTGCGTTTTAGCTATGCATTTTGTTTTATCGCTTCAATCATGCGTTGGACCGTCGTTACAACTTTTTGGACATGGAGTTTGGGTCCTAAAAGAGCTACCCAAAAATCAGATATTTTGATAGAAAAAGAAGTGGCTTTTGGAGCTTGTAACCCTCCTTGTAATCTCCTCTTTAATGTCAATTAAATCCCTTATTTCTAACTAGTGTAACCTCCCATTTTAATCCTCTTTTAAATCATCTTTGGAGCTGTTTGTAACAACAAAAATCAGTCTCACTTCCTCCCCAAATCAGTCGACTTTTTGAAGAGAGAAAGAGAGGAAAAGTTCAACCCGATTTTTCCTATCACACCTTCACGAAAATGACTATATTTGGAGATCTAACCGTTGGATCGTCCTGAAATTTGGACAGCACGTTGAGGACGTATGGAACGTTACTTTGACCGGAGAGATTTGGCATTCGAGCTTTAAATCACTGGGAATATGGATCGGAACAGAACAATACATAATGGAAATGCAAGCAATTGGAGGTCTTCAAAGGTAACTAACGGTGACTCTAGATCGATTAGTATTAGTATAGGAATTATATTAGTTTTCATGGTTAGGTTATTTAGGTTTTAGTATCATATTAGGTTGGGTAAAAATTACATGATATTATTATGTGATTAATTTATTTTCCTTGATTAATCTTGAAATACTATGTGAGTCTCATATGAGTGATGTATACGCATGTATGTTGTACACTTGTACTATTGTTTTTGTTGGAGAATCATTTCCTTGTTTAAGTCCAACCATTTTTTTATCTTTCTTGAAGTAAGTAATCTTTAGTTTCACTAACTGTTTTTGTAACTTTAGTCTTATTATGGGTTTACGATTACATTATGCTAAGTAAAGCTTTTATATTGTAAAATTAGCATGTACAATTGGGTGTATGTTGCTGGCTGATTAGTAAGACTATTGAAGTACGAGTTGTTGTTTTGCGTTGCTATGTTTTTCGACGTCGTTGTTGTTGTAATGTGTGTTGTTGCTTGCCAATTATCTGCATTGGGTTGCTTGGCAGTATGTTATTCTTGCTTGCCTTGGTCTGTAGGTGGTAAATATTATAAGTAGGTTATTCTTGCTTGCATAGTATTGATTATGGTGAGTTGTTGTCTTGTCGTTTCATAAAATTAGTATTGCTTTGCTGGTTGTCGGCACATAGTTATTGCACTTATTTGACATTGGTTTTCATGTTATGAATTTATATCATTATGTTAGCTGAGTTATAATCGAGTTTATCATTTGTTTGATTTTTTTAATTTTTAGCTTGTTAGGTGAATTTTTATTATGGATATATTTTTATGTGCTGGTATTTATAACATGGGTGATTTATTATTATGATGAGATTATTGGTATTTTGAAGATAATGTTATTATTACTGTTATCATTATTATCATTATTATTATTTTGAGAAGAGTGTTATTGTGAATTGAAAATTTTGGGATTGCGATCCTAGATTTCTGCTGATTTGGTGTAAGGCCTTAAGGGCATCCGTGTAATTTGATGGATAAGTATTATTTTATTATTACTATTTTGTTTGAGAGCAAGATATCCGGAGGGACGGAATCCCAAGGTGAAGAACATGCAAACCATAGGACGAAATCCTAGGTATACCTTGGTTTTGTTGTCGTCCGAGAGGTCGGTGGGGACGGAATCCTACACCGCATCGGGAGTATGGCCATTCTTAGACACAGGCAGCAGGGAACGTAACCCATAGGCTGTCTAGAGGTTATGATCTGACATTACCATAGGAAGTGGGTTGCGATCCACTAGCGTTCAGTTCTCTCTCAAACTAATTATATTATTTTATTAGTTTAAAATTTTATGGTTTATGTTGTTGTTATATGAGTTTATAGGTATATTGATTTATACATTTGTTTATTATGTTATCTTTACCCTATTTGTATTTACCATGTTGTATTATCTCTGTTTGAGGTTTATATTTGATTATTTGAAGTTTACTTTTGAGATGTTTTTTGTATAACTTGATTATTAAGGCTTTTATAACTCTTACATGGATCCTAATTGAGCTGGGAGAGTTGTTAGTTACTCCCCACTGATTGTGGATGTTTGTTGATATATTTTGCAGGTGACACTAGTGGAGAGAAACGCAAGGGTTGCGGTCAAAACCGCCCTAAGGGCTGCGTCTTTGGCCAGCATCCCTTTTCGTAGTAGGCCTTCACTTTCTTCACAACGAAGGGCTGCAGTTTAGACCCAAAACCGCAGTCCTTCCATATTGGAAGGGTTGCGGTTTTGGGCCTACACCGCAGCCCTTAACCGCAGCCCTTTTGACCCAAAACAAAATAATATTTCTTTTTTGCATTTTCTACTCCTAAATATCAAGAAATTTAGGACGTAAACTGTTAAGATTGAAAAGGCGAGAACATCATAGTCCAAAAAACGCAAATTAATCAGAAAACACAACTAACTTCTTCTTACATAAGAAATTCAAGACAACTTGACGCAAATGTCTCGCAACAGCAAAGCAAAACTCCAGCAACCAAATTCACAAAGATCATCCAGATTAAACCTAAATACTGATTCTCATAACAATATCAAGACAAAATTTGAACAGAAATCTCTCTCAAACGAATCAACAACATAAAATCAATCTAATTCCACAAAATAAAATAAAAAACCTAAAATACGAAAAAATAAAGTGATAAAAAACGAGTAAATCTCGAACCCTAGATCTCAAATTAATCTCGAACCATCTCAAATTAATTCCATTAAACTAAAAAACCTAAAATTAACAAAAAAAAATACGAAAAATACCATCAAGAACCAACAAATACAAAAAAAATTAAAAATGACAAAAACTAAAATAAAAAACGAACCAACCCTAGATCTGGTGTGAGCGACGACAGAGGAGACGCGAGTGGTTTGTGCGAATGCCGGCGAGGTGGTGTGAGACGAGGAGCGATTTGTGCGAATGCCGGCGAGTTGGTGTGAGCGACGGCAGAGGAAACGCGAGTGGTGCGCGCGAGAAGAGGGGGTGTGGTGGTGTGAGCGACGGCAGAGGAGACGCGACGGCAAGAGGAGACGCGGCAGCAAGAGGAGACGCGGCAGCAAGAGGAGACGTGATGAGAGCCATGAGACGAGAGACGAAGGAGGATTTGTGGTGGTGGTGTGAAGATTTGTGGTGGTGGTGTGAAGATTTGTGGTGGTGGTTTGAAGATTTGTGAGAGACATATTGACGAGGGAGGGCTGAATATTTGTGAGATTTGTGAGAGAGGAGCTAGAGAGGGGAGAGAGAATGAGGGTTTAATAAGGAGCGCTGAATATTTTAAAAGCCCGCCCACTGAATTCCTTCCAAAATATTTAAAAGCCCATTGAAATAATATTTTGGCGGGTGGGTTAAGGGCTGCGGTTAGCCCAAAAAGCGCAGCCCTTCGTAAATGAAGGGCTGCGGTTTTTGGGCTAACCGCAACCCTTCACTAAAAGGGTAGCGGTTTTTGGGCTAACCGCAACCCTTCACTATTAAGGGTTGCGTTTTTAAAAAAACACAACCCTTGCACCGCAGCCCTAGCGTTTTTTTCCACTAGTGTGATTATTTCGTGTTATAGGAAATGAGAGAAAGGCTAGTTAGGATTTTTGTTTGAGACGTTTTATTAATTTATTTATATTTACCATATTCGGTTTATGAGGTTGTTTTGCCTCGTTATGGATATTTTGGATTATTTTAATTGGGTTTATTTTTTATTTAGTTTAATTTTAACCTTTTGATTAGAGTGACATTTCCGTCAGGCGATATTTCCGCTATCGCCATTTCTTTAATAAAATGTTCTATTTTCACTATATTGTGTTTATAAAAGGACGGAGTGTTAACTGAGGACAAAATGCGCCGGAAGAACTTGTGTTGGTTATTGAGGACAGTTGTTTGCCTTGGATGCGCATTGGTGACAATATACTCGAATCTGTATGTGTCGGGTGTTACAAATGGTATCAGAGCAACCCTGCGACCGCGTGCTGATCGTGTGGATAATTAATCCAAGGTTAGCCGCCTAGTGGGGGAGGATTCTGGGGCTATATCACCGACTGCGTGTCGAATATGTGATTAGTTTCCAGGCTGGGGCGACCCACATGCCGTATGCCGAATATGTGGAGTCCTCAGGCGCAACGAGGGCGTTGCTGTTCTCAAGTGGGGGTGTATCTAATACCCCTCATGATTGCTTTAAAGGGATTTAGCAGGCTACTCATTCCAACAAGATGCATCTTTCTTTTAGGGAGCTTAATTCCTTAGTTACTCCACAATTAAGCGTGCTTGGCTGGGAGTAGTCTTGGGATGGGTGACCTCCTGGGAAGTTTCTCAGTGTGCGCATGAGTGAGGACAACATGCGCTGGAAGAACTTGTGTTGGTTATTGAGGATAGTTGTTTGCCTTGGATGCGCATTGGTGACGATATACTCGACTCCGTATTGGTCGGGTGTTACACAAACCCTAACCCTAACCCACCACCACCCAACCCCCACTCCCGTGCCCACAATGACCCCCTCCCCACCCCCGCAGCCCCCCACCCCCCGCAGACCCCCTTTCCCACCCTCCCGCAGCCCCCTCCCCCCCACCCCTCCGCAGCCCCCCTCACTACATCTCGTTTGTTCATCCCCTGCTCTCTCTGCACCCCCGCGCAGCAGTCGCGACACCGACGCCCTCCATGCCGGCAGCCTTCACCGAAATACGTCCACCGCCGCGCGCAGCTTTCCCCCTGCTAGGGGTGTAAGTTCGGTTTTTGGTTTGGTTTTGGGGCAAAACCAAACCAAACCAAAATAAATTCGGTTTTCATATTTCAAGTCCAAATCCAAACCAAAATTTGTCCCAAACCAAACCAAACCAAACCGAAATTACAAAACCAAAACCAAACCAAACCAAACCAAAAAACCGAAATTCTTTTATGATGCAATTTTTTTTTCCAAATCTTACAAATAATACGAAAATTATCAAGTTTCAAATCATCAAACATAGAAAAATTACTTCAAAATTCAACTAAAGCTTAAAATTGAAGTACTAGAATTAAAGATAATTGATAAAAACATCAGAACCCATATAGGATAGGCAAACTTTAGTTTGGTTTGGTTTTTTTTCGGTTTTTTAAATAAAAACCGAACCAAACCGAAAACTGAAAAATGAAAATTTTCCAATCCAAACCAAACCGAATTTTGAAAAAAACCAAACTAAATTATTAATTCGGTTTGGTTTGGTTTGGTTTTCGGTTTTTAACCAAATAACTTACACCCCTACCCCCTGATGCCCCGCCTTTCTCCCTCGCGCACTCCTCTCCCTTCTCTCGCTGCTCCTCCCTCTCTCGTCTCCACAAGCCGCCGCCGCCGTGTCTACTCGGAAATTCGGCGGGGGTGGGGGAAAGAGGGGTGGGGGCTGGGGCTGCGGGGTAGGGGGCTGCGTTGGGGGAGCTGGGGGGTGGGGGAGTAGTAGGGGGCTACGGGGGTGATGGGGGAGGGGGTGGTGGTTAGGGTTTAGGTGGTGGACTATTAGTTAGGGTTTAGGGTTACGATTAGGGGTATGGGTTAGGATTAGGGTTAGGGGTTAATAAGGGTTTAAAACAGAAAATTGGGTTAAAGACTAACGGAGTTAACCACCGTTAGTCATTAAGGACATTTGGGTGTATTATCATGAAACTGAGGGGTACCAAGTGTATTTTCAAAAGTGCGAGGGTACCGCGTGAATTTCATGAAAACTCGGGGGTAGTTGGTGAAAAAATTGTTTCTTTTATATCCCCCCTCCCCTGCTAGTGCTTCATCGTGTATGCCTATGGTATATTTTATGACTATATTTTTTTCTGGGATATAATTCTGTGATTATAGAATTGGTATGAAGGCGACTTCTGTTTTGCTTACCTTTGTTTGGGAGTGATACCTATTTTATTGTTCTCCCTTCTTTCTATAAGATTTATATTTTTGTAATCAATAGTATATAACTTTATGTTTTGTTCAACTTATTTTGACTTATTATTGAGAAATAAGTTATGGGATAGAAGAAACAAAGAGGTTAAGCTTGAAGCTGCATTACTAACTTAGACTTTACATGTTACATAATTCCATTCTTAATCTGCCCGAGGGCCCAGAGCAATTTGGTGTGGCTGATAGATTATACAAGTTAATAATGCTTTATATGCTTGCTGTTTATCTTCTCTATAAAACTCAATAGCATAAGCTGCCATTATGGGAAGGGGGAGGGGGGAATGCCTCCTAGCTTACCACCTTACCATATGTGTCTATCTGTTGTTGAAACTTATTGACTTAAGATAGTAAAATGCTAAGAAACTCTCTCCCTTTGATATAATTGGGTGGTTTGTTTGTTCATAACTAAGCGTTTATTGGATGCAATAAATTATTGAAGAAGTAAATTATGTTTAATCACTCTTTATTTATCGTTCTTGTTGTAATCATAGTTATATGTTTTATTGTCCCTCTTACTATTCCTATTTTTTGTGTGAACGCAAGTAGTTGCTGAATATTAAAGCATTAGATCAGCATAATTGTTCAAGGCTCAACTTGGACATTGGTTGAATACTCCATCAAATTGTAGCTTGTAATACTTTTGGCATACTCTAATATTAGGTTGTAAGACTTTTGGCAGAATATTATAGGTTTCCTTTTTTATCCCGTAATGATACACACAATATATCCTTTTGTTGGGTAGACTGTAAATCGACATATTATTAGATGAAAATCGGACTATTTACTTGTTGATTTTTTTAGCAAATACTCAAAAGATTAAAAATTTCTCAATGTAATCCGAGCAAACCCAGAGTCATGAAAGATATATAAAAATCGCATGGAAATTTATAAACAAAATATATAATTCATCATAACACATTTCGTCTTTCTAAAAATATGGTATAGTAAGGACTAACATGATTGAAAAATTTATATTTAGTGTCTTCAAAGAGTATATGAATTCGTTTATTATTATTAGTTTATAGAAATTAACGTGTCATGTCAAATTGTCAATAGATAGAAAGTGAGTCGAACTATTCATAAATGATTTAAGAAAATAAATAAAATTAGATAATTAGTTGTTATAGTTTTAAACAGTTTGATTCAGTTATGTTTAATACAGTTTGAATCTGTTCAGTTTAAAACAGTTTGAAACAGTTTTCAGTTGATTTCAGTTCACTTTCAGTTCAATTAAGTTTAAAACGGTTTTTCATGCAGTTAATTTCAGTTCAATTTGTTTTCGGTTTAGTTTCAGTTCAGTTGAGTGCAGTTCACTTTAATCGAGTTGAATTTTTTTTATTTCACTTTTCAGTTATTGGTTAATTCAGTTCAGTTTATTCGGTTCAGTTGGCAATCAGTTAGCAGTTCAACCACCGGTTTTCAACCAGACTGACAGCTCTCTATGTATATATATTGGACAGGATTGAACTTATTGGACTCCAAAAGTGTGAGTCCAAATACAGTCCAGAATATTTGGATACGAAAATTTGAGTCCAAGTCCAGTCTAAATATTTTTCAGTCCAATCCAGTCCGACAAGTTTGGACTGGACTAGATTGGATTCTGGACTTTTCGCAGTCCACTTACACCCCTACGGGTGATAGCTGAGCTCCGGCTCGATCGACCCATGTGTGATGGGTCATGGGGCCTTTTGCCGCATCTGGTTGGGCCAACGAAAAATTATGTTCGTGAGCTATGCACGACTTTATCCATGTGTTATGCGAGTGGGCTCTCTTTAGAGTTTCATTTTTTTCGGATTTGTTTTTGGTTGATAATTAGCGTTCCCGCATACCATACTCATGTAGGACTCGAGCCAACATTTGAAAATAGGTCCACGAGCAACCATTGGGTCTTTAGTGCCAGGCAGGGCTGGTAGTAGGCTTGTGTCGAGCTGCGCCAAAGTCGTGAAGGACCAAGATTACCCAACTACCGACCCGAGTCATGTACAACTGTAGTGCCAATTATAATTGTCATTCTATGAAAAGTTTCAACTATTAACTATTGCACCGTAAGGCTGCCACCCTCCCTTAGATACTCTTTTCTCCTTCATACCACAAGCCATATGGACGAGGAGAAATGATGTTATTTTTCAAGTCCATATACATTGATGGAGAATCATGCAATAAAAATGCAACTTTCCTAGCCTGATCCATGAAGGAGAAAAAAGTATCTAAGGGAGGGTTGCAGGCCTACGGTGAAATAGTCAATAGTTAAAACTTTTCATAGATTGACAACTCTAATTGGGCTTGGAGTAAATAAATAGACTTTATGTTTTTAAAACGATTTCGGACTTAGCTTCTTGGGTTGCTATTCTTTTGGTCTGTACCAATTAGGATGACAATATGTTTCATCATTGGATGCTTAAATGGGGAGGCACAATTATGTGCTATAGGGTAGCTAGCAGTTCTGCGATATTTTTTCATCTGCTACTTTGTTTATTACTCTTCCTTTGAATTTAATCTTCAAACCATGTTATAGTTAGCTTCTTCTGTTAGATTTGTCCTTTGAATGCTATTGACCCGTTATTAACAATCTGTTAGGAAGATTATGTTGACCCAAATTTTTGGTTCAACCACTTTGAGAGCCTTATTTATAGCCTATAATTCACCCATCAGTATTGAACTTGCATATTTTAATCTTTGAAAACTCATAATCCTTATTCAAAGTAATCCATTTATAAAGAAGAGGGGACCAGTTAGGCTCGTGGGAGAATTAGGAAGAGGGAGGGCTTGTTAACAAGCGGAGGCATAAAAGAATTCTTACACTACTAGAACATGGATCATTATTGACAACCCAATACTGAAGGGCCAAAAATCCTGTTGTAAATGCCTTTTGAAACGGGGCTAACAATCAAATAACGACACAAACATCGATCGCAAATGCCTTTTGCGATGGGCTAACGTCGGGATTTTCCATCAATGACAGCCCCACTTTCATAACGGGTTCGCGATAGGAAATCTGTCGCTATTGGCCTTTAGCGACGGAATTTCCCATTGTTAATGGTACAATTCCTTGAAGTGAGATAATGTCCTGGATCACAAACTCCTAGACTTGTTTTGCCCCTAGTTTTGAAAATGACGCAGCTTTGACCCACTTTGCAAAGTAATCAATTGCCACGCGGAAATATTGATGTCCGTTTGAAGCTTTCGGAATAATTTGCCCGATTATGTCTATGCCCCAACTCGAGAATCGCCACGGAGGGGTCATACTATGAAATGCCACAGGTGGTACATGGTTGAGATTGGAATATATTTGACATTGCTTGCAAGCACGGACAAAATTAATGCAGTCACTTTCTAAGGTACTCCAAAGAGACCTGCTCCCTAAATTATACGAGGCAACATCCTCCCGATTATATGGGGTCCACATTCTCCTCCATGGACTTCTTCCATGATTGCTTGCTTCTCATTATCATTCACGTAGAGTTATAGAGTACCATCAAACCCTTTGCCATATATGAGGAAATGATCAGCCAATCTTCTGATGGCTATACAATCCTTCTTGCCACTTTCCTCTGGATACTGCATAGTTTCCAGAAAGGTCTAGATATCCTTGTACCTGATATTATCATCAGCTTGTTGAGTCAGTGCAGAAATAATCTGCGCTACCATCATAGTTGGCCCTTTCTTTTCTTCAATCAAATGACTGGATCTTTGTACCATTCTCCAATGTTAAATTAACGGCGAGATTGGCTAAAGCATCAGTGAAGATATTTTGTTCCCGAGGAAGATGTTTGAAATTAATTTCATAAAAATATGGGATCAGCTCTTGAAAATATTCTGTATACAACTAAAGTCTCTCGTCCCAGACTCTCCAGACCCCTATTGTTTGCAATATGATGAGATTAGAGTCTCCATATATAGTGAGATGTCTTGCCCTTGCTACAAGAGCGGCTTTTGCTCCATATATACATGCTTCATACTCAGCTGTATTGTTTGTTGTTGGGAAATCCAGCTTGACAACAAACAAAATACGGACTCCTTCAAGATCTACTAACAAAGCCCCTACTCCATTACCACTCCTATTAGAATCTCCGTCAAAATTCATACACCATTGTGGGTCGTCAATAAGTAATAAGTACTCATCAGGAAATGCGTCATCGTATTCATCCCCTGACATTGGTCCTTCTGCCAAAACTTTGGCATGACTCTTCCTTTAACAGATTTATGGTTGACACATTGAATATCAAATTCAGATTGCATAGCATGCCATCTTGCCAATCTTTCACTAAGAATGGGCTTTTCGAACAAGTACTTAATTGGTTCAAGTCTCGAAATCAGATAAATGGTGTGAGCTTGGAGATGATGCCTAAGCTTCTTTATTGCATAAATCAAAGATACACGTGCTTTTTTCCAGTGGGGCATATCTTGTTTCATACTCTAGGATCTTCTTGCTAAGATAGTATATAAAAGCTTCCTTCTTCATACCCTCTTGATATTGAGCTAAGAGAGCTCCCATAGCAGTTTTTGTAATAATGAGGTACAAAATCAAGGGTTCCCATGGCCTGGGTGGCATTAGAACTGGTGGATTGGAAAGGTACTCCTTCATTGCATCAAAAGCCATCTGACATTCCTCATTCCACTCATGGGACGCCCCTTTTCTGAGTAGCTTAAATATAAGTTCACATCTTCTAGTGAGTTGTGAGATGAACCTGCTGATATATTGACTTCTGCTAAGAAATCCTCTTATCTCCTTTTATGTTTTCGGGGGAGGTAGCTCCTGAAAAGCTTTTACCATTTCAGAGTCCACTTTGATGCCATCCTGACTGACAATGAATCCTAACAATTTACACGAAGGGACACCAAACACACATTTTTGATGGTTCAACCTTAGGTTGTATTTTCTGATTCTTTCGAAGAATGACATTAATGCGGGAATATGCCACTCACGAACTTCACTTCTCATGATCATATCATCTACATAAACTTCTGCAATGCCGTGGATGAGGTCATGAAGAATAGTGGTCGCATCCCTTTGATACGTTGCGCCGAAATTCTTGAGACCAGAAGGCATAACTTTGTAGCAGAAAGTTCCCCACAGAGTGATGAAAGATGTTTTCGTCATGTCTTTTTGGGCCATGAGTATTTGGTTTTACACTGAGAATCCGTCCATGAATGTAAACATTGCATGACCAGCCGTACTATTAACAAGGACATCGATATGAGGTAAAGGGAAGCAATCTTTTGGAGATGCAACATTTAGGTCACGAAAATCAATGCACACCCAAACCCTTTCGTCCTTTTTTGGTAAAACCACTATATTAGCGAGCCAGCTCAGATGCTTCTTTGTTTGAATGAACTTGGCATCAAGTTTATGGATTTTTCTTTCACTTTCAGACTAACCTTTGGTTTCATTCTATGAAGTTTATGTTGTTTAGGCTTGCTTTCTTCATATAACGGAATACGATGTTATGTGATCTCTATTAACACCAGGCATATCAGCATAAGACCATGCAAACACATCTATATACTCTTTTAACAATGCAATAAACACAGACTGTTCAGTTTAGGAGAAGGATGAACCTTTCTTAACTTTTTTATACCATTTTATGTACCAATATTGATTACAATAGACTCTTCCATGGGTTTTATATATGTTTCAGGTATGTCAAATGATTCAGCATTAGTTAATTCATTATCAGAAATAATGTCTTGCATGCAAATGTATTTAGATAAAGGTTCACATTCAATTTCTTTAGTATCAGAATTTTCTGACTGGGTATGCAGGGTAGTTTGACTAGAAGATGAGCTATGAATGTGATAATCATCGGAAAGAGGTGAGAAATTATGTATTTCTTAAGCGGAATAGTCATAAACTAGGCACTTGTAACCTGTAGATATTATGTATTTCTTATGGTGATAAACGTGAGAACCACTAAAAATAAGCAAAAACTCCATAAAGTGAGAAAAAAAAACATAGAATGAGTAGAAAATATTAAATGAGCAAAAACGTAAAATGAGCAAAAATGTAAGATGGGAAAAACGTAAAATGAGCAAAAATGTAGGATGAGAAAAACGTAAAATAAGCATAAAAAAGTTAAATGACCAAAAACATAAAAATGAGTAAAACGTAAAATGAGCAAAAACGTTGCGAAATGAGCATTAAAATGTTAAATGAGCAAAAACATAAAATAACCAAGACATAAAATGAGAAATAACGTTGTGAAATGAGCAAAATCTTCGTAAAATGAGGAAAAATGAAGGGTTGTCACGGTTCTCATCACAAGGGTGATTCTCATATGAACTTGAACCTATGTATGTATGTATGTATGTATATATATATATATATATATATATATATATATATATATATATATATATATATATATATATATATATATATATATATATATATATATATATATAAGTGAGTTCATATGAGAATGCATACTTACATGAGAAATGAGAATGGATTTTACGCGCTATAACTCTAATGAACAAGTGATGTAACTCTAATGAAAAAGTGATGTAGCTCCAAAAAGAAAATATTAGAAAAAAAAATTCGAATTTTGGGCCCGAAGTTTTTTCAGGGGTATCACTCTAATGAACAAGTGTTGTAACTCTAATCCAATTGTGTGGTTGAGATTCATTCTCATTTCTCATGTAAGGAGGCATTCTCATGTGATTCTGCCCCTATATATATATATATAACCAGTTTGGAAAATTATAATACAGAGAAAAAAATTATTTTTGGTGTCTCAAAAGAATATATTTGGCATTTATTTTATTGTCATTAATATATATAATTTTCTCTGTATTATAATTTTCCAAACTGGTTAAATTAAGAGTACTAGCTACAATTGTGACAAAATCCTTAATATACACAAAAATGTACTTAATATAAAACCCAACTAAATATTTGTTTTAGTACCACAAAATACTTCTACATCATTTTCCTTGTAACTACCAAGTACTACATCACTATAATATAGCCAGTTGAATTTGGCCAACAATGTATATAGTGAGACACATCTACATTTGATCTCCTCGTTTTGGTTACCTGAAAATTCAAACATTGTCATTATTAGTAAACACTTAGTTTAGTATTTAAAACTGAAAGGGGAGTTGAAATAACACATAACAATAACAAGCAATACATTATGAGTGCATATCATAATTTATGTCACTTTATTTGCTACATTATATGATATATACCAACATCAATTTACCTTTCCCTCGTGCAATGTCGTTTTACCTTAAAATGCTACTTCTAAAGAAAAAGTCATTGCTGATTTTGAGGAAAATCCTCAAGACTTGACATTGTCTTTAATTTGCTCTTAAGTGGGACAGATTCAGAAAGTTGAAATAACACATAACAATGACAAAAAATTTAGTATGAGTGCATATACATAATATTTGTGACTTTATTTGCTACATTATTTGATACTCCCTCCGTTTTTTTAGATGTAACATATTGACTTTATGGGCACTATTCATCCAATACACTTTGACCATTAAATGTTATTTATACATAAGAAAAAATATAGTCATGTGGGATCTTGTTTGATTCGTCACGGTATACACTTTCCAAATATATATTTTTTATAATTTTTACTTTAATACAATTAGAGATATTATCGGTCAAAGTTGTGCCTCGACAAATGTGAAAAGTCCAATGTTACATCTAAAAAACGGAGGGAGTATATACTTATATCAGGTCACCTTTTCATCTTGCAACGTCGTTTTACAATGCTAATTTTAAAGAAAAAGTCAGTGCTGATTTTGAGGATAATCCTCAAGATTTGATAGCCACTATTGTCTCTAATGTGCTCTTAAGTGGGACAGATTCTTAGTCATCAATACTTCTTCAGAGACATCTTCATATCTTAATTTCCCTCGATATGTTTTCTTTGACCTTTCAATCTTTGATTTAATCTTTGTTCGTTTGAGACTTTTGTTCTGGTGAAAAATATCAAAAGTTTCTTACGAATTTATGATATGCATTTTATAGACTTCTATCTGTTGTTATTTGTTAGAGTAGGAAATGGCACCTGTAGCTTGAAATTTGCAATGGAGGGTGATATTGTGGAAAGGATTCAGAATAGGATGATGGGTCTGGTGCTTTAACATGTAGTTAATATAGAAGTTTGAAGAGTTCACTTAAAATTAAGTTGTCTCAAATGCCAATGACAATCACTGCAAGACTTAGAAAGTTGCTAGAAGTCTTTAGCAAGCGAATGAGCTCGATATCTATTAACACTACCATATAGATTATGGAAAACCCATACTTTACTATATGTTGACCCGAATTTGGGAGAACTTCCCAAGTGCCAAGATTGTGTGGAGCTTGTATGTCATTTGTTATGGCTTGATGTCATAAAGGATCTTTATGTGCTTTGTGGGTTTAGTAGGTTTTGGTTGGAGGGTGGTCTGGTTATTATATCTTGGGTTTTGATTTGGATAAGTTGTTTTGGGACCGGCCGACCGGGTACTATAATGGTGCTTGAAGGGGCTTTGGAGTCTCGTGGAGTCGTGGTAGTGGGACGAAGTTGTTGCATAGGATAGGAGAGGATATTATGGGCTCAGGTGGGTTTGGACTTTGGAGACCTAGAGGGGGAGCAGGTGGCGTCAATGGCTCATTGGTTCATGATGTCTTATACTCCATTCTCTTTTATGTCTTTAACCATGACACCATACCTCACACCATCTGTATCTTATAGGCCTATTAAGACTTATTAGAAGCCTACTCTAACTATATCAAAAGCATTAGAAGCCTATCAAGACTCATTTCCAACCAGCAAAATAAAGAAGTTTCATTTTTTTAAAATCTTTCTAGATTTTTTCTCCTTCACCAGTACCAAATGCGAATCATGATCTTCTAAATCTAAAAAGAAAGTTTCCCCTAATAATTAGAACATATAAAATCAAATGATGCACAATGCACAAAATTAGAAGGATACAGTAGAGAAACAACATAAAGATTCAAGGGCTAAAACCAAATATGCACTCCAGTTTCTTTTTTGTCTACTACCATAATTAAGTTTCTAAACCCAGCTACTAATATACCAACAAAAACAAAAGGCATAGAGAAAGTTTCAACCACTAAAAACATAACCAACCTCTTCCCTTCCGAAAAAAATAATTAGGGTATGTCAATTTGCTTAAAGCAGTGAAATGGTTCAGGATACACAAAATAAACCCCCTAGGTCTTCCCGACTTCTTCAGCAATACTAGATGGTTTTCATGATCTTCAAAATCTAGAAAGAAAGTCTCCCCCACAATTGGAACAAATAAAACCATATGATGCACAATTCACAAAATTTGAAGGACACATAAGTTTATATAATATAATAATATATTTGAATCATGTTTACCGAAGCAGTCACCTGGTAGTGCTTGCAAAAGTTTCCCGTGATGCGTGTTTTACTGCCAACATTTCAGGTTAGAGTATATTAGACAATAGGTGTCCCTTGGTTGAACAAATATACACCAGAAAAGAAGCAGCAAATTTTTGTTCTATTGAAGTAAAACATGTAGCCAAATAAAAATTGCAAAATTCCTTTTTAATAGTAGTAACATACATATTGATCATAACACACGGGAAAATGGGAAGAAAAAGGGGATAAAATATTGAGTTTCCGTCAAACAAAAACATAAGTGATCTGAGGCACTACGGAGATACAATAATACTATACCAGAAAAACTTCTTAAGGCACCTCTCGTTTCAAGTATTAGTAGGTTTAACATTTGCAACCCAATTTATATTCAAAAAGTAGCTAGCAAATATATATATGTCCACTATCTCTATGTCAACAAACTACTTGTGCAAATACTATTATCAATTTAGCAGTAAATATAGGTCGATCTAATCATCATGCATAACAAATATTTATGCAAAAATAAGAGCTACATAATCTTGCTTACAACTCCAAATTTCTTACTTGCTCCTCCGAACACCACATCAAAAGAAAAGCTCCTTTGGGACTCCCCTAACTTTAATTATTGATCTAATCTCATGAAGAAAGAACAATTAAAAGAAGATGCTCTTGTTCCTTTTTTACAAGTTACTCAAGAAAGACTTGTTTTGCCATGCATTGAAGTGTATTTGTAAACCTATATAGTAGTTTTGGTTAACATTTGAAGAAATAGAATAAATAGAAGGGTTTTTTGTCAAAAAGGACCTAATAAGATACAAGTTTTGTAGGGGAAGACCTAATAAATTTTTTTTTTTGTCTAAAAGTACCTATTTAAATACTTCCGATTGTTAAGAGGAACCAGTGTATGAATTTCAGGCCAAAAAACTCTAATTTTTTTTTTTAGAAATTGAAGGAAAATGTCTGCGAAATCATCTTCAAGCAATAAAATTCCTGTCAAATGTAGTTGTGGTGTCCCAATTGCAAAAAGTCAACTCCGGAATATAGTAATTTTGGCCTGAAATTCATAAACTGGTTCTTATTAACAATCGAAAGTATTTTAATAGGTCCTTTTAGACAAAAAATTTTTTATTAGGTCATTCCCTACAAAACTTGTATTTTATTAGGTCATTTCTGACAAAAAAACCCTAAATAGAACAAATAGAACATATTAAACCACTACTACATTAAACATTAATCATATAGAAGTATTTTTTTAAAAGACCCAACACAGAATTGAACCACCAATTCCACAACATCATTAAGAACAAAAATTAAGAGTCAAAACGACAAAGTAATCTGAATTCATGTAATACAATAAAAATCTTGAAACAGAAATTTCAACAATAAACCAAAAATCCTCCTCTCAGAAACATCAAGATTAAAATATATTAATGTGGGCAAGATTAATAGAGAAAAAAAATAACGAAGAACAAGACACAACAAAATAAAAGGTGACTTTTTATTACCTAATGACAAACAATAGGGGAATGTTGATATGTAAGTGACCACAAAGTTGCAGAATTTGGAGAGAAAAAATTGAAGAAAGAAACCACGAATTAGGATTATACACTGGATCACCACATCAAAATTCTGAACTTTAAGATACTGAATTTTTTTTTCCAGAAACTGAAATTGAAATTCAAGAATTCACATAATGCAGTGTGAAATTAAAGAAACTCATTAAGAATAATAAAAATTCAAGTGAAATTCACATATTTGAATAATTTTCTTTGTTAATGAGCTGCTAATCACAATTTACCCTTCTTCGTCGCTGCTAATCACAAGAATTCGCTGCTAATCATTCAGGATTTCATGGGGTTGAATTTGCAGCTTGTGCAAGGATTTCCATTTAGGGATTCAAATTTGATTTTGGGGGTTAAACTTCATGGGACAAAAGATGGTAAGGAGCTTAGGCCGCAAGATGTAATGGGAGCTTTGCAGACCTTGAAATACTGATAAGGGTTTGAAATTTAGTGAAAAATATGAGGGAAACACTAATGCTTTTTTTTAGGGGAGGGAAACACTAATGCTTTGATGCGCACAATTTATTAAATCAAGAAATAGTTGCCATAGGTTGTTCTGATGTGACGAGAAATAGAAATTGAGGTAGCTATTGCAACGGCAGAATCATTATCGTTGCCATACGTTGTTCTAATGCGACAAGGAATATGACTTGAGGTAGCTATTGCAACGGCACAGTCATTACCGCTGCCATAGATCAAACTAGCGCAACGATCTCACATCACCCGTTGCCATAGCCCATCCTTAATCTAAATTCTTATGAGTCGTTGCATTAGACCCATCTATTGCAACTTAGGGCTGGCAATGGGTCGGGTTGGGTCATAATCAGGTTGGGTTGGCGGGTTAGCGGGTTGAGAACCCCTTGACCCAACCCGACCTGTTAACTTAAACGGGTTAGGAATTACAACCCAACCCAACCTTATGATAAACGGGTCAACCTTCAGGTCGACCCGTTTAAATTTTTTTTTTCGTGTTTTTTTCCAGAAAAAAAATTAAACAACACAATTTATTTGCAGATAACCTTCAGGCGCCATTTCTCACTTTCTCTTAGGGTTTGTCATTTGAGTCTTAAGAAGAGCTAGGGTTTTTACTTTATTACTTTATGGGCCAGCCCAATTTTTTTGCTCTGAAATCTGAATTGAGTTAGGGATTTTTTTAGGTTGTTTTTTTCATAAATGGGTTAAATGGGTTAAAATCAGGTCGAAATTTTCAACCTGACCCAACCCATTTAATTAAACGGGTTGGGTCAAGTCGACCCATTTAATTAAATGGGTTGAAATTTTCGACCCAACCCATTATTAATGGGTCGGGTTCGGGTCGGGTTGGCGGGTTGTGTAATATTTTGCCAGCTCTATTGCAACTACATCAATTAGATCGCTGCATCAGCTATTTTAATGTTGTTGCCTTTCTAAGAAAATGTTGTTAATCTGCTTGTCGACGTCCCAACAACAGTCATTGTCCTTGAGCAACATTTCACATAAAAAAATTTGGCACCCATCGTGGGGCCAACAACCAGATCATATATCATCTTAAGTTAGAAACAAAACGTCCGCACCAATGACTCTTGACGAGATGCAAGTGATCTACGAACAAACGAAAGCAGAGATGGTTGAAATCAAGAAAGCCAACAAACGCATGACGTACGAGTTTACCACGTCGCAGAAGAAGGTCCAGAAGCTCCAAGAAGAATTAGCATGGACAAAAGCATCAAAGCAGAAACGCCAACTCAATACTGAGCAGGTCCCGATTATGTATAACATGTCTCAAACTGCAGATTCTGAAGACAACAAAGATGATGGTCGTAATGACGAAAGCAAAGGATGGCGACGCTCAAGAAACAGAAGCGTCGGATGATGATGTTATTCTCCCAACTCCCTGGAGCCCCAACACCAAGCTGTAGACACAAAATCGTGTCTCCCCATTAATCGAGTACCCAATGATGAAACATATCGTCGTCCTAATTGGTCTGGTACAAAGGAAGAGCAACCGAGCGAGCTAAGCCTAAAAGCATTTCAAAAATATAAAGTCTATCCAAGGCCAACTTTAAAGGCCCAATTAGTTATTCCTGATAATTAATTGTATTTTTTAATATTTTAATATTAATTATTCTTGATAATTATTTTTTATGGATATTTAGAAAATCAGATGTTTGTTACTAAAGATAGATGATTTTGAATTTCATAGGATATATTTTACCAAAGGATGAAAAAGAATCATAAGACAATGAAAAACCGGCAAGAAAGCCAGTGCGCGCGATGCACAGGCTGTGCGCATGGCGCACATTTTTTCCTTATCTTTTCGAGATTTTTTCGGTTTCCTTTGCTTATAAATAGCTCGTTTCTTCGAACGACTTTTCTCATTGCTTTCCTACGACTTAATACCTCTTAATACACTTCAACATACTTTTTCCTACGACTTCATCACTTCATAATACCTTCATACTACATAAACACTCCCAACATACAATTAAACGCATTCATATACAACTAAACACATCAAACACTCATTTAAACTCATCCATATATCCTTTTCGAAGTTCCTATTTCAAGCTTCAAGATTGCGCATGATGCAGACCGTAATACACGACCCAGGCGACAAAAGTATAATTCCGAGGGTCAATTCTAATAAATATCTTGTTTTACTAACAATTTACTTGTCATTATGTAGATCTTAAAAGAATTAACGCTCTCTGTACATTCTTCTCTAATCTCCCTTTATTTTTATCTCTTTTTCTATATGATTACATATTCATATGCATGATTGTATGTTTTATTTTCGTCACCGCACATGCTTATTATTGCTAATCAAGAACTAAAGAACTGTTCTAATGCCTAATAAGATAATTGAACAATCTGATTAGGATCCCAGTAATTTGATTGCTTTAATAACATGTCACCAAAAATTAGTCTTTTGTTTGTTGAAGGAACTGACATAGATTAATTAGATAGCATTAAAATATTACATTGTTATTTAATTTCATAAATCTTGACATGAATCGATATTAAGTAGAGGCCAGTAATGAGTGAATTTCATTCCTGATCGTATTCGTACCCTAACCCTTGAACTCAATCTTTGATTTATTGACCATTCATAGAGTCATGACAGAGAATTATACATTGGATAAGTCCCTAAGTTGTCCGTATAATTTCCCAATATCCAATTAGGTTTATGAGTCTTCCCTTAAAGACTTATTGACGACTTCTTCTATTTCTAATATTTTTTAATAAAACCTTTACAATGACGTAAACAAATACACACTCATCCCACGTAGGCAATAATAACACGCCTACAATTTGGTGACTTTAAAAAGATTAATTTTTAAATGAGTGGGTGAGAATCAAAAAATCTGATTCATACTTCATTTTATGATTTTAAATGACATTGCAGTTTTGCATATGCATGGCTATTTTTCTGGGCCACTATAAGGTCAATCATCTCTGCCTCATTAGCGCATGTTCTATGCGTGAGGGCACCGCCGGAGGGTTTGCGCTTTGTCCTTTCAAAAAGCTTCTTGAGCGATAGTGTTGGATCTTAGTCATACGCAAACCTACCCAACCAGGGCATTGTTCTCTTATTCCTGACTTGAGAACTGGAGTGTGTCTTACACATGACCACCTTTTAAAGCAAAGTTACGAAACGTGGGATCAATCTCTTAGTCATGGACTCTTTTCAGCCTTGACCAAAGCCTGCACATAGTATTAAACATAAATCTTAACTTATGGTTGGAACTGCATAATATTCTTGCATGTGTGACATTATTGATTGCTTATTTGCTAAGTTCAACACGCTTTTCCCTCGAATTTCACCTGGAATTAGGATAGAAATCATCGAAAAACAACCAATACCTCGTCGAAAACGAAAAACCGCATCGCCAGACCAGTGCGCCAAATAAAAGTATCTTGCGTCTCATGCAAGAAGCTTGTGCCTGACGCACCAGCTTACGTGGCACGCAAGCTTGTTGCATGTTGCGTAAGCATCTTGTGTGGCACGCAACATGCTTGCGTGTGGCGCAAGCTGTTCAGACTTCCGGCGATTCGTTTTCGTCAGTTTATTTGCCGAATTTCGATCTATCTTCGCATCATCAGCCATGATCACTTTTATGTTATCTTTTTCAAACAAAACTCACCTAATTCAACGATAATAATCGATCTTTTAATGCATATCACCTAAAGTTGAGTCTATCCAAAAAAGTGCATCTAGTTTAGTGATCATGATAGAGTTAGAGTCGTTATGCATGTCCACCTCATCCCACATTATCCTTCATATCCAACAAATCTCTCTGTACACATCAATCCTATCATATTCCATCCTTTTCAAAAAAACATATCTATTTTAAAATCAATCCTACACACTACTCTATTCTATCATTTTTGAAAATATTTATTAATCATCACCATACCACCCGTTCAAAAAAAAATCTTTTTCAAAATTTATCCATCGTCTTTTCCAATAAAAGATAAAAACAAGGGGTCCCTTTTAAACGAATTTCGAAAATTCTAAGCCTAGTCCAAACATCTTCATCCAATCTAATCCAATCTAACTCCGTTAATCCAATTCCAATCCATTTACATTCATATTAGGCTCATTTAAATTTGAGTATAAGCATTCAAATTAGACCCATTTAAATTTGAGTCCATATATTTACATTAGATCCACTAGCATTATAGTCCATTTTAGACGCATATAAGTCTAGTTCACCCTATAATCTAGGCCCATTTGCATCTTTATGTGAATCCTAATCTATGTCAAGTCCACCTTAGGTCCAATCTAAGTCCAATCTCAGCCCATTCCAAAGTCTAATCCCAGTCCATTCCTATCTAAGTCCAAACCTAGTCCATTTCTAATGTCAACCCCATGTGCATCTCCAAGTCTAATTCCAAACTAATATAGATCCCAGGCTAAGTCCAAACTTATGTCCATATAGGCCCAACTTGTATCCTAAGTCTAGTCAAATCCAATTCTAAACCCACATAGGACGAAGTCCTAACTCTAAAACTCTAAACTTTTAAGTTTAGCGAAGCTAGCATTTCTTAAACTCCACATAGGCAAATCTCGAGTCTAGCCTTCTTATTCTAAATGTAAGTTCAAAGTCTAGTCTCCCCTAGTGTCTAGTATACTTATCCTCCATAAGTTCAAAGCCTAGTCATCCTTAATACCATAATGGCACTCTTAGAGTTTAGCGAAGCTACTCACCTTTAAGATCATACCCTGGCCTAGCGAAGCTAGTATATCCTTAAGCCCATAACGACACCCTTAGAGTTTAGCAAAGCTACTCACTTTTAAGACCATAATGGCACTCCAGCGAAGCTAGTATATCCTTAAGACTATAACGACACCCTTAGAGTTTAGCGCAACTACCGCCTTTAAGACCATAACGACACCCTTTGAGTTTAGCGAGGCTACTCGTCTTTAAGACCATAACGGCACCCTAGCGAAGCTAGTATAACCTTAAGACCATAACGACAACCTTCGAGATTAATGAAGCTACTCACCCTTGAGACCATAATGTCACTCTAGCGAAGCTAGTCATCCTTAAGACCATAAGGGCACCCTCCGAGTTTAGCGAAACTACTCCTACCTTAAATCCATAACATCCTAGATCCTTTCAGTCTAGCGAAAGTCCATAATGGCCCAAAACCTTCGAGTCTAGCGAAGCTAGTCCTCCTTAAGTCCATAATGGCTCAATCCTCGAGTTTCGCGAAACTACTCCTCCCTTAAGTCCATAACTACCCACACTAGTGGAAAAAACGCTATCTATCACAAGATAACAGAGTCGGTTATGGAAAAACCAGATCCGTAAATCCACGAAAATTTGGGAGGGAAACTTGGGCTGAATAACGGATCCAGTCCTTCAGTGAACCGGATCAGTTAACAGAAAACTGATTCGGTTTGCTATTAACTGATCCGGTTCATATGACCGGATCAGTTAATCAACACTTTTTTTCCATACCAAAACCCGCTTTCTAATTTCCCTCATTCCTTAGTTCTTCTCTCTTAGCGTTATACTCCACTACTGGGTTCCACGCACCACCACTGCCAACCAAATGAACGCCGCCTGCTTCCACCCCCGGCGACGTGCTTCCGCCGCCACTGGGTTCTTCCTCTTGCACACTACTCCACTGGGATCCCTCTTGCGCACCGCTCCACCGTACTCCTGCTCCACCATTTCTCCTACCTCTCCACCGCCGCATCACCCCTTCTGCTCCACCTCCGCACCACCACCACAGCTGCACCACCACCTCTGCACCTCCACCCGCCCTAAACCACTACATTCCTCCTCCACCTCTTAAGGAAACCCTAGATTCGAGAAGAAAATCAAGACTAGTAAAAAGACCGATTAAAGAGGGGAAAAGGAGAAGAAGAGTCTCTGAATTAGTTGAACCTGTTGTTGATTTGGAGCCTAAAAAGCCTAAATTAATGGATGACGCGGATGAAGAAGATGAAGCGCAAAACCCAAATTTACTTTCGAATTTTCGTTTTTTTAAAGCCGTTGAAAGATACTTCGATTTTGAAAGGGTTTCAGGATTTGTTTCCTATTTATGGTTGCGATTTGGTCGGTCGTGTGGAATTGGCCAGGTTTGTTTTCTTCAGATCGGTGTTTGATTTTCTGTTTGTTTGCGAAATTTAGTTTTTTTTCTTTACGAAGTTAGTAGGATTAATTTTGGTTGAATGATCCTAACTTAGGGTTCAGTATTTGCAGAACTTCTGGGACTACATTGCAAACATTTTGAGGGAGTGGGCAGCTATCTGTCTGTTGGCAGAGATGCTTGATGGAGCTTGCAGATTACAACAGCAGCAGAATCCTATAAGTCAGTGAAGATTGATGCACAAACTCTTTTGGTAACAACTTCTCTGCAAAGTGTTGTGTAAGCTTAACTAATGATGTTGAGAAACATCAAAGCAATTGTGTATGGCTGCAAATTTGCAATGTGGATGTTGATTATATCTATTAAAAACATTATAATTTGAATGTTGATTATATCTTTTAAGAAATTTATAATTGAATTCGTAGTTTTTAAAAATTGTTGGTTGCTCGAATTATTTCAGCATTCAGTTGCTGGAAGCTCATTTACTCTGAGCCTATGGCAAGGAGATCATAGGTGATAGACTAGGGACAAGCTTGGGCCTGATCTTGATACCTATTTGACATAGACCTAGGTGTTTGGCAAGGAGACCTTAGGTAGAAAATGGTCATAGACTAGAGATTCATAAAAGGGTATGGATGAAAGTGGGTGGTAAGTTAAACATATTTCTTGATATAGTGACACCATTTTAAGCACTTATATTTTCTATGGTTATGTAGAGTCAACCTGAAAACATTTTATGATCCCCGCCTTCCTGTTGACTGAGATGGCTTGAACCTGTAGTGATAAGCTCGAGTTCTTTTTTGTTAATAGCATATGATTACAGGTAGCACAGAGTGATGCTGCATCATCCTTACACAGGAAGGTTGCTGGGGTGCGTTCACATGCTTCACACACCCAAACTCTTTAGTGCCTCGACTCCACCTGATTGGCAGCGTGGATTCGTGCATCGCAGCTGGTGCACAAGAAAGCTGAATCTGCTCTATATACAGCATTGCACGGCATGTGTCGTGAACATGTACCCAACTATTGGTATCACCTCTTGATAATTCCTCTTTTATCATCTCTCTCCTTTTCTTTCTTTGCAAGTGTGTTCTTCCTGTTGTGATTTCTATGCGAGTGAGTTTAGATGGGAAAAGGAGGAAGTAAGTAGTAAGTGTTGTGCAAGGACTCAAGTGGGGGTGGGGAGAATCCAGCTAGTGGCAGGCTTTGGTACAGCAAATGATCAATTTTACCGCCCAAGAAGTAAAGGCGACTGAACCTCAAAGTCTGACCTACGCTAGCAAACAAGTTTGTCGTTGTTTTTAGCCTTTATTGTTGTATTTTCTCTTTGCCCTTAAAATATAATAATTTTGCCAATACAGGAGGCAAAAGATGCATTTAAAGCTCTTCTTGAATCTTCAAATGTTGAATCTGACTGGACTTTGTTTCATATTCTGTTTTCTTTTGTTCATCTGCCCTAAAGTAAAGACGGTGTACATTGTTATTTTAAGCTCTTTCTTGTTTCATATTTTTGAAGTGAACCTTTTTCTGGAAGATAGCTGAGAACTGTCTGGAAATCAGTGGCCTCTTATTTAAAATATGTGTCTGGTTCTCCTCGATGTTGTAATTTGCATATTAATTATGAAGCACCTTATCAGAAGGGATATGAATTCTGTTGTTTGTCATCATTGTGGTGGGAGGGGAGTGAGCTGACACGGTATAGATGGGTATGCCAAGTTATTTAATATGGTCTTATTCATCCTATCTATAATGTGTTTGTGAGCTGCAACCTTTGCCAGTTTATCTGTTCGAGCTTCATGTGATAACTTCTTAAAATTAATTGGATCTATATTGCTATATAAGATGTTATCTGTAGCTATTTATAAGTTAGCATGTGTCTATTCGCGAGTCTTAATGGAATAGAGTTGTTTACCATGTTTCTCTTCAGTTTTATTTTGTGGTGTTCTTGCCTCTCTGGTTGTATTAGCTTTTTAGAGGACTCCTGTCCTGGTTGGATGTACTTTCCAATCTCTTTCTCCGCGAGAATTCTTCTTTCATGCAAACATATGCTATTTCGTGATTAGTTTTCTTTGCTAGCTTTATATTTACTTCCTGCATCAGATTTAAATAGCTTATGCAAGGAAAATGCTATTTTGTTTGGTTTTTAGTAGGATGCTAAATAATTATAATGTCCCTTTCACATGACACCTTTTTATGTCACAGATTTTTGTAAGGGCAAAAAATCGCAGCTCGTCCAAGGCCCCTGAAAATCCAATAAAGGTATCCAATTCATTTTGTCAATTTGACATGTTTGTTGTATTCATATAACTTATTTGCTTACTTGTAAGCTTTATGACTTTTGTTTATTTGTTTATGCTGTATCCTATATATTTCTATGTGATGTTAGTATCTTGCTCTGATAGAGACGTCTAACAGAACATTTGTCATTATATTTCCTTCTTTCTTTTCATTTTCTTACACCTCCCTCTAGAAATACTAAATTCATGTGCTAGTTTCACTCTCCATCTAAAGTATCAAAATAATCAAATATTAATGCTCTTTGCACTTTGTTCAAGCCATGCTTGAGATATCCCAGGTGTGAGGCATGCAAAGATGCCTATTACTAACCTGAAGTACTCCCTGGAGCTAATATTATGAAATGCAGCTTTTTGGGGGTTCCTGCTTCAAAAGTCCAAGTAGTTAGCGCAAAGATTTGGCAGCTTACTTGAATATATTGTAACAAAATGACCTGTGAAACCTATCAGCTCTGTTTGATTGATTTTCCTTGCTGGTTTTGATTATTCAATCTAATGTCAAAAAATATTAGATAGAATAATCAAAGAACAATCGTTGATAGTAAGGTATGAAGCCTCATAGATTTTGGTTTGGGATTGGTGAGCTACTTTTTTTGGCCTTGCGCTCACTTAATGTTGCTTAAGTCTTGTCCTCCCCTGTCTCTCATTTAGGCTCAGATGCCTCAGAGTATTACATCTTGGCACATCATTGCATTGCAACTGCACTGTAAAGGTCCTTGAGCCTACTGCCACTGGGATATTAGGTTGCAATAGTAGAGAAGCTTCCGCATTGCCTGTGAAAGGGGTTTTGCCATCGCGACTGAATCCAAGGTTAAAAACCATGTTCAGGCTTATGTTGTTTGAGGCCTTAAGACAACACTATGTTGTTGTCTATTAGCTGAGCTACTTTAGAAATGTGACCTAGTATTAGCATGGAGAAATGGACCTTATCCCACTTCTTGTTTTCTTGTTTTCTTCCTTCAAATGTCGGCCCATCGGTGTCAGTTGAAACTAAGAAAATATTACATGTAGAAGGCTCTGGCGTATCGCCTAATGATGGTCAGGTACACTTTTCCTTAACTAGTGTAGTAGATGTCAAGGATGTCGACTTTATTATGTGATATAAGTTGAAATCACAATGACGAGAATTTGGTTGCTTTGTTCAGGGTTGTCGATGGTTGCCTACTGTCAGCTGTGAGTGATTCTGTGCGATCAGTTTTGGACGTTGCACCAATTAAGTTAGTTGGAAGATGGAGACACACAACAAGAGATGTTTCCTTAATTAGGAGATGTTACTCTACTACGATCTAATGTGTGTATGTTGAAGCAGTTTTATATATTAACTAACAAATCCTTTTCATTCTACAAAGTTTGCGAACATCTTCATAGATCTTTGATACAAATTAAAGGCTATATAAGATTGAATCACCCTAATTTCAAAGCTTAAGCATCTCCTCCTTAACAACAGTAGTTTATCATTGTTACGTAGATAAACAAAGCGCGTTATAATGCTAGTGAGAAACTAATGTACCATCACCTTTTGTGGTTATTATTGATGTGATATAGTGACTACTTTTTTGACTTTACTAGAATATTGGTTTTAGGAAGATATTTATGTCATTGTTTTTGGTACATAATTCGCTTTCTCTCTTGCTTTGATCACATGTTGTGTTCTATTGGTTGATATAAAGAAGTTAAAACCACCAACTATATTTCCAGAAATCAAAGGCCTTAGGATCCGAATATCCCACATCTTTCAAAGTGTATTAGAATTTATACCTTCTATACAATAGCAGTTTTGGGTAGTGGTTTGCTTACTTATGGAAAATGAATGCATTTTGAGAAAATTTAAGCTTCACAAAAAACCAAGAATATTGATTATAGAATGAAAATTTTTACACCATTAGCCATGAAATATTTGAAGAGGGAGACAAACAACAAGAGATGTTTCCTTGAGCAGGAGATGTCAGGGTCCATTATTTTGTACTAAACTTATATTTGCATAACTTATTTTTACTAACAATATATTTTCTGAAATGAAATTATATTTGTACAGAATTATTAGAATAAGTTGAGAGCATAACCTTACAAGAAGCAAAGGATGAAAGTAATATTGCATAGGAAAAACATCATGGCATAAAGTCTTTATTAAATATCAAGTACTAATAGTTATAGCTTTTAGCCCTCAAATACTAATATAGTGATAGCAAGTCTTTCCAATATTTATGCCATGATATGGATAAACTTCATAAAAGTGTCCATGAACCCGATTCAGGAAATTGGAAAACATAATAAAATAAAAAGATAAACAAAAGAATCCCAAGTTAATATATAGATTATGAAAGCAATATATAGTAGGTATGAGCATGACAAAAAGTTTTGGATGATGGCAATTTCTGGTTTAGAAGAAAAAATTTAGGTATTTGCTTAGTACACAGCTTGCCATTCTTTGAGCTACATCTGTGATGGCTTTATCTTGACAAGTTGCAAACTTATACAGATTATGAAAAAAGAACTTGCTTGGCTCGCCCATGATTGGGCTGCACACCGGTCTAGAACCGGACCGGACCAGACCCGGCTGTACCGGTGGACCGGTTCACTCGATTTGTGCGGACCTGGACCGGACCGGATACAATTCCGGTCTAGACCGGACCGAACCTGCCTTTTCCGGTTCGGACCAGTCCAGGTCTGGACCTGTTTTGTTTTTTAGGGGTTTTTTTCCTAATTCCAAAAAAAAATTTAACCTGTTTCATAAAACAATCATTAAAAAAAATATCCAGTTTAACTTATTGAAATAGTCACAGTTGAAAACTACACACCTTCCCTCCCTGTTCAACTTATTCTCCCACTTCCCATACAACCACTATGGTACTTTCTTTAATGACAATCAACATTCAAAACCTGTTTGGAAGGACATAAACTAATACACATTGTAGAGAATCACCTCCAATTTCTCGAGAAGATGATGGATGGTAGAATCTGCTAGTCGATGAAATTCATTTAAGATTATCATCCCCGAGGGCTGAAAATGGTAGTGTTGGCAAGGTGCTGCAAACCCTTTCTCCCGCCATATCTATCCCCTCTTTCTCTCTCCAAAACCCCACCTCAATTTTATTCCCCACTCTCAAACAAAATCAGAAACTATGCAATCAACAAAAGGGTTTGTTTCTTTTGTTCAATGGGTTATAAGAAATAAAACTGAAAAAAAGAAAATAAACAGTATTTAATGACTTACAGGCGTTGGAGAAGGCCTTGGAGACTTCGAGAAGGCGGTGGCCGGTGGGAGGTTGAGGCGGCGCCGCGGCAGTGGGAGCCTGGGAGGTGAGACGTTGGAGGAGACAAAGAAAGAAGAGATGAGGCGTGTCCGCGTGTGTGCCTGGAGCAAAAATGGGCTAGGGTTTACTGGTTTAGGAATGAGTAAGAGTTATACAAATCAGCAAAAAAATCATTTTTTTTTTTAAAAAAACCGGGTCAACTGGTCCGGACTAGTTTCCACTGGTTTTTACCCGGACCGGACCGGTTGCTCGGAATCCACTTTTCCCTTGGACCGAGGACCGAGGACCGGACCGGAATCCCAGGTCCGGTCCGGTCCGGTCCCGTCCAAATTCCGGTCCGAACCGGTTTGTGTGCAGCCCTACCCATGATGCTCATGAGTGTGCTGATTCTCTTCCTGAGCTATCCAAAATGGTTTCAGCAGTTCAGATGTTAGGTAGGTTTAAGTTCAAGGTACATATCATTGTTCTTATATTCATGGATGTTAAGGAATGAGCTCCTGCATGTTTCCATTTCCCAGTTGATCAATGCGAGGAATTCAAGCTGAAGTATATTGAAGAACAAAAAAAGAGAAAAAAAGCTTTTCAATGAAGTTCAAGAGGCCAAAGGCATATTCTTATTACATTGTCGCTTATAGCTCATGCAATACTAAATCTTGTATTATTAAGAATATAGATATCATGAATTTCGAGGTGAAAATTTAACTTGAAATTTTTGATTATAGCTCTTGACATCAGGGAACATCAGGGTTTTTTGTCGCTGCCGGCCTCTGAGTAAGAAGGAGCAATCAGCTGGATACGCAACTGTAGTTGATTTGATGGAGCCAAAGATGGGGAACTTACAATTTTAAACAGCGGATCAAACAAAAAGATGGCTCAAGCTTATTTTGGATCCTGTTATTGTACTAGAATATCTACCATGTTTTAGTTTGATGTTTAATATTAGAATTGGTAACAATTTTTATGTATATGTAATTATTTATGCCTCAATAAATGAGATTTTTGCCTCAATAAAATGAGTATTGATACTTTTTTCCCACCATAATTGTTTTTGTATCAATTAAGAACAAAAAAATGCAAATTTTTTTTTTTGGGTGCTTAACTGCTCCGGTTTTGCAAGAAAATCGGATCAGTTGATCAAGTAAACTGATCCGGTTTTCTTGCAAAACCGGAGCAGTTAGTGATAAACTGATCCGGTTTTGGAGTGGATTAGCTGATCACTCTTAGCTTCTCCGGGCCCACCCGATCCGGACCAAAACCGGATCTGTAAGCCCGATTTTGACCGGATCCGATGGGCTTTTTTCCACTAGTACTAAATCATCGAGTCTGGCGAAACCAATTACCCTAAGTCCATGTAATCATCGAGTCCTATATGTTTACATAGTCCAGTCCAAATTTGCATTTGCATATACTTGGGCCCATACTACTCCAAAGCCCATATCCATTTCAAATCCTCCATTTCCGATTTCCATTTTTCTTTCCATTTCCAAATTATCCATCTCGTTTACATTTTTCATTTCCATTTCCAAATCATCCATCTCATTTCCATTTCACATTTCAAAATTCTTTTATAAATCTTACAAGTGAAGTCCTTTCGATTCTGATCAGGACCGGACGAGGGATTACAACTTAAGAATGCCTAATGGAGAAACAAAAAGTTGAGCCCACTCTAAAGTTCATCAAAAGAATTATCACCACCCCGGCTTCATTAAGAGTCATGAGATTACTTTTGACCGCCTTCACAATAGAGGCGCGATCACTTCTATAGGGTCTACTCCTAACCCTGCACCTAAAAAGTTCAAAAGGTTCAATAACCTAAACTTCTACCACAAAATTCCATCTGACATCTAGTGTTGGATCCTAAAAATGCACTTACATCGTCGATGACGATATAGTTGTGATACTTCCTACAACGAGAGTCAGCATCACCAACAACTCCTTAGGCAGTATATTCCCAATTCAAAGGCTTGGTCTTTTATTTTTGGTTTTCTAGGTTGAGTCAGAGAGTCCTTACCCTAAGCCATTTCTGTCCTTTCCCATCGAGTCTATGTCACATTAGGACTTCATTTATTATAGCCTTTGCATTTTCATTTCATTTTATTTTATTGGCCTTTAACCATTATTTATGCTTCGAATTCGATGATGAAACTTAAAACAACCAAATGACCTTGATTAATAATAAAAAAAGGACATACTTTGGATTAAGAGTTCTTTCTCTCTTCCCTCCATCATCTCCAATAACCCATCACCTTCCATAAGCCATCATCCATAACCATCTCCATGTAACCAAGAAATATAAAATCCCTTAAGCCATCATCCTCTATGATCCTTAACCAAATAAACTTTCAACTCAAAGCTCCAAAATAACCTTCCAACCTTCCAATACCTTAAACCATACAAACTTGTGTGCAAGCCTCGGTACATAGAAATTCCATGCCAGGCAAAAATAAAAGAAAGAAAAAATTTGAAGTGCGAAAAAAAGCAAAAGCAAAAAGAAAGCGCACAAAGCAAATGCAAAAGCAAAAAGAAAAAGCCAAAGGCAAATAAAAAATTAAGTTATGGGGCTTGCAAACAAGTTCTACCCCTCATTCCAAATCCCTTTGATCCATCAAAACCTCAAAACTTATAAAATTCATAATCCTTACCTTAGTCCAACCAATTAAACCTTCATCAAACTTCAAACCTCTAACCTTTCAACCTTTCATATCCATTCCTAACTTCTTCTTCAAGGTATGTCCAAGCCCGTTAGGTTGAAAACCCGAAAGGGCGGCTTAGGCAAAAGTTAGGGCGCAAAAAAAATCTGATCCAGAACTACAAATGGTTTGATTCCGCAAGAATACATAGGAATCCTCATCTCGAGGTCCGACCGCTTCAATAATATATATTATTTAAGGTCTACTGATTTGACTTTCGAGGATTCAGAAGTATACTCTTTTCTAGATCCCGACATAAACTCGAGTATGAACCTAGCCATGTCAAAGCCTTTCTCACCTATATTTACTTAAGTCATAAAATTAAACCTTTTTATTTCTTCAATCCAAACTCACCTTGTCCCTGATGGACTCTCTGATAATTCCATGATCTCTAGCGATATTTGATTTTGTTTGCATTAACTACCCAATGAAGAATCTGCGAATGCTCCTCCAAATGCCCAATACATATCATGTAGCTTCTAGTCTAGGCTTAGAGTGCCTACTTCAAGACAAGCTTACCGAAAGTGGGGGCTTCTTATATATGTGCTGGTTCCTCCAAATCAAACTCCCGAAGAGTTGTAATATGTGGATCTCACTTACGGACCTCAATTCATTGCCAAAAGAGTTTTCGGAAACCATTCTATCTCTCTACCTATCTAGACCTCCTAATTTTGCAAAACCCTGACCTTGTATTACATTTCATCTTTCCTATCCTTGCATAACCCTCACCTAGCAGGACATTCCATCTATACCTTTGGTTTGCACCGCCCTAATACTTGCATAATGTCTCATGCATCGTTAGAGAGTCTAAGTTTACATTATTGCATCATCATGTGCATTATCTGAGCTATTTGCACTTATCTGCTAACATCTTCTCCTGCAGGTAATTAGATTACTTGTTGTTATCGTTTTACATACTAACTTTGTTTTGCAGAAACCGATGATATATAGATCAGTTCTAGACTGCAAAGCGTCTAGAATCGTTCTTCATCCCTACACCGTATACTTTGACTTTTGGTTTCCTGAACCTTAGTCAAAGTGGGGGTTTCTGTAGACACAAAATCGTGTCTCCCCATTGAGTACCCAATGATGAAATATATCGTCGTCCTAATTGGTCCGGTCCAAAGGAAGAGCAATCGAACAAGCTAAGCCCAAAAGCATTTCGAAAATATAAAGTCTATCCAAGGCCAATTTAAAAGCCCAATTATTATTCTTGATAATTAATTGTATTTTTATATATTTTAATATTAATTAGGAAAAATTGTCTATAATAATTTAACTTTTTAGCCATCTTCTTAAATTAAGTCAACTTTTGGATTATTCTTGAATAAGTATAACTTTTATATCCATCTATTTGAAACAAGTCAAATGACCGGTGACCGGTTCCACAAGTAAAAGACAGACTTTATTTTGCATTTTTGTTTCAATTTCTGTACTTTTTAATTTTTTGTTGGTATTCATTTTTATTTTTTGCATTTTTACAATGTAATCCATTTTTTTGTGCTTTTTCTCCCTTCCACCCCACCACCATCGCCACCTCCTTCACCCCTCTGCTACCCAGACTCACCATCATAACATCTACTTTCAATATCACTTTCCTCTCTCCTTCCTCTTTTCCCACTCTCACTCCCCTATTCACTCCACTTCCCATCTCCACCTCCCACAACCCAAATGTGCCCCCTACCACCATCTCACCCACCGCAACGACCACCACCACTATTATAACTACCACCATCACGACCACCACAATCACATCCACTACCACCTCGACCAAGACAACAACAACAACAACTGTCTCGGCCACCACAAGAGCCACCATCACAACCACCACAACTACCCCCACCACCTCCTCCTCTCCTTTCTTCTTCCTCCATCATCTTCATCAGATAAGCTTCCCTTCTATTTCCAACTTTCTCTCTCCTATTTTCCCCGCTAATTTCCACCATTATCCACTCTCCCTGAATTTCGCAACACAATATTGGGTTTAATCGATTTGATCCAGTCACCCCCAAAATCTTATCCTAAAAATTATGATGAGACCGCAAGATCATTAACATAATCAACATCACAATCATCAACAATAATCTAGGGTTTATACGAGCTATCTTCTTTAGTACTCAACATCATGCGATGCCCTCCTTCACCATCGTCAATCAATTTCCTCGATTACTTTCTGGCATCAAATTCGCCGTCATCGTCGGCGGCGACTTCACCCTCCTCTTTTTTAATCCTTCTCATCATTGATGCCATTATCACCTGCCATTATCTCCTCCTCCGCCGGACCCCTTCGACGAATCGTCGCTGGTAGAACTTAATGCACATTGATTGATGATCATCGATCGATTATGACGATTGTTTAAGATAGTGTTGATTTGATGATTGATAATGTTGATTCAATGATGATAGTGATTCGCTGGTGATGATGTTGGATTCATTGATGAATGATTCTAATGCATATCTGATGAGAAGAGAAGAGAGAAGAAGGAGCAGTGCAAACTGTAGACTAAAGAGGGAGGAGAGGGGACACAGGGCTAAATTATTAAAAAATCAATTCAGCCTTATAGGTAACTTTACCTATTGTTGTAGGTAAAAAATGGACCCAACCTATTAAAAGTTAACGTGGGTACAAACTTGACTTATTCAGGAATAATCCAAAAGTTGACTTAATTTAAGAAGATGGCTAAAAGGTTAGCTTATTGTAGACAATTTTTCCCATTTATTATTCTTGATCATTAATTTTTAAAGGATATTTAGCAAAAACAAATTTTTATTCCTAAAGAGAGATGATCTCGGATTTCAGAGGATAGATTTTACCAAAGGATCAAAAGAATCTTAAAACAATAAAAAACCAGCCATAAAGCCAATGCGCGCGAAGCACTAGCTGATGCTCGTCCAGCGCACAGTTTTTCCTTATCTTTTCGAGATTTTTTCGGTTCCCGTTGCTTATAAATAGCTCGTTTCTTCGAACGAATTTTCCTAATTATTTCCTACGACTTAATACCTCTCAATACACTTCAGCATACTTTTTTCGACGATTTCATCACTTCATAATACCCTCATACTACATAAACACTAACTATGTACAATCAAACACATTCATATAAAACTAATAAACACATCAAACACTCGTTCAAGCTCATACATATCTTCGAATTTCCTATATCAAGCTTCATGATTGCTCATCTTGCAGACTGTAATACAAGACCTAGGCGACAAATGTATAATTCCTGAGAGTCAATTCCAATTAATCTCTTGTTTTACTAATAATTTACTTGTCATGATGTAGATCTTTAAAGAATTAACGCTCTACTGTACATTCTTCTCTAATCTCCCTTTCTTTTTATTTCTTTTCTATATTATTACATATTCATATGCATGATTGTATGTTTTAATGCTTTAATCACCGCACATGCTTATTATTGCTAATCAGGATCTAAAGAACTGTTTAAATGCCTAATAAGATAATTGGACAATCTGATTAGGATCCCAGTAATTTGATTGCCTTAATAACATGTCACAAAAAATTAGTCTTTTGTTTGTTTAATGAACCTAAAAAGATTAATTATGAGATTGCATTAAAATTAGTCTCGACATAATCGATATTAAGAAGAGGCCAACAATGGGTGAATTTGATTCCTAATCTTATTCGTACCCTCATCCCCGGCCCGAACTCAATCTTTGGTTCATTAACCATTCATGGAGTCATGATTGTAGACACATAATCGTGTCTCCCCATTTAAGGACCCAATGATGAAACATACCGTGGTCTTAATTGGTCCGACCCAAGGGGAGAGCAGTCCGAGGATCTAAGCCCGAAATTATTTAAAAATCATAAAGCTTATATATTTGCAATAATGATCCAAAGTCCTATATTTTAAAGTTTAATTAATTATTCCTGATAATTAATTGTATTTTGAGCACATAAAAATATTTTTGAGCCCAATCCTTTGAAAAAGTCCAATTACTTATTCATGATAATTAATTGTGGTTATTTGTTATTTTAATAAATATTTTTAGAAATAAATAATTGTTTTCAAACATATTGAAATCAAATTATATCTCGTAAAAGGTGATTCCGGATTTAAAGGGACAAAAGACAAACGTATAAAAAGGTGTTAAGGAAAACGGCTGTATGCGCGTCTGACGCAGGCGGTGCGCTTCACGCATTGGCTGGAACGCGTCAGGCGCACCAACCTGCGCCAAACAAGTGGATTTGCGCGTCACGCAGAGACGTGCGCCCAGCGCACTCTTTGCGCGACGCGCAGTTCACTTTCTTATCTTTTTTTTTTCGATATTTTCATATAAATAGGCTCATGGTTTCCGGAGCTAGAGGGGACTTTACACACACTTTTATACGCCCGAATGTTTGCGATCTCTCAAGGCAAAAACATACTTTTACTTTGATCAACATCACAAGTTTTCCTCGAAAGGCTTCACGATTGCTCCTCCCGAAGGTTGTTATTCCCTCATACCCAAGTCACACCGGTATAATCCTGAGGGTCCTTAAATATTTCTTATTTATTTTATTGAAGTTATTAACGATTTCTTTCATGATTTAGATATTTCATAAAAATCCATTCTTTTGTATATTCTAACATCCATTCTCCTTCTTTCTTATTTTCTTATATATTTATTAATATTGTCCTGCTTATGCTTTCATCACCCACATGTTATCATTGCTAATGAAGACCTAAGAAATTGTTCTAACATTAATCAGATAATTTGGACAACCTATTAGGACCCCTGTAATTGTTATTGCTAAATAACGTGTCGCTAAATAATAGTCTTTTTTATGTGTTTAATCAACCAACTTAGACTAATATTTTTAGGGTGTTTGAAAATATTATGTGGTTATTCTTTTGCATAAAACTTGCTATGAATCGTCGTATTAAGTTGAGGCCAACGATGAGCGAATGTGGTTCATGACCGTGTTCGTACCCTCACCCCCGAATCCAATCTATGGTTCATTTACAGTTAATGGAGTCATGATGGGAAAATCTACATTGGATGAGTTGTCCTAAAGGTTTCCCAATACCCAATTAGGTTTATGAGTCTTCCTTTAAAGACTTGTTGGCCACTTCAAAAACTTTCTCAATAAAACCTTTACAATGAGGTAGTCAAATACGCGCTCATCCCGCGTAGGCGAATAAAAACACGCCTACAATTTGGCGACTCCACTGGGGAGGATTTCAAAAAATTAATTTTTTTAAATGAGTGGGTGAAACTTGAAAAATACGATTTATTCTCTTTTTATGCCTTAGAATAACATATTGTTTTGCATGTGCATGGCTATTGTTTAAGCCATCATAAGGACACTCTTCCTTGCCTCATTAGCGCATGTTCTATGCGGTGTTTGTGCTTTGTCCTTCCGAAAGCTTCCTGAGCGATAGTGTTGGATCTTATTCATAAGCAAACCTACTCAACCATGGCATTGTTTTCTTATTCCTGACTTAAGAACTGGAGTGCGTCTTACACGTGGCCACCTTTTTAAGCAAAGGTACGAAGCGTGGGATCAATCTCTTAGTCATGGACCCTTTTCAGCCTTAACCTAAACCTGACCATAGTTGAAACGTAGAACTAAACTTTAGGTTGAGAATTGGACATTTGCTTGTGATTGCGGTGTAACACCCCCAAATTTCTCTATTTATGGAAAACATATTTTAATATAAAACTCTTGAGAAACTTGAGAGTATTACAGTCACGTGATAACGTTAAAGGCTTTAATATCAACTGCTAACTGAACTTTAAACTAATGCAGCGGAAATAACTAAAACAAATAACTCTTTTTTGAAATAAACTTAATTGTTCAACTTTGACAATAATGGAAATTTTGGTAAAATAAAATAACAACTCCTAGCTTAAGTATTATTCCTCACTAGCTCCCCCGTTTGAAGTATGCATCATATATTCAACCTGTAAACTCTGCTCGCCAAAATAGGGTCATCACAAGGACAAAGGCATAAAAAAACAAAACAAATATAAAAGTGTGTCAGTAAAAATACTAAGTACATGTATAAGCGGAATATTAAAGCACTTTATTTAATTAAACATTTGAAATATTTAGTTTCGAAAAGCCTTCCTTATTGGATACTTGTAATACTTATATAATATAAAGTATATAACTTTAATGAAAATTCTTGCTAGGCACCTAGGCAAGGAAAAATAATTTTCTTACTTTGATTCGTAATATAACGAGGGGTTACTGAGTCTATTACGAGGGGTTACTTTAATGAAAATTCCTTACTGAGTCTATTACGAGGGGTTACTACCTTGTCCACATGACTTCTACAAAAAGTACATGGGTAAATAATATAATGGCTACCGTTCTTGCTAATAAATAACAAGTCGTTGCCTGAGTAAATAATAATAATAATAGCTACCGTTCTTGCTAATAAATAACAAGCCATTGCCTCTTTATAATTGCTATAGTAAAAGATCACATATCTAATCAAAATCCTTCAGAAATAATCATCCTTTAAAAACAAAAGTAATACTTATAAACTTAGCCATATAAAGGCATAGATAAAATAACTCGCTCAAGAAGTAACCTTTGAAAAATAATAATAGTTTAAAAATACTCCTTTTTAAATCTTTAAACTTGAATTTAAAGATCAAACTTCTTCTAAAATATTTGAATATAAATTCAAAGCTCAAACTTTATAATAATATTAAACTAAAGACATGATTCAAAGTTCATAAATAAAATCAATAAACATTCAAGCATGTTCATACAAAACGCATGTAGTTCATAATAAAAACTCATAAAAACATGTACTTCAATCCAAAATATTTTCCTAAAAATATGATACTACGCTTGCAAAACAATTATCAAAGATCTACCTAAACACGCACCTTGAAATTAAAAGACTACTAATGGAGAAAGAGAAAGGTAGGCTAAAAGAGAGAGAAATTTTAAACTTGAGAAAAGAGATATATTCTTCAAATTTGGTGTGAAAAATATGAGGGGAGGAGGCCCCTATTTATACTAGTTGGATAGGTGGAGTCGAACTAGGACTAGGATACTAAAAGATGGGTTTGAGGGAAAAGATAAACAAATTTAGCTGAAATTTAACTAACTTTTATGATCATCCCACTAAGATTGGAGGGAAATTTAAATTATCCCACAAAACATAATTCTAGAAGTTTAAATAAGTAAGAAGATAAGCAAAAAGGTAAAAGTAACAAAACTTATCAAACATTTTAACTCACTGGCGTGAATCTTAGGTGCGCCAGATTTTTTTTTTCCTTTTTCTTTTTGTAGACCTTTTTGATTTTTTTTAAAAATTTTTATTTTTGTTTTAAATAAACTACTTGGATTTAAAATTTAGTAAACTTAGGCCCAAAACTCATTTGCGCTAAACTTTATTTTCAATACCCAATTCTAAAAGCCTTTTTTTAAAAGCCTTTTAAAAAAAAATAACAAGTCTCTTTTACTAAATAATTGTCTTTTTAATAACAAAACTTTTCTAAAGATATAAATATTAGCTCACTAAAAATACAGAGTATTACAGACTACCTCCCTTAAAAAAAGAAGTTTCGTCCTCGAAACTTGAAGCAAACAAGTAATAAATAAAGCAAGTAGTTCACATATATTATAAATTTCCTATAAAAGTAAGCTCTCACTTAATAACTCATGAAACAAGTCAAAATTAGGTAAAAAATAGGGTTTTAAGTCAAACGCGCGAAACTGTATTGCATTCTACTCCCCTTAAAATGGAGTTACGCCCCCGTAACTCACTAAGACTTAAAACTTGAATTAAATTTTTTTTTACCAACTTTGTAATACAAACAATATAAGAATCATTAGTTGAAACAGAATAGCAAAATCACTAGATAAATTATAATTTCGAAAATATCTTTTGAGCTTTGAGAATTAATCTCTTTTTCAAGGTAATAATAATAGAAGTACTTGCCTTTAATAATAGATCAACATAATATAGAAAATATTTAAACAAGTCCAAAAGGGTATAGTTTACGATAAACTGAAAAGTTTATAAAATTTGAGTAGGAAAATTTTCCAAAATTAATATAGAACTAATATCGATATTAGAGACAACTGTTGCAGGAAAAGACTTGAGGTAAATACTAATATATTACTCCCTCTCCGACCCATAATATAGTGCTTATTTCTTTTTTACACGGTCTCCAAGACGGACTTTTGACCTTTGATGTCTTCAATTCCTTATTAATAAAAAAATATTGATATTATAAAACTACATATTGAGGTGAATCTAACAAGATCTCATATGAGTATGTTTTATTGTATATATTAGTGAGAATATTTGGTCAAAGATTTTAAAGTTTGACTCACCTAAAATGAAACAAGCACTATTATGGGACGGAGGGAGTATGAAAATGCTATAATATAGTCATAACAAAATAATTTTATAAAACCTTTCTCAAGCTTTACTCGAAAATGCAATATTCAAACATGCCTTTATTTAAATAATAAAAAAAGTACACTTGCTTTCATCTCGAAATTTAATTAGATTCACATAACTTACGAAGGTCTCACAATGAATATCATCAAAATAAGCCTTGATCATACTATATTACAAATCAAAATCAAATCAATTCATCATTCATAAGAAAAAGTTGTTAGTATAGTAACACAACATATACTTGAAAAAAAAGAGTCTTCCTTACTTAGGTCTTTGAAAGTATAACTCCTCAAAATTCATCTTTGAATTTTCATTCAAGTACCATAATCAATATCCTCTCAAAATAGACAGTAGTTAACTAGGACTTGAGACAATAAATAAACAATCTTGCTTGAAGCTAATATAATCTTCATTTCAATAAAATTAACTCCTTCACATAATATATGCTCAATGCTTAAATCCATAAGACAAAAATACGACTACTTTTTCCAAAATCAATTACCTTAATTGATTGACTAGTTTCTTTCGTTTTATCCTATATTAAGCTCCTGATTTTTTTCCCAAAAGTATATTTCTTCCATCATCAGAATCACTTAACTCCTTTAATAATTGATATACCCAATCCTTTATGACTCATTGTAAGAAACATCTTATAAAAAAACAACAATAATGATTGTGAATACACTATTATCAATCAAGAGTTCAAGACCACTTCCAAAAATTATACTCCTCTTAATACTCAATACCCTAAAATCAACTTAACATGACGTTTAGATATCTATAGAAATATCTCACGACTCACTTCCACCTTTTAAAACAAAATGTACATCAAGGTAAGCTACTAGAATTCAAACAAGGTCTTGCTTTACCTTCTTTCTTAACATTAATAATGTGAACTCCTTTATAGATATTTGCAATTCAACATAGGGTAATATTCCTTAATTGAATCAAACTTTAAACATATATAGTATTTCATATACCTATAAGTTCCTTATAATATCCCTTATTTTGTCACCCTTTTAAGGCTATATCTATATCATAGCTAAAATGGTGCTGGCTATATCCATAAACATAATATATACTTATCTAAATCATAATAATTCGTCCAAACTAGTATAAACCATTGATCTCCTACTTATTCTTTCCACAGATCATAAATTTTCCCTTTCTTACTCATGTTAGTAAATATCAAAGGTCATCCAACTGAATAAAATTTCAAATGACGACTAATTTCACAATTCTTAGCACATAACATAAGGTATTATCTTCTTCATTCCTATTAAAAAAACATAATTACTAAACTTATTTCCTTCAAGGAATAAACGAGAACAATTTTCACCTTTAATGAATCTGAAATTAGTCAACTAGGCTTACTTTGATGTCATAGGTTCTTCTAACAATTATAAATCAACAAGGCAAACACATGCATACTTTATACATTTCATATAAATTACTTTTCATGAATTAGATCACACGCATACATCTCATATAAGAAGCTAAATAACCAAGTTAATCTCATAGAAAATATTCGTGCCAAAAAAAGTATGCCTTGAGAGATAGTAATATCACAACTTGCAAGTAGCTTCAAAACAATAAGTCACACATCCTTAAAGTATATTCATAATAATCATATTTCTAATATAGACTAAACAAAAAAATTGAATACTTCTTTTAAAAAAAATCAACTTTATAATTCGAAAAAGAATATATATATAAGTAAAATATGAAATACATGTTGAAAGAATAGTCAGAATAAAAATAAAATTTTAACAGTAATTTGAAATGAATCGAAAAAGATTCGAAATTTATAAAAATATATATTTTTTTCTTTTGAAATTTTTGAAAAATACATATATACATATATGACAAAAAGAGTTATTTATTTGAGTACTAGGTTCATAGTGTATGAAAAATTAGTCGAGTGAGTTCCTCGATGTAGGCGTGATTTTATTTTCATCTACCGCGGTGTGAGCGCGTTATTTGACTACCCCATTGTTAAGGTTTTATTAAAAATATGTTTTCAAAGTCGCCAACAAATTTTTAGAGGAAAACTTATAAACCTAATTAGATATTGACAACTGTAGGGACATCTTAGGGACTTATCCAATGTAGATTTTCCCGTCCTGACTCCATAGATGGTCAAAATGAACCATAGATTGAGTTCAGGGGTAAGGGTACAAATATGGTCATAATGAACCACGTTTGCCCATTGTTGGCCTCTACTAAATATCGATTCACAAAAAATTTTATGCCAAAGAATAATCATATAATATTTTATACACCCTAAAAATATTTAGTCTAAGTTGGTTCAGGAAACACATAAAAGACAATTTTTTAATGACAAGTTATTATGCAATCAATATTACAAGGTACCTAGCAGGTTGTCCAAATTATCTGAATTAGTTAGAACAGTTCTTTAGGTCTTGTTTAGCAATAATAACATGTGGGTGATAAAAATTCATGCAGGACAATCATAACAATATGAATATTATATACAAGAATAAGAGAAAGGGATTAGAATATACAATAAACGCGATTATTAATTAAATATCTACATCATGACAAGAAATTGTTAGTAATTTCCAGGCAATAAAAACAATAGAATTATTCAAGGGTCCTCAGGAATTATACCTATGCGGCTTAGGTTGAAGAGCGTAACGACCTTCAGGCGGAGCAATCGTGGAACCAAGAACGCAGTATGATCAGGAACTGGAAAAGGAATTGAAGTATTGAAAGTGTTTGAGTCTTTAGAGGTTCGAAGTATATTTCGTAAGTATTCGGAAGTTTTTGTGTTCGTGAAATAATAATAATGTAAAAACCGTCCGTGATTTGGGAATTTCACAAGTATTTATAGGAAAAAGGAACGTGCGTCTCACGCGCCAACCTGCGCCTGGCGCAACCCTACGTGTCAAGCGCACGTCTACGTGTCAGGTGCACATTGGTGTGCCTGACGCGACCAGCCCAGTCAAACACGTACACGTGGTACACGTATTGAAAAAGATAGAACAGAAAAAGATATGTCTCACACAGAGAGGTGTGCTAGGCGACTCTGTGTGAGTCACAAATCCACGCCTGACACAGCTTGGCCAATGCGCTGGGTGCAAAGATCAAAAGTTATTTCTTCTAAAGTAACATGGAGTTTCTCCCAAGGTGATTTCCAAAATTGGAGAACTACATCATCTTCATTGATCCCCTGTCGAACTAGCTTTGCTAACACGTCTGCTTCCCTTGTTTGAGCCCGATCAACTTTTTGCACCATCTTCACTGGACCTACCTGTAAAAGTGCCCTGCACGTGTTTGTCACATTACTGTATCGATCTTTGATTTTCGCTTCCCCGTTGATGTTTGATACTGCTACCAGTGAGTCTGATAGTATTATGCAATCATCCCATCCTATTCTCTCCTGCTACTCCGCTTTAAGACTTTAATAATGGCTATGAGTTCTGCCATATTAGCATCATTACTCATCATAGTCCCACATATACCTTCAATCCAAAAACATGAGCTATCTTTGGAAATAGCTCCCAATCCTGCATGACAAGTATTATGGCAGAAAGATGCATCTACAATAATGGTAAATTTGTGGTTGGAGGAGGGTTCAAAGTTGGAAATTTGAGGGGGGAAGGAATTGACACAAGCCTTGAGAAATTATATTCCACTGCCATGAAAATTGATTGATGCCAAAAGTGTTCCAGTTTTAAATATTTTGTTATTGAAAATCCACTGGTTTCTTCTAATCCATATTCTCCAACATAGAAAAGAAAATACAGTAGCCCAAGGAATATTAAAGGTATCAGTCATGGTCTTAGAAGAGAAGACATTTGTTAGCACCCACTTGTTAAAGTCAAGGGAAAATAAATCAAGGGGTAAGGTACATTTTTTCCAAACCTCCATAGCTCTGGGACAGTCTCTCATCACATGTTCTCTTGTTTCATTAATTGTTTGACACAAGGGGCAAGTTGGACTACTCCCTATTCCTCTATTGTGAAGCATTGCCTTAGTGGGATTACCATTTCACAGGCAAGCCAATAAGAAATGTTGAATCTTAGGGTGGCAAGGGGCAGTCCAGATATCGTCCCAGTCAACCTCAGGGGTGGATATGAGGGCATTTCCTCATCCATTCCTCTCTAAAGATTTTCTTGGAGTCGAAAAAGGTCCATTTTGCTGTCCAGCAAACAAGGTCATCCTGAGTTTCCTGCTGATCGACGTCCATGTTATATATAGAGATCCAGAGGGATATATGAGGGGGGAGGTTTAGAGTGAGGTCCTCAAGGTTCCATTTACCATTATTTATCATACTAGCAGCTGTTCTATTTGATTCCTGAGAGGCCATAGGGCCATAGACCATATTTCTCAGGGGGCCAAAAGGGGCCAGACATCATGCCAAAACAACACATAATTCCCCTTCCCAATGCACCAACCCGAGTACTTTTCCAACCCTTCCCTATGTCCTGCCAAATGTGGGATCCCCCTTTAAAGGGTTTAGGGGTATCCATGCCCCTGTAATATTTGTTAAACATAACTTAAGCAGCAAGATTGTTTGAGGAATGCATCTTCCAGCAGAGTTTAGCAAGGTTTATCTTGTTTGAAAAGCTATTCTCTCTAACTCCCAGCCCTCCCAATGCTAGTGATGCTTATAATGCCGCAGTTTATTCAGCAGTTTGCCTATCTCTATTTCTTTTTCGTAAAACTTCAGCCATTGTGACAGGATACATAAAGGCTTTCAAAAGAGGTTAAGTGGAATCTATTTCAAGGAAAGATACTGTCAGCGATGGAATTGTAGAAAGAGCACTCATCATGTTTTACGAGTCGAGATGAGACGATTACCTAAAGCCATAGATGAGCAGTTCCCTTAGTCAGCAATAAAAACTTTATTGTACAAACTGTCTTCAAGACTCGCTTGCAAAAATTTCTCTGACCGCTGATTTGAAATTCTCGACAATCCAATAGTTTAGGGTCAAGATTTGCAAAAAAGACGACGTAAGCACCGAGTTAATGACGGACGGGTAAGAAAAGCAAAAGACGAAATAGCACAAACCTTCTATATTCCAACCTCCTCTTAGAAAACTCCCTAAATTTCCCAAGGAAGATTCCTTCACGAAGATATATGTTGAACCCTAGTTTTGATGATGACAAAGGAACAAAGATGCAAACTAAGTATTGGACTAACAAGTTATTTAAGTGAATGAATTCAAGGTATCAATGAAAGGAACAAAGAGAATACTAAGTCTAAGAAGAAATCAAGTGTGGATTTTGAAGACTATGTGAAGATGTTCAAAGATTTGGTACTGGAGCAGCATTGGAGCAAGAAGACCAAAGCGAGGCTTTTTATTTCTAGTTCCAATGTAAAGGAACGAGTAAGAATGGTAAGGAACTGTGGCAATTTAGAATGAGAATGAACGTTTGTTCCTTTGTAAGGAACAGACGCACTGGCGCTGAACTAATAAGTTAAAGGAACTAACTATTAAAAGGAACTAGACTTAGGATGAAACATTACAACGGTTTATTTATGTTAGTTGAGTACATTATGCCTAGATTCTAGGTAACCGTTTTATTTAAGGAAAAATCTGATTTTAAGGAAAATCTTTTTAAGGAAAAGATTTTATTTTTATAAAGATAATAAATATCCTTTTCGGTTTTTTTTTATGGAAAATATTTTAAAGATAATATTTTTGGTAAAAGGATTTTATTTTGGTTTTATTTATTAAAATGTTTTTTAATTAAATCAGATTTTCGAATTACTACATTAAGTGGTTGCTAAAATTAAGGGAGCAGTAACATGTTTATCTCCCACGTTTAACAGTGATCATGGACATCATGGGTTGAAAGAGGAACGTGTTCCTCCGAGTAAGGAACATCATGGGATAATGGTTTTACCACTAACACATGTTTTAATCCCACGTTCCAAGTTATTACCACTATAAATACTAGTGTCTAATTAAGTTCCAATTTGTGTCTGACCAAGTGAATTAATGAGTTTAACTAAGTAAAGTATCAGTGCCTTCATTCTCTCATAAAAGCCATTTGTTCTTTGCCTTCTTACTCTAATTCCACTAAGTTTATTTGATAAATTGTATTTTGGTTTTTGGGGTAAGGGGACTTTGAGTGAAGTTCTGTAAAAGGGAAAGCTTTGAGTGAAGCGAGTTAAAGTGAGAAAACTTCAAGTGAAGTTGAGAGGAACAACTGTTAAGGGAACAATTGTTCAGGAACTTGAGTTTAGGAACTCAAGGTGAGGCCCGTGAGTAGAATTAGGTTGTAACAAAATTGTTTGGCCTAATTGGTGAAAGTGTTGAGTTTAAAATCCCTAGTGGTCGAGGTTGTTTCTTCTTGTTGGGCCCAAGAAGTTTTTCCTCGTAAAAATCCCTTGTGTTCCTTTAGCTTGTTTCTTTGTTTAAGTTTAAAATTCCGCAAAAAGTTACGCTTATTTCTACACATACAATTCACCCCCCCTCTTGTATTGTTCCTAGTGTAATAACAATATATATGTTTTTCCAACCTCTGTCGTTAGCACCAGTCCCTTCAACCGGAGCACCTCTTTGCCCTAACGTGAAGTGCCAACCTATTCTTACTTTTAACCCTGACCTCATAACAGTGAATTAATTAAGTCTTGGAGATTGAATGGATCGGACCATGCAGCCGTCACTCTCTTAACTACACTAAGGACCCTCCAGACCTGGGCATGAGTTGCCCTGGACTGACATCATAGACTTGCAGCAAATACCTAATTAAGAGAGAAAAAGGAAATCTGAACCCAATTTTAAAGAGGTATACGTAAAAGACAACCCATCTATTCGGGCAGTCCTCTGGACATTATTCTGGTTCAGTGTTTCTCAGAATCGTGTCGGTAGGTAAGTTGCCTAGTTCTAGGAACTTCATCAAATTGTCACCAATCATGACTGATTCTTCATCATCAAGGGGCATCGTTGTTTTCTCCTCAATAATTATTTCATTGCTTTTAGCTTTTTCCTTGGCCTTAGCAGGTTCAATAGAAAGAAAATAATAGTGCGAGTGGAATAGTTGCATAATTTACCTGGTTGCAGATGGAATTCCGACGAAGCTTTGGAGAACGCTAGAAAAATCAAATTGGGAAAGTGGTGAAGAGAGAGAATTACGCGTGCAAAAGTGGAGGAACGGATGGTTGGCGTAGGTTTTTATATCAGGGCAATAATTAACGTTTTGAAACGGATAGAAATTAAATGAGGAATTAACTTATCTCTCTATCTTTTTCTCATTATTGGTTGTCTCTTGATTTATCTTATTTTTAATGCTTATCACTTGATTTTTTGGCAGCATTATCTTTTAACAAGTGTTTCAATTGCAATTTGACTTCTTACAAGTGTTTCAATTGTCTAATGATTTTGCTCACATCCCCATTTCAACAATTGGGGACAAATTGTTGTGGCTGAATTTTACAGGTCCAGACGATGTGCATTACGACGAGACTATTGCTACATTCAACGGAGACTTGATCCACTACACAGCAGAGATAAGAGCAGTTAATTCAAAATGGTTCAATAAGCATGGAAGAAATATAAGAAGCACGGTTAGATTCAATTGAAAAGCTCACTCATAACAACCTCCTAGGAATAAGGGATTGTGTTGTTTAATTTTAAAAATCCTTAATCTGCCTTAATTAAAAATATAAATTATTTAATCTTTCATTTGCTTATGTTATTTGTTGTTTTATCTTCCTTAGTTTGTAACTTTGTTGTCATCATCAAAAAGAGGGAAATTGTTGAACCCTAGTTTTGATGATGACAAAGGAACAAAGATACAAACTAAGTAATGTATTAACAAGTTGTTAAGTGAATGGATTTTGCAAGGTATCAATGAATAGAGCAAAGAGAATACTAAGTCTAAGGAAGAAATCAAGTTTGGCTTTTGAAGACTAAGTGAAGATGCTGAAGGAACTGCTACTGGAGAAGCATTGGAGCAAAAGAATCTAAGCGAGACTTTTGTTTTTAGTTCAAATTTTAAGGAACGAGTAAGTAATGGTAAGGAACAATGACAATATAAAAAGAGAATGAGTGTCTGTTCCTTTAAAAGGAACAGACGAACTGGCACTGTAATGTAAGTTAAAGGAACTAACTATTTAAAAGGAACTAAACATATGCTATATGATGCAACGGTTAAATTATGTCGTTTGAGTAATTAATGCTTAAATAATAGGAAACCGTTTTTATTTAGTAAAAATCTAATTTTAAGGAAAATCTTTTTAAGGAAAAGATTTTATTTTTATTTGAAAATAAAAATCCTTTTTCGATTTTAAAGAAAATATTTTAAAAGATAATATTTTGATAAAGGGATATAATTTTGGTTTTAGTTAAAATACTTTTTAATTAAAAATCAGATTTATATTTGCTTGACAAAGTTGTTACTAAAATTAAGGGAGCAGTATTAATCCTATAACACACGTTCAACGGAGATCGTGGAGTTCATGGGAAAATTAATGGAACGTGTTCCTTTGGTTGAGGAATATCATGGGAAAATAGTTTAACCACTAACACATGTTTTAATCCCACTTTTTACTTAATCACTCCTATAAATACTTATGTGTAATTAAGTTCCAATTTGTGTCTGACCAAGTTATTTAGTGAGTTTAGCTAATTAAAGTATTAGTGCCTTATTCTCATATTATGCCATTTGTTCTTTGCCTTCTTACTCTATTCCACTAAGTTTAATTATCATTGTAATGTTTGTTTTGAGGTAAGGGGATTTTGAGTGAAGTCCTGTAAGAGAGAAGCTTTGAGTGAAGCAAGTTAAAGTGAGAAAACTTCGAGTGAAGTTGAGAGGAACAACTGTTAAGGGAACAGTTGTTCAGGAGCTTGAGTTTAGGAACTCAAGTTGTGGCCCGTGAGTAGAATTAGGTTGTAACAGAGTTGTTTGGCCTAATTAGTGAAAGTGTTGAGTTTAAAATCCCTAGTAGTTGAGGTTGTTTCTTCTTGTTGGGCCCAAGAAGTTTTTCCGTGTAAAAATCCGTTGTGTTCCTTTAGCTTGTTTCTTTGTTTAAGTTTTATAATTCCGTAAAAAGTACGTTTATTTTAACAAATACAATTCTCCCCCTCTTGTAGTGTTCCTTGTGAAATAACACTTGGTATGAGAGCTAGATCTCACGAAAAGAAACCCTATTGAGAAAAAGATCCAAGGAACATGAATTCTACCGAGAAACTCGAGGAAGGTTACTCCACTCAACGACCTCCGATGTTCAATGGGAAATTCTATTCCTATTGGAAGAACATAATGGAGATATTCATCAAGGCCGAAAACTGCCAGGTATGGAGAGTCATTGAAGTTGGTAATTTTGAGGTCACAATCACTAATGACAAAAATGAGGTAATTCGTAAACCCTTCTCTGAATATGACAAAGCTGACTTTGAAAAAATGGAAGTAAACGCTATGGTCGTAAAACTTTTGCATTGTGGACTTGGACCCGATGAACACAATAGAATCATGGGATGCAAATCCGCAAAGCAAATATGGGATTTACTTGAAGTAACCGACGAAGGAACTAATGAAGTCAAAAGATCTAAAATTGATTTGCTAATGAATCAATATGAACTGTTCTCCATGAAGACTAAGGAAAGCGTACAAGAGATGTTTACTCGTTTTACTAACATTATTAATGAGTTAGCTTCTCTTAGAAAGTTTATTTCATTAGAGGAACAGGTTCGAAAAGTTCTTAGGAGTCTTCCTAAGGATAGATGGATGGCTAAGGTCACTGCTTTACAAGAAACAAAAGACTTCACCAAGTTCACCTTGGAACAGCTAGCTGGATCACTTATGACTCATGAGCTACACCTTGACACTAAATATGGCGAAAGCTCTAAGTCAAAGTCCATTGCCCTAAAAGCTGATGATGAAGATGACTCTGACTCTGAAGAAGAGGAAGCAGCTCTCATGGTCCGAAAATTTCGAAAGATGTATAGGAACATGAAGAATGGAAACTTCAAAGGTAAAAACAAAAAATTCTCTAACAAAACTGCTTGTCATAAAAGTAGAAGTACAGATCACTTCATCAAGGAATGTCCACTTTGGGAAAACGACAAGACCAAAGAAAGGAACAAGGAACGTTTTGCTGAAAGGAACAAGGAAACAAAAGCTCCTTTCTCCAAAGCGAACGTTCGAAAGGCTATGATAGCAGCTTGGGGAGATTCAGAGACTGATGAAGAAGAGGAACAACAAAATGAATAAACTGCAAATATCTGCCTCATGGCAAACAAGGACATAAAAGAAGATGAAGAAGATGTTGAGGTAAACAAACATATACTTGAATCAGACTTAGATGGAAAAACTAGGACTGCAATCTATGATCTTCTTTATGATGCAATTCTTGAATGTAGAGATGAACGTGAAAAACGTGAACAAACTGAACAAGTTGTTAAAGTATGTAACGAATATATAGAATGGCTTAAGAAAATGAGAACGGATGTTGAATATAGGTACTTTGATTTATTTGATAAGAACTTAAAAATCAAAGAGGTATATGAGAATTTTAAAAATGAAAATTATCTAATCAATTTATAAATTGCTCACCTAACGGAATTTGTCCCTATTCTAAGTTCCTTTGATATAAAATCAACTCCTTTGAAAAACTCCTTTGAAAGATTGAAAACTTGAATAAAGAAAAAATCGTTTTAAAGGAACAAATCTGTAATCTCAAAAAGGAACTTGTAGTTGCAAGGAACAGAGGCAAAGTGATGGTTGTTCCTAAATGGATTGAGAGACCAAAAACAAAAAGAAAAGAAGGTATTGGTTTTGAAAATCACAAGAAAAGAAACAAGTTTAAGAAATATGTTGACCTACCTAGTGATAAAATTTGCATGTACAGTGGAAAGATAGGTCATTATATAAATCAATGTCAACTAAGAACTGGAATGATTGGCAAAAATGTGAAATTAAGCAACATTATATGGGTTGCAAAAACTAATGCTAGTTAAGAACAGGAACCCACGAAGGAGGGGGTTCCTACAACTAACAACTAGTTGATTTTTTGCAGGTTAGAGTGAGGGGGAACAACACTTGGTATCTTAATAGTGGTTGTTCTAAGCATATGACAGGAGACAAATCTAAGTTTCTCTCACTCTCAACCTATGAAGGTGGAAGTATGACATTTGGTGACAACATGAAAGGTAACATTGTTGCCATGGCTAGGGTTGGTAAGTCACCATCACATTCCATTGATAATGTGTTTCTAGTTGAAGGTTTAAAGCACAATATTTTAAGTATTTTCTAATTATGTGACAAGGGAAATGTTGTTAAATTTAATAGTGAAAAATGCTTGATCGTTAATAATAATTCTAAGAGTGTCATCTTGGAAGGAACATGGAAAGGGAACACATATGTTGTGGATCTTCATCTTGTTCCTAAAAATAATTTGACATGTCTTAGTATTATTGAAGATAATCCTCTCTTATGTTGGGATAACCATCTATAAAATTTCATATTGATCAAGTTTGTGATGCATGTGCCAATGGGAAGCATATTAGATCCTCTTTCAAATCTAAAACTGTTGTGAGCACCACAAAACCATTGAAATTAAATCACTTGGATTTGTGTGTTCCTATGAGAATTCAAAGTAGAAGTGGTAAAAGGTATGTGCTAGTTATTGTTGATGACTACTCAAGATACACTGGGGTTATTTTTCTTTCTAGCAAGGATGAGACTTATGATGAGTTCTTTGTCTTTGCAAAGAGAGTTCAAAATTTGAGTGGTCACAAATTGATGCATATTAGATCCGATCATGGTAAAGAATTTGAAAATTATAAATTTGATGACTTAAGTAGAGATCATGGCTTAGTTCAAAATTTTTCTGTTCCTAGGACACCACAACAAAATGGTGTTGTAGAAAGGAAAAATAGGACTTTGGAGGAAATGGCTAGGACTATGTTGATAGCTAGTGAACTTCCAAGGAACTTTTGGGCTGAAGCTGTAAATACTGCTTGTCATATAATAAATAGTGCCATGATGAGACCTATCATTAACAAAACTCCTTATGAGCTTTATTTTGGTAAGAAACTCAATATTACTCATTTCAGAACATTTGGTTGTAAATGTTTTGTACATAATAATGAGAAAGATAATCTTGGAAAATTTGATGCATGGAGTGATGAAGCAATATTTCTAGGATATTCATCACATAGTAAGGCTTATGGAGTTTACAATAAAAGAACTATGGGTGTTAAAAAAAGTGTACATATAATTTTTGATGAATCTGACAATTTTAATCCAAGCAAGCATGTTGATGACTTTGAAATAGTGATGCGTGCATGGATGACTCCACCAAGCTATCTTTATTTGCTTTCTTAGGTTGTTGCATGGTGTTACTTTACTCTTAAAGTAAAGGTTGTACATGTAACCAAAAATATGTCTCTTATTTTTTTTTTTAGTTAAGTTAGTTAATCAATGTCATTGAGTTGTTCTTATTTCAGTTTGGTTGTAATAAGGTACGGAAATCTAGCTTGTTTCGATTCATGTGAGTCTTAGTTGTCATGAGTTGTATTTTAGGAAAGTATCCTTAAAACATGAGGTGTATGTGGCATGCAAAGGGAGTGTCCTTGCTGCCGTGTGGTTTAGTGCATTTAAGGAAAGATTTGCACATCTTTCCTTAAGCTTGTGTTTCCTTAAGTTCTAGCTAGATTCTAGGCTTGAACTAAGGGGAAACTTTTCTTAATTACTTCTAGTTGGCCGTGGCATTGTATGAGCTTGGAGAGCAAGGTTTTCTTGCTGCTCCTATAAATAATTGTACACGCCTAGTCCTAAGAGGCTAGAGTGGTTTTGAGTTTAACCTATTCCTTGTGAATTAACGTTTTCGGAGTGAATCCAAAGCTTTAGCAGTGAATGCAACCCTAGTTGTTGTTAATCCTTGGTTAGGAATTAATAACTTCATATCCTTTGTTACTTATCATTCTTAACGTGCCTGAATATTCATAGGATTCGAACTACACCATCTTAGACACTAAAGAAAACCATCTTTCAGTCAAGAGAGTAAAGAATAGCCTTCAAAAATCATATCAAATTGGTGTGGCTGCTAGGATAGAAAAGGGATAACCGAGAGATTGGAGGTCATACACCCTAAACCATGCCGTAAAACATTGATCCTGTTACAGCCGTAGCAAAGCAACTTGCAGATCTTATGGAGATGCAAGCTGATGTTCCAACAAGCATGCTTGAAATGAGGCGTGATATGCATGAGATGAAGAGTACTCAACCTGATAAATCTAACCATAGTGTGAATAACCGAAAGAGAGAAGAAGAGTTGAAGCTTTCGGACCTACCATTCTTTGATGGTGATGATGATGCTGCAACTTATTTGGATTGGGAAAGGAGAATGGAACGTTTGTTCAACCACAAGCAACTTGAAGACCACACACATTTCTCCTATGCCACACTGAAGCTTATTAGGTATGCTTCTCTTTGGTTTTATTCCTTTCAATCTAAGCGTGAATCTGAAGGTAAACAACCCCTTGATACTTGGACTGAATTGAAAACTAAGATTAAGAAAAGATTTGTGCCAAGAACACATAAGCAAGGCTTATTTTTAAAACTGAATTCTTTAACTTGAGGGTCTATGAGTGTTGAGACGTACATTAAGAATTTGAACGACTTTATATTGCTTGTGATTGTCGGGATCAAGAGGAACAAAAGATTGCTAAACTAGTGCTTGGTTTAAACAAGAACTTGCGCAATTATGTTGAACTTCAACCCTTAACCACTTTTGATGAAGTTTGCTCATTGGCGTGTAAGTTGGAAAAGCAGCACAAAGGTTCGACCTTTGGAGGGTTTAGGTTCGTAAAATCCGAAACTGAAAACCCTAGTTCATCTAAGGAAAGTGATTGTTCGAAAACCACTACACAAGAAGTTGTGGATGCATTATAAAGTAAGTTGATTGCTGGTGGTTCTAAAGAAACTCCTCTTAAGAAAACGGTGTGTTTCAAGTGCCAAGGTTTAGGACATGTTGCTCGAAATTGTCCAAATCGTGTCATGGTGACAAGAGATGAGTACTATAATTTTTTGCTGCATGAAAAGCATGAAGTAGGAGAGGAAGAACAAGAAGTGGCGCAACAAACACAAGTGCTTGACATGACTAGTGCCGAATTTTGGAGTAATCAAGCTAAGTGTAGCCCGGAAAGTGCAAGTTCAGTACTAGTATTGAGAAGATCTTTGCTTGCGGAACCTCATGAAGAACAAGGAGATGTTCAAAGAAGCAACCTCTTTCACTCGAATTGCATGATTAAAAATCAGGTTTGCTCTTTTATTATTGATAGTGGTTCATGTACTAATGCTTGTTCTTTGGCTATGGTGGATACTTTGCAATTGCCGAAAAGAAAACACCCTAATGCATACAAACTTTGCTGGTTGAATGAAGATGGAGGAGTATGGGTGCGAAAACAAGCCTTGGTTAACTTCAAGGTTGGTGATTATCGTGATGAGATTTGGAGTGACGCACTACCTATGACAGCTTGCTCTTTATTGCTTGGTAGACCATGGCAAAGTGATAGACATGTTCTTCACAATGGTAAGACAAATCAGTATTCAGTTTTGGTCGGAACTAGGCGTTTATTGCAGGAACCTCTACCACCTAAACGCTATTCATCATTACAAGCTACGGAGTTAGAGAAGAAAGAAGGTGCTCATGTGTGCCTAAACTCTTGCCATCATGAAGTGTTAGAAACGGCTGCTACAAAGAAGGAAAGAAGAGATCCAGTGCTGCAAATGAGGAGGGGTACTACATTTGATGTTGGTGACAAGGTGTGGCTCTCACTTTCAGCGTAAAAACTCCATGTTAGTCATAAACATGGTGAGCCACTTGATGAAAGACCGTTTGACATTGTTGAGAAAATCGGTTATGAAACATACAAGGTGCTCTTGGGAGATGGAGTGTGTGATACATTTCCTTCGTGTGGTTTGGTACCTTGCTTTGCTGATCAAACTTGAGGACACGTTCCTTTGAAGAGGGGGAGTATGATGCGTGCATGAATGACTCCACCAATCTATCTTTATTTGCTTTCTTAGGTTGTTGCATGGTTTTACTTTACTCTTAAAGTAAAGGTTTTACATGTAACCAAAAATATGTCTCTTATTTTTTTTGTTAGTTAATTTAGTTAATCAATGTCGTTGAGTTGTTATTATTTCAGTTTGGTTGTAATAAGGTCTGAAAATCTAGCTTGTTTCGGTTCATGTGAGTTCTAGTTGTCATGAATTGTATTTTAGGAAAGTATCCTTAAAACATGAGGTGTATGTGGCGTGCAAAGGGAGTGTCCTTGCTGCCGTGTGGTTTAGTGCATTTAAGGAAAGATTTGCACATCTTTCCTTAAGCTTGTGTTTCCTTAAATTCTAGCTAGATTCTAGGCTTGAACTAAGGGGCAACTTTCCTTATTTACTTCTAGTTAGCCGTGGCATTGTATGAGCTTAGAGATCAAGGTTTTCTTGCTGCTCCTATAAATAATAGTATACGCCTAGTCCTTAGAGGCTAGAGTGGTTTTGAGTTTAACCTATTCCTTGTGAATTAACGTTTTCGGAGTGAATCCAAAGCTTTAGCAGTGAATGCAACCCTAGTTGTTGTTAATCCTTGGTTAGGAATTAATAACTTCATATCCTTTGTTACTAATCAGTCTTAACGTGCCTTAAAATTCATAGAATTCGAACTACACCATCTTAGACACTAAAGAAAACCATCTTTCAGTCAAGCACTAGTAGAATAAATGCTTATTGCTGCGGTCATAAAGTGGCCTATTGCGGCGGTTTTGACCGCGCAACAATTAAGGGCGCAGCAATAGGTAATTAACCTATTGCTGGTGTTTTTTACCGCGCAGCAATTAAGGGCGCAGCAATAGGTAATTAACCTATTGCTGCGGTTCCTAGCCAAAACCGCAGCAATATGTTTATTTTTTATTAAAAAAAATTAAAGCCAATTGCTGGTACAACCGCAGCAATAGGTACCACAGCTCAATTTTTTTTTTTTGATATTTATATACAATGAGAGAATGCCAAAAAAAGAAACAAAAAAACACAAACTTACAGCATTACACTCATATATTATATAGAACCATATTCTTACACTCAATATCGCATTTAAGCATCAGATCTATTTCTATTGAAATTAGTTTATCTAATTGCATTCTTAACAATTCAACTTAAGATATCTCTCACGAAAAAGCAAATCAGCATACACAAACCGACAGAAGAACATACAAAATCAACCCTTGATAAAAAAATGTAGACATAAAACTAAAAAAAAAAATGCAGAAATCAAAATATACAAAAAAAGGAGAGAGAAAAACAGACTTGGGAATTTGTATAGTTTGACACTAACCTAAAAAAAATCAGATCTACTACACCCCAAAAAAAACAAAAAAAAACGAGGCAAACATTACCACGGACCACCGCTATGATAACGAAAAAAAGATCTACTAACAGATCTAAAAAAACGAAAAAAAACAAAAAAAAAACGCAAAGAAAAACGAAAAAAAAACTAAAAGAAAAACGAAAAACGAAAAAAAACGAAAAGAAAAACCAAAAATGAAAAATAAAGGAAAAGAAAAACGAAAAATAAAGGAAAAAAATCAGATCTACAAACAGACCACCGCCATGGATGTCAGTAGAAGTAGTCGCGTTCGAAGTTCGATGACCACCGCAGTCGCCATGGATCGAGACGTTGATAAGTCCGGCGAGCAGTTGAAGATGAAGTGCGAAGGACGTGCGAGATCGAGCAGTTGAAGATGAGCAGCGAAGAACAGAGGCAGCGGTGGTGGTTCGACGAGCTCCGGCGAGGCGACGAGCACCAACGTCTGTGCGGTGAGGTGGCGCGAACACGAAGCAGCAGCGAGGCAGGGCACCGAACAGGGGAGGGAGACCGAGAAAACAAAAGAAAGGGGCGCTGGGCTGATGCGGAGCGGAGGTTCACTGACGAGCTCGGGGACAGCGGAGGGAGAACCAGCAAGGGGGGAAAAACGTCGAAGAGGAAGAGGAGAAAGAAAGTGTGGGGAGTGAGGAGGAGAGGAGAGAGAGAGAGGAGAGTAAGAAAAACGGCTGAGTTGTTAAAAGGATCATAATCCTAATAATTGGGCCGCGTATTTTTTTATATTTCAAAACAGCCTATTACTGCGGTTTTTTATAGGAACTGCAGCAATAGGTTCAAATATTAATAAAAAATTAATATTTTTAATATATTGCTGCGGTTCCGGCTAGGAACCGCAGCAATAGAGCTGGTCAAAAAGTCAACTTAAGTTTGAATATTTTCCCGTTGAAATCTATTGCTGCGGTTTCTGGCCGAAACCGCAGCAATAGGTCTATTTGTATTTTACCTTTTTTTTCACGTGGTTTATTGTTGCGTATGGGTAAAACCGCATCAATATCACCGCAGCAATAAGCAATTATTCTACTAGTGAAGAGACTAAAGAATAGCCTTCAAAAATCATATCAAATAGGCTTGGTTCGACCAAATGAAAAAGATGCAGATTCAATTGAGGAAGAAGAAGGAATAAAAGAAGAAAAGAACAAAGAAGATGAAAACTTTCATAACAATGTTGTTCATGTTCCTCAAGGAGATGGAGATGTTCCTGTTTCTACTAAAAATGAAAATGTTGATGGAACTGATTCAACAATGGCTGAAAAAGGAACAAACGAACAAGGCTCCTCATCCTCTCAAGAATTTAAAGAGGAACAACCTGTTCCCATAATAGAATTTCAACCAAAACCTTGGAGACATCAAAAATCACATCTAGTGGAACTCATAATAAGTGACAAATCCAAAGGTATGCAAACTAGATCTAAGTTAAAGAATTTGTACGTTCCTATCAATGATGGAACCAAGAAATCATGAAGAAGCCTTAACGGATATTGATTGGATCACTACTATGCAAGATGAATTAAATGAGTTTTAAAGAAACAAGGTATGACATCTAGTTCCCTCTTATAAACAACAAAAAGTGATTTGATTAAAATGGGTATTTAGAAACAAACTAGATGAGCATGGAACAATTTTTAGGAACAAAGCTAGACTTGTTGTAAAAGATTATAATCAACAAGAAGGATTGACTATGAAGAAACTTTTGCTCCTATTGCTAGACTTGAGGCCATTAGAATACTAATTGCATTTCCCGCATATATGGGATTTAAATTGTATCAAATGGATGTCAAATGTGCTTTTCTTAATGGGTACTTAAATGAAGATGTATATGTTGAACAACCCCCTGCATTTGAAAATAATGATTTCCCAAACCATGTCTACAAGCTTGACAATACCCTCTATGGGTTAAAGCAGACGCCTAGGTCATGGTATGAGATATTGTCTAAGTTCCTCTTAGAAAATAATTTTAAAAGAGCAAAAGTTGATAAAATATTGTTTCTAAAATCGAAAGGAACTGATATACTTCTTGTTCAAATATATGTTGATGACATTATCTTTGGAGCAACTAATGAGTCATTATGCAAAGAATTCTCTAAACTCATGAGTAATGAATTTGAAATGAGTTTATTGGGTGAGTTAAATTTCTTTCTAGGGTTACAAATTAAGCAAACGGAAAAAGGAATAATTATTCACCAACAAAAATACATAAAGGAACTGTTGAAAAAATATGGGCTCGAAATTCAAAGATCAATCACATTCCTATGGGAACTTCAACTAGATTAGATGAAGATTCCATAGGAACAAGTGTTGATCAAATAAAATATAGAGGCATGATTGGTTCCCTTTTGTATCAAACTGCTAGTCGTCCAGACATAGCTTTTAGTGTTGGTTTGTGTGCTAGATTTCAAGCAAATTCCAAGGTGTCTCACTTAAGTACTGTGAAGAGAATTCTTAGATATCTCAAAGGAACAGATGATCTTAGACTTTTCTATCCAAGAAGTGACACATTTGAGTTAAGAGGATATGATGATGCTGACTATGCTTGAGATCTTGTAAATAGGAAAAGCACCTCATGTATGGTTCAATTTCTTAGTCATAATTTAGTTTCTTGGAGCACCATGAAACAAAGCTCAGTTGCTTTATCTACTGCTGAAGGAGAATATGTAGCTGCTGTTGCATGTTGCTCTCAAATGCTTTGGATAAAACAACAACTTTGTAACTATGGAATAAACTTTAATTGTGTTCCTATTTATTGTGATAATACAAGTGCCATTAGTATTTCAAAAGATCCAGAGCATCATTCAAGAGTTAAGCATATACATATCAGACATCACTTTCTAAAAGAAAATGTGGAAAAAGGTTTGATTAAACTTGAGTTTTGTCAAACTGAAAATCAGATTGCTGATATACTTACCAAGCCTCTACAAAGAGATAGATATGGCAAATTAAGGCTTGAATTAGGTTTAATAAAACTTAAGTAATTGTTCATGTTCCAATCCCCCATGTCTGAATTGATTTGACTTACTCTATGTGATATTAAGTGACTATGAATGACTGCCTAAGACCATTGCAAATTGAAATGTTGAAAGCATAAACTTGTAGTCAAAGGAATAAAACCACTCACAAATGTCACATAATACTCCTCTTATTGTTCCTAAGTGATAGAAACATGCATGATTTGATGAAATGTTGATAATATGTATAAGTTGTTCCCTATAGCACAAGTTCCTTAACTTTCTTTTCTTTCCATAAATTAAAAGTCCATAAAAATCAAAAAATCAAAAAATCCAAAAATTTAGGAATCAGATCTCTTAAATCTTGATTCATCTTTATCTTTTCTTTTCTTTAATTTTTATTATTTAATTTTATTTTTTTTGCGTGTGACTCTTCGAATACTGTTACATGCATCTTCCTTCTTTTTCTTTCTTCCCTTCCAAAACCGTGTTCCTTTAATCGCTTCATCTTCACCATTTTTCATCTTCATCCCACCTTTTCGCACCACAAAAAACCTCGATCTTTCATCACCAAATGGCAAAAACCTCTCTCAATTCACCTTTTCCAAAAGCAAAATCTCCTAAAAACCTCTCAAATGGAAAACCCCTATTCTCCATCCAAAACCCTATAAATCGAAAATCCTCAAGAAACACATATGGAGGTAGAAGATAAAAAATCGAAGACACCTAGGAGAAGTAATAGAAGAAGGAAACTGATTGGGGAACATGATGAAGAGGAAGAAGTCCCTGAATCAGTTGAGGGGAAAGAAGATGCAGCACCTGTTCCTCCTAAAGGATCTGCTTCTACTTCTTTAAAGAAACTAGTTGAAAGAAGCGAATCTAGGTACGTTCTAGGTTTCTGTGTTGATCTAGAGTGGGCTAAGAGTGTCAATTTTGTTGAACTCTTAGAAATACTAAAGGAACAAGGAATGGAGTACTTGTTTGAAACCGGGTTTAATAACTCGCTTGTTCCTTTAGCTATGGATGATTTTTCTGCAAATTTCCTAAATACTGATGGGGTTTGCACTATTGAAGTTAGGGGGAAGAAAATTAGATTCACCCAAGAGACCTTAGGAAAAATCTGGGAAGTTCCTTGCAAAGGAATTGATTTATATTTTAAGAGGAAAGGAACTGTCTCCTTTCCAAATCTTTCCCAAGATGATATAGTTCAATTTTTTAGGGGAACTGCTGGACAAACAAAAATCAATCACAATCTTCTTACTCCTCTTCACAAAATATTGTTTAATCTTGTTTGCAGGGCACTTATTCCTCGAACTGAAAAGAGGAATGAGGTTGACCTTCTTGATATGTGTTATATGTTCTGCCTTGACCACCACCTACAAATAAACTTTCCTTATCTCTTTATCCAACATCTCGCCCATTGCATAGAAAACCACTGTGTTGTTGGATATGACGCTTTAATCACTTCCCATCTCTCTCATTTCAAAGTAAAAACAACTGGTTGACCTACATTGGGAATTAAGCAAGGTAACATTTTGAATGAGAAAACTTTGTATGGCTTGGACCTATCTGTCCAAGAAGGAGTCCTCACATTTCCTCTCAAAAGAGGAAACTGCCTATGGCAGTAGAGGAAGAAACTGTGGAGGTTATCTTAGAGGAACAAGTTCCTACAATAGATGAACCAGAGGAACAGCCCATAAAGAAACGAAAAACCATAGCCAAAAAGCCAACTAAACCTGTTCCTAAGAAAACTCCTTCCTTAAGGAAGAGTTCAAGGTTGAAAGTTGCAAAACCAGTCCATGTTCCTTCAAATGAGGACGCACCATTGGTCCAATCTGATGAAGAGGAACAAAATCAACTCTCTCCTAAGGAACATACTCCTCCTTCTTCACCAAAACTTCCTATATATGTCCATCACTGGCATACCTCACATCTCTCCCTCTACCTTCTCTCCTTCCAGTTATGAACATATGAAGGTTGCCATAAATGAGCCCAACCCCTTTGCATCCACCTCTGCAACATTACCACCTACGCCTCCTTTTCTCTCTTCTCATTACACCACTTCTTCTCCTTTTGTTCCTCTCACAGGAACAACAGGACCATCCAAAGCAACCATACTTGTACCTCCTCCCTAACTCCCTACTGACTCTGGTTCAAAGGGAAAGGAACAAGTTCCTTTAAATTAGTATGGATGGGTTAATAAAGTATGTCTTCCTGCTCAGCACATGATCAAATTCTACAACCATCTTCACTGGATCTTTGATGATAAAACTGATAAAACTGATGGGGTTAATCAAAGTCCTTAGTGATACGGTGATATAGCAACATAAGAATATGGAGATGATGGTTTAAGCATTGAATTCACTGAAAAAGCAAGTAGATGGTTATCACGAGGAGGTGATGAAGAAGTTGGAGGAAGTAGTGGAAGAAGAAGTCGTAGAGGAACACAACTCCCCTTCCCTTCCTAATGTCTAAGTTCCTATTTCTCTTAAAGGAACAAGAACTCCTAGCTTTTGTTTCCTTTTCTTTTCCTTTCAATCTTTTTTTTTTTGTACTTTTGTGGAACAAGTGCTATAAATATAATGACTTTTGCTAAATTGTTTGCGTTTTTTATATAATTGCATAATTTCTTACTTGGAATGGCTAGTATTATGTGATTGACGTTTGAGCAAGTCTACCCTTTGATTTACTAACTTAACCATTTTTGGTGCTTGTTAATGGTATAAAGGTCATGCAAAAATCAGTCTTTATGATGATTAGTTTATATGCTTGATTTATGATTAGCTTTTAATAGTTTTTGTGATAGCTTTTAGGCTAATTTAGGCTAAATTTATTCCTTTTCTTTCTTTTTGTGCATTTTCCCTCCTTTGCGCTCTTTCTTTGGGTGTTTGTTTTTATTTCAGGATTTGGGAGCGTGCTTGGAGGATTAATGCACAAGCCCGAGGCTAAGCATTGAAGAATTGGAGCACCAAAGGGCTCGAAAGACAAGAAGAAAGAGAGGAGGGCGCTGACCCGAGGGCCCGAGTTGGCAGTGACCCGCCCGGGTCAGCCCAGCCAGCCATCGCAGCTCATCACCAATTGTCGACCCGCCCGGGTCTGTTGACCCGAGGGCTCGGGTTCACATACTCGCCCGGGTCGATTGTTTTGGGCACCCTCCCAGATTCCTGATCAGTTGACCCGCCCGCTCGGGTCAGGCCACCCGAGTGCTCGGGTCATCTCACCAGCCCGGGTCGGGTTATCTTTCGGAAACGTTTTTTGCGACTTTCTTTGTTTTAATGCGGGGGCTGTTTTGTAAATTTCTGTTTTATTTCTTATGACTATATAAGAGGGACTCCTCTTATTTTAGTTTAGGCAATTTTTAATTAGAGATTAGAGAGAAATTAAATCTTGTTTTAGCATTCAAACTCTAGAACAAAACCCTAGGAGAGAGAAAGTGGAAGTTTGAAGCTTTTGGATCTCCATTCCTCATTTATGAAAGCTTAAAGTTGGTAATATTTGTTTATTTTCTTCTTTTCTTCCATTATTCAAGTTTATTTCATGCTTTACTTGTTTAGATCTTGCTTTATTAGTTGATTATTTGCATTTTTCTCTTTTTCCTCCATGGTTATGGTGATGAAGTTATTTCAAGCTTTGTTTTGTTTAATTTCCATAATGTGTGAGTAGTTCCTTACTAGGGGAAGGGATGTAACCTTCATTTACTCTTTGAATCTTAGATCTAAGCTAGGGGGTTAACTTTTGGGGTTGAACTTGTTGATCAAACTTGTTTTACTTGGTTTGTTGGGTGCTTGATCACCACTTAACTTGCATATTTGGAATTCCTAGTGAAGGATTGAGAGATGAAGCTAGGAATAAGCTAAGTTTGGTTGCTAGACTAGAATCTCCATGAAAATAGGCATTTTTCTAGTTTAGGGAAGCTTGATTAATCATGTTGTGCTTGATTTGGCTAGATTGGTTGCTTATGCCATGAGAATAGGTCATGAGTGACTAATCAAGCTCCTCTAATTAGCTCGAGAGAGTAATTAGAGTTCATATGTGCGTGATTTTCTCCTTGTGATCCCCCATTTGTTTCCCCTTGGTTTTGATTGTTGGATTCTTGGATTGAATGTTGGTGAATCCCCTAATCCCCTAGTTCTTTTACCCTTATTTTATCTCCTTTACTTGCTTGTTGATTTACTTTGCAAATTTCCTAGTTTATTTAGATTTTAGAATCATTGTTAAACTTTCAAAAACCCAAAAATTGATTTAGTTCATTGTAGTTAGCTAATTAACTCTTTATTTAACCCTACTTCCTTGTGGATTCGACCCTATACTTATCCTATATTGGGTAAATTAGGTTATATTTGGCGAGTACACAACGACCCGTCACTTCCCAAAATCACCAAGAGTATTGTTATTTCACTAGGAACACTACAAGAGGGAGGGTGAATTGTATGTGTAGAAATAAACGTACTTGTTGCGGAATTATAAAACTTAAACAAAGAAACAAGCTAAAGGAACACAACGGATTTTTACGAGGAAAAACTTCTTACGCCCAACAAGAAGAAACAACCTCGACCATTAGGGATTTTAAACTCAACACTTTCACTAATTAGGCCACACTAGTAGAATAAATGCTTATTGCTGCGGTCATAAAATGGCCTATTGCGTCGGTTTTGACCGCGCAACAATTAAGGGCGCATCAATAGGTAATTAACCTATTGCTGTGGTTTTTGACCGCAGCAATATAGCTTGGCCTATTGCTGCGGTTCCTAGCCAAAACCGCAACAATATGTTTATTTTTTATTTAAAAAAATTAAAGTCTATTGCTGCGATTTTGGGTAAAAACCACAGCAATAGGTACCACAGCTCAAAAAAAATAATTTTTTTTCGATATTTATATACAATGAGAGAATGCCAAAAAAAAACAAAAAAAACACAAACTTACAACATTACACTCATATATTATGTAGGACCATATTCTTACACTCAATATCGCATTTAAGCATCATATCTATATCTATTGAAATTAGTTTATCTAATTGCATTCTTAACCATTCAACTTAAGATATCTTTCACGAAAAACCAAATCAGCATACACAAACCGACAGAAGAACATACAAAATCAACCCTTGATCAAAAAATGTAGACATAAAACTAACAAAAAAAATGCAGAAATTAAAAAATACAAAAAAAGGAGAGAGAAAAACAGACTTGGGAATTTGTATAGTTTGACACTAACCAAAAAAAAATCAGATCTAAAACAGATCTAAAAAACGAAAGGAAAAAAGAAAAAAAAAACTCGAAAAAAAAGCAAAAATAAAAACGCAAAGAAAAACGAAAAACGAAAAGAAAAACGAAAAACGAAAAAAAAACGAAAAGAGAAACGAAAAACGAAAAAAAAGGAAAAGAAAAACGAAAAAAAAGGGAAAAAAAAATCAGATCTACAAACAGACCACCGCCATGGATGTCAGTAGAAGTAGTCGCGTTCGAATTTTGATGACCACCGCAGTCGCCATGGATCGAGACGTTGATAAGTCCGGCGAGTAGTTGAAGATGAGGTGCGAAGGACGTGCGAGATCGAGCAGTTGAAGATGAGCAGCAAAGAACAGAGGCAGCGGCGGGGGTTCGACGAGCACCAGCGTCTGTGCGGTAAGGCGGCGCGAACACGAAGCAGCAGCGAGGCAGGGCACCGAACAGGGGAGGGAGACCGAGAAAACAAAAGAAAGGGGCGTCGGGCTGATGCGGAGGTTCACTGGCGAGCTCGGGGACAGCGGAGGGAGAACAAGCAAGGGGGGAAAAAACGTCGAAGAGGAAGAGGAGAGAGAAAGTGAGGAGAGAGAGGAGAGTGAGGAGGAGAGGAGAGAGAGAGGGGAGAGTAAGAAAAACGGCTGAGTTGTTAAAAGGAACATAACCCTAATAATTGGGCCGCGCATTTTTTTATATTTAAAACAACCTATTGCTGTGGTTTTTTATAGGAACCGCAGCAATAGGTTCAAATATTAATAAAAAATTAATATTTTAATATATTATTGCGGTTCTGGCTAGGAACCGCAGCAATAGAGCTGGTCAAAAAGTCAACTTAAGTTTAAATATTTTCCCGTTAAAATCTATTGCTGCGGTTTCCGGCCGAAACGGCAGCAATAGGTCTATTTTATATTTTACCTTTTTTTTCACGTGGTTTATTGCTGCGTATGGGTAAAGCCACAACAATACCACCGCAGCAATAAGCAATTATTCTACTAGTGCCAAACAACTCTGTTACAACCTAATTCTACTCTGTTCCTAAACTCAAGTTACTGAACAAATGTTCTCTTAACAGCTGTTCCTCTAAACTTCACTCGATGTTTTCTCACTTTAACTTGCTTCACTCAAAGCTTCTCTCTTACAGGACTTCACTCAAAATCCCCTTACCCCAAAACCAAAATTACAATGATCAATAAACTTAGTGGAATAGAGTAAGAAGGCAAAGAACAAATAGCTTAATGAGAGAATAAGGCACTGACACTTTAATTATCTAAACTCACTAAATCACTTGGTCAGACACAAATTGGAACTTAATTAGACATAAGTATTTATAGCAGTGATGAAGTAAAACATGGAATTAAAACATGTGTTAGTGGTTAAACCATTTTCCCATGATGTTCCTCAACCAAAGGAACACGTTCCATTAATTTCCCCATGAACTCCACGATCTCTGTTGAACGTGTGTTATAGGATTAATACTGCTTCCTTAATTTTAGCAACAACTTTGTCAAGTAAATATAAATATGATTTTTAATTAAAAAGTATTTTAATTAAAACCAAAATTAAATCCTTTTATCAAAATATTATCTTTTAAAATATTTTCTTTAAAACTGAAAAAGGATTTTTATTTTCAAATAAAAATAAAATCTTTTCCTTAAAAAGATTTTCCTTAAAATCAGATTTTTACTAAATAAAAATAGTTTCCTATTATTTAGGCATTAATCACTCCAACGACATAATTTAACCGTTGCATCATATAGCATATGTCACTACAAGAAAAGTGGTAATCAACGACGGCTAAAAGCCGTCGTTGATGGTCTAAAAAGCCGTCGCTAAATATTCAACGACGGCCAACCGTTGTTGATAGTTTGTCGGTAAAAAGATGGTCGCTGATATTAGAATCAACGACCGTCACGCCGTCGGTGATATTTTCAACGACGGTTTCATGATCATCAGCGACCGTTATTTAAAGCCGACGTTGACTCTACGCCAACGACTGTTTAAAGCAGACGGCAAATCAGCGACCGTTGCAAACCGTTGCTGTGACACCGACCGTTTTAAACCGTCGGTGTTTCACCGACCGTTTTGAACCGTCGTTGTATCTCCAACTTTTGTAAACCGTCGTTGATTTCGTTGAATCAACGTCTGTGGATAACCGTCGCTACTATATTATAGCAGTCGTTAAAATTCAAGTCCATGGCTGCATAGAGTACCTTACAGCGACTGCCTAGCCGTCGTTGATTTAATGTTTAGCCGTCGCTGTTGTTTCAAAATAATATTATTTAATATTCTATTGTTCTTAATAATAATTAAACACGTACACACTTGCAGTTGCACCTAAATATACCACGCTAAAGTCAGTTCCTCCATCGCATTCAATTTTTTCAATTACAAAAATTTGCAATTTTGATATATATTACAATTTACATAGATACTTGTATAATTACATGAAATAGATTACAATTATGTACACAAAATAGATCCCGATGTCGGGAAATAAAGTAGAAGTCGGTGTTTACAAAAAATATATATCGACAAAGCTAGAAACTAATAATTAGCTAGATGCCGATAAATATAGACACTAAATGTCTATAGTTAGACAAACTACCTAGATTAAATATATGTACGCAAAATAGATCCCGGTGTCGGGAAATAAAGTAGAAGTCGGGTTGAAAAAAAAATAACCCGACACATCTAGAAACGAAGCGAGATGCCGATAAATATTGACACTACAAGAAAATAGTTAGACTAACTATATCCAACTATAAGTTATTTACCTAGTTGCCAAAACCAAAAAAAACTACACTGTCATGGGTGTCTCTGTAGCACTACCGCCACCACCAAACCCTGGGTCATCTTCTGGTCTGCGTTGTGGAGGGGGGCCTGGGTTGCAACCTAAGAACATGTGGCCGAAACTAGACATGTTCCTCATCATTTCCTCTAGGGCCCGACGTGACTCTTCCACCCGTGCTGCGACCATTGCCTCCACCTCTCCCATCCGTGCAGAGACCTTTGCCTCCACCTGCGCCTCAATCTGAGAAAAAATGGACGGCTCATATGGTTGTGAAGAGTGGCCATCTCCTCGCCCTGATGAAGAGTTGTAGTACAAATGATCTCCCTGACCCAACCCCTGAACTTTTCCTCTGTTCCTCCCCCCAACTATCTCCCAATACAACAGATCAGGGTTCGGCTGTGACCCCTGAGTGGTACAATGATCCAGCTTCTTATTGTATGTCTCCTGCATTTGGTTAAATATACTCATATTCAAATAATATAAAGTGCCAAAATGGCGTATATTTGGTTCTAACTTGCCTATTTTGTGTATTTTCAATCAAAACAACTTATAATTACATTAAACAAACTATATATATGATGTTTGAGGTGTTTATAACTTAAACTAGCATCAAACTACTCGTATTCATTCATTTTCAAGTGAAATGGCCTAAAATGGCCTATATTAGCCTATATTTGGTTCAAACTTTCCTATTTTGTGTATTTTCAATCAAAACAACTTATAATTACATCAAACAAACAATATATATGATGTTTGAGGTGTTGATAACTTAAACTAGCATCAAACTGCTCGTATTCATTCATTTTCAAGTGAAATGGCCTAAAATGGCCTATATTAGCCTATATTTGGTTCTAACTTTCCTATTTTGTGTATTTTCAATCAAAAAAAATTATAATTACATTAAACTAACTATATATATGATGTTTGAGGTGTTTATAACTTAAACTAGCATCAAACTACTCGTATTCATTCATTTTCAAGTGAAATGGCCTAAAATGGCCTATATTAGCCTATATTTGGTTCTAACTTTCCTATTTTGTGTATTTTCAATCAAAACAACTTATAATCACATTAAACTAACTATATATATGATGTTTGAGGTGTTTATAACTTAAACTAGCATCAAACTACTCGTATTCATTCAATTTCAAGTGAAATGGCCTAAAATGGCCTATATTAGCCTATATTTGGTTATAACTTTCATATTTTGTGTATTTTCAATTTAAACAACTTATAATTACATTAAACTAACTATATATATGATGTTTTAGGTGTTTATAACTTTAACTAGCATCATACTACTCGTAGTCATTCATTTTCAAGTGAAATGGCCTAAAATGGCCTATATTAGCCTATATTTGGTTCTAACTTTCCTATTTTGTGTATTTTCAATCAAAACAACTTATAATTACATTATACAAACTATATATATGATGTTTGAGGTGTTTATAACTTAAACTAGCATCAAACTACTCGTATTCATTCATTTTCAAATGAAATGGCCTAAAATGGCCTATATTAGACTATAATTGGTTCTAACTTTCCTATTTTGTGTACTTTCAATCAAAACAACTTATAATTACATTAAACTAACTATATATATGACGTTTGAGGTGTTTATAACTTAAACTAGCATCAAACTACTCGTATTCATTCATTTTCAAGTGAAATGGCCTAAAATGGCATATATTAGCCTATATTTGGTTCTAACTTTCCTATTTTGTGTATTTTCAATCAAAACAACTTATAATCACATTAAACTAACTATATATATGATGTTTGAGGTGTTTATAACTTAAACTAACATCAAACTACTCGTATTCATTCATTTTCAAGTGAAATGGCCTAAAATGGCCTATATTAGCCTATATTTGGTTCTCACTTGCCTATTTTGTGTATTTTCAATCAAAACAACTTATAATCACATTAAAATAACTATATATATGATTTTTGAGGTGTTTATAACTTAAACTAGAATCAAACTACTCGTATTCATTCATTTTCAAGTAAAATGGCCTATATTAGCCTATATTTAGTTCTAACTTGCCTATTTTGTGTATTTTCAATCAAAATAACTTATAATCACATTAAACAAACTATATATATGATGTTTGAGGTGTTTATAACTTAAACTAACATCAAACTACTCGTATTCATTCATTTTCAAGTGAAATGGCCTAAAATGGCCTATATTAGCCTATATTTGGTTCCAACTTTCCTATTTTGTGTATTTTCAATCAAAACAACTTATAATCACATTAAACTAACTATATATATGATTTTTGAGGTGTTTATAACTTAAACTAGCATCAAACTACTCGTATTCATTCATTTTCAAGTGAAATGGCCTAAAATGGCCTATTTTAGCCTATATCTGGTTCTAACTTTCCTATTTTGTGTATTTTCAATCAAAACAACTTATAATTACATTAAACTAACTATATATATGATGTTTGAGGTGTTTATAACTTAAACTAGCATCAAACTACTCGTATTCATTCATTTTCAAGTAAAATGGCCTAAAATGGCCTATATTAGCCTATATTTGGTTCTAACTTGCCTATTTTGTGTATTTTCAATCAAAACAACTTATAATCACATTAAACTAACTATATATATGATGTTTGAGGTGTTTATAACTTAAACTAGCATCAAACTACTCGTATTCATTCATTTTCAAGTAAAATGGCCTAAAATGGCCTATTTTAGCCTATATTTGGTTCAAACTTGCCTATTTTGTGTGTTTTCAATCAAAAATAACTTATAATCACATTAAACAAACTATATATATGATGTTTGAGGTGTTTATAATTTAAACTAGCATCAAACTACTCGTATTCATTCATTTTCAAGTGAAATGGCCTAAAATGGCCTATATTAGCCTATATCTGGTTCTAACTTTCCTATTTTGTGTATTTTCAATCAAAACAACTTATAATCACATTAAACTAACTATATATATATGATGTTTGAGTTGTTTATAACTTAAACTAGCATCAAACTACTCGTATTCATTCATTTTCAAGTAAAATGGCCTATATTAGCCTATATTTGGTTCTAACTTGCCTATTTTGTGTATTTTCAATCAAAACAACTTATAATCACATTAAACTAACTATATATATGATGTGTGAGGTGTTTATAACTTAAACTAGCATCAAACTACTCATATTCATTCATTTTCATGTAAAATGGCCTATATTAGCCTATATTTGGTTCTAACTTGCCTATTTTGTGTATTTTCAATCAAAACAACTTAAAATCACATTAAACTAACTATATATATGATGTTTGAGGTGTTTATAACTTAAACTAGCATCAAACTACTCGTATTCATTCATTTTCAAGTAAAATGGCCTAAAATTGCCTATATTAGCCTATATTTGGTTCTAACTTGCCTATTTTGTGTATTTTCAATCAAAATAACTTATAATCACATTAAACAAACTATATATATGATGTTTGAGGTGTTTATAACTTAAACTAGCATCAAACTACTCGTATTCATTCATTTTCAAGTAAAATGGCCTTAAATGGCCTATATTAGCCTATATTTTGTTCTAACTTTCCTATTTTGTGTATTTTCAATCAAAACAACTTATAATTACATTAAACTAACTATATATATGACGTTTGAGGTGTTTATAACTTAAACTAGCATCAAACTACTCGTATTCATTCATTTTCAAGTGAAATGGCCTAAAATGGCATATATTAGCCTATATTTGGTTCTAACTTTCCTATTTTGTGTATTTTCAATCAAAACAACTTATAATCACATTAAACTAACTATATATATGATGTTTGAGGTGTTTATAACTTAAACTAGCATCAAACTACTCGTATTCATTCATTTTCAAGTGAAATGGCCTAAAATGGCCTATATTAGCCTATATTTGGTTCTCACTTGCCTATTTTGTGTATTTTCAATCAAAACAACTTATAATCACATTAAACTAACTATATATATGATTTTTGAGGTGTTTATAACTTAAACTAGAATCAAACTACTCGTATTCATTCATTTTCAAGTAAAATGGCCTATATTAGCCTATATTAGTTCTAACTTGCCTATTTTGTGTATTTTCAATCAAAATAACTTATAATCACATTAAACAAACTATATATATGATGTTTGAGGTGTTTATAACTTAAACTAACATCAAACTACTCGTATTCATTCATTTTCAAGTGAAATGGCCTAAAATGGCCTATATTAGCCTATATTTGGTTCCAACTTTCCTATTTTGTGTATTTTCAATCAAAACAACTTATAATCACATTAAACTAACTATATATATGATTTTTGAGGTGTTTATAACTTAAACTAGCATCAAACTACTCGTATTCATTCATTTTCAAGTGAAATGGCCTAAAATGGCCTATTTTAGCCTATATCTGGTTCTAACTTTCCTATTTTGTGTATTTTCAATCAAAACAATTTATATTTACATTAAACTAACTATATATATGATGTTTGAGGTGTTTATAACTTAAACTAGCATCAAACTACTCGTATTCATTCATTTTCAAGTAAAATGGCCTATATTAGCCTATATTTGGTTCTAACTTGCCTATTTTGTGTATTTTCAATCAAAACAACTTATAATCACATTAAACTAACTATATATATATGATGTTTGAGGTGTTTATAACTTAAACTAGCATCAAACTACTCGTATTCATTCATTTTCAAGTAAAATGGCCTAAAATTGCCTATATTAGCCTATATTTGGTTCAAACTTGCCTATTTTGTGTGTTTTCAATCAAAAATAACTTATAATCACATTAAACAAACTATATATATGATGTTTGAGGTGTTTATAACTTAAACTAGCATCAAACTACTCGTATTCATTCATTTTCAAGTGAAATGGCCTAAAATGGCCTATATTAGCCTATATCTGGTTCTAACTTTCCTATTTTGTGTATTTTCAATCAAAACAACTTATAATCACATTAAACTAACTATATATATATATGATGTTTGAGTTATTTATAACTTAAACTAGCATCAAACTACTCGTATTCATTCATTTTCAAGTAAAATGGCCTATATTAGCCTATATTTGGTTCTAACTTGTCTATTTTGTGTATTTTCAATCAAAACAACTTATAATCACATTAAACTAACTATATATATGATGTGTGAGGTGTTTATAACTTAAACTAGCATCAAACTACTCATATTCATTCATTTTCATGTTAAATGGCCTATATTAGCCTATATTTGGTTCTAACTTGCCTATTTTGTGTATTTTCAATCAAAACAACTTAAAATCACATTAAACTAACTATATATATGATGTTTGAGGTGTTTATAACTTAAACTAGCATCAAACTACTCGTATTCATTCATTTTCAAGTAAAATGGCCTAAAATTGCCTATATTAGCCTATATTTGGTTCTAACTTGCCTATTTTGTGTATTTTTAATCAAAATAACTTATAATCACATTAAACAAACTATATATATGATGTTTGAGGTGTTTATAACTTAAAATAGCATCAAACTACTCGTATTCATTCATTTTCAAGTAAAATGGCCTTAAATGGCCTATATTAGCCAATATTTGGTTCTAACTTTCCTATTTTGTGTATTTTCAATCAAAACAACTTATAATCACATTAAACTAACTATATATATGATGTTTGAGGTGTTTATAACTTAAACTAGCATCAAACTACTCGTATTCATTCATTTTCAAGTGAAATTGCCTAAAATGGCCTATATTAGCCTATATTTGGTTCTAACTTTCCTATTTTGTGTATTTTCATTCAAAACAACTTATAATTACATTAAACTAACTATATATATGATGTTTGAGGTGTTTATAACTTAAACTAGCATCAAACTACTCGTATTCATTCATTTTCAAGTAAAATGGCCTAAAATGGCCTATATTAGCCTATATTTGGTTCTAACTTGCCTATTTTGTGTATTTTCAATCAAAACAACTTATAATCACATTAAACTAACTATATATATGATGTTTGAGGTGTTTATAACTTAAACTAGCATCAAACTACTCGTATTCATTCATTTTCAAGTAAAATGGCCTAAAATGGCCTATTTTAGCCTATATTTGGTTCAAACTTGCCTATTTTGTGTGTTTTCAATCAAAAATAACTTATAATCACATTAAACAAACTATATATATGATGTTTGAGGTGTTTATAATTTAAACTAGCATCAAACTACTCGTATTCATTCATTTTCAAGTGAAATGGCCTAAAATGGCCTATATTAGCCTATATCTGGTTCTAACTTTCCTATTTTGTGTATTTTCAATCAAAACAACTTATAATCACATTAAACTAACTATATATATATGATGTTTGAGTTGTTTATAACTTAAACTAGCATCAAACTACTCGTATTCATTCATTTTCAAGTAAAATGGCCTATATTAGCCTATATTTGGTTCTAACTTGCCTATTTTGTGTATTTTCAATCAAAACAACTTATAATCACATTAAACTAACTATATATATGATGTGTGAGGTGTTTATAACTTAAACTAGCATCAAACTACTCATATTCATTCATTTTCATGTAAAATGGCCTATATTAGCCTATATTTGGTTCTAACTTGCCTATTTTGTGTATTTTCAATCAAAACAACTTAAAATCACATTAAACTAACTATATATATGATGTTTGAGGTGTTTATAACTTAAACTAGCATCAAACTACTCGTATTCATTCATTTTCAAGTAAAATGGCCTAAAATTGCCTATATTAGCCTATATTTGGTTCTAACTTGCCTATTTTGTGTATTTTCAATCAAAATAACTTATAATCACATTAAACAAACTATATATATGATGTTTGAGGTGTTTATAACTTAAACTAGCATCAAACTACTCGTATTCATTCATTTTCAAGTAAAATGGCCTTAAATGACCTATATTAGCCTATATTTTGTTCTAACTTTCCTATTTTGTGTATTTTCAATCAAAACAACTTATAATTACATTAAACTAACTATATATATGACGTTTGAGGTGTTTATAACTTAAACTAGCATCAAACTACTCGTATTCATTCATTTTCAAGTGAAATGGCCTAAAATGGCATATATTAGCCTATATTTGGTTCTAACTTTCCTATTTTGTGTATTTTCAATCAAAACAACTTATAATCACATTAAACTAACTATATATATGATGTTTGAGGTGTTTATAACTTAAACTAGCATCAAACTACTCGTATTCATTCATTTTCAAGTGAAATGGCCTAAAATGGCCTATATTAGCCTATATTTGGTTCTCACTTGCCTATTTTGTGTATTTTCAATCAAAACAACTTATAATCACATTAAACTAACTATATATATGATTTTTGAGGTGTTTATAACTTAAACTAGAATCAAACTACTCGTATTCATTCATTTTCAAGTAAAATGGCCTATATTAGCCTATATTAGTTCTAACTTGCCTATTTTGTGTATTTTCAATCAAAATAACTTATAATCACATTAAACAAACTATATATATGATGTTTGAGGTGTTTATAACTTAAACTAACATCAAACTACTCGTATTCATTCATTTTCAAGTGAAATGGCCTAAAATGGCCTATATTAGCCTATATTTGGTTCAAACTTTCCTATTTTGTGTATTTTCAATCAAAACAACTTATAATCACATTAAACTAACTATATATATGATTTTTGAGGTGTTTATAACTTAAACTAGCATCGAAACTACTCGTATTCATTCATTTTCAAGTGAAATGGCCTAAAATGGCCTATTTTAGCCTATATCTGGTTCTAACTTTCCTATTTTGTGTATTTTCAATCAAAACAATTTATATTTACATTAAACTAACTATATATATGATGTTTGAGGTGTTTATAACTTAAACTAGCATCAAACTACTCGTATTCATTCATTTTCAAGTAAAATGGCCTATATTAGCCTATATTTGGTTCTAACTTGCCTATTTTGTGTATTTTCAATCAAAACAACTTATAATCACATTAAACTAACTATATATATATGATGTTTGAGGTGTTTATAACTTAAACTAGCATCAAACTACTCGTATTCATTCATTTTCAAGTAAAATGGCCTAAAATTGCCTATATTAGCCTATATTTGGTTCAAACTTGCCTATTTTGTGTGTTTTCAATCAAAAATAACTTATAATCACATTAAACAAACTATATATATGATGTTTGAGGTGTTTATAACTTAAACTAGCATCAAACTACTCGTATTCATTCATTTTCAAGTAAAATGGCCTAAAATGGCCTATTTTAGCCTATATTTGGTTCAAACTTGCCTATTTTGTGTGTTTTCAATCAAAAATAACTTATAATCACATTAAACAAACTATATATATGATGTTTGAGGTGTTTATAATTTAAACTAGCATCAAACTACTCGTATTCATTCATTTTCAAGTGAAATGGCCTAAAATGGCCTATATTAGCCTATATCTGGTTCTAACTTTCCTATTTTGTGTATTTTCAATCAAAACAACTTATAATCACATTAAACTAACTATATATATATATGATGTTTGAGTTGTTTATAACTTAAACTAGCATCAAACTACTCGTATTCATTCATTTTCAAGTAAAATGGCCTATATTAGCCTATATTTGGTTCTAACTTGTCTATTTTGTGTATTTTCAATCAAAACAACTTATAATCACATTAAACTAACTATATATATGATGTGTGAGGTGTTTATAACTTAAACTAGCATCAAACTACTCATATTCATTCATTTTCATGTTAAATGGCCTATATTAGCCTATATTTGGTTCTAACTTGCCTATTTTGTGTATTTTCAATCAAAACAACTTAAAATCACATTAAACTAACTATATATATGATGTTTGAGGTGTTTATAACTTAAACTAGCATCAAACTACTCGTATTCATTCATTTTCAAGTAAAATGGCCTAAAATTGCCTATATTAGCCTATATTTGGTTCTAACTTGCCTATTTTGTGTATTTTTAATCAAAATAACTTATAATCACATTAAACAAACTATATATATGATGTTTGAGGTGTTTATAACTTAAACTAGCATCAAACTACTCGTATTCATTCATTTTCAAGTAAAATGGCCTTAAATGGCCTATATTAGCCTATATTTGGTTCTAACTTTCCTATTTTGTGTATTTTCAATCAAAACAACTTATAATCACATTAAACTAACTATATATATGATGTTTGAGGTGTTTATAACTTAAACTAGCTTCAAACTACTCGTATTCATTCATTTTCAAGTGAAATTGCCTAAAATGGCCTATATTAGCCTATATTTGGTTCTAACTTTCCTATTTTGTGTATTTTCAATCAAAACAACTTATAATTACATTAAACTAACTATATATATGATGTTTGAGGTGTTTATAACTTAAACTTGCATCAAACTACTCGTATTCATTCATTTTCAAGTAAAATGGCCTAAAATGACCTATATTAGCCTATATTTGGTTCTAACTTTCCTATTTTGTGTATTTTCATTCAAAACAACTTATAATTACATTAAACTAACTATATATATGATGTTTGAGGTGTTTATAACTTAAACTAGCATTAAACTATTCGTATTCATTCATTTTCAAGTAAAATGGCTATAAATATATGTTTAGAAGTATGTACCGAGATTTGCTTTGCTTTCTTGTTTGCTGGAATTTCTCCTTTTCCAGGAACAGTCTTAAAATGCGTCTTCAAGAACAACTCGGGAGCAGTAGGGAGTACTCCTCCTCTACTCTTTGCCTGTAGACATTGTTGAACAAAGGCTTTATTTTTTACTCATACCGAAAATGTCATGTAAATTACACTAAGTAGTAGATATGAAACATATTTACCATCTTCCTAGCATGTTGTGCCGCCGAAATAGAACCCTGAAAGTGTGACGGCTCAATTGGATTAGACAGGGAGCCACCTCTTCGGTTCTTCTTCGCCTTTTCAGATTTTTCCCGAAATGTTGGCTCTTCACTTATCTTCTTCATGTCTTCGTAGATCGTCTCCCCCAACCATTTTGGCCTTTCTTTGGCTTTCTTAACCACCCAGTATCGCAAGTCTCTCAGACGAGATGAAGCTTTTTTCTTGTAATCCTTCCTCACTATGCCTTCTAACTCAGGAGCCCATTCGTAAATACCCTTTAGCCAAACATTAAACAAAGATATTAATAAAGTAATATAATCAATTTCATTTTTCATAATTCAATTCTTACATACTGTGAAAATGTTCCACCAATGCATCTTTGTTGCATTGTCGACCTCACTGTAATTGAACCAAGGTTGTCGAAAATGGCCCTGGAAAATGTCAGTGATGGACCCACTAACCTTGTTATCATCAAACCTGAATTGAAAACCAAACAAACACGTGAATTGTGAATATCATTGCATAGAAATATCATGAAGCATATAGTAGCTTACGAACTTACCACAATCCAGTAGGGCTTAAAACCTTTCTTGGTGCACGGTTCGAACCTTCACCTTCCTCCGTATGAGTGTTCGGAATCTCCGGTGCGTGGTTACCAATGTCACGTGCTCGTGAATCATCTCCCCGTGTGTCTCGACATAGGGTTCTGGCTTCCTTCTACTTCTGGTGACTGAAAAAGCTCCCTCAGAATCAAAGTCCCACGACCTTGGCTTCCACCTAAGCCACCTCGACCTCCGCGACCCTTAGGATTAGACATGATTACCTAAAATGCAAGAAATTAGAAACGCGCAAGATTAAACAAAACAATTGAAATAAATTCTTGTTACATTAAAGTATGAATAATCCAAGAATAAAAAAACTGATTTCTTCAATATTAACAAATTACAACTTTATTTGCATCAAAAAACAACTCACATATATTGGGAAGAAAACAAAAAGAGCTATAATAATGGGAAAACATATGGCTTATATTAACAAAAAACAACTTAGACCTTGTAGTAGTTTGCAAAAAATAAGGACATCATAATTAGTAAAAATCTCCCAAGTAAGAGATTTATTGGTTAAGGCCGTTAGAGACAAATTCGTTGAACTTTGCAAGCCACACAAAAATGGATTTGCATTTTGACATTTGTGTTTTTACAATTTCCTCTCCTTTGGTCATTATTGAATATCGATCATTTTACATTTTCGGTTGAATCACTTCCCAATAATTTGTTTATGAAATCAAACATAGTTTTAGTGTAACAAATCTGAATCCCCGCCCTCCCCCCCCTGCACTCCCCCCTCACCGACCCCCTGCACTCCCCCCTCACCGACCCCCCGCCCCCCCCGCACTCCCCGCCTCCCCCGCACTCCCCCCCGACCCCCGCCCTCCCCCACTCTGCACTCCCACCCACCCCTGCACTCCCTCCCCTCACCGACCCCCTGCCCTCCCCCGCACTCCCCCCGCACTCCCACCCACCCCGCTCTCCCCCTCACCGACCCCCCGCCCTCCCCACACTCCCCCCTCACCGACCCCCCGTCCTCCCCCCCCCTGCACTCCCACCCACCCCGCACTCCCCCCTCACCGACCCCCCGCCCTCCCCCTGCACTCCCCCTGCATTCCCCCCCCGCACTCCCCCCCTCATCGACCCCCTGCACTCCCACCCTAATATAAAGGGAAGTATGACCTGACTCCTCCACAAGGTTCGTGACAGTGACAACAAGTTTTGAATTCCTACTTCCTAGTGCACGCGCGCAGGGGGGGTGGGGAATGGTCTTTGGCCAACACAATAGAGGTTGATTGTTCTTTCAATCAGAACAATAATGATGCTGCGATCACTTCAGGAAGATAATGGAAAAAGACTTAAAAAAGAAGAGGTTCGGTTAAGGCCTTAGCCTGTCTTCATGGTCTGATTTGCACATGTGAGTTTGTGACAACTGACAGTTGACAGACTCCTTTCTAAGTTGATATGCTATTGGAGAACAAGGGCAGGGATGTCTCACAAACTAGTGAACTATTCAATGAATCAAGAAGATAGCATCATCCTTCTAAGTTTTAACAGCGTCGTATGCGTCTACAAGGTCCCAAATCAGTTTTCTCAAGATGCCCATGAAGTTTCTGTGCCATGTGGAGAAAATTGGATGGAAGAACAAGGGAATAGAAAAAAAGAGAGGCTAACTTTCACTTGTACAATTTCATATGAATCATGTTACTCAACAACACTAAGAAAAACCACAGGTGCAGAATGGATCATGTTACTCAACAACAGTAAGAAAAACTACAGATGGAAATGTCACAAGTAATCTTCAACATTTCATTACAAAAGTCATATATTTTTATTGAAATGTTGTCCTTAATACAAGCTATGATATACTAAAACAAATCAAAGTGAATTCCCATCCTCGCTTAGTTCATCATCACTATCGTCATCCCAAAAACCATCATCGTCATCGTCATCATCCTCGCTTTCTCCAGACTCGAAACTCGACTCTTCTTCATCATCACCTGAGGGGGCTTCAAACAAAATTTCTTCATCATCTCCTTCAACACACTCGACATCATTACCCCCTTCATAATCGGGAATATCATTTGGATCACAAAGCGTTGGAGTCTCAGCACTTGTCTCCTGAAGGAAGTCGAAGTCAACCGGAGCATCAATCACAGACCTTGCCCTTGTCCTAAACACAGGCCACCATTGAGCACGATCACTTTTCAAGCTTGGGTACGGTGCGAAATATACTTGGCTAACCTGGTATGATAGCACAAAGGGATCAAACTTGGGGTATTTCTTGGTGTGGTTGACTTTAACAAGCTTGTATTGATTGATGTTCATTCCCCTCACATTGTCCATCCAATTGCACTTGAACAAAACAGTGCTATATTGACTACGGGCACCAGTAAACTTCAATATTATAACATCATCTAAAATCCCAAAGAAATCACTCCCTCCATCATTAGACACACTCACTCCATAATTCATGGTGGATTTGTGTTTGCTTGATGCTTTTGTTTGGAAATTGTATCCATTAACATAGTATCTATTCCAAGTGCGAACTAATGTCGAAGGACCCATTGCCAAAGCAAACAGTACATCATCATTGGGTTTGTCTTGAATAACCTATTGAAAAGCATTCATATTGTTAATCCATTAACATAGTGTCTTGAATAACCTATTGAATAACCTATAGTCACACAAACTCACTTTCAATCTAAACCAATCAAGGTATTCTGCTTCATGTTGCACCCACACATCTTCTGTACGTAGAGTAGGTCGAATTTGAAGAATGTGGTCCTCGAAATCCCTTACAAACATAACAATTGTTAATGTCTAAATTAAAAATGAAAGTTAAATTTATAAATAATATGATTAATAACAAGTGTTTTACTTCTCAAATTCTTGTAAGATGCCTGTATTTGCTAACACATATAGGTGTGCACGTTGTAATTCCACTTCAGTTAAAAATCGTGTTCCACCTGCATTAGACGGCCGACCACAATTAACCCTGAATAGCTCTGGGACAGTTTCGTCGAGCATCCTATCAACTTCATCATTTACATTACGGCCTGAATCTCGTGTCTTAGTATCCACTCCTTGCTGAAAGTAGTTTGAACAGAAGTTTGCAATCTCTTCACACAAGTACGCATTACATATAGAACCCTCCACACGAGCCTTGTTACCAATTTTGCGTTTCAAATGATTGAGGAACCTAATAAGGTGGTTATCAAAAATAGTTACACAATTGCGAAGAACAATATAAAGGATATATGAAAATGAAGGATAAGGTACCTTTCAAAGGGATACATCCAACGGTATTGCACGGGACCACATAACCTAGCTTCGCGTGGAAGGTGAACTGGTAAGTGTTCCATGGAATTGAAGAATGATGGTGGGAAAATCTTTTCGAGTTTACAAAGGATCTCGGCTATGTCCTTTTCCAATCTTTCCATGTCACTTACTGTGATGGTGGAGCAACACAAATCACGGAAAAAAAGGCTAATCTCAGTGACAACTTTCCACACATGAACCGGAAGCAACTCCTTTAATGCAATCGGCAATAATCTTTCCATGATGACATGACAGTCATGGCTTTTCATACTGTGCAGCTTACCGGACTGCATGTCCACACATCTTGTTAAGTCGGAAGCATAGCCATCAGGAAATTTCAAATCTCTGACCCAGTTGCATAATACTTTCCTTTAGGACTTGTCCAGTGCGAAAGGTGCTTTTGGTGGAGTTTCTTTTCCGTTTGCATCCTTGGTGACATGAAGTTGAGGCCTTTTGCACAATTTAGCAATGTCTTTTCTAGATGCAACGGTGTTTCTTGTCTGTGTTTTTTTCACATCCATAACCGTGTGAATGAGTTGGTCGAAGAAGTTTTTCTCAATGTGCATGACGTCAAGGTTGTGACGAAGATGCAGATCTTTCCAGTATGGGAGCTCCCAAAGACAGCTTTGTTTGAACCACCCATTTTTCAACTTTTTCAAAGCGTTAAGTGCATCTGGTCCATCTGTAGCCTTTGGCAAGTCTTTAACACATGACCACAACTCTTCCCCAGACATGATGTGTGGTGGAGACCCTTTTTCAACCTTATTTCTGCAAAAAGCTACTTTGTTTTTACGAAAAGGATGATCTTGCGGAAGGAATTGACGGTGACAATCAAACCAAGAAACTTTACCCCCATGCTCGAGCCAAAAAGCTTTGGATTTATCCATACAATAAGGACAAGCCTTTTTCCCAGCGGTAGACCAGCCAGATAGCATACCATAAGCAGGAAAATCATTTATTGTCCAAAGAATGGCGGCACGCATATTGAAATTTTGTTTCCTAGAAATGTCATAAGTAGTTGCTCCAACATCCCATACTTGCTTCCATTCCTCGATTAAGGGTTGCATGTACACATCCAAGTTTCCCTTCGGATTTTTAGGACCGAACGACGAGCAACGAAAGGAACATGAAGGGTTTTTTCATGCACATCGATGGCGGCAAGTTGTACGGGGTTAAGATGACCGGCCAACATGAATATTGACCCCCAAACTTTCCATGTGGACCAAACCCATCAGTACACAAACCGAGCCGAACATTCCTAGGCTCAGTTGCAAATTCGCCAAAGGATCTATCCAAATGCTTCCAAGCTTCACTGTCGCTAGGGTGAGCCATTTTGTCTTCGGCTCTTGGATTTTTGGCATGCCATGTCATTTCTTCAGCAACGTTCTTTGTTGCATACAACCTCTGCAATCTCGGTGTGATTGGGAAATAAATCAGAACTTTCATTGGAACTAAAGACCCCTTAGAAGTCCTCCTGTATCCGATCATGCATCGCACACTCTACATCTGTCCAAGTGTGCATCAGTTCTCCAAAATAACATACAACCTTTGGGGCAAGCATGAATCTTTTCGTGGGGAAGCTCTAATCCTTCCAAGATCTTCTTCGTATCGTAAAATGTGTTACTCATGTTGTTGTTGTTAGGTATTGCTTCTTTCATTAATGAAACAAAAGCATCAACACACCTATGTGGCAAATTGTACTCACACTTCAAAGATACTATTCTAGATGCCATTTCCAACACAGACATGGAGCTCCCGTCGTACAACGGTTCCTCAGAAGCCTTTAATAGGTCAAGAAACACCTTTGCTTGAGGATTAGGCTCCTCCTCCATTCCACTAGGCTCTTCAACAGTGGACGGTTCCGGGTTATTCCCAAGAGCATCGAAAACCATTTCACGGTATGGATTAGATAGCTCTTCTGTGGGTTGAAGTAACTCTTCACCATGAGAATACCAACCATAGTAATCAGGTATAAAGCCCTTGCTATACAAATGCACTTTAACCGTGTCAGCGGCATGCATACGTCTGTTCTTGCATTTCGGACACGGACATCTAACTTCATCCTTACCTAGGCTTTCGGGATTTACTTTGCAAAAGTCAATGAATTCATCAACCCCCCTCAAGAACTCGGGCCTCAAGTTACGCACATTGTCATATCTATCATACATCCACCAACGCTCCTTCCGTTTCATGGTGACCAATTCTACAATTTTAAGCCATTTCAATCACAATACTCATTAACAACCATCATACGTACAATTAAAACATTTGTGTGAAATACATATAGGGCCCAAAATGATGTCCAAAGGTCCTTATCACTCCAACCTAACTCATTCTTCGACGTCTAACCCCACTAGTGAATGTATGCCAACTATTCGCTTCTACGTAAATTCCGGCAGCATTTCCCATGAGTTCTCCAAGTACACAATGTGAGCTTCGTAAAAGCTTACATATGTACCCAGAGAACAGCATAGAGAAACAACATCACCGGAAATTACATAGAATAGAACAAAAGGCATACATTCACCACCTAAGTGAGGTCAAACGTCGAAGAACAGTCCCAACCGGGGACTATTCAAGATATACTCCAAATGAGTATACCTTGAACGGGTATCTAGGTACATGATGATGCAAACATATTTATTTAAACACTTAAATTAAATTTATAACATCATCCAAACTATTTCCACGAAAACAAATATGTCAAAAACAATATAAACAATTTAAATAGTGTAAACTAAATAAAGGAATGTGCAATAAATAAATTATTGTGATAATTATATAGTTTTTAACTTTTATAACCTTTAATAAACGAACCACTATAAAAACTATTGTGATAATTATATAGTAACTTAAACTTATACAATTAAAGTAACTTAATCTTCAAAGTAATATAAACTAATAAATTATATAGTTTTTAACATTCTCTAAACAAAAGTTTTTTTAATACATTATATTTCATGATGAAAAACTTACACAAAAATTAAAATATAGAATTTACATGAACAAAAACAATATAAATTGAAGACAAAATATGGTAAAAAATTGCTACTAACCTTACAATTAAGCCAAAGAGAAACACCAAAGTGCTACGTAATCCTACATCATGTAGAAAATCAATTATTAAATGGCACCTTTAATCGTCAATTTCTACTAAACAAGCAACTCCAATAATAAGTAACTACGAATTTAAGTTCACAAGCACCCCTTTTGACTTAAAATAAGATTGCAATTAATGACTCAAAAAAAAAAAAATTCAATCATGGATTTGACAAGCATGGTTATAAACGCTGTGAACAAACTTAATTCCAAATTCTCAACATGTTCACCAGAAAGTACAATGCATATGATAAAAAACATAAACGTTTACATTTGCTTTACCAAATAACAAACAAATGGATGTAAACCATCATCCATACAGAACACACATAGATGCATCATCTCTAAAATAAAAAATAATAGCCTAAGTTCAAGCTTGTTTTCATCAGATGAACAACACCCATATCTTTTTTCTTCATTATTCATCATCCTTTGTTTTTCCTTTGATATTAAGTCCAACAATTTTGGGTTACTTTCACCCATTCTTTTTTTCCACCAAATGTTAGAAAACAAAAATACCCAGATACTCTTTCTTGTTACTGATTTCACTCACCAAATCACTAAAATCTGACTATGAAATTATCTGAAAAAATAATAAGTAGTATGAACTTTGATTAAAGAAATGATATATTATAAGATCAAACACTTACATGAAGAAATATACATAAAATAAAGCAAGACTAACAAAATGTGAGTAAAAAAGTGACAGAAAAAACACCATACCAAGAGTGTGTTACCCAGAACTCAAATAGCAGATTAATACCCACATCTTGAAAACATGAAAAAACCCACTTGTTTTCAGCACCAAAAACAAGATTTAGCAGAAAAAACAAGATTCGAATTTAGAGCAGAAAAAACAAGATTTAGCAAAAACCCAATTTTCTGGGTTTAGTTTCATGAGTACACAAATTGTTAAAAAAAAAAAAAGAAATTGGCACTGCTTACCACCGGCGAAATGTCGGTCCGGCAGGAGTCGATGTCACCGGCGAGACGGATTCCGACTGAAGTTCGTCGCCCAAGTTCACTTCTCTCACGAGGAAAAAACCCAACTGTTAGGGTTTGGTTTATGAGTACAAAATTTTTTTTAAAAAAAGGAAAATAAAGCTTACTACCGCCGGCGAAGTAAGGTGGAGGTGGGTCGGCTATCGGAGTTGGGGAGGAAGGAGGGAGGTGGAGGTGGAGTCGACCGAGGAGTTTCGTCGCTGCAAAAATCGCCCAACTTACTTCTCTCCTTTTTGTTGTTGAAAAAAAAAACCCGACTGAAAGAGCAGCTTCAATTAACCCCCCCTTAGAAATCAACGACCGTTTCAGACCGTCGCCCAAGCTAAAAAAAATTCTGCTTTACTTCCAAAAAATCAACGACGGCTTTTAGCCGTCGTTAATAATCACCGACAGCTAAACCGTCGTTAAATGCTATAACAGCAGTTGGTAATCAACGACGGCTTCTAGCCGTCGCTTGTTATGATTATACCGACGTTTTTGTTAGCCGTCGCTGACAGGCCGTCGTTATTTTAGCATTCTCTTGTAGTGTGTCGTTCCTTTAACTTACATGACCGTGTCAGTTCGTCTGTTCCTTTTAAAGGAGTATACACTCATTCTCGTTTTATATTGCCATTGTTCCTTACCATTACTTACTCGTTCCTTTACATTGGAACTAAAAACAAAAGCCTCGCTTAGATTCTTTTGCTCCAATGCTTCTCCAGTATCAGTTCCTTGAGCATCTTCACTTGGTCTTCAAAATCCAAACTTGATTTCTTCCTTAGACTTAGTATTCTCTTTGCTCTATTCATTGATACATTGCAAAATCCATTCACTTAACAACTTGTTAATCATTACTGGTGAGTTTGTATCTTTGTTCCTTTGTCATCATCAAAACTAGGGTTCAACAGAGATATATAAGCAAATGTCCACGAAGAACAAATTACAACCTAAAAACTGGTTCTCATTCTTAACATTCATTGTTTACTTTTTATTTTCACGTAGAAAGAAACAAATTGTACTTAGACGTTCTTGTTATTTTGCATTGACTGTCGTTCTTCATGACAATGGTTGCAATTAGTGGATTCGTGGACGCATGGCCACCCGCGGTCTTTTACCCATGTTCATGTGGCCACATGAACATTTTCTTGTGTCGTTTTCCCTGAGTTTCGGCCCCCTTTCAATTCGTCTTGTCGCGTCGAAATTAATCTGGTTGTCGACGTCCCAAAAACTATCATTGTCCTTTAGCAAAATTTGACATAAACACCTCTGGTTTTCATTAATTTTACCCTTTTAGGGTCATCAAGACATCCATTTGAACATTAATATCTTCAATTGTGTATTATTAACAATGATAAATATTTTTGCATATTTATATGAATGGAACAAGATCCCACATGATAATATTTTGTGGTATATATATTAGCGTTAAAATACGGAACTTTAACTTTGAAACAGTAAAAGAGTAAACTAATAGGGTTGGCTCAAGTGGTGAGCTTTTCCATATGACCTAGCAAAGCCTATGGAATGCTTGGGGTTTAAGGGGGTTGGGTGGTGTCTGGTTTGTAATGGATCTCTAGGTGGGGGCCATGTGGCGACGACAGCCCAGAGGATTTCTTCTTACCAATTTTAAAAAGTAAAGCAATAAACTGGTAAAGATTGGAGGGAATATATATACTAGAATTGGCTTAAGGATAACTCTAACTTACGGAGTAATTACTAGTTTACAAGATTAACAAGTAGTAAAGTGAAAAAGGAACTTTACATGAAATTTTGGATACCAAACTATGACCCGACCCGAAAAAATCGGGTTCTAGACTTATATAGCGCTGTCAGTTTGGTTGAAAACCGATGGTTAAACTGCAAACTGTTGACCAACTGAACTGAATAAACTGAACTGAATTGACCCAAAAATGAAAAGTTAAAAACCGATAAGTCAATCAGATTAAAGTAAACTGCAATTAACTGAACTGAAACTGAACTGAAACTCAACTGAAACAAATTAAACTGAAAATTAACTGCATGGAAAACCGATTTAAACCGAATCGAACGGACCGAAAATGAGCCGAATTTAGTGGCCCCGTTTCAAACTGTTTTTAACTGAACTGAATCAAACTGAATAAAACTGTTTTTAACTGAACTGAATAAAACTGTTTTTAACTGAACTGTATAAAACTGAATAAAACTGTTTTTAACCGAACCGAATCAAACTGAATAAAACAATATCAAACTGTATAGAATAAAATTGTCTCAAACGAAACTGTTTCAAAATGTAACACCTAATTTTGTCATTGTTTTAATTTACCTAAATTATTGGCATATAATTAGACAAAGATAAGAACACATGATTTCAATTTTCAACCACTATTTCTATAAAAAAGATGAATTCTCAATGGTTAAAATTCAATACACAAGACCTTTGTGTATGTTAATAAAGAAAAATACATAGTTGTATGGACTATGGCGTTATGATTACTCATAAATTCATCTAACTAATTTCAATAAATCAAAAACATCATTTGTTTCAAGAAATGTTATGAATCTTCAAATATAATTCATGGAATCCATCCTTATTAATAAATGTTAATATTTCTGCCATTACATACTCCACTTTAATTGCTAATTAATTTGTTCTTATTTATCTCCTCAATGTTGCTTTTACCATTATAATTATTTGAAAGGCGATTTAATAATTTCAGAATGTTTAATGGTCTATTATAACAAACAATATAGAACAAAAGAAAACAAAATTGTACCCAAATATCACGGATCAAATGTAAAATACCAAGTACAACTTTTACTTTATATCACAATGTAATTTACAAATTATAACTAACCAACAAATATAAAAAAAAACATATGAAATATTTCTCTTTACTTTACAATATATTAAAATCTTGAAGACCTAAACCTCACATATCCACTCTTTTTGCCCTACAAGACAAAAAACAAAGTTAAAAAGAATAACAAAATAAAAAAAAAAAGATGAAACAATTTATGTAATAAGTAACTCACCAAAATACCAACCATACCAAACATTATATTTTGAAACAAATAAAAAGTTTAAAAAAATTCAGATCACTCAAAACATACATTTCATGATTTCACCAACACAATCAAACGCGGCGAAAGCAGAAGCTCAATCATCATGTGCTAACCTTCCACTACAAAAAAATCACTCTATAGCGACGGACATAATCCGTCTCTAAATCGTCAAAATCCGTCGCTATATGTACTCAGAGACGGATTTAGAGACGGATTATGTCCGTTACTAAAGTCCTCGTCGCTAAACGAACTTAGAGACGGAATCCCAAATATCCGTCTCTAATTTAGCGACGGAATAATATCCGTTTCTAATTCCGTAGTAAAAACTTAGAGACGGATTTCAAAATCCGTCTCTGAGTTTAGGGACGGATTTCAAAATCCGTCTCTGAGTTTAGGGACGGATTTCAAAATCCGTCTCTGAGTTTAGGGACGGATTTCAAAATCCGTCTCTAAGTTTAGGGACGGATTTCAAAATTCCGTCTCTAATTTTAGGGACGGAATTCAAAAATCCGTCTCTAATTTTAGAGACGGATTTCAAAAATCCGTCTCTAATTTTAGAGACGGATTTCAAAAATCCGTCTCTAAGTTTAGAAATGGTTTTGTTTAAAATCACCTATTGTTAGTTGTTCGGTTCAACCCGGTCCCATTGCCGGTTCACAATCTCACTCGGTTCGGAAACTCGCTCTGGCTTTGTAAGCAAGGCTCTTGGAAGCAGTGGAAATGGGTAAGGGGAATCCCCATTCTCAAGAACCGCAGTTGGTAGGAATCGAACCTGTAACCTCTAAGTCACAAGGAGAAACTCATACCAACTACACCAAGTACTACTTATTTACTTTTACGTGTGGAATTGATAATAATTGAAAGAAATATTAGAAACAGATCTTAAAAATCCGTCTCTAATTTAGAGACAAATTTGAATTTCCGTCTCTAATTTAGAGACGGATTTGAATTTCCGTCTCTAAAGTGCATTATAAAAAATATCTACTTGTCTAAATTAGAGACGGATTTTCAAATCCGTCTCTAATTTAGAGACGGAAATGAAAATCCATCTCTAATTTAGAGACGGATTTGAATTTCCGTCTCTAATTTAGAGACAATTTGAATTTTCGTCTCTAATTTAGAGACGGATTTGAAAATGCATTTTAAAACATATCTACTTGACTAACTTAGGGACGGAATTTGAAAATCCGTCCCTAAATTAGAGACGGATTTTGTAAATCCGTCCCTAAATTAGAGACGGAATTTGAAAATCCGTCCCTAATTTAGAGACGGAATTTGAAAATCCGTCTCTAATTTAGAGACGGAATTTTAAAGATCCGTCTCTAAATTAGAGACGGAATTCAAAAATCCGTCTCTAATTTAGAGACGGAATTTCAAAATCCATCTCTAATTTAGAGACGGAATTTCAAAATCCGTCTCTAATTTAGAGACGGAATTTCAAAATCCGTCTCTAAATTTGATATAAATTTTTGACAAAGTCTGGAAAAATTGGTAAAACACACCAGAAACGGATTTTATAATTCCGTCTCTAACTTAGAGACGGATTTTAAAATCCGTCCCTATATTTTTTTCGAAACGGATTATTAATTTTCCGTCTCTAAATTAGAAACGGATACAAATCCGTTTCTAAAACTCCGTCGCTATACGAGCGTTTTTTTGTAGTGTTCAGGTGGCGGTGCTACGGTATCGTATGGAACAACAATATCATCAGTAGGAGTCTTGATTTTGCTCCAATCAACATCCTCAGCTTCTCGATTCAAAATTCATCAAAACATGCAAAAATAAACACAATTAAAATCTCTAGAATACGAGATTACACCAAATCCAACGGAATTTTTCGTTTGATTCCGTACCTCAGGTATCAGCCAACGAGATTGATGAATCCAGATTTCTCATTCTTGCTGAAATCAAGAAGATTACAACAAAATCACAAAAACAAAAGATCTCAGATCAAAAATCGCATAGAAATACAAAAATTACGAAAAGAAAAAGATGAATAATGGAGATTCGAGAAACCTGATTTGGTTGAGACCGGAGACAGCAGAACGAAGATTCTCGAGCTTCTCAGCTTCAACGGAGCCGAGTGTAGCGATGGCGACCATGAAAGATGTTTGAGAAGCTTGAATTTACAGAGGAGAAAGAGAGAGAGAGAGTGAGATTGAGAGTGGAAAGTGATGAAATGGTGATGAATGAGGTGGTGGTGGTGGTGGTGTAGAAAGAGGGTGAGAGGAGTCAGGGGAGAGAGAAGACGGGAGAGATGGAAGAGAATAGAGGATGCTGAAGAGGGAGGCTGAGAGGAACTAGGATGGGAGGAAAGAGGGAGGGTTTAGGGTTAGGGAGAGAACTCAATGGTCTTGATTCAATGATTGGATTTTGATCTTTCTCAAATCAATGGTCTTAATTCATAATCCATGACATTATTTTTTAACCAATGAGAATTGAGAGTGTCCAATTACATGGATTGCTAACTTAATCAATGGTTGGATTTTCATCTTTCTAAAAGCAATGGCCTTTCTCTCTAAAAACAAAATCAATGGCCTAAACTACTAATAAACTAGTATTGCATTTTGATAATATTATGATTTGAATGTTCTAAATTTATATTCTAATATATCTGCACAGTATATTGAGCTAGTTTAGCCTAATGATTACCCAACTACACTGATTTTTGTCACATTATACTCGTATTATATTAGCTTGTGTTTATCGACTTTAATCATCATCATCATCACTAAATTATGATCATTCACCATTATAAATCATCATCACCTTGATCATTTATTAGTTTATACTCACATGTGTAGAAAGTTAAGAGAATACATCAAAGATTATTATTATATTTATATAATGTAAGTATATAGTTATAAGTCTTTCATTGTTCTTATTGGATAACAAATTGTTTCGATTCAAGTAGATGTTTTGAGTTTGAAAGTGAATATTGCTTAATGACGATTAACCGGAATGGAGTATTGTTATCCTTAACAAACTTATCAACTTATATTGACACATATTAATCTAGTTTAATAGTATGTTTACAGTTTTGAAATTGATTTAACTTAAATACTATTAACTTGAATGCAGGATTGATACTTTCTATGATTCTATCACCTTATTATAAGTCACTGATTGATGGTACATTCATATATTTCATCCCATGACAACTTGCATCAATTGAATTAGATGTTTTAGTTATGAAATGAATTTAACTTAAAGACCATTAAACTTAAATAAATGATTGTTATCTTGAATTAGTTTATCGACTTACATTGATCTGTTCATTAAAATCTCATCCGACAACAACTTATTCTAATTCAATTAGATAGTTTTAGTTTCAAAATTAGTTGAAATTAAATATGACTAAGTTAAATATAATATAGTTATGTTGAATCAACTTAATGACTTATATTGATACACCCATCTAACCTAGTAACTACATATTAGTTCAATCATATGTTTTATGTTTTCAAAATGCATCTCACATAAAGAGGATTAACTCAAATATCTTATTGTTATCTTGAATTAGCTTAGCGGCTACCATTGGCACATTCAAAAATGTACAATAATAAATACTTGGATAATTTAAGTAGATGTTTTTTGTTTCAAATTCCATTATACACTCGGAAGACAATTAGCCTAATGATTAACCACTTACATTAACTGATTTATAAACTAATTCATCATTTTCAATCATCATCTTAATCTTTGACCACAACCAATCACCAATTCATCAATGATAGTTACACATTAGAAAACTATAGAATAATGAAGAATTTGAAATTGAATTTTTGAATATCAGCTAAATATTTTACAGAAAATATAGCAGCTTCAAAATGCGCTTTTGTAGACAAATATAGATATGTCTCTTGGTGCTATCGTTGTTTTCGACAAGTTTAACCGATGTGACAAAAGTCCAACTGAGTTGAAATTCCCTGCAATGAATAATGACTTGACCCGAAGCGAGACCCAAAGGGAAAAGCTGTACATGGCATAACCGATATCAAGTTTCACCCGAGTCGATGCGGGTTTCCTTAAGAAACTGAAATTAACTGAATCCGAACTGAAAATAACTGTTTAACGGATAGTAATAGGTAAAAAGTCAACTGTTTAAACCAAAACTGTACGGGTCAAACCAAAAGACAACTGTAAACTGAGCTGAATTTAACTGAAAATTGAATTAACTGTATGGATTGAAACTGAAACCGAAAAAGTTTAAACTGAATCAATTAAGCTAGAAAAAATGAACTGAATTAACTGAACTGAAGTCAACTGAACTGTTTGGTTTGAACCCGAACTGAACTGGTTAACTGAATTGACACCACTAGACTTATACATCGACAAACTGATTAATAAATACAAGGGAGAAAGTATATATAATAACTATATATATGTAGGGGACAGGCACCATAGTTCCTTTTAAAACCATAGTTTATACAGTGCTAGGGTACTGTGCACTATCATGTGCATTCTCATTCCATAGTTTATACTATACTACTTCCTATACTTTTTTTCCCCCAAATTCTCTCCCTCCCAAATATTTTCATAGAAGTTATGGAAGATCAAACAATCAATAACACCAACAATAATAATAATACAAGTAGCGAAAACAACAACAGCAGGAGTATTATTAGTACTAGCAGTAGCAAAGGAGACAGAAACAACAACACTAGTGGTGAGCCGGTGAGGTCAAGATGGACACCAAAACCAGAGCAAATACTCATACTTGAATCCATTTTCAACAGTGGTATGGTAAACCCACCTAAAGAAGAAACCGTCCGAATTCGAAAACTTTTAGAGAAGTTTGGTGCTGTAGGTGATGCCAACGTCTTTTACTGGTTTCAAAACCGCCGCTCTCGCTCTCGCCGCCGCCAACGCCAACTTCAGGCCTCACTCGCAGCCTCTGCTGCTACTCCGCCGCCACCGCCACCGCCACTTCCACTTCCGGTTTCGATTGGCCCCTCGTCTTTGTTAGGTGGTGGCACTGCAAGCTTGTATGATTTTGGGCATCATCATCCTCATGAGCAACAGAATGGTATATCTAGTACATGCACAACAGCTGCTGCAGCAGCTTCTTCTAGTGTTACTGTTACATGTTTTGCACCATCTAACTCTACTGCTACTATTTCTACCACTTTTGCGGATTGCGGTGATGTTTATGCTACTTTTTCTGGCCAAATGAGTATAATTAATCCTACTCATCAAATCGACTGCCATTCTGATACACCGAATCTGGACTTTCAATCAGGTAATTAATCAAAGTTTCTCATTTTAATTTAATTAATATTCCTTCTTTTTGACAAATTCATGTGGCTTTTTAGGTGACCTTATAAATAAGAATGACTTATAAAATTGGAACCTTTTGTACTAGGTATAAATTAATATTCCATCTCACTTTTCCTTAACTTTTTCTACAATGATTTTCTCTACCATTTTTTTTCTTCTACTACTTTGTTTATACACAAATTTGACCATTAATAACTTTTAGTTATGTATTTGTAAAAATTATGCAAATGACATATTAAAAAACTACACATTGAAACGAATCAAAAAAGATCTCATGCGACTATGTTTATCCTTGTGCATAAATCATCATATAGCAAAATATGAATTGTAAATAGTTGAAAAATTAAAATATTGCAATTAAAAAAGAAGGGAGGAAGTATATATTTTTAGTACCGCTCAAGAATTACAATGATTTTAGGAGATATTTTATGGGATTTTAGTTAATAGCGCTTGAAAAGGAAGTCGTTTCATTTGTTTTTCAAGCATTTGGTAATGATGAGATTAACTAATAAACCCTTAAAAGAAAGGTTATGTAACTGGCATATTTTATAATTGAGGTTTTATGTATGCAATAAATACTATTGTAGTGGGATTCGCAAGGTAATAATAAGTAAAGAATTAATTTGTAAAAATGAATCTTATTTGAACTAACTTGTGTAAACTTTTTCTAGTATTCAAACGATAATGTTTGATGTGTTTGACAAAAAAATTTAATCGATATTTCCTACCACATGCACACATAATATAACTTAACCTAAACTGTTACAACTGACACCCACAAAATGCTCATGCATCTTCTACATTAAATTTTTTTCTCTCAAGTTCTTCATGTCAATTACACTTCAATGCAAAACCTATTATGAGGAAAATTGATCAGATTCTTCATTTGATATGCGTTTTTCCCCTTTTCACATCTCTTGTTCAAAATTAAATAAATTAGGCCAAACATTATATTTATATACTTCCTCGGTTCTTTTTATAATTGTAGCTTTTTGACTTACAAAATTTCCGTCACACAACTTTGCTCTGCAATTGCAAATGAAGTTATGAGTTTCAAATTGCAGGGATCATAACAGTGTTCCTGAATGGAGTAGCAACCCAAATTCCGGACGGGGCGTTTGATATGAAAGCCATGTTTGGAGAAGAAGTCATTTTGGTTCACTCTTCTGGTGTGCCTGTTGCCTTCAATGAATTTGGAATTTCGCTTCATAGCTTACAACATGGCGAGAGCTACTTCCTAGTATGTGCTTTCTCTTCCTTGTTTTATTAATTTCTTCACTTCTATTTGCCTTTTTGAATTAATACATAGTTATGCTATTAGCACAATTCTTGGATTCATTTTGTCCATCTTAGTAAGAGTTTAATAGAGTTAAATCACACTACCCTCTCCCCTTATAACTAATAGGGTACATTTGATTTTGTAGCCCCCTAACAATAATATATATTAAATACTTTATCTAAGATGGTATAATTAGTTTAGGGATTTATATGATAAAATGAAGCATCGATTGATGGTATTAACACTTACTAATTGCTTATAGTTTCTACTTCTAACCTTATAACTAATAGGGTACATTTGATTTTGTAGCCCTAGTGACTAACAATAATATATATTACATACTATTTCTAAAATGTTATAATAAGTTTAGGAATTTATATGATAAAAAGAAGCATCAATTGATGTTATTATCATATATAAGTTGATGTCAATTGATGTTATTATCATATATATTATCATACTAGCACATACTTTCAATTGATGTCAATTTACTCTACTGCATGACCTTTTTCTTCTAAAAAGACTTATATTTAAAACACATGCCAAAAAATTACTAGTGCGTAAATAAGTCACGATGATTTTTTATTATATTCTATGTTAGTAGGTTTCTTTATAATACTCACTGGGAATATTCTAGTCGATATTAGAAAAATTTTACTTTATTTTGTGATTGTTAGATTTGAAAAGATATGCTTGTCAACAATATTGTTGGATTTGTTGGAATTGTTTTATTATGTTGTATTATAATATAAACTTTTTATATATTTTTTAACTAACTTATAATTAAACCATTAAGGGTCAAAGATGTATATTGACAATTGTGAAAAAACAAACATGTAAGATAAAATACTAGAGGAGTAACCGAGCATCATGCAAATTCTACACCTAATAAACCCAAGTCATTTCGATTATTTAGCGAATATATACTGTTATGAATTACGCGTATCAACGGTCAATGTGATATGTACGACCAGTCAAAGAACACGAGACTATACAAGTACAATTCAATGATAGTTAAAGAAGCTAAAATTGACACATAAATTCTTGGATTTGTACCACTATGATTTAACAAAGCAACCTATATAGTACTGGTATATTCTAAAAAGTAGGGTTTTTAAGCATACCACGATGAGCTGACTTAGATTCTACCAAATGACAGCTGATTAATGAAGTATAATTATTTTCTGATGAGAAATATATTTGGGATTTTGCAGGTCCCAAGACTCACTTAAATAGGAATAAAAGCTGCACCCACCGACCAGTTTGGGATCTTCTCCGCGTCACTGAAGAAATTAAGATACTTAAGTTTAAGATAGATCATCATCAAGGTTTTTATATTTTAATTTTTATACTCAAGTAAAGTTAAGATAGATCTTCTTATTAAAAGAAAAAATAAACTTAAGGTAGATCTTCTACTATCTACGGTTTATTCCATATATTATATTAGATCTGTATCATATGAATTCAGATTAGTAAAGGCATATATATTAATTGCACAATCAACTTTGTTTTGCCTTTCTAAAACGTATGAGCCTTTACTATTGTGGAGTCAAATGGTGCAAGAGTCATTTGCATAGAACATTACTTTCTATATAAATAATTTTTCCTTCTCTAAATCTATCTGGTAAGTTTACTTTTCTTTCTATATTTTTATTTGAATACTCATTTTGTCCCATAATAGAGATTTTTGTTCCTCAAATGCACATACTTAAAATACAAGTGTTATTGTTTTGTAGAGAATTGTTTAAAATTCTCGTAAGAGAAAGTGTGGCCGCAATAAAAAAAATTCTATTGCCTAATTTGAGAAGGAGAACTTTACGGATAATAATATTTAGGGAGAAATGATACTACATTATAGAACGGAGGGAGTAAATACTATGAAAATAAAAGACCTCAATTGATCGGACCCTTTAATGATCAACTTAGCCTAATTTTACAAGTTAAATTCTTAAAAGTGGAGGAGGGGAATCTATGGAGAATAAGTAAATTCTTCAAATAGTAAACTATAATTTATAAGATCTAAACCTATTGCTTCAAGATCAAAAGACAACAAGCTTACAAACTATGCCATTATAAGTTGGTTTTTCTAAAAAAATGTTTCCTAAAAAATAAGCATAAACAAAATCTTGGTCTTTTCTACATAAATAAATGGTGACAATTTAAATGTAGATAATGGCGAATTCAGAATTTTAAAGTTGGATACACACTATTATAAGAATAATAATTCAAAACTATTTTAGTAACCTATGTTTCTCCTTGAAAACTACTTCTTCGCAGATTGATTTGAGCCTATTCAAAAACTATAACTCCCAAAATGAAAACATATTTCAAATATTATTTGTATTAGCTATGCTTAAATAAATCACCCATAGAACTAGAGAAATGGTATCAGAAGATCAATTCTTTCCAAAGCTATACGAAATAACCTGATGAGAAAAAAATAGAATATGAATGTCAGCGACAACCGAAAAAAAGATAAAATAAGGAAAAATTTCAGATTGTATAAAAGAAAAGGTAAAGAGAGAGTATTGATATTCTCTGGTCCTACAACACTACTAGAACAAAAGGCATTATATGGGAACAAATAACTGAAAGAAGCAAACTAAATGGTACTTGTTATTTCCTAGACTAAACATCCCGGCAAGCTCTAACCTAGGCTTATATTTAGGGTTCCCCCTAACGGATAAGAGACCTACAAAAAACCAATTGAGCCATATTACTAAGAGGGTCCAGAACAAGCTAGCCAGTTGGAAAACAAAATTCCTTACTAGGGCGGGGAAAACTACCCTGATTTCTACTACCCTAAATGCTATTCCAGCTTATTCTATGAGCTGCATTCGCATCCCTAAATCCATTGGGGCCAAGATTGAGTCAATTGTAAGGAAATTCTACTGGGGGAACAAGGGGGGGGGGAAAGATGGGTTTAATTGCTTGGCAGAAAATATGCGGGCCTAAAAATATGGGGAGTCTGGGGATTAGAAAGCTCAATATTTTGAATAAGATTTCCTTAGCTAAATTATGTTGGAAAATGAATTCCATGGATAATTTGGCCACCAAGGTCATCTATCAAAAATATTGCTAGGGAAAAGACCTCCCCAAATCTTTTAAATATGGCTCCCATATTTGGCAAGATATGGGGAAAGGATGGGAAATTTTCTCAAAATACTTTGGATGGTGCATTGGGAAAGAGGAGTGTGTCTCGTTCTTACATGATGTTTGGACCCCCTTTGGAACCTTAAGGCAATTAGTTCAGGGTCCCATGTCATATGAGGAGGAGGAGCGTAAAGTGGACTCTATGCTTATCTAAGGAAAATGGAACTTCCAGGATCTTACCCTTACTCCCCTCCATGTATATCAATGGATCATGAACTATCCTAGAAGTAGAAATAACCAAGACCAAGAAGACTCCCTTGTATGTTGGGTAGCTAAAGAAAACTTCTTTGACTCGAAAAAAATCTACAGTGAAGAGTGGGCCAGGGGTGCTACCTTGTATCAGAATGACTAGGACTGGGAGAGTGTGTGGATTGCCCCTTGCCATCCTAAAATTCAGAATTTCTTTGGGCTTGCCTATGGAATTGCATTCCAACAACATAATCCCTGTACACCAGAAGAGTCATTGGAAACCCTAACTGCCCCTTCTGCCAAATAATACCTGAGTCTTGCATCCATATCCTTAGGGACTGCATTAGAGCAAGAGAAATTTGGCAAAAATGCCCCATTGCCTTACCCCGTGACTTCTTCTCCATGGATTGGAGAAACTGGATCACAAAGAATTTGAAATCCCAGGACTTAGTGAAAGACCAGAATAGTATCCCTTTGGGCCACCATGTTTTCATTCCTATTTTGGAGGATTTGGACTAGAAGAAACCAGTGGGTATTTAATAGTAAGGATCATAAGCTAGAAGTTTTTTTGGCCCCAATCAGTATTCCTAGCAATAGAATATGCTTGCTCAAGACCGAATCCAACCCCAACAAAAAATGAACCCCAACCTTCCCAAATGTCATCAAACCATGATTTTTCTATAACTGTGGATGCTTCCTTTTCTTCCTCTAATCTCCACGCAGGAATGGGTGCTATTTGTAAAAATTCAGCAGGCCATTGGTGGGAAGGCATATGTGGGAACATAATCAGCAATGATGCCAACCTTGCAGAAATACTTGCAATTCACAAGACTCTGTTATGGATTAAAGAAAAACAGTGGAAAAATTGCATCATTCTCTCAGATTCTTTGGTTGTTGTGGAGTGTATAAATGGGAACACAAGAATTAAAGATAGATATTATAATTATACTACAATGTGCTGGGAGTTAATGCAGGAGGAGGAGCAAATCAAGTTGGAAAAAGTGGAAAGGGTTCAAGTTCAAGAGGCTAACATATTAGCTAGAGCAGTTCGGCAAGGAAGTGGGGAGGTGGATGTCTTTCACCAATTTTGTATAGCCCCATGGGAAAAGTTAGGAATTGACCCACAATACACTACTTTTGAACATTTGTGTAGATGCTGTAATGATGAGATCAGGAATCCCACTGCTAGCCTGGCTAGCTAAACTTTAACTATGTTTATTTACTGCCCTAGTTATCCAAAAAAAAAAAAACTAAATGGTATTAAAGGTAAATCAATACATATTGTAGTGCTTAGAAGATTATATCATGTGACGTCTGGAAAAAAAAAGGATTGTCCTTGCTAACTAGCCTTGGGAATTAAAGATCCATATAGCACCGTTGATATTTATCTTAACAATAAGTTCTAAGAAAATTGAGGGTGTGCAACCTTGGTGCTATGTGGATCTTTAATTCCCAAGGCTAGCTAGCAAGAAAAACAATTAAAAAAACGTACATTGCATGTAAACTATATTATACATTTCATAACCAACTTGGAGGAATATCTATTTTTAATAGATGTAGTAGCAGTTTTATAATATGGTTTCGTTGTGTTAAATTCCCTTCTTATAGTAACGGACTAACGGTGGCAACATAGTTCACTGCAATTGGTATTTTGTTCTCACCTATTTGACTATGAACACATATGTTGCATTGTAGTGTTAGCCATATACAGCTATTATTTTCTCAAAACCATATAATATGGCAGTGTCAGCTTCTTTGCATTTTTGCTTTGGAAAATGTTTCTTTGCATGGGGTGGACCAATGTGTCTGTTTTATGTTTGATGTAATACGAAGCAACCTATGTAAAAGATTGAATAAAATAAAATTTATGCTAACATCTTCTCAAGGTTGCTCACCGTTTGAGGCATCCAGATTTGGCATACAGAAATAATAGATAAGAGAACTCCACAAACTATATTCTTCATTTCTTAATTGCAAATATAGTGCTAGGGTACTGTGCACTATCATGTGCATTCTCATTCCATAGTTTATACTATACTACTTCCTATACTTTTTTTCCCCCAAATTCTCTCCCTCCCAAATATTTTCATAGAAGTTATGGAAGATCAAGCAATCAATAACACCAACAATAATAATAATACAAGTAGCGAAAACAACAACAGCAGGAGTATTATTAGTACTAGCAGTAGCAAAGGAGACAGAAACAACAACACTAGTGGTGAGCCGGTGAGGTCAAGATGGACACCAAAACCAGAGCAAATACTCATACTTGAATCCATTTTCAACAGTGGTATGGTAAACCCACCTAAAGAAGAAACCGTCCGAATTCGAAAACTTTTAGAGAAGTTTGGTGCTGTAGGTGATGCCAACGTCTTTTACTGGTTTCAAAACCGCCGCTCTCGCTCTCGCCGCCGCCAACGCCAACTTCAGGCCTCACTCGCAGCCTCTGCTGCTACTCCGCCGCCACCGCCACCGCCACTTCCACTTCCGGTTTCGATTGGCCCCTCGTCTTTGTTAGGTGGTGGCACTGCAAGCTTGTATGATTTTGGGCATCATCATCCTCATGAGCAACAGAATGGTATATCTAGTACATGCACAACAGCTGCTGCAGCAGCTTCTTCTAGTGTTACTGTTACATGTTTTGCACCATCTAACTCTACTGCTACTATTTCTACCACTTTTGCGGATTGCGGTGATGTTTATGCTACTTTTTCTGGCCAAATGAGTATAATTAATCCTACTCATCAAATCGACTGCCCTTCTGATACACCGAATCTGGACTTTCAATCAGGTAATTAATCAAAGTTTCTCATTTTAATTTAATTAATATTCCTTCTCTTTGACAAATTCATGTGGCTTTTTAGGTGACCTTATAAATAAGAATGACTTATAAAATTGGAACCTTTTGTACTAGGTATAAATTAATATTCCATCTCACTTTTCCTTAACTTTTTCTACAATGATTTTCTCTACCATTTTTTTCTTCTACTACTTTGTTTATACTTCTTCCGTTCTTTTTTAACTGCAACATTTGCATTTTCATACTTGTCGAAGCACAAATTTGACCATTAATAACTTTTAGTTATGTATTTGTAAAAATTATGCAAATGACATATTAAAAAACTACACATTGAAACGAATCAAAAAAGATCTCATGCGACTATGTTTATCCTTGTGCATAAATCATCATATAGCAAAATATGAATTGTAAATAGTTGAAAAATTAAAATATTGCAATTAAAAAAGAAGGGAGGAAGTATATATTTTTAGTACCGCTCAAGAATTACAATGATTTTAGGAGATATTTTATGGGATTTTAGTTAATAGCGCTTGAAAAGGAAGTCGTTTCATTTGTTTTTCAAGCATTTGGTAATGATGAGATTAACTAATAAACCCTTAAAAGAAAGGTTATGTAACTGGCATATTTTATAATTGAGGTTTTATGTATGCAATAAATACTATTGTAGTGGGATTCGCAAGGTAATAATAAGTAAAGAATTAATTTGTAAAAATGAATCTTATTTGAACTAACTTGTGTAAACTTTTTCTAGTATTCAAACGATAATGTTTGATGTGTTTGACAAAAAAATTTAATCGATATTTCCTACCACATGCACACATAATATAACTTAACCTAACTTGTTACAACTGACACCCACAAAATGCTCATGCATCTTCTACATTAAATTTTTTTCTCTCAAGTTCTTCATGTCAATTACACTTCAATGCAAAACCTATTATGAGGAAAATTGATCAGATTCTTCATTTGATATGCGTTTTTCCCCTTTTCACATCTCTTGTTTCAAAATTAAATAAATTAGGGCAAACATTATATTTATATACTTCCTCGGTTCTTTTATAATTGTAGCTTTTTGACTTACAAAATTTCCATCACACAACTTTGCTCTGCAATTGCAAATGAAGTTATGAGTTTCAAATTGCAGGGATCATAACAGTGTTCCTGAATGGAGTAGCAACCCAAATTCCGGACGGGGCGTTTGATATGAAAGCCATGTTTGGAGAAGAAGTCATTTTGGTTCACTCTTCTGGTGTGCCTGTTGCCTTCAATGAATTTGGAATTTCGCTTCATAGCTTACAACATGGCGAGAGCTACTTCCTAGTATGTGCTTCTCTTCCTTGAATAATTAATTTCTTCACTTCTATTTGCCTTTTTGAATTAATACATAGTTATGCTATTAGCACAATTCTTGGATTCATTTTGTCCATCTTAGTAAGAGTTTAATAGAGTTAAATCACACTACCCTCTCCCCTTATAACTAATAGGGTACATTTGATTTTGTGGCCCTAGTGGCTAACAATAATATATGTTAAATACTTTATCTAAGATGGTATAATTAGTTTAGGGATTTATATGATAAAATGAAGCATCGATTGATGTTATTAACACTTACTATGTAACACCCCGATAATTCTCTCTTTTCAGAAATACCTTTATAATATAAAACTTAGAGAATTACCCAAGTATTATCGCCCGTGTGATAACGTATCGGCTTATTCAGAATTTTGCAGCGGAAAACAATTAACTGAACTTCATACTTTATTATCATAAATAAGTGAATAACTAAGTACTTCAAAAACAATTATCTTTAAATGTCTACTCAAACGAACTTATTAAAATACGTTCCTACTAATGCGGAAATGATGCTACATCTGCGAACCTGTAAATGTCAATGCTCTAGAGAGTCTGCTTACCAAAATTGGGTCATCACAGGATCAATAAGGCAAAGCCATGATTAACACATACAAACAAAGCACGTAATCAGCAAAGCTGAGTACTACATAGTAATAAGTAAACTTACCTAACATGATACTAAATAATAACATGCAGGGATAAATAATAATATAATCATATAACATTCTGCAGACATCTTTTAACTGAACTAACTCCAAACGTCTTTTTATTACTCAAATGGAATAGTTATTGGACCTGAGTTGTCTTATCTACTAAAGCCTTCATTACGAAGACGAAATACGGGAGCTACCACGTATTCCAGAAATGACCTGCGATATCGAGGAACCTTTGCTAACTGAAAAATGGATGGGGATCAATCCATCTCCTGTAAAAAGCCATGGCTCGCTCACCATGTACCCCAACTCCTAATGTCCAACTCTAGACGTGCACCAGTCTAAAGTCTATAACCATCCTTGTTACACTTTACGTTCTTTACAGATTATTACTTGTTATGACACACATTCAAGCAATACAGAAATAACAATTCAACATTCACAACTGAACTTCTTTTATCTTAGGATTTAATAAGTGGTCACAACTTACAATCCAAGACTTACTTTCTTTTAATCTTAACTTTCTCATTTGTTGAACCTAGCCAACAATCAAACTTACCTTTAAAAGGCATACTTATCAACTTACCAAATAAGGCCCACAGTCCTCATAAAGCAGTGAAAATAATACTTGTAAGGGAACACATGAATAATCATGAATCAATCTTAATAATATATTAATTCCCCCATGTGAATTAATATTTAAAGTTCCCATCCACATGCTTGCATCAATAAATCCATACAAACATGACAATTCTTACTCATAATAAATCTAGTAATTAACATGCTTGCTCACAGGCATAAAACATGTAGAAATCAATCATACTAAAAATCATACTTCCTCCGTTCTGTTTTAAATGAAACGTTGGGCCTTGACACGGGGATTTAGAATTGGAGAGAGATAGAGAGAAAAAAGAGAAGGGACCCATGTGATGAGGAGAGAGATAGAGAGAAGTGAATACCAAATAAGGTAACGTTTCACTTATTTTGAAAGGCCTGAAATAGTAAGTGTTTCATTTATTTAAAACGGAGGAAGTATATGAACTTATAAAGTTCCTATACATGATACTAATCATATAATCACACAAGTATGTACGTATCTTGTGTAAACTAATCGGCAGGCCACTTTTAGCCCTTTAAAAGTCTCCTACGGAATATTCTCCGCCTAGAAATCAATATAAACTAAAATCAATACTCTTAAGTAAAAAGACAGCAACTTTAAAATATTTAAAATCCCCTTTAAACATATTCAAAAGTTGATTTTACTATCAAAACTGCAATTACTTTTAATTCCTAGCATAGTACTACCATACTAGTAATTAAAATTCCTAAAACTCCATAAATAAAATACTTTTTGAAATTCCAGCAACTTATAAAATCATAAAACTCTCTTTAAACATATGCAAACATGTTTAAATTCATAATCTAAACCAATCTCATAGTATTCAACATGCTACTATGGTTTTCTAATAATTAACACCCTAAAAATCCATGCTTTAATGATTAAAACTTCAATCTAACAATAATAAATAAATCTGAATTTTTATTCTTATAATATAATATATATATGAACCAAGATTATTTATTGAAACAGTAAATTAAAATCAATAATCATGATTAACATTAAAATAAAGCATAAAAACATAGTCTTTAATGGAAACTTGAGGAAGAAGAAAAGAATTAAACCAACACAAGAGGAAAGAAGGATGATGCGCCGGCCAAGAAAGAGCAATGGCGGCAGCAGCGGCGGTTCACTGGTGATCGACGGTGGTGGTGACGTTTCTTAGCAAAGAAGAAAGCGTTACTTGAAGAAGAAGAAAGAAACTTGAGAGGAAGAACACCAAAATTCACGTGGAGAGGAAGAAAGGAGGAGAATGCCGTGAGTTTGAGAGAGGAGAGAGAAAAAAAAAATCTTTGTGTGGGGTAAAATAATTGGGTCTAAGGTTATAAGTAGGGTTTTCTTTTTGGGCTTAGGAAAAGGAGATTGAGTTGAATAGAATTTGATGACAACTAGGATTGATAAATTAGAACTCCTAGCATCAGTATAACTCCTTTTTCTAATCTACTTAGAATTTGGGTTCCTCGAGTCCACCTAGACTTCTTTTCCAAATCAAATTCGTATTTCAAACCTTTTTCAAAGCATGCCTAATTAAAATATTTTCAACTTCCTTAAATCCTTAAAATAATTTCATTTGACTTTTAAAATAGTCAACCTTCTTTAAATAATAACATCATTTCAACTAAAATATAAATATATAAATGATAAAATATATTTATAAAATCCTTTAAAATTATGGGGGATTACAGTCTACCCCCCTTAAAAGAAGTTTCGTCCCGAAACTTGACACGAAAACTCACATATCTTTCAAAACTTGAACTCATCTTTGCAAAAGTTTACGAAGAATTGTGCTACTTGTGCACACTTTTGCTAACTTAAAACACTTGTGTTACTTATGAACACGCTTTTTTATGCGGAGAATCTACTTCTTTAGCACTAACATGTGCAAATTGCCCAACATAGGTGTACATATGCATAAAAATCTCATACCAATAGACAAAAAGCGCGAAATTTATCGCATTCTATCCCCCTTAAAGAAAACGAGTTACGCCCTCGTAACTCACCTCGAGGAACAAGTCTGGATACTTCTTTTTCATCTCATCTTCGGCTTCCCACGTTGCCTCATCAGATTCGTGGTTAGACCAAAGTACTTTCACGATGTGGACGTCTTTATTTTGTGTACTTACGCACTTTTCTGTCGAGAATCTTAACAGGCCTTTCCTCATATGTGAGGCTACTATCGATCTGAATTCGCTCAGGCTCTAGGACATGACGTTCATCAGGGATGTAACACTTAAGTTGGGAAATATGGAACACATCATGCATCTTTTCAAACTCCATTGGCAAAGCCAATCGGTAGGCTACTTTCCCAATTCGCTCCAGAATCTCATATGGGCCTACATACTTAGCACTTAACTTGCCCTTTTTCCCAAATCTCATGACGCCCTTAGTGGGTGATACTTTCAAGAACACCTTATCACCTATAGCAAACTCATCTTCACGTCGCTTCGAGTCAGCATAACTCTTCTGTCTATCTTGCGCAGCTTGAATTCTAGCCTGAATCAGTCTGACATTCTTGACGGTTTCTTCAATAAATTCCGTCCCCAAGACTATATTCTCACTAAAGTCATTCCAACAAATGGGGCTTCTACATTTCCGTCCATATAAGGCCTCGAAAGGTGCCATCTTAATACTCGCATGGTAACTATTGTTATAAGAAAACTCGATCAGGTCTAATTAGTCCTCCCAACTACCTTGAAAATCAATAGCACATGCTCTCAACATATCCTCCATCGTCTGGTTAGTCCTCTCAGTCTGACCATCAGTCGCAGGGTGAAAGGCTATACTCATCTTCAATGTTGTCCCAAGGTTTAATTGGACCTTTTTCCAAAATTTCGAAAGAAACCTAGAGTCACGGTCAGAAATGATATACTTTGGAACTCCATGTAGTCTCACCACATGCTTAACATACGTCTTCGCAAGTTGCTTCTTCTCCCATGTCTCTTTGATTGGTATGAACACGGCAAACTTCGTCAGACGGTCCACAATAACCCAAATAGTATCATTGCCACTCCTTGTTCTAGGCAAAGCAGTTACAAAATCCATCAATATGGAATCCCACTTCCATCCCGGAACCTCTAAGGATTGAACTTTTCCCATGGGTCTTTTATGATCTATCTTCACCTTTTGACAGGTTAGGCACTTAGACACATACTCAGCTACCTCTCTCTTCATGTTTGGCCACCAATAGACACCCTTAAGGTCTTTATATAACTTGTCACCCCCAAGGTGCTCAGAGTACGGTGTATTATGGCCCTCATCCATAAGACGTCTCTTAAGCTCATCACATTTTTGTGGAACACACCACCTTCCTTTAAACCTCAAACTACCATCATCATAGATCTTGAAATCACCTTCTTTTCCCTGGCTCATCTTCTCCTTAATCTTCTCTAGATGCTCATCCCCGACTTGACCTTCTTTAATTTCGTCTAGAATTGACAATCCCAATGACAAAACACTCAACCTTGCCTCGACCTCCCCAGGATTTAGAATTTCTAGGCTAAGCCTTTGCATATCTCGACACAACTCCTCAGGAACTATCAAGGCATTCATACTATGACTCGACTTTCTACTCAGCGCATCAGCGACTACATTTGCCTTCCCTTCATGGTATTGGATGTCTAAGTCATAGTCCTTTATCAACTCTAGCCATCTCCTCTGCCTCATGTTGAGGTCTTTACGGGTAAAGATGTACTTCAAGCTCTTATGGTACGTGAATATCTTACAAGTTACCCCATACGAGATAGTGTCTCCAAATCTTTAAGGCGAACACAATGGCGGCTAACTCTAGATCATGGGTAGGGTAATTAGCCTCGTAGGGTTTCAAGCGACGTGACGCATACGTAATCACCTTCCCATTCTGTTGCAACACACATCCCAAACCATTCTTCGAAGCATCACTATATACCTCAAATCCCTCATTCCCATCAGGTAGGGTCAAAACAGGTGCAGAGGTTAAACGATCTTTTAAAATCTGAAAGGGTTCTTCACACTTTTCACTCCACTCAAATTTTGACTCCTTTTTCATCAAGTTGGTCATAGGTCTTGCTATTTTTGAGAAAGCTTTCACAAATCTCCTATAATAACCAGCTAGACCTAGGAAACTTCTGATATCTGGCACACTCTTTGGAGTTGGCCACTCACTTACAGCTTGAATTTTGGCAGGATCTACTGAGACTCCCTCCTTAGACACATAGTGACCCAGAAACGCTACTTTCTCCAAACGGAATTCACACTTAGAGAACTTGGCATACAATTGGTTTTTCCTCAATGTCTCCAAAATGATCCTCAAGTGCTTATCATGCTCATCTTCATTTCTCGAATATATCAGTATGTCATCAATGAAAACTACCACAAACTTATCTAGAAACTCATGGAAGATCCTATTCATTAAATCCATAAATATAGCAGGAGCATTGGTTAACCCAAATGGCATTACAGTGAACTCATAGTGACCATAACGCGATCTAAAGGCAGTCTTAGGCACATCCTTATCAGCTACCCTCAATTGATGATATCCTGAACGTAAGTCAATCTTTGAGAACACGCTCGCTCCCTTTAACTAGTCGAATAGGTCGTCTATTCTGGGCAAGGGATATTTGTTCTTGATGGTTACATTATTCAACTCCCTATAATCAATACATAACCTCATGCTTCCATCCTTTTTCTTCACAAACAACACAGGAGCTCCCCAAGGTGATGCACTAGGTCTAATATAACCCTTATCGAACAATTCTTGCAACTACGTCTTCAACTCACTCATTTCCGGAGGTGCCATTCTATAGGGTGCTTTAGATATAGGTGCAGTTCCAGGAACTAAGTCTATGGTGAATTCAACAGCTCTAACAGGCGGCATACCCGAAATCTCACTCGGAAACACGTCCATAAACTCATTCACAATCGGAACGTCTTCAATACTTACCCCGACTTCTTTACTCACATCTTGCACACTACAGAAATATAACTCACACCCCTTCTTCATCAACTTCTTCACTTGCATTGTGGAGATGACCCCAAAGTTCTTGGATTTCCCAAAACGTCGATACGAAGTCAACTTACCCAAAGGATTCCTTAGAACTACTTTCGAACTTCACAATCTATTTTGGCCTTGTATAAACTTAGCCAATCCATCCCCGAAATTACATCCGGGTCTCCCAGATTAAACTCTATCAAGTCAGAAGGAAAAACACAGTCCCTTATCTTCAGAGGCAAGTTTTTAAACAATTTGGTACACCTTATGGTCTCACCAGTAGGTATACTAACAGGCAAATCAATTTCTTCAGAATCTACTAAACCCATACTTCGGATAACAGACGACGAAACGAAAGAATAAGTCGCCCCCGAATCAAATAATGTTTTAACAAGAGCGAGTTAATATAAAAATTACCGAAACTACGTCGGTGGATTTTTCGGCTTCCTTTCGACTCATCACGAACATTTTTCCCTGGAGCTTACCTTGGTTGGGGTTCTCACTTGCGGGCTTATTATAGTTCCCCCGAGTATTCATTTGTCCTCCGGACTTAGGACCTTGGTTCCCCGATTTGGTTGAACCACGATCCGACACCGATTTCCACTCCCCGACCTTTCGATCTTTACCATGCTTAGAGTAGCACTCGTACTCCCTATGACCCTTCTTTTGGCGAGTAGTTACAAGTCACCGGTTCTCCCTTACGGTCTTTCCCGGGATGGTTTTTGTCACGGAATTTGCGGTGATGCACTCTCTCGAGTCTACCCTTCTTTGCGGTTATCCTCGGTTGTTCCTCCCTTGGAAATTCCCATTACCATTCGGGCTTCTCTTGAAATTCCCTTGGTTTCCCCAGCATTAAAATCTTTCCTCTTTTCACCTACTACTACATTTTTCTTATCTCTCCTTATTTGAGACCATAGATATGATATGCTCTCCCATACACAACATCTAGGGACGTAAAGGTCTCTCCCCCTAATCCCAGCTGTATCTCCTCAGTTAAACCTTGTTCAAACCTCTGAGCTTTAAGCTCCTCAGTTGCTACAACCTCAGGTGCAAATCTGGACAGGGCTATGAATTTGCCGTAGTACTCAAACATGGTCATACTACCCATCCTAAGGTTAATGAATTCTTGGGCTTTTTGCTTCCTCATAAAGGCAGGGTAAAACTTCCCTCTCAAAGTAGTCACAAATGCATCCCAATTGAATCCTTCAACAGCACTCAATTTAGCTCCACTCTCTCTCCACCATAAATCAGCTTCATCTTTCAGATATAGCACAGCCTGACCCACTCTCATATTTTCAGGGCAGTTCACAACCTCAAAAAGTTTCTCAAACTCCCTAATCCAGTTTTCTAAGAAGGTTGGGTCAGCTTGCCCCTTATAGTATGGTGGCTTAACCTTAGCTAGTCTTTCGAACATTTCCCCAGCAGTCTCAGGACGCTCAGCTCGCTCCTGAGTCAATTTTTCCGCCAAGAGGCGAATAGCAGCAGCTAGGTCGTTGTTGTTAGCCATTCTACTTCGGGACCTGTAAGTAATATAATCCTACTTTAGGTTCCAGCATAACTCACATTTCCATCTAAGAAGGCAACATTTGATTTGATTATTAAAGATCGCATCAACAAACAATTTCTCAACTAGTTCCAAGTTCAACATGAAATGTTCTCTAATAATCACATAATCATCCATATAAAATATATTCACATCAACATGCAAGTAGAAACAAACAAGCATGAATATAATCGCATAATGAAAATAAAATATTCCCATCGCGTGCCCAGAATAAATTCTTACTCACTCTTATAAATAAATAATAACTTTTATTCTTCCATAACGGGTATTTAAATAAAATGAATGTTACTATAATATTATACCTTCCTAAAAGAAAACAATAATTGTATGAAACTATTCTATCACTGTTGGTCCACTAACCAACTTATTATATAATATATTATTCCTCTAATCGCTAGAAAAAAAAAATAGTAACCTAAGGTAACACATTATCATTTCTGTCCTCAAATTCTATGTATAGCTGGTACGAAGATCTCATCTTCAAACTCATCTATGTCTTTATCATAATATTCGACATATCTCCTTTGTCGTTTAGATCTCCTTGAAGGTTGAGGCTCTTCATCCTCTGACTCTGAATCAGTTTCAACCCTGAATGATGCATGGTAAATGTCTCTTCTGGTTTGACCCCTAGCACGGTCGAACTCCACAATGAGCTCATCATCACTGTCTGCCTCTGACCTTAATATCTTACGCATAACCCACTCGAAACCGGTATATTCATTATCAATGACAGGTACATTATCGTCACTTTCATCATCACTTAATACAATAGGATTTTGGTAACTCCCTACTCTGGCAGACATGATTAAGGATCTACAACAGATAAATATTTTCAATTACATTTTGAGTACTCTCCCTGTACGTAATTCCCAACAATAATAATAAAAGATGCCATTAACATCATAGGCACAAAGTATAACAATCAGCAGGGAAGAAAGATATAAACAGTTAGCAGGGAAGAAAATAATTATGAATAGTTAGCAGGGAAGAAAAATATTAATATGCTGAACTAACTATTCAATGCAGGCATATAATATTTCTATCCTATATGCCCTTCCTATACTACCCATTCTCACAATGCAACAAGTAAAACTTCAAAGGCATGAAAAATAATACAGACAATTTTATAAGATAATAAGAATTAAGTGTCTAAAAAAAATTTATTTCTACATAAAATTTTGGACTTATACAAGTCGAAGGAAACAGAAAAACATTTCGATCCTAAGAAAATTTCGGAAATTCGAATTTTTCGAACTATGACAAAATCTCGAAAGAAAAAAAAAATTTCGACAATAAAATTTTCGGAGAAAAGAAAAAAAATATATGGTCTCCTATAACAATTTTCGAACCTCTAAAATATATATAATAATATATTTCTATAAGTTTTCAAAATGAATAAGTAGGAGCAATTCTAAGAATTTCTTCAAATAATTAGTAAACTAGTTAGTTAGGTGTCTAAAAACATTTTTTGAAAATAACCTAAAGCTCCCAGATACCACTTTGTAACACCCTGATAATTCTCTCTTTTCAGAAATACCTTTATAATATAAAACTTAGAGAATTACCCAAGTATTATCGCCCGTGTGATAACGTATCGGCTTATTCAGAATTTTGCAGCGGAAAACAATTAACTGAACTTCATACTTTATTATCATAAATAAGTGAATAACTAAGTACTTCAAACACAATTATCTTTAAATGTCTACTCAAACGAACTTATTAAAATACGTTCCTACTAATGCGGAAACATGACAAATTAAATTACACAAGCTCTCCATTCCCAGATTCCCAATGATCCTACATCTGCGAACCTGTAAATGTCAATGCTCTAGAGAGTCTGCTCACCAAAATTGGGTCATCACAGGATCAATAAGGCAAAGCCATGATCAACACATACAAACAAAGCACGTAATCAGCAAAGCTGAGTACTACATAGTAATAAATAAACTTACCTAACATGATACTAAATAATAACATGCAGGGATAAATAATAATATAATCATATAACATTCTGCAGACATCTTTTAACTGAACTAACTCCAAACATCTTTTTATTACTCAAATGGAATAGTTATTGGACCTGAGTTGTCTTATCTACTAAAGCCTTCATTACGAAGACGAAATACGGGAGCTACCACGTATTCCATAAATGACCTGCGATATCGAGGAACCTTTGCTAACTGAAAAAGGGGGATCAATCCATCTCCTGTAAAAAGCCATGGCTCGCTCACCATGTACCCCAACTCCTAATGTCCAACTCTAGACGTGCACCAGTCTAAAGTCTATAACCATCCTTGTTACACTTTACGTTCTTTACAGATTATTACTTGTTATGACACACATTCAAGCAATACAGAAATAACAATTCAACATTCACAACTGAACTTCTTTTATCTTAGGATTTAATGAGTGGTCACAACTTACAATCCAAGACTTACTTTCTTTTAATCTTAACTTTCTCATTTGTTGAACCTAGCCAACAATCAAACTTACCTTTAAAAGGCATACTTATCAACTTACCAAATAAGGCCCACAGTCCTCATAAAGCAGTGAAAATAATACTTGTAAGGGAACACATGAATAATCATGAATCAATCTTAATAATATATTAATTCCCCCATGTGAATTAATAATTAAAGTTCCCATCCACATGCTTGCATCAATAAATCCATATAAACATGACAATTCTTACTCATAATAAATCTAGTAATTAACATGCTTGCTCACAGGCATAAAACATGTAGAAATCAATCATACTAAAAATCATATATGAACTTATAAAGTTCCTATACATGATACTAATCATATAATCACACAAGTATGTACGTACCTTGTGTAAACTAATCGGCAGGCCACTTTTTGCCCTTTGAAAGTCTCCTACGGAATATTCTCCGCCTAGAAATCAATATAAACTAAAATCAATACTCTTAAATAAAAAGACAGCAACTTTAAAATATTTAAAATCCCCTTTAAACATATTCAAAAGTTGATTTTACTATCAAAACTTCAATTACTTTTAATTCCTAGCATAGTACTACCATACTAGTAATTAAAATTCCTAAAACTCCATAAATAATTTACTTTCTGAAATTCCAGCAACTTATAAAATCATAAAACTCTCTTTAAACATATGCAAACATGTTTAAATTCATAATCTAAACCAATCTCATAGTATTCAACATGCTACTATGGTTTTCTAATAATTAACACCCTAAAAATCCATGCTTTAATGATTAAAACTTCAATCTAACAATAATAAATAAATCTGAATTTTTATTCTTATAATATAATATATATATGAACCAAGATTATTTATTGAAACAGTAAATTAAAATCAATAATCATGATTAACATTAAAATAAAGCATAAAAACATAGTCTTTAATGGAAACTTGAGGAAGAAGAAAAGAATTAAACAAACACAAGAGGAAAGTAGGATGATGCGCCGGCCAAGAAAGAGCAACGGCGGCAGCAGCGGCGGTTCACCGGTGATCGACGGTGGTGGTGACGTTTCTTAGCGAAGAAGAAAGCGTTACTTGAAGAAGAAGAAAGAAACTTGAGAGGAAGAACACCAAAATTCACGTGGAGAGGAAGAAAGGAGGAGAATGCCGTGAGTTTGAGAGAGGAGAGAGAAAAAATAATCTTTGTGTGGGGTAAAATAATTGGGTCTAAGGTATTTATAAGTAGGGTTTTCTTTTTGGGCTTAGGAAAAGGAGATTGAGTTGAATAGAATTTGATGACAACTAGGATTGATAAATTAGAACTCCTAGCATCAATATAACTCATTTTTCTAATCTACTTAGAATTTGGGTTCCTCAAGTCCACTTAGACTTCTTTTCCAAATCAAATTCGTATTTCAAACCTTTTTCAAAGCATGCCTAATTAAAATATTTTCAACTTCCTTAAATCCTTAAAATAATTTCATTTGACTTTTAAAATAGTCAACCTTCTTTAAATAATAACATCATTTCAACTAAAATATAAATATATAAATGATAAAATATATTTATAAAATCCTTTAAAATTATGGGGGATTACATACTAATTGCTTATAGTTTCTACTTCTAACCTTATAACTAATAGGCTACATTTGATTTTGTAGCCCTAGTGACTAACAATAATATATATTACATACTATTTCTAAAATGGTATAATTAGTTTAGGGATTTATATGATAAAAAGAAGCATCAATTGATGTTATTATCATATATAAGTTGATGTCAATTGATGTTATTATCATATATATTATCATACTAGCACATACTATCAATTGATGTCAATTTTACTCTGCTGCATGACCTTTTTCTTCTAAAAAGACTTATATTTAAAACACATGCCAAAAAATTACTAGTGCGTAAATAAGTCACGATGATTTTTTATTATATTCTATGTTAGTAGGTTTCTTTATAATACTCACTGGGAATATTCTAGTCGATATTAGAAAAATTTTACTTTATTTTGTGATTGTTAGATTTGAAAAGATATGCTTGTCAACAATATTGTTGGATTTGTTGGAATTGTTTTATTATGTAGTATTAGAATATAAACTTTTTATATTTTTTGAACTAACTTGTAATTAAACCATTAAGGGTCAAAGATGTATATTGACAATTGTGAAAAAACAAACATGTAAGATAAAATACTAGAGGAGTAATCGAGCATCATGCAAATTCTACACCTAATAAACCCAAGTCATTTCGATTATTTAGCGAATATATACTGTTATGAATTACGCGTATCAACGGTCAATGTGATATGTACGACCAGCCAAAGAACACGAGACGATACAAGTACAATTCAATGATAGTTTTTTTTTTGAAGGGAAAAGCGGGAAAAATGTATTAAACCAAATCGAGATTTACCAAAGTTAAAATACTTTGGGGAAAAGAGTCCAACCATACAATTTCCGACATAGAATTAGACTCCCACCTAGCAAGTAAATGAGCAACAACATTTCCTACCTGCTTCACATGAGAAACAGAAAAAGAAGAAAAACCAACAGCAAACTTATGAATATCATCAAACAATAAAAATATAGGAGCAGCTCCATCTTCTTTGTGCCTCGAGAGAGTTGATGACCCGATAGTGAGTCACCTTCCAAAGACAATCCTTTGAAATCCCAACTTGTCTCGCCAAGCATACACCAAAGCGAGCGTGCGCCCTCTGCCATATGAACATCCCAACATTCCGTTCTACGCCAAAACCCAGCAGCCACAAGAGCCCCCTTTTCGTCCCTAATAGCAACACCCAAATCGACCCCCCATTATGACATATATGAGCATCAAAGTTTACCTTAAAGACACCACAAGGAGGAGGAAGCCGGGATGAAACAAGATTAGGTGTTACTTGCCATGTTTCAAATACCTTCCCGAAGCATAATCACGATAATCGAGACCAACTTGATAAAATTCGAGGCCACCACAGCGAAGTCGGCGACTCATTCTCAAATATAGCCTTGTTTCGACGGAACCGGATAGCCCACATGAGGGTACATAGCATCCGAAAATCATGCACATCTACTCGCGCCTAGCCATTCAAACCTCTCGGCAAAGGAGTTAACGGGAGCATGCGCTAACAACATCGCGAAGTCGTTTGTTTCCCCATATCTCCCTCGCATACTTACACTCAAAGAGTGTGTGTATAATAGTTTACGGTTACTGTTGAGCAAATCGGCACATACTACATGGTCTAACATGGCGATAAAAGAGGCGCTCGTTGACCGCAAGACTGCCCTTACACGCACGCCAAAGAAAATGACTCAACATTGGAGGACCACCTACATTCCACACCTTCTTCCATCTCTCAGCTTCGCTTGCTCCATATTGCAATTCCCAAGTTTTCAGATGCCCAAGGCGACCAAGCCAATATCATGATCGAACCGTGAAAACCTCATCACGTGCAGGCCACCAGTACCTACTATCACTCGGCCAAAAACATGAAAGCGGAATATTCAGCACCATCGCCCATTCTTCTTCAATGAATGTCTCATGGACTGTTGACACATTCCACCCACCCCCTTCATAATCCAAGAAATCGAGATACATACATATCCGGATTACTATTATTTCCTGGGTCGGAACAATCGTAGACGTGTCCCCAAAGACCCATGCTTCATCCCACACCTTGATACTCTTACCATCCCCAACCCGCCATTTTAGCCCCTCTAGCAGTAGAGACTTGGCACCCCACACACTCCTCTAAGAATAGCTAGGGTAATTGCCCCGGCGAGCCCCTAAAAAATCATTATGCTTGTAATATCTTGCTTTAAGGGTCATATGCAAAAGAAAAGTAGAATCCAAACTCAAACGCCAAGCTTGTCGAGCAAGTAAAGCTTGATTAAAGCAATGTAAGTTTCTAAATCCCATACCTCCCATTGATTTTGGAAAACAAAGAGAATCCCAACTATGCCAATGCATCTTGCGAACCGCATCTTTTGTTCCCCACCAAAACCGGGCCAACATACTATGAATCTCATCAATCAACCCATCTGGAATTCGAAAAACACTCATCATATACGTAGGGATCGCCTGAGCAACAACTTTAATCAGAATTTCTTTACCTGGGCGAGATAATAATTTTTCTTTCCATCCTTGTAGTTTCTTCCAAATTCGCTCCTTTAGGCAAGCAAACACCACTTTCTTTGATCTTCCGATAATAGTAGGCAGACCCAAATATTTTTCATGTCGATCAACCTCATGCACTCCCAAAGTCTCTGTAATCTCCTTGCGGCACTCCATATTCACATTCTTACTAAAGGCGACTTCTGTTTTGCTAAGATTAATCTTTTGACCGGATGCTCTCTCGTATGTCCTGATAATATCAGCAACCTTAGAGCATTCTTGCACAGAAGCTTTAGTAAAGAGGATGCTATCATCTGCAAAGAACAAATGAGAGACCCTCGGTGCCCTTCTACAAACTCGGGCTCCATGTATCAACTTCTCCCTTGCTGCTTTAGCAATGAGGCATGAGAACGCGTCAGCACAAAGAAGAAATAAATAGGGTGATAAAGGATCACCTTGTCGTAATCCACGAGTGGGAGTCAAAGAGCCGTTAATAGCACCATTTATCTTAAAAGTAAAAGACACACTGGTGACACAATCCATTATTCTGCCTATCCACTCATTACAGAACCCCATCTTCATCATAACCCTCCTTAAAAAGCCCCATTCCACCCTATCATATGCTTTGCTCATATCTAACTTTAACGCACAAGTACCATCTCGACCTTCCCCACTACGCTTCATAGCATGGAAAATCTCAAAAGCCACTAGCGCATTATCAGTTATCAACCTTTTAGGTACAAAGGCGCTTTGATTAGGAGATATAATGGACTCCGGGAGAGGTTTAAACTTATTAGCAAGTGTCTTAGAAATGATTTTATAAATAACCATACACAAACTAATAGGTCTAAACTCCGTCATTGCTTTCGGGCTCGCACATTTAGGGATTAGAACCACACATGTTTTATTGATAGTTCGCAAATCAATTTGTCCATGCCACCAAGACTTCACATAAGAGATAATATCATGGCCAAGGATGTGCCAAAATTTCTGGTAAAAAAGAGCATGTAACCCATCTACACCAGGTGCTTTATTTGGGTGCATATCAAATAAAGCTTTGCGGATTTCTTCACCAGTGGGTTCAATACCCAGCATTTTATTCATATCAGCAGTAACACAGAATGGAAGACCTTCTAAAGCCTCATCAAAATGCACCGGATTGTCAGAAGAAAAAATATTCGAAAAGTACCTTTCCACAATCGCACATACCTCATCATAATCAGTCTTCCACTCGCCAGCTTCATCATTAAGTCCCTGGATCATGTTGCGTCATTTTCTCTGGCTAGCCTTATGATGGAAATAGCTAGTATTTTTGTCCCCATCTTTGATTTCATTAGTATGAGCTCGAGCATGCCAGTACGACTCTTCCCATCTGTGTAATTCATCTAACGTCGCAGAGAGAGACTTGCACTTTGCAATGGTTGCTGCGTCAGGTGGGTGGAGCTGCACTTCTTGAAGATCTTTTAAAGCTTGCTTCTTCTTCTTTTTAATGTCACCAAAAGTCACAGAAGCCCATGTAGAAAGCTTTGTAGTAACGTGGGCCAGTCTAGTAGGAGCTGATTCACCCACAACTTCTTTCCAAGCACTCGAAACAACAGCTTCACATTCATCACTCGATAGCCACATCGCTTCGAACTTAAATAGTTTATTATGGCGCCTGAAGGAATCATTAACACCTGTTTTCAAGAGCAAAGGAGTATGGTCAGATCTGTAAGATGCAAGATGTAACACCTCCCAGGATGGATATATGTTGCACCATTCTTCATCCGCCAGCATACGATCAAGACGTTCTCGAACAAGAGTTCTCGGGGAGTTCCCGCGCTGCCAAGTGAAAGGACTACCCTTATAACCCAAATCATGTAAAGCACATATATCCATAGTTTCTCAAAAAGCGTCCATTTGTCTTTCGCCACGTGCTACACCACCCTCCTTTTCTGATTGCTCATAATTTCATTAAAGTCTCCGAACATCAGCACCGGTAACTCACAATTTTGTTTCAACATTTGCATCAATCGCCATGTTTGCACTTTTTGAGAAGTCTCGGCCCATCCATAAACCCCCATAGCACACCAAGAAGGTTCATTAGAGTCATTCAGAACAGTAGCTGCTATATGGTGCTCTGAAAAGGACTTAATCTGAACGTCTAAATCTCGCCACCACAATCCTAAGCCTCCCGAAAGACCATTACTAACATAAGCCATTAGTAAAACCACATCTACTCCTAACTTTTTCAAGATCTTTTGCGTCAATCATCGTCTCCATTAGGAAAACAATATTAGGCCTATCTCTCCAACATAACGTTTGGAGAGCATTAACTGTCCAAGGGTTGCCCAAGCCCTGGCAGTTCCAACTTAACACGATCATTGCTCTTCGCGGGATCGGGCCGCGCCGATCTCCGCTACTTGGTCCCCTGAAAGAACCTGTTGTTGCATTATTTTTAGTTTTTTCACACTGTCTATACTATCAGCCATATCCACATCTACATCATCCTCCCATTCCTTCCTTTTTTCGCCAACTCCAATACCTTCCGGCTGCAGCCCACTTGCTCTGTTATGATCCATCTGGGGAGTAGGAGGAACCAGTTTGGCAGCAGGTACTCTCACTTTCTTATGAGTACTCACTTTTTTGGAATTTTTTGAAGTCAACCCCACTTTGAAAAGGGCAGGCTTGTCTGTAGGGACCTCCACTGACTGGTTACCAGTACATAATGTCACATTGTTCTCCACATTCTCATCACCATTCAATCTATTTTTCTGTGTCGCAATGTCCTCAGCATGAAAGGCTATATTTAGCAATGACATAGAGGTGTCCTTGTCTCCCTGGTTCCCCCTTATCTTCCTACTTTCAGATATAGAATTGGTAGAAGAGGATTCGGGGAAAAGATTTTCCTTCGTCACAAACAAAACTTTCTTGCTCGCCTTGATTGCATCAACTTCTTCTTTGTTGCGTACTATCCCTTTATGTGGTGAGGCTTTAATCCACACCCCCCATCCCACTTCACGTTCATCTTCATCATCTGAGACATTAGTACAATCCTTATCACCATGACCCATAATTCCACATAAGAAGCAAAAATGAGGAAGCCTTTCATATTTGTACTCAATGGTAGCCAACTCTCCATTCTTACGCCTAATTTTTTGTTTACGTCGTAGCGGGTTACGCACATCAATCACCACTTTGACCCTATAAAATCGATCCAAACCTAAATCATCTGATTCAACCTCCATAACAGTACCCAGACATGAGGCTATAGCATGTATTTCAGGATCTGATCTGCTATTAAATGGAAGATTGTAAAGACGAACCCAAAACGGAGAAAAGTTAAGATCAACCTACGAGGGTTGCTTATCACCACTAATCTCATTCAAAATCAACAATTTTTGCTCAAAACATCATGGTCTACCTGCAAGGATCTTCTCTTTGTCCTTCCAATGAAAGAATTGGAAAACAAATAAATTGGTGTCTAAAGCCCTAATCACCACCTTTCTACAGAGGGCCCAAATATGATTCAACGTTCGTTTTAGGGCATCCATATTTACTGGTCGATCAGTAAGTAATCGGCCAACCAACATCAGAGATGTTTTCGCTTCAGTTCCCGTCGACTCAACACCGCCAAGATCAATAATTTCTTCTTCAGCATCAGTAAGTTTTAATTTCGAACATTTTTCTATTATCTCGGCGGCCATAGTGACCGGAGAGACGGCCGCTAACAGGCGGCGACACAGAAACCAGGTACACTGGGACTACGAAGCCCTAACCAACTCAGAGAGAAAGCAGGGGACTTCAATTCAATGATAATTAAAGAAGCTAAAATTGACGCATAAATTCTTGGATTTGTACCACTATGATTTAACAAAGCAACCTACATACTACTGGAGTACTGGTATATTCTAAAAAGGGACATTGCTACACCTACCTACCGGGTAGACAACTCATCACTAATAGAGCATTAAAAAATTAAAAATTATGTTGAGTTGGATTCCATTACCACAACCTCAATAAGTCTTTATTAATGGTGGATAGTCTACCCGGTGGGTGGATAAAGTTTTTTCCTCTAAAAAGTAGGGTTTTTAAGCATACCACGATGAGCTAACTTAGATTCTACCAAATGACAGCTGATTAATGAAGTATAATTATTTTCTGATGAGAAATATATTTGGGATTTTGCAGGTCCCAAGACTCACTTAAATAGGAATAAAAGCTGCACCCACCGACCAGTTTGGGATCTTCTCCGCGTCACTGAAGAAATCAAGATACTTAAGTTTAAGATAGATCATCATCAAGGTTTTTATATTTAATTTTTATACTCAAGTAAAGTTAAGATAGATCTTCTTATTAAAAGAAAAAAAAAACTTAAGGTAGATCTTCTACTAGCTACGGTTTATTCCATATATTATATTAGATCTGTATCATATGAATTCAGATTAGTAAAGGCATATATATTAATTGCACAATCAACTTTGTTTTGCCTTTCTAAAACGTATGAGCCTTTACTATTGTGGAGTCAAATGGTGCAAGAGTCATTTGCATAGAACATTACTTTTTATATAAATAATTTTTCCTTCTCTAAATTTGTCTGGTAAGTTTACTTTTCTTTCTATATTTTTATATGAATACTCATTTTGTCCCATAATAGAGATTTTTGTTCCTCAAATGCACATACTTAAAATACAAGTATTATTGATTTGTAGAGAATTGTTTAAAATTCTCGTAAGAGAAATTGTGGCCTCAATAAAAAATTCTATTGCCTAATTTGAGAAGGAGAACTTTACGGACAATTATATTTAGGGAGAAATGATACTACATCATAGGATGGAGGGAGTAAATACTATGAAAATAAAAGACCTCAATTGATCGGACCCTTTAATGATCAACTTAGCCTAATTTTACAAGTTAAATTCTTAAAAGTGGAGGAGGGGAATCTATGGGGAATAAGTAAATTCTTCAAATAGTAAACAATAATTTATAAGATCTAAACCTATTGCTTCAAGATCAAAATACAACAAACTTACAAACTATGCCAGTATAAGTTGGTTTTTCTAAATAAATATTTCCTAAAAAATAAACATAAACAAAATCTTGGTCTTTTCTACATAAATAAATGGTGACAATATAAATGTAGATAATGGCGGATCCAGAATTTTAAAGTTGGATACACACTATTATAAGAATAATAATTCAAAACTATTTTAGTAACTTATGTTTCTCCTTGAAAATTACTTCTTCGCAGATTGATTTGAGCCTATTCAAAAACTATAACTCCCAAAATGAAAACATATTTCAAATATTATTTGTATTAGCTATGCTTAAATAAATCACCCATAAACTAGAGAAATGGTATCAGAAGATCAATTCTTTCCAAAGCTATACGAAATAACCAGATGAGAAAAAAATAGAATATGAATGTCAGCGACAACCGAAAAAAAGATTTCTAATACCCTAAATGTTATTCCAGCTTATTCAATGAGCTGCATTCGCAACCCTAAATCCATTGGGGCTAAGATTGAGTCAATTGTAAGGAACTTCTACCGGGGGAACAAGGGGGGGGAAACAAGATGGCATTAATTGCTTGGGAGAAAATCTGCGGGCCTAAATATATGGGGGGTTTCTAGGGATTAGAAAGCTTAATATTTTGAATAAGATTTCCTTAGCTAAATTATGCTGAAAAATGAGTTCCATGGATAATCAGGCCACCAAGGTCATCTATTAAAAATATTGCCAGGGAAAAGACCTCTCCAAATCTTTTAAATATGGCTCCCATATTTGGCAAGATATGGGGAAAGGATGGGAAATTTTCTCAAAATACTCTGGATGGTGCATTGGGAAAGGGGATTGTGTCTCGTTCTGGCATGATGTTTAGACCCCCTTTGGAACCTTAAGGCAATTAGTTGAGGGTCCCATGTCATATGAGGAGGAGGAGCGTAAAGCAGACTCTATGCTTATCCAAGGAAAATGGAACCTCCAGGACCTTACCCTTACTCCCCCCCCCATGTATATCAATGGATCATGAACTATCCTAGAAGTAGAAATAACCAAGACCAAGAAGACTCCCTTGTATGTTGGGTAGCTAAAGGAAACTTCGTTGACTCGAAAAAAATCTACAGTGAAGAGTGGGCCAGGGGTGCTACCTTATATCAGAATGACTGGGACTGGGAGAGTGTGTGGACTGCCCCTTGCCATCCTAAAATTCAGAATTTTCTCTGGGCTTGCCTATGGAATGGCATTCCAACAAGAGAATCCCTGTACACCAGAACAGTCATTAGAAACCCTAACTGCCCCTTCTGCCAAATAATACCCGAGTCTTGCATCCATGTCCTTAGGGACTGCATTAGAGCAAGAGAAATTTGGCAAAAATACCCCATTGCCATACCCCATGACTTCTTCTCCATGGATTGGAGAAACTAGACCACAAAGAATTTGAAATCCCAGGACTTAGTGAAAGACCAGAATAATATCCCTTTGGGCCACCATGTTTTCATTCCTATGTTGGAGGATTTGGACTAGAAGAAACCAGTGGGTATTTAATAGTAAGGATCATAAGCTAGAAGTTTTTTTGGCACCAATTAGTATTCCTAGCAATAGAATATGCTTGCTCAAGACCGAATCCAACCCAGCAAAAAATGAACCCCAACCTTTCCAAATGTCATCAAATCATGATTTCTCTATAACTGTGGATGCTTCCTTTTCTTCCTCTAATCTCCACGCAGGAATGGGTGCTATTTGTAAAAACTCAGCATGCCATTGGGTGGAAGGCATATGTGGGAACATAATCAGCAATGATGCCAACCTTGCAGAAATACTTGCAATTCACAAGACTCTGTTATGGATTAAAGAGAAACAGTGGAAAAATTGCATCATTCCCTCAGATTCTTTGGTTGTTGTGGAGTGTATAAATGGGAACACAAGAATTAAAGATAGATATTATAATTATACTACAATGTGCAGGGAGTTAATGCAGGGGGAGGAGCAAATCAAGCTGGAAAAAGTGGAAAGGGTTCAAGTTCAAGAGGCTGACATATTAGCTAGAGCAGTTCGGCAAGGAAGTGGGGAGGTGGATGTCTTTCACCAATTTTGTATAGCCCCATGGAAAAAGTTAGGAATTGACCCACAATACACTACTTTTGAACATTTGTGTAGATGATGTAATGATGAGATCATGATTATTGGATCATTGTGAAAGAATACTTGTAACCTTGCCATCGTTGAATTCTTATAAGATTTAATAACGTAAACTGAAAGATTATATATATAGGAGAATGGGTAGTTTATTTTCTTGATCTTCGTCGGAATTGGGAAGATATTATGATATGGCTGGCAGGGGCTCCCGGGCCTATCATTGTTAATTGGTGGATTGGCAGGGGCTCCCGGATCCATCAAGTTTTATTCATTGATATACGCCATATGTGGCAAGATTTCGAACCGTCCCCAACTTTAGTGTGACTGGCAGGGGCTCCCAGGTCACCATAGAAAAGTTAGAGTTGGGAGTGTGCACACTAGAGGTTATTTTATGGCCATTGGATTAGTAAACCGGCAGGGTCTCCCGGGTTTACATTTGATATGACTGGCAAGGTCTCCCGGGTCTATCATTTATATAGTTGATTGACAGGGTCTCCCGGATCTACTGAGGTTTATAAATCGATGTTGGAGTTGGTGTATCGAATTTGGTAAACTGGCAGGGTCTCCGGGTTTACCAATGCGATAAGGCTAGTTGTTAAATGATTATGAAATAAAAGAACTTATCTCTTGATTTAGAAAGTTGGTAAAGTAGGAAATTGATACATGGATTTAGTAATAATTTAGACTTATTCTTTGTTATATATTTGATTATTGAAAGGCGAGTTACTCATGTGTATAAAGTTAATGAATTAATGTTCATACCTAAATATGTTGAATTCGTTGATTATTCTTATTGTTTGACATGGAGTGTTGGCACTAAGCTTTTGCTGACGTGTGTGTATTTGTTTGTGTTTGTGTTTGTTGTTCTTTCCCTTTGGGTTTGAACCTGTGATGACCCATGTACTTTGTACAATGGCGAGCAGTTGGCACTAGAACATGTTTAATTCTAGGCTTTGGGATATTTGAGTTGAGGACGTCAATTCGAGGAGGAACTTTGTGTCGAGGAATTTCAAATGTAAATTTTATTTGAGTTCATATATATAGGTTTGTTATTCTTATATAAGTTTGACTTAAGATTTCTTAGATGGGTTGTAATATTGAGGAGGTATAATGGGTTTGTGTTATTTTGGATTCCCTGATTCTCTCTTGAGGTTGTTCGATGAAAGCGTCGATGGTGTGGGGCCTTGAGATTGAGAATCTTTTATTTTATTGGGTTTTGTTGGCAGGTTTAAATTATTTCCCATTTTTGGGTTATCCGAATTACAGAGGAAACTCTGTCGAAATTTGGAGTCAAATAATGAGATTATTGTATTAAGGTACTTATTAAGGATTTTGAAGATTCGGGGCGTTACAATATCAATTTGGAAATGTGGTGCAATAAAGGCTTTGCGCCGAGCGCACGTTGTTGTGCGACGCACAAACTTTACGCTCATGCTATTGCCAATTCGACTATCATTCAAGTCCAAAAAGCTGTCAATAAATCTGTCATGTATGTCGTCACGCCTCGAAATAATGCGGAATTAGCCAAAAACGCGCTTAAATCGCCAAAAAGCATGCTGGGGAGTCGTGCGTAAACGCATTAAATTGCGCCTGGCGCACCGCTCCCACGCCAAACATATAGGCTTTGTTGTTGTGTGGCGCGCATCCTGTGCATCTAATGTTTTTGTCGATTTAGTCGTCGTAGTGGTTGATCATGTGTTCTTCCCTTCTGCATTCGCATAGAGTCGTGATCATGCTGGGAGTCCTTTTGTCTAAAAAATACAACTCACCTAATTAAAGCAACAAAAATTAATCTTTTCATGCAAGGTCGAGTCCATCCTAAAAAGTGCATCTAAAAAAGTGATCATGGTAGGGTTAGAGTCGTCATGCATGTCTAGCTCGTTCCATCTCATCCCATCTCTAGCAAATCTTCCCTATCGTATTCAATCTCCTTCAAAAACATATCTATTTCAAAATCAATCCTACACCCTCTTCTATTCTACCTTATTCGAAAACGTTTACTAATCATCATCATACCACCTTTTCAAGAAAACAAAAAAATTTCAAAATTAATCCATCATATTTTCCCAATAAAAGATAAAAACAAAGGGGTCCCTTTCAAAATGAATTTCGAAAATTCTAAGCCCAGTACAAATACCTATAATCCATTCCAATCAACCCTATCCCAATTCATTTGCATTCATCTAGGCCCATCTGAGTTTGAGTCCTTGCATTTATTTTAGGCCCATGTGCATTAGATTTCATTTCACATTCATCCTAGGCCCATCTAAATTTGAGTCCATACAATCATATTAGGCCTACTAGCATTAGAGTCGATCTTAGGCCCATATAAGACTAGTTCATGTCAAAATCTAGGCCCATTTGCATCTTTATATGAGCCATACACTAGTGGAAAAAACCTTAAATGACACAAAAGAACTGATCCGATTTTTACTAAACCGGATCAGTTAATGTCAATTGATCCGATTGGCCAAGGTGACCGAATCTGTTAGTTTAATATTTTTGGGCACAAAATGTGGATCCAATTAACTGATCCGGTTCAGCTCAAAACCGGATTGGTTAATTGGATCTTATACACAAGCCCAGCGCGCCTTTGCATTCGGCCCACTCCTCAAGCTTAATCTAGAAACTCTTTATCGCCTCTTTCTAAGCTGTCTCTCTCTATTCTTGCTTTCTATCTTGTTCTCAAATCTCTCGATTCTTCAACTTTCTATGTCCTGGTTCTCAAATCTCCCGATTCTTCAACCCTAACTAGCTAATCCTTCTCGCCTTTTTCTCGCTCGTCTTTCTCGATCCTTTCTCATCGTGAAATTTCTAGGGTAAGATTATGTTTGAGAATTTTGGAGGATTTTTGGTGTAAATTCAACAATAGATGTGGATGGCCACAACTGTCAGCCACAATAGCAGATGTGGGCTCAACAACGTGAGCAACAACCGTCTGCCAACAACCGCAATAGCCGCCAGCCAACATTAGTGTTAATTCGCACCTGTTTTGCTCAATCAGACGAGGTACATCTTATCTTTCGAAATAGATCTATGGATTTATTACTTGATGTTTTTTTTCCAGAGATAATTCTATAAAATTGGTGATTTGATTTTGTTAGGGTTGGCGTTTTTGATTTAGGTCATGAAATATTTGATCTTTTATGTTGTTCATCATCAGTTCTAAGCTACTTCAATGTAAAATGTAGGTCCAATTGAGTAGCAATTTACCAGTTTCAGTTATTACATTTCAAAAGATAAATAGTTCATTTAGTTATAGCAATTTATCAGTTTCAAACTTTCAGTTATCACATTTTCAGTTTTGATTGGATTTATTTTTCAGAATTTGGTGATTTGTTTTAGTATGTTGTTTTAGGGTTGAAATTTAGGGTGGTTTTTTTATCAATGTGTTTTGCTAAATTTGAATCAAGAGTACTCACTTTTATTTTCAGAATAATAATGCTCTATTGTAGGTAATTTTTTGCCATTGATAGTTGTATTTGCTTGCTTTTGTGGTGGGAGTTGATTTCTGCCAGGTCCATGTTTAAGCTACTTCAATGTATTTGGTTATACCTCTTATAAATATCATATTTTGGGTGAACATATTAGCTTAAATGATGGGAGTTGATGTCTTTCATTGTCGATAAGTGTTTTAATTTGTTAAATTCTAACCCAATTTCCTTTGTAATCATGGTTTACTGATGAACGAAGTATCATGATATCTTCTAAAAGATGCTTTGACAAGCGAATCTGTGAGTGGGATTTCATTGGAAACTGTCTCATCTGATACTCCTTGTTCTTCCTCTAAACTTTGTTTTTCATTAAAGTGATTTTGCAGAGGTATGGAATCCTTGGGACAAGAAGGCTAAGGCCATTGCTGATTTTAGAGATTGTGAATACAAACATTTGATGTGTGTAGATGCTGCTGCAATTAAAAAGCCGATCAAGCTCAAGCCAGGTGAGGAGTGGAGAGACATACTGCATGCAGGAACTATCTGATGTTCCATCTAATTAATGTAGTGAGCAGCTTGATCCTTGAAAGGTTCTAATGAGAGGCTGAAGCTTTTACTGTTGTCATCAACATCCTGTACATGTTCTTCCTGAAATCTATCTCCCCTTAGTCTTGCAGATTGGCTAACCACATTTAGGTTTGTTAGGCTCTGATTATAAATTATTTATTGTATTATATACATTAATTATTACAATGACAATCTTTAACTCTCTATAAAGGTATTTTTGCCTATATGCTTATCTTCTTAGTCCATTGACTCGCTGGATGTAAGTAGATTATTGGGAACTTCTGTCTGCCAGAAAGAAATTGGGAGCATCACTCCTAGTTTAGCCACTTATTTTGATATGTAGGACACAAAGCATATTCTCTAGCCATTGAGATCTGGTTTTCGTTAGTCTCTAAATAAGTGGTTGTTACTCTTCCTATGAAATTTTAATGCAAAGGAAGTTGTATTTCTTGTGGAACTTTCAATTTCGTGGTAACTTGCGTGGAGAAATGACGGTTGATTTTGAAATGGACATTGATTTGTTGTTTTCAGATTGCTAACTTGTGTGGCAATGCGAAGGGGTTGAAGTATTAAGTAGAATAAGTTGAGATCTTGGTGTGTATTTTCTTGATTTTTGGTGCATAATTTGGTTGTTTAGTCTAATTATTCGAAGTTAGGTGCTCAATTGTTGCTGGATAATTTGAGCCTTGCTCCTTCAGTTAGGTGCATATTGCGATGAATCTGCTTCTACTGCTTCATTATCCAATTTGAATTTGATGATTAGTGCGCTTTCTGTCGGTTTTCCTTTCTCTATGGCCTTTATGCTACTACAGTCTTTGAAACTATATGTATGAGATTCTTATGTGAGTGTGACCGCATACTATCTAAAGAGCTCTGATTTCTTTGTAGCAATTGTGCAAGAGAGGGCTAATCCTTGTCTGTTTCAATTCTAACATACCTCCTTCCTCTATCTCTTTATCTGCTAGCTTCTGCTTGCTGTTATCTATCTAATTGGGAATTTTCTTTTGGAATTATGATTATCATACTACCCTTCAAAAACCCTTCTTAGTTTTTTCCCTGTCTAATGTACTGCGATTTTCCAGGAAGAAACATCAATTCCATTCTCTTTCTCTCCGGTTGTCAGAGATGGAAAAGCTTCCGCACTAAGCAAAATTAATTTGTCACCAAGTCCTTAATTCTCTCAACAACAACAATCTCTTAGAGAAAATTATTCTCGAACAGGTTTCTTTCTTTATTTGCTTGTTCTGATCAAGAGGAAGTGAGTGGTACTGCCTTTAATGTAGTTATTAGTTCATTACATCAGGTTTTCAGCTTTGAACTAGATTCCTTAAATTTTTTGTGGCTATCTCTTTGTTTCGCAGTTATATTGTGAGTAATGCAAGTTCTTAGCGGATAGCCTTGTGAAGGTGAGTGCCCTCCTATTTTTTGTCTAGTAAAGGCGATCAATGCAAGGTATAATCTTTTCTTTTTCACCTGTCATGTGTCATTTTTTGTCCTTCTCTTTAGTATGATGACCTCGTCAACACTTTCACTTATATCATCCACTAGGATCATGTCATCTGCAAATAATATTCATCATGGCAGGGTTCCATGGATTATAATGAACACGGTCATAATGAACCACATTCGCCCATTTCTACTAAATATCATTCATGTCAAGTTTTATGCAACAGAATAACCAAATAATATTTTCATGCACCCTAAAAATAATTTAGTCTAGGTTGGTGCAGGAAACGCATAAAAGACTATTTGTTTAGTGATATGTTATTAGGCAATAAAAAATACAGGGAACCTAACAGGTTGTCCAAATTATCTGACTAATATTGGAACAACTGTTTAGGTCTTGATTAGCAATAATAACATGTGAGGTGATGAAAAGGCAAGCAGGACAATTAGGCTAGCATATGATAATATATAAAAATAAATAGAAATAGAGAAAGAGATTAGAATATACAAAGGAACGATCTTTATATTATAGATCTACATCATGAACCAAACAATTAGTAACTTAAATATAAAATAATAGATTTATTCAAGGTCCCTCAAGATTATACCGTGGCTTGGGTATGAAAGATTGACAACCATCGGGACGAGTAATCGTGAAATCTGATAATTTGAACTTGTATGTATGTTAGAAAGTGATTGTTTGTATGTATTTTTGTGTTTGAAAAGTATGGAAGTATGAGTTTTGTAGAGAGGTTCGTAAATATATTCGTAGAGTTCGAAGTGTAAAGGCGTATGAAAATAAATTATGTCAAAAACCGTCCTTTAATTCGGAAAATCGAAGCCTATTTATAAGAAACCGAAATCCGCGCGTCACGGGGAGAGTGCGCTAGGCATACGTCTCTGTGTGACGCACAATTACACGTGCCAGGTGCACATTGGTGCGCCTGACGCAACATGCCCAATCAATTGCGTACACGTGCCACCTGCTTTAAAAAAGATAGAATTGACAGCCTACGTGTCGCACAGAGGAGTACGCCAGACGCACGACTCTGTGTGAGTCACAAGGACACGTGTCAGACGCACATTGGTGCGCCTGACACAAGCTAGGCTTGTGCGCCTTACACAGGTTGGCTTGTGCGCCTGGCGCACGTTGGTGCGCTTGGCACACGCCGGTGTGCTAACCGTCTTGCTTTTGACACGTTTTGACAACTTTTTTTATAAAACACGTTTTAACGATTTTCTTTTATCTTTTAAGTTGGGAAATCTGATTTTACGGGATAAAATCCGATTTTAATGATAAAAATATCTTTGAAAATATTTATTTTATTTAAATAAAACAATTCATTATTTTTAAACAATCAATTGGGTTTTTTCAAAGAGTTGGGCTCAAACTACAATTAATTATTACGAATAATTAAGTGGGCTTTAAAATACGATTTTGGATCATTAAAATACGCTTTAACACTATTTAAATAGTTTTGGTTCTTCGTACTGCTCTGTCCTTAGGTCGGACCAATTAAGACGGCGGTATGTTTCATCATTGGGCCCTTAAATGGGGAGACACGATTATGTGTCTATGGATTCCCCCACTTTGACTGAGGTTCAGGAAACAGATAGTCAAAGTATACGGTGTCGGGACGGAGAACGATTTCTAAACACTCTGCAGTTTAGAACTGATCTATATACGCCGGTCTCTGCAAAACAAAGTTAGTATGCAGGACAATAACTACAAGCAATTTGATTACTTGTAGGGAAAGATGTTAGCAGATAGGAAGATGACACGTCATGCAAGGTCAGTTTTAGATAGATTGATTTTCGAAAACTGTTTTTAGTAAATAATCGGGGTCCGTAAACGAGGTCCATAGACTACAACTTTTCGGGAGTTTCATTTGATTTGGAGGAACCACCACATATATAGGAAGCCCCCACATTGGGTAAGCTTGTCTTGAATTAGGCATCTTGAGCCTTGATTCAAATGTAGTAGATCTGTCTTGACTTACATAAACGTAGGTGGGAAAAGGCTTTGACGAAGCTAGGTTCAGACTCGAGTCTATGTCGGGATCTAGAAAGAGAAGCCTCTAAATTCTAGAAAGTCAAATCATTAGACCTTGATTAATTTATTTTATTGAAGCGGTCGGACCTCGATATGAGAATTCCTACGTATCCTTGCGGAATTATGGTACCAAAATAGAGTCACTGTGATACCAATACCAAAGTAACTCTTACTTGGTACCAAACTTAAGTTTGGTACCAAAGTTACATTTTGGTACCAAATGACTCTATTTTGGTACCACTTTGACTTAGCTTTGGTACCAAAAAAATTTGTAAGATGCCGTAGTCCTAGATCTGATTGAACTTTTTTTTTTGTGCCCTAAGTTTTGCCTAGGTCTCCCTTTTGGGTTTTCAACCTAGCGGGGTTGGACATACCTTGGAGAAGGAGTTAGGTTGATGAAAGGTTTAAGACTTGAGGTATATGATAAAGATCATGGATTTGGGTTATACGGTTAAAGTTTTGATGGATTGAAGGATTTGAATGAGAGGTAGAACTTGTGTGCAAGCCCCCTAGCTTGGATTTTTATTTCTTTGCCTTTGCCTTTTTCTTTTTGCATTTTTTTCTTTTTTTGTTCTGTGCGTTTTCTTTTTGTTTTTGTTTTTCTTTTCGCACTTTTAATTTTTTCACTTTATTTATTTATTTTGCCTGACATTGAATTTATTTATTTTTCTATAATGAGACTTACACACAAATTTTTATGGTTTCAGGTATTGGAAGGTTTGCAGGATATTTGTGGAGTTTTGATTTTGAAAGGAGTATTTGGCTAATGGAGATGATGGTTTACGGATGATGGAGGGAAGAGGGGAATAACTCCTGATCCAAAGTATGTCCATTTGTTTATTTTTTTATTTTTAGATTTTTTTATTAATTAGTCAAGAGGTGATTTAAGTTTTATCATTGAATTAGAAGCATATATAAAATGATGGAAGGCCAATGAAAATGAAAAGAAAATGCACTTTATTTTATTAATTAGAAATAAATGAAACAAGGATGATAAACATTATAGTCCTAAAGGACATAGACTCGACAGGAAAGGAAATGAAGCAGCTAGGGGAGGGATTCTTAGACCCAACCTATAAAACTAGCGTTAAATGACTATGCCCTAGCATTATTTAAGCACTGCCCAAGGGGTTGAAATTATTGCTGAATTTTACTGCAGGCGGAACTAGTAGTCTACCATCTTCAACCATATCCTGCAGAGCATTCATTAAGGCCTAACACACAGATGTTGGATGGCCATTCCCTTGGTGATATTTGCAGTAAGAATGTTCCACTTCTTGGGCCTATTCTCAGGTGCAAGGTCTGGAGTAGGACCAATAGGGTAAATTGCTCCTCTTTAATTAAGCCTATTAAAAGCTTCCTCTAAAGTCATGCCCAAGGGAGTGAAGGTTCTTTGAGGCCTTTGATAACCTCCCTTTTCATTAGTCAGAGCATTGACATCATTGCTTTTGGAGCTAGAAGGGTTATTGTTACTCTTCTTGAAAGAGTTGATGTTATTGGAACCCTTATTCTTTGAGGCTTGTACCTCCTCTCAATCAGCAGGCCTACCTTGTAGAGTTTTGTGAAAGACTCTATAGGTTGGAACTTAATGTGATCTCCATATGTGGGCTGCAAGTTACGGATCACTAGTCGGACTTGGTTGTCTTCAGATGGCATATTAGTCATTTGTGCGGCCTTTTCCCTCCATCTATTAAAGAAGGTGACGAAGTCTTCATTGGAGTTTTGTTTAGTTAACTCCAACTCACGTAGACCAATGGAAAGTTGAGTATTATATATGTATTGTTTGCGGAACTCTTCTTTGATGTAGTCCCAGTCATTCAGCTTAGTCGTGTTTAGTGATCTGAACCACTTAGATGGATGTGCATCCAAGGTCAAGGGAAAGAGATAAGCAAACAGGTCCTTGCTCATGCCCTTGAGAGCCATAGAGATGAAAAAGGCTCTCAAATGATCATCTGGGTCTTCAAACCCCTTGAATTTTGGGAGGTCACCTAATGTTATCTTTTTTAGGGAGCTTTTCCCTTAGTTCAGGATCAATGGTGTCATGGCCATGAGCCTGACCCTCGAGTGCAGGAATTGACTAGATCAATTGTTGGAGTTTTTCGAACCTCAAATCCGTCTTGGACTTGATTGGAGGTGGCGGTGGTGGAGTGTCATCATGCTCTTCTTCCTCAGTTATAAGCTTTTCTCTCAACGCCTTGATCTCTTTGTCTTGTCCCTCAACACGAGAGTTCATTAGTTGGAGCTGAGCCATGCTTGCATTGAGTTGTTCAGAAGTTTCTCCCATCTCGGATGATGATTCATATGATTCAGAAGTTTCGGAAGATTCATCTGAAAAAAGTGAGAATTCATTTGACGAGTCTGGGAGTAGGATGACCTCGTTGCCTCTCTTTTGGACGTTCCTAAGTTATAATCTCACGACCTGTCCTCAATAGAAATCGAATGGACTTCGTAAATTTTAAGAGATGAATTTCGAAATGAGAAATGGAAATAAGGGATGGAGAAATGGGAAATGGGAGATGAGAAATGGAAATGGAAATGGAAATGGAAATGGGGAATGAAAATGGGAAATGTATTTGAAATGGAGGTTTAGAAATGATTATGGGTTGTGGACTAGTATGGGCTTGACCATGATACTGACATGGGCCTAACTATATGCATATGCAAATATGGACTGGACTGGACTATGCAAGCAGACTGGACTAGACTCTGAACTTACAGGAGAGCAAGCGGGCTAGGCCTAAGGGTATGAACTGATCTTTTATAGTCCGATGACTTGACTAGGGTTTACATAGAGATGTAAACTAGACCTAGGGAATAAACTTTTATAGATTTAATACTTAACTAGGGTTTACATAGAAATGCAAACTAGACTTAGGGAATGAACTTTTATAGTCCGAAGACTTAATTAGGGTTTACATGGAGATGCAAACTAGACCTTGCATTGGGCTTTTATAGTCCGAAGACTTGACTAGGGTTCACATAGAGATGCAAACCAGACCTAGGAAATGAACTTTTATAGTCGGAAGACATAACTAGGGTTTACATAGAGATGCAAACTAGACTTAGGGAATGCACTTTTATAGTCCGAAGACTTAACTAGGGTTTACATAGAGATGCAAACTAGACCTAGGGATTAAACTTTTATAGTCCAGAGACTTAACTAGGGTTTACATAGAAATGCAAACTAGACCTAGGGAATGAACTTTTATAGTCCTAAGACTTAACTAGGGTTTATATAGAGATGTAAACTAGACCTAGGGAATGAATTTTTATAGTCCTAAGACTTAACTAGGGTTTACATAGAGATGCAAACTAGACCTAGGGAATGAACTTTTATAGTCCTAAGACTTAACTTTTATAGTCCGAAGACTTGACTAGGGTTTACATAAAGATGTAAACTAAACCTAAGGAATGAACTTTTATAGTCCTAAGACTTACTTAGGGTTTACATAGAGATGGAAACTAGACCTAGGGAATGAATTGGGCTGGATTGATTTGATGATATTGAATGAAGGTGTTTAGACTGGGTTTAGAAATTTCAAAATTCGTTTTTGAAAGGAACCCCTTGTTTTTTTTATCTTTTGTTAGGAAAAGATGATGGATTAATTTTGAAAATATTTTTGTAAATGTCTTGTATGATGATGATTAGTAAATGCTTTTTGAAAAAGGTAGAATAGACATGGGCGTAGGACTGATTTTGAAAGATGTAAGTTTTTTTAAATTGGTTAAATATGATTGGGTAGAATTGATAGGGAAGATTAGTTTGGTAGCAGGGAGAAGGTAGACATGCATGATGATTCTAATTCTACCATAACTACTTTTCTAGATGCACTTTTTAGAACAAACTCGACCTTGCCTGAAAAGACTGATTTTTTTAATGCTTGAATTGGGTGAAACCCCTAGAATGACCATGCTTTTACGCGAATGCAGACGGACCGAACATAGGATAGACCACCACGACGACTAAATCGAGGAAAACCATGCGATGCACAGACTACGTGCCACGCAACATTGCAATGCACGACACACAACCGTGCTTCTGGCGCGGGAGCGGTGCGCCAGGCGCAACTTAATGCGCTTGGTGCACTGCTCCCCGACATGTTTCTCGGGGATTTAGGCGAGGTTTTGGCCAATTGAAGATATTTTTATTTGCCTTTTAGACGCAATGTATACTAACGAAAATTTGACAAGTTAATAACAGGCAAAAAATGTAATCACAAGCAAATGTCATGTAACATGGATGCAAAAGTTGCAACCTAAAGTTCAGTTCTACATTTTAAATTATGGTCAGGTTTAGGTTAATTATGAAAGGGTTCATGACTAAGAGATTGATCCCACGCTTCGTACCTCTGCTTGAAGAGGTGGCCACGTGTAAGACGCACTCCAATTCTCAAGTCAGGTTCAAGAGAATAATGCCATGGTTAGGTAGGTTTGCTTATAACTAAGATACAACACTATCGCTCAGGAAGCTTTTTGGAAGGACAAAGTGCAAACCCCCCCGGGGGGTGGCCTCACACATAGAACATGCGCTAATGATGCAAGGTAGATTGTCCATATGGTAGCTGAAACAATAGCTATGCATATGCAAAACTGTAATGTCATTCTAAAGCATAAAAAGAGTATGAATCGTATTTTTCGAGTTTCACCCACTTGTTTAAAAAAATTAATTTTTTAAAAATCCTCCCCAGTGGAGTCGCCAAATTGTAGGCGTGATTTTATTTCGCTAAGCAGTGTGAGCGTGTATTTGACTACCCCATTGTTAAGGTTTTATTGAAAAATATTTTGAAGTCGCCAACAAGTCTTTAAAGGAAGACTCATAAATCTAATTGGCTATTGGTAAATCGTAGGGACAACTGTGGGACTTATCCAATGTAGATTTCCCTGTCCTAACTCCATAGATGGTCAATGAACCATATATTCAGTTCGGGAGTGAGGGTACGAACACGGTCACAATGTACCACTTTCGCCCATTGCTGGCCTCTACTAAATATCGATTCATGTCAAGTTTTATGCAATAGAATAACCAAATAATATTTTTATGCACCCTAAAATAATTTAGTCTAGGTTGGTTCAGGAAACACATAAAATACTATTTTTAGTGATATGTTATTAGGCAATCAAAATTACTAGAAACCTAATAGGTTGTCCAAATTATCTGATTAATATTAGAATATTTCTTTAGGTCTTGATTAACAATAATAACATGTGAGGTGATGAAAAGGCAAGCAGGACAATCAGGCAAGCATGTGATAATATATAAAAATAAATAGAAATAGAGAAAGAGATTAGAATATACAAAGGAACGATTTTTATACTATAGATCTACATCATGAAAGAATGAGTTAGTAACTTCAATATATCATAGATCTACCCTCAAGATTACACCGTGGCTTGGGTCTGAAAGATTGACAACCTTCGGGACGAGCAATTGTGAAGCCTGAAGATCTGAACTTGTATGTATGTCTGAAAGTGTTTGTTTGTATGTATTTTTATGTTTGAAAAGTGTGGAAGTATGAGTTTTGTAGAGAGGTTTCGTAAATATATTCGTAGAGTTCAACGTCGTATGAAAATTATGTGAAAAAGCGTCCTTTAATACGGAAATTCGAAGACTATTTATAAGAAACCGAAATCCGCGCGTCACGCAGAGAGTGCGCTAGGCGCGCGTCTCTGTGTAACGCACAATTACACGTGTCAGGCGCACATTGATGCAACATGCCCAATCAGCTGCATACACGTGCCACACGCTTTAAAAAAGATATAATTGACAACCTGCGAGTCGCACAGAGGAGTGCGCCGGCGCACGACTCTATGTGAGTCACAAGGACACGTGGCAGACGCACATTGGTCCGCCTGACACATGCTTGGCTTGTGCGCTTGGCGCATGCTGGTGCGCTAGGCGCACCGCCTTGCTTTTGATACGTATTGACAGCTTTTTTTTATAAAACGCGTTTTAACCATTTTCATATATCTTTTAAGTCCGAAAATCTGATTTTACGGGATAAAATCCGATTTTAATTATAAAAATATATTTGAAAATTTTTATTTTATTTAAATAAAATAATTAATTATTTTTAAACAATTAATTGGTTTTTTTCAAAGAGTTGGGCTCAAACTACAATTAATTATCACGAATAATTAAGTGGGCTTTAAAATACGATTTTAGATCATTAAAATACGCTTTAACACTATTAAAATAGTTTTGGCTCTTCGGACTGCTCTGCCCTTGGGTCGGACCAATTAAGATGGCGGTGTGTTTCATCATTTGGCCCTTAAATGGGGAGATACGATTATGTGTCTATAACATGGTGTCCTTACACTAGTCTTAGATTCTTTCTTTGGGAACCTAATTTTAAACACATTTCTCCAATAACAAAGAAGTTATCTTGACCTTTATCACATTAGGTGCCTAGGATTCTTTTGCATTCTTGTTGCTACATGTGGTGTCCTCTCATATGTATCTGTTTATCAAGCTTATGCCTATAAGTGTGACATTTAAATTGGAGGTGTAGTTGGCCTTAGTTCTTGTCTTTCAACTTGCTTTTGTCTGCTCTCATGTAACGAATTTTAGCTTTAGGTTATTGGAGTATTTTTAGCCTTTCTAGGTTGCATCATGTAGTATATAGTTGCTAAAATCTTTGTTCTTGTGGGCTGCAGATAGCTTTGATGCTGGCAGTACTGATATAAGAACGCTATGATTATCCTAAAGAATGGTAAATATGTAATCGAAACTTGCTCATCTATCTTGTAAAACACTACTATCTTGCGTTGCTACTCTAACAGAGTTATAAGTAACAGTTGTGGAAAAAGAAAAATACCTTTTCGGGGGATCCAATATCCTGCGATACTGAATTATGCTTTGTTTAACCTTGGTCCACAATTATTTGAATCAAAATGGTTTAAGATTGAGACTTAAATTGAATAATGTCTCTTGTTCATGGGTTTTTTGTACCCTCTTTACAGGAAGACTTAAATGGGTTTTACAGGAGTTGAACCTTCTTTACGTATCCTTAAATAGGTTTAAGGTGATAGTCTTGCTGGTTTAGGCGATTGGTGTGTTTCATGATCATCTTTGTTTTGCTGTTTTTAGAGGGGTACCATTTCTATCTGATTGGTGTTTTTTCTATGAACTCGCTTTCTCCTATAATTGGTTCAGGCAATAATGGGTATCTGAGATAATACGTGGCTTTATATTATAGACTTTACAATTAAGAACCAGGGACCTGAGATAATATGTGGGCTTTATGTGGCTTTATATTGTGTTTCCTGTTTAATTTTTGACCCAATTTTAATTTGAAGACAATTCTAAAATAAGTTTGGAATGTGAAATTAGCACAATGAAATATAAATTTGTATCTTATTATATGTTCCTGTATTGTAAATATATCTCCTCTTTATTCCTTTTTTGTTGCTTGTTTTTAATTTTTATTGAATGTTTTAAGTATAAATGTATATAAGAAATTTCGCATTTTTTAATGTTGCAGGTTGTGCATTTTTTCAAAGGGTCAGACGCGCTTGGCTAGGCTGTGTGAGTTGCAACAATCAGCAGTATGAGGTTGTTGGAATCGGGTGTCAATTGGAAGCCCCCAAACTGAAGTGGGGTGAGGTTGGTGGAACACCCAAACTAAAGAGGGGTGAGGTTGGGGGAAGGGGTTTTAGAACAACGTTGACTTTGCCATGTAATGATGTAACACTAGTTTATTTATTTAATGCTCCTATCATGTCCACTTACTACTCATTTATGTATTATTACACTAATTACAATATAAGGCATGCCTGATTTTTATTAATAATGTTTACACCCAACTGAACCGGTTCCCCATGAAAACCGGATCAGTAAGTTTGTCCTGTAGTTTTTTTATATCAGGTTTTTATTTAATTGATCCGGTTATAGCTGAAAACCGGATCAGTTAGTTACACTTACTGATCCGATTTTCAGCTATAACCGGATGAGTTAACGTTTAACTGATCCGATTCACAACCGGATTAGTTAACTTCAACTAACAGCTCTGCCCTCACCCGCTCTGATCCATTTTCGGATCAGTAAGGCCTATTTTGACCGGAGCGGATAAGGTTTTTTCCACTAATGATAGTCTATGTCAAGCTAAGTCTAAGTCTAGCTAATCCCAGTCCATTCTAATTTAAGTCCAATCGTAGTTATTTCAATGTCAAGCCGATGTGCATTTTCAAGTCTAACTTCAAACCAATATAGGACTAAGTCCAAAGTTAGGCTCATATAAGGCCCAACTCATACTCTAAGTTTAATAAAGTACAATTCCAAACCTATATAGGATGAAGTCCGAATTCTAAAACTCTAAACCATTAAGTCTAGCGAAGCTAGCCCTTCTTAAAGACCACATAGGCAAATCCAAAGTTTACCTACTCAGCTTTAAGACCATAACGACACCCTTTCACCTAGCGAAGCTAGTCATCCTTAAGACCATAACGACACCCTTTGACCTAGTAAAGCTAGTCTCATCGTTAAGACCATAACGACACCCTTTGACCTAGCAAAGCTAGTCATCTTTAAGACCATACCGGCACCCTTTGACCTAGCGAAACTAGTCATCCTTAAGACCATAACAGCACCCTTTGACCAAGCAAAGCTAGTCATCCCTAATACCAAAACGACACCTTTTGACCTAGCAAAGCTAGTCATCCCTAAGACCATAAAGGCAACCCCTAAGTCTAGCGAAGCTAGCATTCCTTAAGGCCACATAGACGATTTCTGAGTCTAGCCTACTTAGTCTAATGTAAGTTCAAAAGTCTAGTTGTCTAGCCTGCTTGCTCACCCGTAAGTTCAAAGTCTAGATGCCTAGCCTGCTTGCCTTAAGTTAAGAGTCTAGTCTCCCTTATTGTCCAGCCTTCCTTGAAGTCTAGCCTGCTTACTCACCCGCAAAGTCTAGTCTCTCCTATCGATCAACAATAAAGCCCAGTCATGGAGTCCAATCTGCTTGCGTTGTCCAGTCCAGTCCAGTCCATATTTGCATTTGCATACCATTAGGCCCATACTACTCTAAACCCATACCTTTTGCAATTTCCATCTATCATTTCCATTTCCCATTTTCCATCTTCATTTATCATTTCCATTTTTATTTCTCATTTCTCGCTTCCACTTTCATCTATCATTTCAAAAAACCATTTCTTAAAGTTTACGAGGTCCATTCGATTTCTGTTCATGACAGGTCGTAAGATTATAACTTGGGAACGTCTGACAGCGAGGAAACAAGGTCAACCTACTCCTAGACTTGTCAAACAGATTCTCACCTTTTCAGGCGAATCTTCCGAAACTTCTGAATCATCATCAGAAATGGGAGACACTTCTGAACAACTCAATGCAATCATGGCTCAGTTCCAAACTCTCTTCTTGAGGAACAAGACAAAGAGACCAAGGCGCTAACAGAAAAAGTGACAAATGAGGAAGCAGAATAGGGTGACACTCCACCATCGCCACCTCATATCAAGTCCAAGACAGATTTGAGGTTTGAAAAACTCGAGCAATTGATCCAGTCAATTCATGCACTCGAGAGTCAGACTCATAGCCACGACATCATTAATCTTGAACTAAGGAAAAAGCTTCCTACAAAGGTAGCATTGGGTGACCTCCCAAAATTCAAGGGGGTCGAAGACCCAGATAATCATTTGAGATCTTTCTCCATTTCTATGGCTCTCAAAGGCATGAGTAAGGACCTGTTTGCTTATGTCTTTCCCTTAACCTTGGATGCACATCCATCCAAGTGGTTCAGATCACTAAACAAAACAAAGCTGAATGACTGGGACTACATTAAAGAAGAGTTCCGCAAATAGTACATATACAACACTCAGCTTTCTAGTGGTCTTCCTGAGTTGGAATTAACTAAACAAAACTCCAACAAAATTTTATCACTTTCCTTAATCGATGGAGGGAAAAGGCTGCACAAATGACTAATAGGCCATCTGAAGAGGACCAAGTCCAAATGGTGATCCGTAACCTGCAGTCTAAGTACGAAGAACATATTAAATTATAACCAATAAAGTCTTTCACGAAGCTCTACAAGGTTGGTCTTCTGATTGTGGAAGAGGTGCAAGCCTCTAAGAATAAGAGTTGTAATAATAACTACTCTTTCAAGAAGAGTAACGGTAACACTTCTTGCTCCAAAAGCAATGACGCCAATGCCCTAACTACAGAAAAGAGAGGTTGTCAAAAGCCTTAAAGAAGATTCACTCCTTTAGGCATGTCTCTAGAAGAAGCCTTCACTAGGCTTCATGCAAAGAGAGCACTTCAGCCTCTCGGCCCTACTCCAGACCCTGCTACTGAGAATAGAACCAAGAAGTGGAATCCTAATGCCTACTGCAAATACCACCAGGGAAACGGGCATGCGACATCACACTGTTGGACTTTGAAGCACGCCCTACAGACATGGTTGAAGATGGTAGACTGCTAGTTCCACCTGCAGCAAAAGTCAGCAACAACAACAACCCCTCTGGCAGTGCTTGAATAATGCAGGGGCTTAGTCATTTAGCGCTAGTCTTCTAGTTTGAGTCAGAGAGTCCCTCCCCTAGCCTCTTTATTTCCTTTCCCGTCGAGTCTATGTCATTTTGGACTTTGATTCTAATAAGCCTTATGTCTTATTTATCTCTAATGAATTAAATAATTGCATTTTCTTTTTATCTTTATTAGCCTTCCATCATTTTATATATACTTCTAATTCAATGATAAAACTTAAATCACCTAAAAAAACCTTGATTAAAAAAAAGAAATAAGAAGTAAAAATAAAATAAAAATGTACATACTCTAGATAAAGAGTTATTCCCCTCTTCATCCCATCATTCAAAAAGCCATCACTTTCAATAAGCTATCCACCTTTATGCAATACAAAATAAAATCCATTAAATCATCATCTCCATTAGCCAAATAATCCTTTCTAATCAAAGCTCCATAAATAACCCTCATAACAAAAACTTGTGTGCAAGCCTCACAACAAAAAAAAAAAGTAAAAAAATCAATGGCAAAATAAAAAGAGTGAAAAAAAAATTCAAAGTGCGAAAAAAGCAAACGCACAAAGCAAATGCAAAAGCAAAAAGAAAGCACACAAAGCAAAAAGAAAAAGCCAAAGGCAAAAATATAAGTCAAGCTAGGGGGCTTGCGCACAAGTTCTACCCCTTATTAAATCCTTCAATTCATCAAAAACATAACCCATATAATCCAAACCTATGATCCTACCTTAGCCTAGCCAATTAAACCTTCATCAAAACTTCAAGCCTTAAACCTTTCAATCTTTCATCCTTCCTAACTCCTTCTCCAATATATGTCCAAGCCCGCAAGGTTGAAAACCCAAAAGGGCGGCCTAGACAAAAGTTAGGGCACAAAAAAAAATCAGATGCAGAATTACGAATGGTCTGATTCCGCAAGATACGTAGGAATCCTCATCTCGAGGTCCGACCACTTCAATAAGATAAAACTAATCAATGTCTAATGATTGGACTTTCTAGAGTTCAGAAGCAAGCTCTTTCTAGATCCCGACATAGACTCGAGTCTGAACCTAGCCACGTCAAAGCCTTTTCCCACCTACATATATATGAGTCACAAAATTTAAACTTTTTTATTTTTCAATCCCAAGCTCTCCTTTTCCCTAAAGGACTCTCCGGCAATTCCATGGTTTTTGGCGATATCTAACTTTGCCTGTACTAACTCTCCAAATAAGAATCCCCAGTCCTAGACATGTACTCCACTTTGAGGAAAGTTTGGCCATGACTTATTATGAGGATTAAGCAAAAATAGGATCGAAAGGCTCAGATGGGTTGAGAAGTGGATAATTATGCCGGTATAAAAAGCTTTTCGGCTTTTGAGCTCCTAATTCTAGCAAATAGAAATGCCTTAAATCATTCTTCTATTTAGTTTAGTCATATGTAATCTTGGGGAGCTAAAATGCAAGTCACAAGTTAGGCGATTAATGGTGAAGGTTGTAATTGAGTCTTACGAGATTCGTGGCCCTCCTCTGGGGTTCATCGCACAAGGGACAAGGCAATCCGATCAACCAACTCACCTAATTTTAAAAAAAAACTCTACCAAAATTTACCTTTCTCAAAGATCACCCAAATTCACAAGAAGGCTTCCAAAACCATCAAGTCAAATGCAAGAAAGATCTTCCAATAATGTTATGAACACTTTTAGCAACATATCATACATGCAACCAGCAGAAAACAAAGTAAGAAAAGAAAATCTTTTTTGTGTTTTTTTTTATTTTTATTTTTTTAATTTCATATGCAAACCTACCAAATAAGGAGAATAACAATATATACAAGATATACAAGGGTGATTTGGATTTGGGGGGGGGGTAAGGCCAAATAAATCAGTTAGAAATCATCAAAATAACCAATCACCAAGCACACAATAAAGACCGTAGACTCCCACGTAACTAACCACCTAGGAACCTAAACTCCCATAAACATACATGTCCCCCAAGTTTAAGCAAGACTTCGCACTCAGAGTCGCAAAAGTAGGGGAGGGGGGATTCAAAACAAGCACCTAGTAATACCCACCATCGCCCCCATCGGGAGGGGGTTTTAGGAGGGTTGAACGCACTGGATAACTGCCTTGGTAGTAAGGCGAGTAATTAGGGTTGGGGCCGGAATAGGGCTCCCCAGATGGCCCTCCAATAGGGTCAAATGCGGGAAGGTAGTGAGGGTGGTTATGTAATGCCCCGAAAATACATAACCTTAATTGGCTGTGGAAACTTAACTTATTCCTCTGGGTTATAGGCCCACTAATAAAAAAACAGCCTAAAATGGTCTCTTAAATATACAAATGCTCATCGTAAGATAATAGTGGTTACCTATAATACAGAATATCCTAAATATCCCAAATATTAAACATAGTCTCCTCAACATAACCCATCATAATAGCGATCCACAACTGCTCTTCCGTACCTGAAACATAAAAGAAAACGTCATGAGCTGAGGCTGAATAACATACTCCGTCTGTCCCAAAATACTCTTTACACTTTCCTTTTTCATCTGTCCCATAATACTCTTTACACTTCTATTTTTGGATATGACCCACTATTATTTAAATCCTTCTACCTTTTAACGGTTGTCCCACACTCTTTCTTCTCCAAATAACATACGGACTTTTCACCATATACCCCCGACAAATATTTTTTATTCACCATATACCCTCGATGTTCATAAAATTCACCACATACCCCTCTATTTCTTGTAATTCACCATGTGCCCTTGATGATTAACAACTATCAACTTTTTTGATCATCAACCCCTAATTCCGTACCAAACCATAATTAACCCTATTTGAGTCGTTAATCTTAATTCACCACCATTAAAACACCACAAATGACCCCTTTCATCACTCTTCCTCCATAACTCTCTTTCTTCTTCTTTGGCCTTAGGTGTTGTTTCAATGCTAATTTGTTTGGGTAAATGAGTGAAATAGGGATCAATTAAGGTTTAATAATAGAATCAGGGGTTAATGATCAAAAAAGTTGATAGTCACTAATCATTAAGGGCACGTGGTGAATTATCAAGAAATCGAAGGGTATATGGTGAATTTTGAAAACGTCAAGGGTATATGGTGAATAAAAAAATTTGTCAGGGGTATATGGTGAAAAATCCGAAAAAAATAATAATATCACTCCTACTACCTACCAACTCTAACCATTGACCCACACTCTCTCTTCACCAAATAAAATAATACTACTTTTATCACCTACTAACTCCTATCACATCTACCTTTTAATAAAATAATAATTGATAACCAAGCAACAACTTATCAACTAAAACTATGTGCCCTGATAAGTGTCAAGACTATTTTGGGACGAAGCGAGTATTACGTAATAGCATTTCAATTCATTTTAGTTGCAAACGGAGAGAGGAGAATATAGTCAAATCATTTCATAAACATATACTTTAAATCAAGAACTTAATAACCATTCATGTTGTCATTATCATTATCATCATTCATTAACATAATCATTATCAGAAAACTTTCAGTGGTTACTGGCGAGTACAGCGGAAGGCAAAGCCATCGAGAACATAAGTCCCCCATCAGAAGGTGGCATATAATGCCATAGATCGTAACAAAAGGCAAAGCCACTGAGGACATTCGTTCTCCATTAGAAGGTGGCGTTGCCGCCAGATAACAGAAGACACGTGCACGGCCTAGAGAACATTACACATGTCTTGAATCATCTTTCACTTTCATTTATCATGTTTCATGTATTTTAAGTACTTTTAAGAAATCATAGTAATGCTATCGCATAAAGTTCATCAAATACTTCTCATAGCATCAAATCATTTATAAACATTATTTACATAGCAAACATTTCATATCTCGCACACCACAAATAACATAACATAAACATCATACAGAAGCATCATATAACATAGTTGGAAGGGGAGTGCGGGTGTTAGCAGTAGACGTTATGTGATATTGTAGTTAAATTTCTTGATAGCCGGGAGAGGCTTGTAATATTCCTTCCTTTGATCTCTGCTCTCAAGGAGCAGCGAAGACAACAGAACACGGGGGGTAGTCGTCGTTGGAGTTGCGGCAAGACACCAAGAACACTTGGCGGGATGACTCGGGTGTTTGTCGGTCTTCGACTGCGCGCGCGGCGAGCCTCAGTAGGAGTACTACGGCGAGAGGAGGCGAAATAAGAGAGAGAAGAGAAGAAGCAAGGGCAAATGGTGGTGCGATGCGGGTCCGGCGAGACGTGGCAGCAGGCCGGGTGGTACGAGCGAGTCCGGGTCCGGGCAGCAGCAGGTAGGGCAAAGCACGAAACCGAGGTGAGGCGAGCACGAGAGTAGAGGAGGGAGGAAACAGGAGAGCGACGAGGCTGCGGCAGCAGGTGTCCTCGAGGCTCCGGCAAGAGGCGTCATCTGTGCGGCGGTGGTCCGATCGGCTCACCGGGGGTGGTGCACGGGTGGTGATGGCAGTAATGCCGTGAAGAGAGGAGAGAGACTTGGTTTTTGTGAGGGAAATCCATGGTTTTTTATAGAGGAATGTAGGGAACAAGGTCAGCAAAGAAGAGGAGGATGATTGGTGAGTGGAGACCTTGGGCAACAAGGTGGTTTTGGGGTAGCTACGCGTAGGAGAATAGCTCCAAGCTTGTGGTAGAAGAGAGCAGGGCCGTAGTTGCGGGTGTGCAAAGAGCCCCTCCGCACAGGGCCTCCAATCTAAAAAAAATTGGTTTTATTTGAAAGGGCCCAATTTGAAAAATATGATGCTTTGTAAATGGTAAACGACAAATGCTCCACTCCACATCTTCATCTCTGGACTCCTTAATTCACGATATCCCCTATCATATATCTTCCTCAATCTCTTCCACCAAAAATTCAACCTTCCATATCTTTAAGTTTAGTATTGTCATTAATACTTTTTTCATAATTATCAAAAGTAAAATCAATCCATTAATTAGCTAGTATTGATTCTCTCTACTGTCTATGAAAAATTTTGGTCCTTTTCTCTAACTAAGGGGAAAGAAAGGGCCCAATTTCCATTTCAGAACAGGGCCCCATAAATATCCAAGACGGCCCTGGAAGAGAGGAGAGGGAAGAAGAAAGCAAGGGGAAGTGGTGCCTTGGGTTTTAGGATTCTTTTTATTTTTATTTTTATTTTATTACTCCAATTCATACTTGCCATTGCTAAACTCACACTTAATTAGTTTAGTTTCTTTTTAATGACTTAGGTTCATAAATACACTTATTTAGCTAATTATTATTAAACAATAATTTAACTTTTTTCTAATTACTTAATGAAACAAGTTAAAGTTTTGAGATATTATTACATTCTTACCCCCTTAGAAAAAGTCTTGTCCACGAAACTTAATAGCAGAGTCAAGTGCAAAACGCCATGCATTTCATTCATAAAATTTCGGAATCTCATATTCATATATATATATATATATATATATATATATATATATATATATATATATATATATATATATAGCATATTTCCTTGGTCAACTAAACCTTCATTCAGTCGAAAAACAACATATGTTTGGACTAACTTATACATTAAGATCTAAAGCATACCTATTCACATATGATTTTCATATTAAAATCTTAATGTCTTAAAAGTCAACCAAAAAGTCTCACATTGTTGCCAAATATACTACTTCCCATGAATGGGTCAGTTTTACTTCCTTCCAACCTCCACACATATATTAAAGATTTCTATCAAATATGAAGTACATTCGTCCATTATTCAAGTAGAAGTCTAAGTTTTCAAATCATGTTCTTGATTGGAATAGTATTATCATCATTTTCTTCCTCATCAAGTCTCTCGTTAATCATATTAACCTGAAAATAATAATATCTCCAATAGTAGTAAGATTATTTCATTCTTGTTCCACCTATTATACTAGAAAACCTTTGCCCAAATTCATCAACCCAACTTGTCCTTAATATATAATTTCCTTTTTCTCTTGTTCAGAAATATTCAACGAGTTTAACTGTGTTTTGCATATAGCATATACATTCTCCATTAATTCTATAATATGAACTTCATGAGACATTTGTAAGCATCACATTTCGTCCCTATCTCTAGAATAACAATATCATCTAATAAGGTATTCACGGAAACTACTAAATTCATTATCTATACATCCCCCAATTTTAGTCATCACATCAAACCAATATCATCATCATAGCCCCAAAGTTAGGCACTTATTTTCCCAACAATATGGCAACATATTTCTAACCAAGTTTCTACCTAGCTAACATTAAGCGTTCAAGCTCTTAATTGCTCAAGACTCTATCAACCCAAATAGTGGTTTACTTTTCATTACAACTTCAATTTCCTCAACATTTTCCCTGCGCCCTCTTTTATGGGAACATTCATCAATAACATTTCAAACATAATGGTTTCTTACCTTAAATCTTTCAAAGAGAACCAAGCACTTACTTCTCCAAATTAAGTTTTCTTTCGACAACCAAATGCTTACTTGTTGATCACACTCTATGTAGTTATTACGTCTCCAAGTAGTAGATTCCTATTCCTTCAAGATATTAATTTGTCTACCTTTTTTCAATTAATGCTCCACCTTTTAGTCATAATTTGTTCTTCAACACAAACCATAACATCCAAAAGTAGTTGCATCACATCATAACGTACTTCAACTATTAACACTCATATCTTTAGTGACTGAAGTAATGCTAATTACTTTCTAATTCCTCAAGTAGAAATTCTAAGTCCCTTTAAAATTTTCGAATTCCAAAATCATCGTATGAACTCTCGTAAAATAAAATTCAATCCCAAGTTATTATGTCATTAAAGAATTTGATAATGTCCACAATATCATTAACGTTAGATATTCAAAATTCCTTATGACTTAGTCTTCTTATCACCTAAAAAGTAATATACTCTTAATCCCCAAAACATTTCTAAGGATCATTTACATTATTCTCATTTTATTTATTCCTTCATATCTTAACTCGAGTGCCAAATATAATTACTCATGCCTCAAAAAATCAATCACAATTTCATAGTCCCTAATGCCCGAAAAGTTATCAATTAACCCACAAGTCATTCAAAATCTAATTCTCCACATATAATTCATATCTAGGCATAAACCTAATAATTTTCCATTCATCTCGTATCCTAGTTACTATTAACCCAAATAGTCATTAGTTAACCTCAAGTTTCTTAACATGTAATTTCCTAAAGGATCATATCTAGGCCGTGCAAAGTCTAAGACTCTGCACTTCCGGCTAGGTTTGGGCTCTGATACGACTCTGTAACTCCCTGGAAATACTAACCTTAATCGACAGCAGAAACTTAACTTAAGCCTGCGGGCTATAGACCCACTAATAAAATAATAGCCTAAAATGGTCTCTTAAATATATAAATGCTCATCGTAAGATAATAGTGGTTACCTATAATATAGAATATCCTAAATATCCCAAATATTAAACATAGTCTCCTCAACATAACCCATAATAATAGCGATGTACAACTATTCTTACATATCTAAAACAAAAAGTCATGAGTCGAGGCTTAGTAACATACTACTCTAACATCGTAATAGCATTTCAATTCATTTTAGTTTCAAATAGAGAGAGGAGAATATAGTAAAATCATTCCATAAACATATACTTATGATTTCTCACGTAAAGAAAAAGTAATTAGTATAAATGGGGCTTTTGATTTCATGAGGTGTTCTTATAAATGATGTTTATAATCAAGTCCCTATTTCAAGTTTAACTAATTTCTTTAAGTAAAAGACTTTTGATTGAATTCCTAAAGTCTATAAGAATGAGGCATGATTAAGTAAGGATTATTTGTTGGTTTATGGATAAATGTCTAATTATGGATTTTGTATTTTGGAGCTATGATTTTATGGAGGTTATGTACGATGACTCTTGGAGGTTAAGTTAAGACAATATTTATGGAGTAAAGGAAAGGAATAGCGTATGAGGTAACCTTTATGTCCATCATTTATGCCTGCCCGTATATGATAAATGTAACCTTTTATATGTGCCCGAATGTGTGGATATGATTATGTGATGCTAATAACGTGGTATAATGTGATCATATATATGACTTGTGCCAATGCATGTTATACTTATATGGTTAGTCATGTTTATTATTCTGTTTATGAATTATGGTTATATGATTTATGGATGATTTATGAATAATGGCTATATGATTTACGATTTATGGATGGTTCCGCTGGCTTGGAGTTATGAACAAAACTGGTAAATGGGTAAGTTGCAGGTGGAGGAATGTTGTTCACGATACACGAAAAGGATCAAAGTCGTCAAATGTTATGTTTACGAATTACGAAAGTTACGCTCTGTCCAAAACCTGTACTTGCCAATGAACGAAGCTCACGTAAATGGTCCTTGCCAGCAGACTATTCAATGCTGACGATAATGTTCTCTGTTAATACTTTCCAAAGTGATATAATTTATGCTTGTATGTGAAAAATGTTTACGAACTAAGACTGTTTTTATGGACTCAAGTAAAGTTGCTGAGTTTTCCACTCATTTTAGGTTACTTTATGTGTTTTCCCTTTTCTCTGTTTTTTGTAATTATTCAAGTATTGTGAAGACAACTCAAGTTCAGTTATGACAAGGATGCTCCGGAAAGATTATGTTGAAGTGACACTATATAAATTTGGGATATTTAGGATATTCTGTATTATAGGTAACCACTATTATCTTATGATGGGCCTTAGTATAATAAGAAGACCAATTTAGGCCATTTTTTATTAGTGGGCCCATGACCCACATGCTTAAGTTATGTTTCTGCTGCCGATTAAGGTTATACATTTCTGGGGCGTTACATCAAAAGTGCGGGCTGTTAAAGCAACACCCTGCAACCGTGTCCTAAGTAGCCACTTAGTGGGGGTAAAAGATTAGTGGGATTAAAATTCATTTAGTGGTTAGGATTCGAGGAATAGAAAATAAAGGAAGTATAAGGTTGAGTATTGAGAATTGAAGTTTGAAAAAGTGGAAGTTCTTTGGGGGGTTTTAACTTGGAGTGTGAATTGCTATTTGAGAAAGATCGAGTTATATTGATTGAGATTATGGAGAGTTCATAGTTTAGAGTTTATGATAATTGGGTTAGAGAGCAATTAATCTTTGGGATGCTAAAGTTCATTGAAGAGTTCATTTGATTAAATTTTTGTGAAATGTTTTTCATGTAATCTTATTTATTTGAAATCATCTAAGTTTTATGGTTTCAAATTTCGAAGACGAAATTTTTTTTAAGGGTGGTAGTATGTAATAGCCCTGCTTTTTAAGGAGTTTTGATTAACAGTAATTATATATTAGAAACTTACTTAGGTATTTAGCAATTATTTTAGAAAAACAATAGAGCAGAAGTTTCATTTTGCTTCCAAAAATATGATATTTGGAGCAAACTAGCAAAATTTACAACTTTACCCTAATGGTCTTATTATTAACAAAAGAAACATATCCCTCTCTGATTCATGTGCAGTTACCACTTACCAGTGTCCTCATCTCCTTAAGACAAGCATTCTAAACTCTTTTGAGCTGTCAAGTTTTTATTTGAAGAATTTGAATTTAATTACCCAAATTAAGTTGAGATTAGAGAAACCCATAATCCCCAAATTCTCCTCAGTCTTGCGTCCCCTTTCTCTCGCTGAAATCTCTCCGCTTCCTGTCGGTGCTGCGGCTGGTTGCGTCGTCGCCGTGACGCGGTGTTGCTGTCGTTCCTCTGTTGTTTTCTCTCTCCTCTGCTTCGTGGACGCTGCAGCCACGAGTTTCTGTTGGTGTTGCTGCTACTCTTTATTCATTGTTCTTATGCTCTTTATGGAGGTATAAGCCAAAGTTCTTATTTTGTTTCTACAGTTTTTAACAATTGAAATTCGAAATATGGGTTGAGATTATAGTAAAATCAGTTTGTGAAGCTATGTATCATGCTTCCACAATTGTTATCTATTTCGATTTGAAGTATTTTATCAAACCATAAATCAGAAACTTGTATTTCGTTTACAAGCTTTACAAATTAATTATGTTGCGAATTCTAATAATTGAATCTGGTTTGAAATTATATTTATGGGTTGCACATAAATTAATTTTAGAATATATGAGGAAATGGGTTTGATTAGAGTAGCTAATAGAGAGATTTTTGGAGATTTTAAGTAAGCTTGGGAGATTGCCAAATAATTGGGTAAGGGGACTAGTATATGACGATTAATTGTGGTATTGTTAAACTTATTGTGAATAGAGAGGTATTGGAATTGAGTGCATAAATTATAAAATTTGATTATGGGTTCAGTTTATAAGAATTATCTTGGGAAAGTTTAATCAGATTGTGTGTGTTATTGAGAATAACTACTAATGATAATCATTATTTTGTGGTGAATTATGTGGAGTTCAAGTGAGAGTTGGAGATGAAGTTTATAATTCTTGGAGGTTGCATAGAATTGTTCATGAGTTTGAGGTAACATTTATGTTCAGCAAAATGTATTTACATGCCCGTGTATGTGTTTTTTAATATCGTAAATCGTTTATAGTCGTAGCCATGGTTATAGATGTGTCTGTATGTGTGGATTTATAAAATTGTTATTAAATGATTATAAAATAATACTTATGTTCTGCTAGTGGAATTGTTAGGAAATATTTATATTTCTCGAAATATGATTTGAGTATGATAATGAGAAAGAGATTTCGTAGTTGTTTTAACTGGCCTAGTTTTACAAACTGAGATGAATAGTGGGCAAGATATAGGTGGAGGAAAATGATTCAGATATGAGTTAAGACCATATAAGGTTGGATATTGTGTTATGTTATTGTAGACACATAATCGTGTCTCCCTATTTAAGGATCCGATGATGAAACATACCGCGGCATTAGTTGGCGCGACTCAACGGAAGAGCAATCTGATGAACCAATCCAAAATGTGTTTTGAAATGATATTCTAAAGCCCAATTAATTGTTCATGATGATTAATTGTATTAAAATGATTTAAGTCCATTTTAAAAGCCCAATCAAATATTTATTATTTTAATAGATATTTTTCATAAATATTTTTATTATCTTTGATAAATAAGCAGATTTTTAATCCGTAAAATTCCATCTCCGGAATTTTAGGGATAAAAAAGTATATTCGAAGACGCGCAATGGAATATGCTCGAATATTCCAGAATATGCGCCAGACGCTGGGGCTGCGCTTAGCGCGCCATGTTCGTCCAGCACATTGGCCATATCGTGTCAGCAGAGTCAATGAGCGCCTGACACGTATATTTTGTGACTCACACATAGTCCTGCGTCTGACGCAAGTCTTGTGTGAGACGCAACTTCCTTTTCTATCTTTTCAAAACGCGTTTACACGTGCCTAAACCTGATTGGGCTGGCTGCGTCAGGCACACCACACCAATGTGCGCCTGACGCGTGGCACCGCGTCTGCCACGTAGGACTGCGCCTGGTGCAGGGCTTGCGTGGAGCGCACGTCTCTTTTCGCCTATAAATATCCGCAATTTCATGAATTACGGACGGCTTTTCATATTATTTTTTCACGCACACAAATTCTCTCGAATACTCCGAAATACATTTCGAATACTTCAAACACTCAAATACTTTCAATGCTTTAAATCAATTCTTAATCACACTGCGTTCTTGTTTTCACGATTGCTCCGCCTAAAGATCGTTGCGCTCCTCAATCTAAGCCGCATAGGTATAATCCTGAGGGTCCTTGAATAAATTATATATTTCTTTATTGAAGTTACTAACCACTTATTTCATGATGTAGATCTTTAATATAAAATCGCTCATCTGTACATTCTAAACCTCCTTCTTTCTTTTTATTTATTTTTTATATTATATGTTTGCATGAATATTCTATGCATATTATATGATTGTCCTGCTTTATTGTTTTTATCACCCACATGTTATTTTTGCTAATCAAAGACCTAAAGAACTGTTCTAACATTAATCAGATTAATTTGGACAACCTGCTAGGTTCCCTGTAATATTGATTGCCTAATAACTTGTCACTAAAAAAATAGTATTTTTTATGTGTTTCCTGAACCAACTTAGACTAATATTTTTAGGGTGCATAAAAATATTATTTGATTATTCTTTTGCATAAAATCTGTTGTGAATCGTTATTTAGTAGAGTCCAACTCTGGGCGAATGTGGTCCATTATGACCATATTCGTACCCTCACCCCCGAACTCAATCTTTGGTTCATTTTGACCATCTATGGAGTCAGGACGGGGAAATCTACATTGGATAATTTGTCCCTACGGTTTTCCCATATCCAATTAGGTTTATGATTCTTCCTAAAAAGAATTGTTGGCGACTTCTTTCAAAACAATTTTCAATAAAACCTTGATAGTGGGGTAGTCAAATCAAATACGCGCTCACACCGTGCAGGCGAAATAAAAACACACCTACAATTTGGCAACTTCACTGGGGAGGATTTTAAAAAATTAATTTTTTTTTTTTAAATGAGTGGGTGAAACTTGAAAAATACGATTCATTCTTATTTTTATGCCTTATAATAATATACTGTTTTGCATATGCACGGCTATTGTTCAGCCACCATAAGGACAATCTACCTTGCCTCATTAGCACATGTTCTATGTGTGAGGTCACCCCCGGGGGGTTTGCGCTTTGTCCTTCCAAAAAGCTTCTTGAGCGATAGTGTTGGATCTTAGTCATAAGCAAACCTACCCAACGATAGCATTGTTCTCTTGTTCCTGACTTGAGACTGGAGTGCGTCTTACACGTGGCTACCTCTTTAAGCAGGGGTACGAAGCGTGGGATCAATCTCTTAGTCATGGACCCTTTTGGAGGCCGGAACCTAAACCTGACCAATAGTTTCAAACATAGAACTGGACTCTAGGTTGGAACTTTTGCATCCATGTTATATGACATTTGCCTGTGATTGCAATTCTTGCCTGTTATTATCCTGTCAATTTGTCATTATTATGCGTCGTTCCTAAAAATCGCGTCTAAACAAAATCATCAATTGGCCAAAACTTTGACTAAATCCCCGAAAACATGTTGGGGAGTAGTGCGCCAAGCGCATTTAGTTGCGCCTGGCGTACCACTCCCGCGCCAGACGCACGACTGTGCGCCGCGCGCAGCAATGCTGCGTGGCACGCAGTTTGTGCATCGCATGCTTTTCCTTGATTTATTCGTCGTAGTGGTCGATCTAATGTTCAGTCCTATGCTCGTTCTGTCTGCATTCGCGTAATAAAAAATGGTCATTTTAGGAATTCCACCTAGTTCAAAAAAATTCAGTCTTTTCATGCAAGGTCGAGTATGTCCTAAAAAGTGCATCTAAAAAGTGGTCATTATAGAGTTAGAGTTGTCATGCATGTCTACCTCTTCCCACGTTCTCCCAGCTGAACTAATCTTCTATATCAATCTTACCTCACCATATTCACTCAATTTCAAAATCTTACATTTTTTTCAAAATCAATCCTACACCCTTGTCTATTCTACCTTTTTCAAAAAGCATTTACTAATCGCCATCATATCACGACATTTCAAAGTCAATCCATCATCTTTTCCTAACAAAAGATAAAACAAAGGGTTCCTTTCAAAAACGAATTCCGAAAATTCTTAGCCCATGTCAAACACCTTCATCGAATCCAATCCAATTAATCCGATTCACTAGCATTCATTCTAGGCCCATGTGCATTAGAGTCCATTTTACATTCATATTGGGTCCATCTAATTCGAGTCCATGCATTCATTAGAGTCCATCCTAGGCCCATATAAGTCTAGCTCATGTCAAATCTAGGTCCATTTGCATCTTTACGTGAACCCCAGTTTATGTCAAGCCAAGTCCAAATCTAGTCTCAGTCCATTCCATTCAAGTCCAATCCTAATCTATTTCCACTGTCAAGCCCATATGCATCTCCAAGTCTATATCAAACCTATATGTTAATCTAATCCAAACTTAGGTCCATTATTTAGGCCCAATTCATATCCTACCTCTAGTTTACATCTCCATGTAGGCCCTAGTCAAGTCCAATTCCTTTAGAAGTTCATAATAGCCCAAATTACTCTAAGTCCAGCCTGCTTGCTCCCCCGTAAGTTTAAGGTCTAAGCATTCCTTAAGTCTATAGGCATTGTTGTGTCTAACCTGCTTGCTCACCCGTAAGTTCAAGGTCTAGCCTTGCTTAAGTCCATAGGCAATTTTTGTGTCTAGCCTGCTTGCTCACCCGTAAGTTCAAGGTCTAGCATTCCTTAAGTCCATAGACAATTTTTGAGTCTAGCCTGCTTAGTTTAATGTAAGTATCGAAGTCTTGTCGTCTAGCCTGCTTGCTCACCCGTAAGTTCAAAGTCTAGTTGCCTAACCTGCTTGCCTTAAGTTAAGAGTTTGGTCTCTGTTATTGTCCAGCCTTCCTTAATGTCTAGCTTACTTGCTCACCCGTAAGTTCAAAGTCTAGCATTCCATAAGTCCATAGGCAATTTTTGAGTCGGGCCTGCTTAGTCTAATGTAAGTTCCTAAGTCTAGTTGTCTAGCCTGCTTGCTCACCCGTAAGTTCAAAGTCTAGGTGCCTATCCTGCTTACCTTAAGTTAAGAGTCTAGTCTCCCTTATTGTCAAATCTTCCTAAGAGTCTAGTCTCCCTTTTTAATCCGTAAAATTCCATCTCCCGAATTTGAGGGATAAAAAAGTATCATCGAAAGACGCGCAATGGAATATGCGCCGGACGCGGGGGCTGCGCTCAGCGCGCCATGTGCGTCCAGCACATTGTCCATATCGCGTCAGGCGAGCCAATGAGCGCCTGACACGTAGATTTTGTGACTCACACAGAGTCCTGCGTCTGACGCAAGTCTTGTGTAAGACGCAACTTTCTTTTCTATCTTTTCAAAACGCGTTTACACGTGCCTAAACCTGATTGGGCTGGCTGCGTCAGGCACACCAATGTGCGCGTGACGCGTGGCACCGCGTCTGCCACGTAGGACTGCGCCTGGCGCAGGTCTTGCGTGGAGCGCACGTCTCTTTTCGCCTATAAATATCCGCAATTTCATGAATTACGGACGCCTTTTCATATTATTTTTTCACGCACACAAATTCTCTCGAATACTCCGAAATACACTTCGAATACTTCAAACACTTAAATACTTTCAATTAATTCTTAATCACACTGCGTTTTTGGTTTCACGATTGCCCCGCCTAAAGATCGTTGCGCTCCTCAATCTGAGCCGCATAGGTATAATCCTGAGGGTCCTTGAATAAATTCTATATTTTTTATTGAAGTTACTAACCACTTATTTCATGATGTTGATCTTTAATATAAAATCGCTCTACTGTACATTCTAAACCTCCTTCTTTCTTTTTATTTATTTTTTATATTATATGCTTGCCTGAATATTCTATGCATATTATATGATTGTCCTACTTTATTGCTTTTATCACCCACACGTGCCGAAATAAAAACACGCCTACAGTTATATTATGTTAAGTTTCTTCCAAAACATATACATGCCAGCGATTTCTGTTAAGTGATTGAGCTATGTCAGCAATATATTTTAAATCATAAATTCTTTTCTAAACAATTATGAAGTTCATTATGATATGAAAAACGCTTTCGAACTAAAATGTTTTGTCGGGCTGAAGTTAAATTACTGAGCTTTCCGCTCATTTTAGATTTTGTTTGTTTTGTATTATCTTCTGTAATTTGCAGGTTTGTTTATGGAATTGCGATTAGATTGGCGATTTAGAAGTTGTATTTAGAGTACCAAGTTGTTAGTACTCAAATGCTTATTTGATAATTATGTATTTTATTAATTGGGTTTGGTTAAAGTACTCTGTAATCTGATATTTGGTTTTGGAGTTGATACGTTATGGGCTCTGACCCACAAGTTCAGGATCGTTTTATAGGATTGTTTCCGCTGCAAGATAATGTAATCTGAGGTTTATTAAGTGTTGATTGAGATTTGTGAATGCTATGTGTGATTAACTAGCAGCTCAGAAGTGCGGGTTGTTACGTAATGGCCTGATGTAGAGAGGAGAGGGTGAGTGAGAGAATAGAGAATTGTTCGAATAAGGTGAGATTCTTCCATTTTCCTCTCTTTGGTGCGGGTAAAGTAATGTTATGGTGCGGACGCACCATGTCTTCAATTTGCCGTTTCTTCCAACTTGCAACCAAAATAAGCAATCACACCTACAATCAGTTGACGGCAAAAACACAGTGAAAGTAATTGTACTAGAAATCCGGTTAAAAAATGATCGAAATTCTAGCAAAATGTCACTATGATCAAGAATGATCAAGTAAATGAAATAGAAGGGAAAATAGATAAGAAAGAATGATGAAAGGGGAGAAAGAGGATTAAAATAAGCTAAAAGGATCCATAAAGTGCGTTAGAAACACACTTATCAGCCAGCTACATAAGAGGGAACTGGACGCTTATCTGTTCATCAACAACCACCGAGATGCTAGCCAAAGAGAGGGGGTCTCGAAGAGAGTAGCACCATCTTTCACGCACCTCTTCCCGATGGGAGCGCGAATGGACCCTACTCGACTCGCAAAAAGAAAAACAAGGAACGGGAGGTTCGACACCACCAAGAACGGAGGAAAAAGCCAGCATTTGTCAATTGGGGAGTCCTCAACTTCATGATTCCCTTCAGCCGAGAAATCAAGACTATCCCTAACCCAAGCAAGGTGAATGTCCCCCTCAACAAACAGTACTCAAGCACGACTAACCCCGACGATCACATGGCAGCTAACAAAGCTTAGATGAGTGAGCAGATCGGCTACTAGGTGGCCTAGTGCTGATATTTTCGTACCCCACATAAAAGGTTGGCCCACAGCTAGTTTTTCAAGGTTCTCCCCGGGGATCATCATAAATTTCTCAGTATTACAAGCCTTATTCCACCGACAATTCATCATGGGAAGTCGGCATAAGAAAACCAACATTCACCTCATGTCCATCAAATAGCAGAGAATGAGAGTCTCGCGGATTACATTAGATGATTCAACGAAGAGTCACTAAAAGTCTCAAAATCAAAGACGGAGTAGCATTCACAACTTTGATGCTAGTAATATTGCTATGAAAGTTTTGATGGTCCCTTCATGAGAGCAAAGTAACAACCTTCACGGAGGACATGACCCGACTTAGAAGTTTATATAAGCCTCTAACATTTGTAAGCTTGTCGCTAAAAGATCCCGCAAATGTAAAGAAGAATCCTCCCACATAGATCCCGTTAAAAGCAATCGAAACAACCCCTGAGAGTAGTCCTCAAGAGCAATAGAATATGCTTCTTGAATAAGTGCACCATCATAATAGATCATGAGTCTTTGCCCGTTCACCTTGAAGCACCCTCCCGCATCATTGCATATTTCAACCGCACCATGCGGGAACACTTGTTGCATGGTGAATGGACCACTCAACAAGGATATGAGCTTTCCCATAAACAACCTCAATCTTGAATTGAACAAAAGAACCTTGCCACCAACTTTGAACTCCCGCTTCATGATTCGTTGGTCATGCCAAGCCTTTGTTCTTTCTTTGTACACCCAGACACTCTCATAATTATCCCTCCTAAGCTCTTTAAGCTCATGAATATCAAGCATTCTTCTTTCACCCGAGGCTTGAAGATCAAAATTTAAAGACTTGATGGCCCAATAAGCTTTATGCTTCAACTCCACGGACAAATGACAAAATTTCTTATATACAAGCTTGTATGGTGTCAAGCCGGTAGGGGTTTTCTAGGCCATCCGGTAGGCCCACAATGCATCATCCAACTTGGAAGACCAATCCTTGCGAATTCGGTTCACCATCTTCTCCAAATTAAGCTTGACTTCTCTATGAGATATCTCTGCTTGACCACTAGATTGGGGGTAGTAAGATAGGCTCATTTTTTTATGCACCCGATACTTAGCAAGAAGGGCTTTGAATGATTTCTTGGTGAAGTGTGATCCCCTATCACTAATAATAGTTCTCGGAACTCCGAAACGGGGAAAGATCACCTTCTTGAATAGCTTCACAACTACCTTGGCATCATTTGTAGGGGAAGCAATAATTGCTTTAACCCATTTAGAAACATAATCAACCGCTACCAAGATGTAGCGGTTACCAAGGGAGAAGGGAAAAGGACCCATGAAATCAATCCCCCACACATCAAAAATTTCCAACTTCAAGATGCTTGTGAGGGGTAATTCATGCCTCTTTGAGATATTGCCAACTCTTTGGCACCGATCACAAGCCTTGTCAAATCCCTAAACATTCTTGAACATGCTTGGCCAAAATAATCCACATTGTAAAATCTTTGTCACGGTCTTGTCAGCTCCCATATGACCACCACATTGGGATGAATGGCACATCCCTCTAAAATCTTCAATCTCATCATCTGGGAGACACCTCCGATAAATACCATCCACCCCCCTCTTGAAGAAGTACGGGTCCTCCCATACATAGTGCTTGGCCTCATGCATGAACATTCGCTTTTGTTGGTAACTAAGGTCATCTGGTATGACTCCACTAGCATGGAAATTGGGAAAGTCCCCAAACCAAGGAGCATACATGACCTTCACGACATAGAGGAAGTCATCTTGGAGGGAATCGTTGATGGGAGGTTCTAAGCATTGTGAATCATCCATGGGAAGGCGAGAAAGGTAGTCAGCAATCGAATTTTCGGTGCCCTTCTTGTGTTTGATCTCTATATCAAACTCTTGAAGGAGAAGGATCCACCTAATCACCCGAGGTTTGGCATCCTTCTTAGTCATGAGGTACTTGATAGCCGCATGATCCGTGTATATCACCACCTTGGAGCACACAAGATATGACCGAAACTTGTCAAAAGCAAACACAATGGCTAGTAGTTCCTTCTCCATGGTGGCATCGTTCTGTTGAGCCGAATCAAGCCTCTTGCTTGCTTAGTAGATCACATGGGATTCCCTTCTTTTCTTTACCCTAAAACGGCCCCCACTGCGATATCACTAGCATCATACATTAGTTCGAAGCAACCTCTAATCCGGAGCTTGCACTATGGAGGCGGAAATTAGTGCATTATTTAAAGTTTCAAAAGCATGCATGCAATCTTCGTCAAATTTGAATTCAATGTCTTTTTGAAGCAAATTGGATAGGGGTTTGATATTTTTGAGAAATATTTGATAAAGCGGCGATAAAAGCCCGCATGCCCAAGAAAATATCTCACTCCCTTCACCGAAGTTGGGGGAGGCAATTTCTCAATAACCTCAGTTCTAGCCCTATCAACTTCAAGCCCATTTTGAGAGATCTTATGACCAAGGACTATGCCATCTTCAACCATAAAATGACATTTTTCTCAATTAAGAACAAGGTTCATCTTTTGACATCTCTCCAAAACCTTTTGGAGGTTGGAGAGACAAATGTCAAATGAGGAACCTACCACGGAGAAGTCATCCATGAAGACTTTTATGGTTGATTCAAGCATGTCCGAAAAAAATGGCGGGCATACACCTTTGGAAAGTAGAAGGAGCATTGCACAATCCAAATGGCATTCTTCAATAAGTGAAGATGTCAAATGGACGTGTGAATGTTGTCTTCTCTTGGTCATCGGGGTGAATGGGGATTTGAAAGAACCCCGAATAACCATCCAAAAAGCAAAAATGGGCATGACCCGCCAATCTTTCAAGCACTTGGTTAATAAAAGGGAGGTGGAAATGGTCTTTCCAGGTGCTTTATACAACTTACGATAATCAATGCGCATTCGCCACCCGGTGACCGATCTTGTGGAGATAATTAAGCTCACCTTTGTCATTCTTAATGACGGTCATTCCTCCTTTTTTTGGGACAACTTGGACGGGACTAACCCACCTACTATCCGAGATAGGGTACGCCTCAAGGAGTTTCAAAACTTCCTCTTTTACCACTTCCTTCATGTTAGGATTTAGCCTTCTTTGACGCTCAATAGAGGAGGCTTTACCATTATCCAAATGAATTCAATGCATACACAAGGTATGACTTAGACCCTTGAGATCATTAATCTTATACCCAATGGCACTTTGATGTTGTTTTAGAACATAAAGAAGTTTATCAAGAGAAGGATCATTGAGTGTAGAATTGACAATCACGGGTAACTCTCATTTTCTCCAAGAAAAGAATATTTCAAAGAAGGGGGAGGGATTTTAACTCACATGTAGGAGGAGGCATAGTCCTCTCCTCTTTTTCCAATGAAGCTTCCAGAAACTCAAAACTTGCATGAGTAGGTTGGTAGATCGGTGCTTTGTCCATGGCTTGCTTGAGATGCCAAGCTTCACCCGCCTTTTCTTATTCTTCCCCTAGGAGCACATCTTTAAGAAGATCCCTTGCTTCGACCAAAGCCCTTAGGCTTAGCACTTCTTGCTCAAGGGTATCGATCCTATGCACTTCTTCCATAATAGGGGCTTTCATGCTCTTGTTGAAGGCGAATTCACTAGAGGAAAAAAGCCCAAGGGCTGCGGTCAAAAGGGGCCCAAGGGCTGCGGTTTTTGACCGCAGCCATTGGACTAGCAGCCCTTGAAATTCAGGAAGGGCTGCGGTTTTTAACCGTAGCCCTTAGAGCATTAAGGGCTGCGGTCAAGGCAAAAACCGCAGCCCTTGGTGGATTAAGGGCTGCGGTTAAGGGCCAAAACCGCAGCCCTTGGTGAGTTAAGGGCTGCGGTTTTTGCCCTTAACCGCAACCCTTAACCCACCAAGGGTCGGGTTTTTGCCCCGACTACGACCCTTGTGACCCAAAAAAAATTTTAAAATTTTTTTTTTTTTTTGTATTTTTTTGTCCTAAATGATCTAAAAACAGTTATATATATATATATATATATATATATATATATATATATATATATATATATATATATATATATATATATATATATATATATATAAGCATCACTTTTCATTGCAATTCATGTTATTCATACAAATATAATGAAAATATTGACCGAGTTACAATTAAGTGTCAAAACTAGTGTAACAAAAGATAAAGAGTTCCTTCACTTGTAATCTTCAAATTGATACCACTCATTTGTGTGGTTTGATGGCAATGTAGATAAGGAATCTGTTTTGGATTCAGCAGTGGTGAACCAGGACTGAGATCAGAGAGAGTGTGTGTGTTTTCTGCCTCTTCACTAGTAACTGATGACAAGGACTGTGCGTGTTCTTCTATGCATACTTGAAGTGCTCACTGCACCTGTATGCACAAGAAAGTCAGAGCAAAGTACATAGGCTTGTGTACTATTACCAATGCACTCTAAGTCTCTATGGCTCAATTTTTCTTGTGTTCATGAGAAACTAAACCAACCTCAAGTTGTTCCATGCAGCTGTTTTTGCACCTCGGTTTGCATTATGAGAGCTTCATTTATACTCCTGTAATAGTAAACATAAGATTATAGTTCAATTTAATTAAAAAGCAAACTGCTCGAAACAACCACCAAAAGTTGGGTTGGGTTACACACCCTTTCTTCAATGCATCAGATTCTTTGGTGCTTGAATATGGCCTTTTCTCTTCTGAACTAGAATTAAAAACCAAACTGCTCGAAACAACCACCAAAAGTTGGGTGAGTCACAAATCAAGATAAGGAGTTGGGGCCAATAGAGAAGCTATTTATGGTGTAAAGTTGTCCTTGTAAAAAAATCAGTACAACATTTATGAAAATAAGGAACCTAAAATCTGAACTTGTTTTAATTTGCTGCACTGTTTGTCTGTTTTGGGGATAAAGAACCACCTGTTTTTGAAAGTTCTAAGGGTCGGGTTAGGTCTGGAGGTGTTCCAAGTTAAAGTTTTCAGGGTCGGGTAAGTGGGACCAATGTGGGGCACGTCGTAGACTGTGGGAGCCACTCATAGCTGCTGTCTGCAGAGCTGCAAAGAAGCACCGCCGATGTGCACCGCTTGCTGCACTACCTGTTGTGTTGTTGTTACAACTTACGAGACATCATTAATTTAATTGCATTGATTTTATTTCCTGTTGCCCTGCCATGGAATTATCTTCTATTCACTACTTGTTTGTTCAGGAGTCATGTGAATGCAAATTTATTTGTATCCTGTTCTATAGCTTTATAAGATTTGTGATCTTTGTGCAAAAAATATCTTTGCTGCCCTTCAATATTGGTTTGAGTTTTATTTTTATGATTGATGTGTTTGTTCAACTAAGCTCACTCTTAAGGTCTTGTTTGGCTTTAGTTTTTGAATACAATTTGGTCTGTTTGTGTTGAGATTCTACTTTGTCTGAATTTGCGCGTTTGACATTGAGTTGTATTAGTTTGTGTTATAGTGGAGATTTTGAAAATTCAGCAACAATTTCAATTAAAGGATGGTTGTAAGGAGGCTAAGTTCACTAGTGGAAAAAAAGTGAGTAAATGCTCACGTTGAGACTTGAGAGTCAAATGCAAGACCATTTGCTTACTGAAGAGGTGCTTTAGCCTATTGAGCTACAAGTGATCTTTGACCCCATGTTTTTTCAATGTCATTGACCTTAGAGTTTAATGCCTACCTAGGAATGTGTTTCTATTATCAACTAACAGTTATCCCTTACAGGTAGGAATTAGTATATTTTTGTGTGAGCTCTGATATTTATAATCTGTCAAGAATCTTGCTGGGAAATAAATTCCGATTCTCGAATCCATAGATTTTGCATTTTAGGAATGTTGTTTTAAGGATTGAAAAGAACATGAAAAAGTTGCAGATTAAATAGATAGATCAAGCAATTAAAGTTTTGAAAACAACCACTTAACCATGGATCAAACAATTAAAGCCCTAAAAACAATCACTTAGATGCATATTAGGCCAAGAAATCACACAAATACCAATAATTAACTAAATTCACCAACTGTAAGCATAAAGCAAGTAATAACGGTCAAAAACAATTAAACAAAACCAGCACCATGATCCCAAAGGGGGCTACAATGCCCATACTAATTCCTCGAACAATCATCTTCAACTAAGGGGGAAAAGGGGATAAATAAGGTTCATCCTCGAACAATCAACTTCGGGGTAAAAGGGTTCTAATTTCTAAAACATAACTTGAAAAAAAAAGAGCACATTAAATGAGTTAAATAAGACATACCTTTTCTCATACTCTAGAGATACATTATTACAAGTTAATATGTAACAATTCTCTCCTCTTCGCTTCATATCCAGGGTCCCTCCACAGATACAAAAATCAATATATCAGATTTACAATTAATGGTCACAATTTCACAATAATTTTGTTAAACGATCACTCAACAGTACAATGATTTTCATAAATTTAATAACTTTTTTCCGGTCCTACTAAGATAGTAGTACGCATGACCATTATCTCCTAACGATCGGGTTATCATTAAGCAGAAATCGGAAGCATAACAAGAGAGAGATGTTAAATGCTAGATTTTCCATAGCAAGTATTAAGATATACTTCCTTATAATACAAAAAAGTTCCTAATAATTTGATATTCAAGTATAAATAGCACTAGAAGCTGTCTGATAATGTCTCAGTTGCAACTTGCAAACAGTAAGCTTAGAGATCTAGATATGGTGCAAGTTGAAGAAATGAAAGCAAAAGTCAGAAAAATTCCTCAACACATCACAAGTTGGGAGGAAAACAGAAATGTGGAAATAAGAGAGGCATACATATAGTTTGCCTAACATCTCAATAGATGATTACATTGTACAAGTTGCAAAAAAAGCAGAGAAAAACATGGGAGGAGAGAGAAACATACATATTTGCCACATTTAACATCTGTATATATTACAATGAAGTCCCCTTCTTGGAGTCCATTTGATCTTACAAAATCCCCTGAACACCAAAACATACATACCCATTATTTCAAAGAAACATGGAAAAAGAACAGACAGAGTTTAAGTACTACAACTTACAAGTTGAAAGAAAAGAAATATGGTACCTGTGTTCTCAAGGAGATACATCCTACTTTTATTGTTAGGCCAAAACCTGACACTCCAAAAATAAACAATTAAAACATTTTGTCAGGCTTGACCATAATCAAATATAGCCAAGATGTAATTAGGTTAATGAAGACATTTATTGATCGAACGTTAGGATTATATGGTACCAAGAAGCATTGAGCAGCTAGCTAGACAACATACACAACAACACATTGATCTGCACAGCTTTATGATACCTGGTATATCCATTGATTAAGCAATGGAGTAACTGCATCATCTCTTCTATCCAATACAAGCAACAATGTTTCTGATCTCCTAAAATCAAAAAGATCACTTTCTTGCTGATAGTTGATACATCAAATTCTGTAACGAAAAGTTTAACAATATTATATTGCTTAGATACCAACCTCAAAGGAAAAACCGAAAAATGCTCAAGGGACTTCCGGGGAGTATTAAAGGAAAGCTAGAAACTAACACGGAACCACCAAATATTTGAATCAAAGAACGTCACTTGTATCTTAGCCCTACAAGCGATTCGAAAAGGGACACCATCACCTCTTTCATTGGACTTAGAACCCACACAACTGAAAGTTAACCACGTTTTTAACATCAATACAACTGAAAGTGGACGTCAAGGTTTCCAACAGAATCAGTAACATCTGAAGCATAAGAAAGTGCATTTTCTCTAAAGAATCCTTCAACAGCTTAAAGATGAATAAAAACAAGGAATTCTTATGCTTTATCATAACAAAATTGAGATTCTAAACTATTAATTCGCCGCTGCCGATCACCTGCTGAGCATATGTAGAGCTCCCTACCAGATAACCGAAATTACAAACTTATAATTATATAGAATTTTAACTACTTAACAAATGAATTGAACAAACAAATCAATGACAATAATAACGATTTTTCATTGAGAATTAGATTACTAGAGTTTAATTTTTTTTTTAAAATCACAATTAAAAAGAAAGAAAAAAAATTCTCGATTCATAACTCAATTTCACATACGAAATCAAATTGATTTCAATACATAGATCATAGCCATTCATGTCACAATTGACAATATATATAACAAAACATACAGTTGATAACATATATAACAAAGCATAAAAAATTCATAATTGAAACCCTAATTTTCATTTTTCCCTTTTCTAATTTGTTTTAAAGAGGAAAACAGAAAGAAAAATAAATAAATTGAGAAAGAAGTGAAGAAGACTAACCGTTGAAGAGGCGGTGCAGGAGAGGGAGGTGTGAAGTGAGGGACTTGCAGTTTTGAAGGCAACTCTGAAAGTTTTATGCTGTTTTTATCGAACACTTCATTGATCCTTTTCCGATCCACAGCTCCCATCTCCGCTTTTGATCCACGGTCTTTGTACATCACTTTCTCTGATCTCTTCTCCTCAATTTCTTTTTATTTTACGGAAACTTCAATCAAAATCACTTACTTCTTCGCTCACTGATTATCCACTTATCACAACAAAACCTTCAATAATCGCTAACTTCGAGCTCGATTGATTCACAAAAATGGAGGACGAAATGAAGAAAACCTAAAATAAGAACCCTAAAATTCGGTAACGATGAAGCCTGAGATGGATGAAGTTAAATTAGGGTTCTTGGTGATCGAAAGAGAGTGAATCGGCGAAAAGGAGGAGAGAGATTAGGGTTTAGGAGAGAGAAATAAAGGAGGAGGTGAGAGAGAGAGGGTCGGGGTGTGAGTGTTAAGGGTTAGTCTATTATTTTTGCTGTTTGAGGAAGGAAGGAGGAGGAGGGAATGAATTATAAACGCGGGAGAAAAAGAATAATAAAGCCCGAGGGTCATGGCCAAGCCCAAAACCGCAACCCTTAAAATAAGGGCTGCGGTCAGGCCCAAAACCGCAGCCCTTTATGTATTAAAGGGCTGGGTTTTGGGCCTAACCGCAGCCCTTCACTTAAGGACTGCGGTTTTGGGCTTGACCGCAGCCCTTTTGTTGCAGCATTTGACGTTTTTTCCTCTAGTGATTCCATTTTCTCATCTCCAACTCTCAATGTCATGACATCTCTCTTCATATCATCTAGCACTCTAGTCATTTTCAAGAAAGGCCTTCCCATAAGAGGTACTTGGGAGTCTTCTTCCATCTCCATCACAACAAAGTCACAAGGAATGAAGACTCTCCCAACTTGCACCGGAACATCCTCCAATTCTCCAACGGGCACCTTAACCGAGCGATCCGCTAGTTGTATTACTCTTCTTGTGGGTTTAAGCTCTAAGTTGAGCTTCTTTGCAATGGAGAGTGACATTAGGCTTACACTAGACTCAAGGTCGGTCAATGCTCTCTTTGGCTTCAAATCTCGAATCCTCAAGGGTATGGAGAAGGACCCCGAATCTTCAAGCTTCTTGGGGAGCATGCTTTGGAGGACCGCGCTAACTTCCGCGGTGAGAGCAATGGTGGAACTTTCTTCAAGTTTGGACTTGTTAGAGAGAAGTTCCTTTAGAAACTTGGCATAGATGGGCATTTGAGCCATAGCTTGGAGATATGGAATATGAACTTGTAAAACCTTCATTACCTCAAGAAACTTGACAAATTTTTCATTGAAAGGCTTCTTTGCTAACCTTTGAGGATATGGAACTGGAGGAGTGTAGTTCTTCATTGGATGAGGATCTTTGCTTGATTTTTCGAGTTCAACCAATATAGGAGTACCATCCTCTTGAATGTTTTCCAAAATGACTTCTTCAACCTCTTTACTCACTCCACTATCAACATTATCACTCTCCTTGGAAGGACTAGCATCATCAAATGCGGGCATCTTATGACCCTCATAGTGAACCCTGGATCTCAAAGTGATGGTATTAGCTTGCTCTCGGATGATTAGTTGGCTATGAAGTTGGCTAGAGGAATTTGAAGATTTGTTGCTTACGTGTTGAGCCACTTGAGCAAGTTATGTCTCAATCATCTTGTTGTGAGCATTCATTTATCGGAGGGAAGTGTTTATCTATCCAACCTTCCTATCATTGTCGGCATTGGTCTTTGTTTGTTGGGCTAGGAAGAATCAGAGAGTGGATTCTAGGGAAGATTGTTTGGGTTGGCTTGGTTCAAAGGGAGCTCTAGGAGGTCACTAGTGGAAAAAACGTTATATGTCACTTAGTAACAAATCCGGTTTTTAAAAAACCGGATCCGTAAATCCGCGAAATTTTGGGAGGGAAAGCTGGGCTGCATAACGGATCTTGTCCATCAGTGAACCGGATCAGTAAACAGAAAACTTATTCGATTTTCTGTTAACTGATCTGGTTCATATGACCGGATCAGTTAATCAGCTTTGAGTGGGCCAAAATTACCAGGCCCAAAACGCGGGTATTTAAGCGTGACCCATTGCAACGCCTTCCCTTACTCCGCCTTCCCTTACTCATCTGATCATCTCACCCTCCTCTCTTCCCTTCAAGGGTTCTCTCACTTCGCCTCTCTCACTTCGCCTCTCTCAACAACCCATCTTCTCTCTCTCTCCTTGTTAGCTTTTCCTCAAATCTCATATTCCATCACCACGCCTCATCATCCTCTATCACTCCGCCATTACAACTGCCACCAACAATGCTCCTCTTTCTTAGCTTTCTCCCTGTCTCATCTGCCAAACCCTACCCCCAACAGACCAACACCTCCAGCGGCCATCTCCCATCTCCCCCCCCCATACATCCTCTCTCTTCATTCCTCTCTCGACGTCCCTACATCTGCGCTTCAATCAACCACCGTGCCTACGATTCTCGCTGATTTCCTCTTCAACGATTGCGCCGACGATTCTCGCCGGTTTCCTCTTCAACGACCGCGCCGATGATTCTCGCACTCCTCGTCCTCATCCTTGCTAGATCTGTCGCACTCCTCTTCAACGACAGTCTCCTCTTCAACGACAGTCTCCTCTTCAACCACCACACCAAGATCTAGTTGGTTTCCTCATCAACAAACACCAACCTCGTTACCTCGCCATCAACGAACATCTACTGACGTTTATGTAGGGTTTCTGGGTTTTTTTTGTTTTCATTAATTTTTGGATCTAGATTGTAATTTTTGAATTTTTATTTTCATTGTAGTTTTGAGTTTTTTTTGGATCAAGTATTTCAGTTTATTTTTGTATCTTATTTTCGGTATTTAATTTTTTTGGATTTGGGAATGTAATTTCTACCAATCAATTCATTTTTTTTTGCTTACATTCCTGTCTAAGTTTTGGTTTGATTTTTTCATTATATTCCTGAATAAATTTTGTTTCTCGTCATTTTTGTTTCTTATCTTCGTTTTCTATATTGACTGTCAAAAATTGGTAAGCGACAAGCCGACAACCAAAGAGATGGAACGAAAATTGGAAAGCTAAAGCTACAAGGCACAATATTGTCACTGTGCTTTGTATGCAGAGTGCTTTTTTTAATACCCAAAGCTACTTAACTGATCAGGTCATGTCACAGAACCGGATCAGTTAAGCCGCTTAACTGATCCGGTCTTGTGCCATGACCGGATCAGTTAATTCCTAACTTATCCGGTTTAGGACCAGATCAGTTAATTTGTACAAGCTGCTGCGGGCCCATCCGATCCGGACCAAAACCAGATATGTAAGCCCGATTTTGACCGGATCCGATGGGCTTTTTTCCACTAGTGGGTGGTTGTGTGAATCCTTGTTTGGGGTTATGGAATCCGAGTGGTCTATTTGAGGTTTGGTAAGGTTGAGGGTTCTTCCATCCACCACTTGCATTGTTGTTCCACCTTCCTTGATTATTGAAGTTGGGGTTTCTCTCACCTCTAGAGTTCACCCATGCAACATTGTCCATATACCCACCACATTAAGACTTAGCATGGTCCGAACCACCACAAATTTTACAATAAAAGGCTTGAGAAGTGCTTTGGCTAGGGGATGCCAATCTTACCTTTTCCAACTTATTTGCAAGGGTATCAAGTTTTGCATTAATATGGTCAATGGCATCAAGATCATACTTACCCTTGCTTACATTCTTCTTGTTTGCGGTTCTAGTAGAGTTCCCCTAAGAGTAGTGTCTTACTACCTCTTCAATGGTAGGTTCAATATTGTCAACCGAAAGCTTTGTTAGTTGGTCTCCCACTCCCGAATCAAGGATTACACGGGTCATAGGAAGAAGGCCATCATAGAAACTTTGCATAAGCATCCATTGACTATATGATGAGGGCAAGGTCTTCGAAGGTCCTTGAACCTATCCTAAACCCCATATAGTGTCTCATCCTCCTCTTGAGTGAAGTTAGATATCTTCCTCCTAGCTTCGGAGGTCTTCTCTTGAGAATAAAACTCATCCACAAAAGCCGCGGTCACTTGTGCCAAAGTAGTCAAAGAATTTTCCAGAATGGATTGCAACCATTTCTTGGCCTTGCCAACAAGAGAAAAGTGAAAGAGATTGAGCCTCACAAACTCTTGAATCGCATTGTTTTGCTTCACCGTGGCACATAACTCCGAGAAATTAGCCAAATGCTCAAGAGGGCACTCATAAGTCATACCTCCATAAGGTTCTTTCTTAATCATGCAAATCAAGTGTGGGGAGAACTCAAAGTTAGCGATTATGGTAGGACGACGAATTCCACTCTAAAGTTCAAAAGCCTCGGGATGTCCAAAATCCCTCAATGCTCTAGGAGGTTGTTCATCATCCATTGTGCTAGAAGCAGAGGAAGAAGATGATTCTTTTCAAATGGTGGTTTTGCCACCGGTTGATCAACACTTGAAGGTTTTATCGTTGGTTCTCTAAAGCTCCTCATCAATTGGCTCAATGTGTTCTCAAGATTATGATCAATAGGGATAGTAGGATCACCCCTTAACCTTCGTGACACGTAAACAACACAACTAAGGGGAAGATTAGCAAATAACAAGGCACAAATTCCACAAGTAGTCAACAACCAAGAGGTAAACAAGAAATAAAAGGTGATTTACTGTCAAAACTAACAAATTAAAACAATGTTAATGTTACTTCCCCGGCAACGGCGCCAAAATTTGACGGGCTCGTTGTAAGCACGCCAAAAATACCTAAACTTCTCAATATATAATAGGGCAAGTATAGGGTCGAATCCACAATGAAGTAAGGTTAATCAAGGGTTAATTCGCTAATTACAATGAGCTAGATCTATTTTTTGGGGTTTTTTGAAGGTTTAGTAACAATTGCAAAGTCTAAAATAACTAGGAGATTTACAAAATAAATATGCAAAGCAAATAAAGAGGATAATTCAAGGATAAATGAACTATGGTATTAGGGGCATTCACCAACACTCAATCAGAGAATCCAATCATCAAAATCAAGTGGAAACAAATGGCGGATCATAAGGGGAAATCATGCACATAGGAACTCTAATCACTCTCTCTAGCTAATTAGAGGAGCTTAATTAGTCACTCATGACCTATTCTCATGGCATGAGCAACTAATCTAGCCAAACCAAGAACAACGTGATAAACAAATTTTTCTAAACTAGAAAATACCTATTTTAATGGAGATCCTAGTATAGCAACCAAACTTAGTCTATCCCTAACTTCATCTCTCGATCCTTCATTAGGGATTCCAAATAAGCAAGTCAAGTGGTGATCAATCACCCAACAAACCAAATTAAGCAAGTTTAATCAACAAGTTTAATCCCAAAAGTTAACCCCCTAACTTAGATTTAGGATCCAATGAGTAAATGAAGGCTACATCCCTTCCCCTAGTAGGAAACTACTCACAAATTATGGAAATAAAGCAAATTAAAACTTAAACTAACTTCATCACCATAACCATGGAGGAAAGAGAAAAAAACAGAAGATAATAAACTACTAAAACAAGATCTAAGCAAACAAAGCATGAACTAAACAAGATTAGAGGAAGAGAAAACCAAATAAACAAGAAATTTCCAACTTTTAATCTTACATAAATCTGAAAATGGAGTTTCAAAGCTTCAAACCTCAACTTTCTCTTTCCTAGGGTTCTAAAGTTTGAGTACTAAGCACAAATTAAATCTCTCTCTATCTCATTTAAAATTATCGTAACTTAAAATGAGAGGAGTTTCTCTTATATAGTCTTAAAATAAACTAAGTTTTATTAAAATAAAACCCTCGTACAAAAATCGAAAAGAAAACAAGATGTTCCGAAAAAACCCAGCGACCCAGGCGGGTGACCCGACCCAAGCGCTCGGGTTTTCCTGACCCGGACGAGTCACTTAAACGACCCGAGCGGGTCGCTTCATCATGAAGGAAGATGGTTGGCTCGAAGTATGACCCGGACGGGTCAAGTCTACCTGAGCGCTCGGGTCAGCTGACTCGGGCGAGTCACTTAACCAACTTGGGCAGGTCATCTCGTTAGGAATTAAGGAAATTAGCTGCTCCCCGTGATTGACCCGAGTGGGTCACAGAACCCTAGCCTTCGGGTCAGTCCCTTGATCTCCTTACTCTCCTCTTTCAAGCCCTTTGATGCCCCGCTTCTTTAATTCCTTGCCTCGGGTTTGTGCAAATGTCCTCCAAGCATGCTCTCAAATCCTTAAATAAAACCAAACACCCAAAGAAAATGCACAAAGGTGGAGTCTTGCACAACTTTAAAGAAAATATAAGCAAATTAGCCTAAACTAACATAAAAGCTACTACAAAATCAACTAAGAACTATTAAAAAGCCAAGTAATTAAACTATACATATATGTTTATGCACAATTTAAGTTAAACTTTTATGAAAAGTGATTTTTTGGTGATTAATAACAGCTTGCTTAAGAAAAACACATTAATCATGTAATTGGTTTATATCGGATCACGTAATTGCGCAACACAAGAGTCTGCCTAAAAAAAGGGGATCCCTAGCCTTTCTAATCATCTTACAAAATAAGATGTTGATGCTTATTCTTATTTTTATACCGTAACCAATGGGTAAATGGATGTAATTGGTTGTTTCATAGTACTTGATCACCAAGAAAAATGATCTATAACAGTTTTGAGAGACGATTAAATTTCCGGCAACTAGACCGACTTATTTTTATGTTGTTCGAATGATTAGACTTCAAACGTTTAAAGCAAACTCAACAAATTAATAGAAACAAGCGTGAATTTACGACAAAATGTTCTATCAAAATCCGTTAATGTAATAATTGATTACGACTTCTGAAATCCTAATCGCATAGAAAAAAAATTCATGGCTTAAAAACAAAATTATACGATCAAGGAAAAAAATGGAAAATCGTCTATCGAAACGAATATTACGTTCCAAAGTGGAACACATGCCCTTTGATGGAGCGCATGTTCCACAACTCTTGCACTCATCTTTTCTTTAACTGTCAGTACAATAGAGGTGTCTGTGGACAAATTATGGTATGGCTAGGGATAAAAATTATTGCTCAAGAGAACTTGTATGTTAGCTGGAAGAAATAGGGGAGGAAATACAGAAGGAAAAAACTACAGAAATTTTGCTATGCTAATCTTGCTGCTACTGTCTACCATATTTGACGTGCAAGAAATCACTCACTGTGGGATGAAGTTGTTATCCATCCAGATATATTAGTCAATAGTATCAAAAGTGATGTATGTTTGAGAGCAAAGGCTTTGTTGACTGATAAATGGTCTAGTGAAGATAGAGACTGGATCTAGTCTAAGTTAAGTAGTCTGTAAATGTTTGGTTATGTTTTTTTTTCTCACCTGTTAGTGGGCTTTTTTTGGTTATTGTTAGTTGAGTTGTTGTTGTAGGGTGTTTTACCCAAAAAAAGAAAGCAAGAGAGAAAAAGCGGCTTACAATGGACGAAAACATACATGGCGTCCCCTCACAAAAGGTAGGTTTGTTGTATTTCGACGCAACTGCTCAAACACGAAAACCATATTTTGAAGTTTCTATTCAATATTTGATCTAAGATCCATGTAATTAAACTACCTAGATGGAGTTATAGATTTCTTAGGGTTCTTTAATCTTTCTTTTCTTTATTTTTATTGAAGTTACTAACTTGTTTATTTTGGATGTAGATATCTAGCGTATCCCAGCGATTGTATATTTATATTATTTTGGCAAAATTGTCAAGAATAAGCTAACCTTTCGGCGATCTTCTTAAAATAAGTCATATTTTTTATAAACTTAAATTAAGCAAATCTTCTTGGGATATTTGCTTCGAATCGGTTCAGGTGACGAGTGACCAGAACAATAGCACTTTTTAAATATTTAATTATTATTTTTTCCTTTTGTCTAATCTCTCTCCTCTAAACACTTTTTTTTCCCTCTTTTCTCACTCTACACCACAAGACCACCTCCTCCAGCCCTTTATCACCCGAACCCTAGCCCCCCAAATTACCAACCACAAAAACCCACCCAAAACCCCCACTACCCTCCCCCCAGCCACCACTGTACCCTCTCCTAAACCTCGAACCCTCCCCCCTCCACCCTCACCCAACCCTACCCCCCACCCTCGCCCAACCATCACCCTCGTCCAACCCTAGCCCACCCTCGTCGAAACTACCCACAAAACTCCCCCCCTCACGATGTTAAAACCAGTGTGTGTCTTAACACGGTGAATCAGGAGTGAAAAGCTAAAAGCTTCATAACCCCAATTCAATTGAATTGAGAATTGAATTAGATCTCTTCCATAATCGTAATTGGAATGTGAATTTGGTGCATTCTTTTTCTTTTTCTCCTACATCCACTGTTGTCAGCCGGTCCAAAAATGTTATATTTCTCTATCTTTCTCATCATCTTTTTGATTTGTCGAACGTTTCTTTTGTTTTTGAATCGATCTATTCGATGTGGTTTTCGCTGCGTTTTGCTTCACCTTCTTTGGGTAATTGAATGCAGCCATGCAGGGCATGACTTTGAAATTTTGCTATTGTTCAGATGGAGGCAGGTCGTTTAGGGAAACAAGGAAGAAGAAGATGGGAAGAACTGAGAAAGAACCAGAATAAAGGGGTGACGGACTGATTATTGTGGAGGTGGTGATGGTCCAAGTGGAAGAGGAAGGGGAAGGGTGGCAGTGTGGCAGGGGATGGTGTAAAGGATGGGCATGATGGCCAACGAAAGGAGAGAGAAGAAGAAGGAAAAAGAGGTTTTTTTTGTTTAATTCTTTAATTAATATTTAGAAATAAATTAAAATTGAAAATCTAGTTAGTTAAGAGTTTTAGCTTCTAGGGCAATAAGACTTTCTTTTAAGTTTGGTAGGATTATATTTGACTGTTGCTTGAAGCTACTTTTTTAACCCCCTATCAAAGAGCTTTTGTCCATCCGTTTCTTCTTTGTGGTAGACATCCCAAGGGAAAGATCTCATTATATAAGTAATTCCCCCATCCAATCTCTTTACATAAGACACGTGGACAGGCTACCGTCAATAACAGGTTTTTTTACCTGTTGAACCCATTTAAAGCGGGTACCCCAAAAAGCTTTGCTTATTTCGAGTTAATTAAAAGTATGACTTATTTTAAGCAAATCGGCCATATGTTAGCTTATTCTTGACAATATTTTCTATTATTTTTTATGTTTATTGCAATGCATGATCCCTTTTTTATTTAATGCTAACAAGACCCAAATAAATGCCCACGAATAAATCAGATAACTTAGATAACCTGCTAGGTACCTTGTAATTTGATTGTTTAATTCAAGTGATCATTTATTTCCACTAGTGGAAAAAATATCGTCAATTGACACAACCCAACTGATCCGATTTAGGATTACCGGACCAGTTAAAACCAACTGATCCGGTGGGCTCCCAAGCTCGGATCAGTTAACTTGGCCTGGGCTTTAAAACACGCCCTCCTTCCTTTGTCTATCACGCTCCCCTCTCTCATTTCCTCTCTCATTTCCTCATAAATCCTAATTCCCCTTTGCATCTCTCATTTCCTTTCTCCTCTCCTCACAAACCCTAGCTCACAACACCGGATGCCTCCAATAGCCACTAACTCACTCCCCTTTCCTTATCCCTCATCTCTCATCCTCTCTAATCGTCACTCCTCCCCTTTTTTCTCTGTTTACCGAATCTAAACCCTAAGCCCCCTCTTCCCTCTCTCATCCTCTCTTTCCAGTGGAACTCTGTTCATGAAATTTAAATCGGGCTGAGAAAATGGAGGAAGCCGACAGACAAAATGGAGCTCCTGAAGCCGACGGAGAAAACTTTGTTCACAAACAATCATGGGTTTGTTTGCCACCCGATCCCACTCAAAGAGAGAGTGCGCGACGATAAAGTGGCGGCGGAGAAGGAGAGAGAAGATGAAGGGATCCTAAATTTTTAGGGTTCATATTTAATTTAGTTAATTTTTGTAATGTGTTGTTGATTTCGGATTCGTATTAATTTTTTTTATTTCTTTTGTTTGTTTTTTTAGAGGGTTATTGTATTGATTTTTGTAATTTCTTGTAATTTCTTGTTGAGTTTTTTTAGATAGTTCATTTTTTTAATTTTTAAGGGTTCGTTTTAATTTTTTAACCCTTAAGCCTAATCCGCGCCCCTTTCCTCTCTCGATTAATTTTATAAAAAAAAATTTGTCGGTTAGTATGTTTGTATTTTTTCTGTAATTTGAAGAATTTATTAGTTATTTGGTGTGTTAATATTGTTGTTGGTAAATTATTTGGTTTGTTAATTTATTGTTTCATAATTTATTTGGTTCGTTAATATTTGGTTTCTGTAATTTGTAGAATTTATAATGTAATTTATTTATATATATTTGGTATGTTAATATGTTTGTCCCTTATCCGTTTGTCACATTGATATATCTTGTGTGTTATATTTCGTTTGTTAATATTCGTTTGTCCAAAAAAAATTTGTTTACAATTGCAATCAACTGATCCGGTTAATGGGTTCAAACTGGATCAATTATTACAACAACTAATCCGGTTTAAACACATTAACCGGATCAAATGATGGCTAATTGATCCGGTGGTGAACCAAATCAGTTCACTTTTTCACCTGCTGCGCCTCTAACTGATCCGAGTCATTTAATTTCCTGACCAGTTAATTGATTTGGCCAAATCAATTAGGGTTTCGATGTTAAAAACCAACTTTTAGCATTATTGTTTTTTAGGTCGCAATCAGTCTTAAGTGTGCATATTATTTTTATTTGCAATTTTATATGTCATTAAATTAAGTAAGGATATTAACCCTGATTCCAGAATCTCATTATTTTTGGTTTTTTAGTTTATTTTGAAAAATGATTGGCAACTCTATTTGTACAAAATAAAGTTTTGTAGGTCATATAATTTTTTATTCCTACAATTTGGTGACTCCGCTGGGAATTTGTATTTCAGAATATTAATTTTTCTTCAAAATAAAATGTTTTTTTAAGAAAATTATTAGGTGAAACTCGTAAAAATTTAATGGCATATTAATTGCATTTGTTTAGGCATATTGCATGGCTATTTTGTAGCCAATTCCCCTTAAGGTGGTGTTCTTACCCCCATTAGCGTATGTTATTCTATGCGTGAGGTACCCTGGAAGGTTTTGCGCTTGGTCTACCTGTAGGCGTATTTTTATTTCGCCCACACGGTGTGAGCGCGTATTTGAGTACTCCCTCCGTCCCAGAATACTCTTGACACTTATCAGGGCACGTAGTTTTAGATGATAAGTTGTTGTTTGGTTATCAATTATTATTTTATTAAAAAAGTAGATGTGATAGGTGTTAGTACACTACAAAAAAATCACTCTATAGCGACGGACATAATCCGTCTCTAAATCGTCAAAATCCGTCGCTATATGTACTCAGAGACGGATTATGTCTGTTACTAAAGTCCTCGTCGCTAAACGAACTTAGAGACGGAATCCCAAATATCCGTCTCTAATTTAGCGACGGAATAATATCCGTTTCTAATTCCGTAGCAAAAAAGTAGAGACGGATGTCAAAATCCGTCTCTGAGTTTTGGGACGGATTTCAAAAATCCGTCTCTGAGTTTAGGGACGGATTTCAAAAATCCGTCTCTGATTTTAGAGACGGATTTTTGAAATCTGTCTCTAAGTTTAGGAATGGTTTTTTTAAAATCAACTATTGTTAGTTGTTCGGTTCAACCCGGTCCCATTACCGGTTCACAATCTCACTCGGTTCGGAACCTCGCTCTGGTCAACCCGGTTTGGCTTTGTAGGCAAGGCTCTTGGAAGCAGTGGAAATGGGTAAGGGGAATCCCCATTCTCAAGAACTGCAGTTGGTAGGAATCAAACCTCTAAGTCACAAGGAGAAACTCATACCAACTACACCAAGTACTACTTGTTTACTTTTACGTGTGGAATTGATAATAATTGAAAGAAATATTAGAAACTGATCTTAAAAATCCGTCTCTAATTTAGAGACAAATTTGAATTTCCGTCTCTAATTTAGAGACGGGTTTGAATTTCCGTCTCTAAAGTGCATTATAAAAAATATCTACTTGTCTAAATTAGAGACGGATTTTCAAATCCGTCTCTAATTTAGAGACGGAAATGAAAATCCATCTCTAATTCAGAGACAGATTTGAATTTCCGTCTCTAATTTAGAGTCGAATTTGAATTTTTGTCTCTAATTTAGAGACGGATTTGAAAGTGCATTTTAAAACATATCTAATTGACTAACTTAGGGACGGAATTTGAAAATCCGTCCCTAAATTAGAGGCGGATTTTGTAAATCCGTCCCTAAATTAGAGACGGAATTTGTAAATCCGTCCCTAATTTAGAGACGGAATTTAAAGATCCGTCTCTAATTTAGAGACGGAATTTTAAAGATCCGTCTCTAAATTAGAGACGGAACACTAGTAGAATAATTGCTTATTGCTGCGGTCATTAAGTGGGCTATTGCTGCGGTTTTGGCCGCGCAGCAATTAAAGGCGCAGCAATAGGTAATTACCTATTGCTGCGGTTTTTAACCACAGCAATATAGCAACCTATTGCTGCGGTTCTTACCCAAAACCGCAGCAATAGGTAGTGTGAATGTCAAAAAAAAAAATTGGAAAGTAACTTATTCTTTGCTTTTTGTTGGTAAAAACAGCGAAGAATAGGTGAGTCTATTCTTCTTTGTTTTTACCAAACAACAGCAGCAATAGGTTGATTTTTTATATAAAAAAAAATTTATACATTTATGATGTCATATACTAATATACTACAATCTATACCCACACAACATTTTTATTCAACCATGAAATTAATTGACAAATTACATAACAACATTATACATTTGACTTTATAAGTTTTATGTTGAAATCAGAAAATACACATATAAGATCTAAAAATATATATACAAATGATATCTAAAAAATACAAATTAATTTAATTCACCATAAACCTAAATTACAGATTCAATTAGATCTACAAAATTTGATTGAATAAAACAATGGCTTAATGTTGGGGATTAAGGTGACAATGAATAATTTTCTGATTTTGCTCCCCTTTGGCCTTTTAGAGAACCGAACAACCACCTCCATTCACCATCAAAACAAGTCAACCACCGCATCAACCACCGCCATCAACCACCGCATCAACCACCGCCATCAACCACCGCTTCGACGTCGTCAACGGCGATGAAAGCCAAACTCAAGAAATTCCGTCACATTCCACATGCGAAAATTCAAACGAAGAAATCATAATCACACGAAACTAAAACTTGAAAAAATCAAAAGATACCTGAGTTTGCTTAACTTAAACAAGAACATCACGCAAAGCAGAAAAAGCATCACGAAGAATCGAACACCTTACCAACAGAATTCATCGCGAGAAGAAACTTCAATGAATCTCCAGGAATATCAACCGAAATCACTAGAAAAGGCCGATAAACATGAGCGATGAATTCAATTTCCGATTCAATTGAGAAGATTTTTAATTAATCTTTGGCAAAATCAAGAGAAATCGCCAGAAATCCAGAGAAAGAGGTTGATGAAAATCGAGAACAAAGGAATCAATCGTCAAAGCATAAGAAACAATCGCGGAATCGATCGAAGAATTTAATTAGATTGAACAAAGCTTGAGGAAGCGAGAAAAACGAGAGAAGAGTAGATTTGAGAAGAGAGAGAGATAAAAACGAAGATGATGCTGAGGATTTAAGAGGAACTTTGATGGAGGCGAAAATGAGGAACGTTGAGAGAAGAGAGATGAGCGAAGAACGGTGAGTGAAGAACGAAGTTCAAACGGCGGAATGGGTTTAAAAAGAAACCCTAGCTGGGTGGGTGCCTCCTATAATTAATTAATTTAAAACACGAACCACACATATTGCTGCGGTTTCTAGCAAAAACCGCAGCAATATATTAAAATATTATTTTTTTAATATTATTTTTTTAATATTATTTTAATATATTGCTGCGGTTCTTGCTAGAAACCGCAGCAATATATCTGGTCAAAAAGTCAATTTTTTTCAAAAATTTTCCGTTGAAACACATATTGCTGCGGTTTCTTGCAAAAACCGCAGCAATATATTAAAATATTATTTTTTTAATATTATTTTAATATATTCTTTGCCGGTTCTTGCCGAAAACCGCAACAATATATCTGTCAAAAGTCAATTTTTTTTTCAAAAATTTTCCGTTGAAACCATATTGCTGCGGTTTTTGGTCGAAACCGCAGCAATATCTTTATTTTATAATTTACCTTTTCTTTTTACGTGATATATTGCTGCGTATGGGTAAAACCGCAGCAATAAACAATTATTCTACTAGTGGAATTCAAAAATCCGTCTCTAATTTAGAGACGGAATTTCAAAATCCGGCTCTAATTTAGAGACGAAATTTCAAAATCCGTCTCTAATTTAGAGACGGAATTTCAAAATACGTCTCTAAATTAGATCTAAATTTTTGACAAAGTCTGGAAAAATTGGTAAACCACACCAGAAACAGATTTTATAATTCCGTCTCTAACTTAGGGACGGATTTGAAAATCCGTCTCTAACTTAGGGACGGATTTTAAAATCCGTCCCTAAGTTAGAGACGGATTTTAAAATCCGTCCCTATATTTTTTTAGAAACGGATTATTAATTTTCCGTCTCTAAATTAGAAACGGATACAAATCCGTTTCTAAAACTCCGTCGCTATACGAGCGTTTTTTTGTAGTGGTAGGTAGCAAAAGTAGTATTATTTTATTTGGTGGAGTGAGAGTGTGGGCCAATTGTTAGAGTTGGTAGGTAGTAAAAGTGGTATTATTTTATTTGGAGGAGAGAGAGTGTGGGCCAATGGTTGAAAGATAGAAGGATTAAAATAATAGTGGGTCATATCCAAAAATAGAAGTGTAAAGAGTATTCTGGGACAGATGAAAAAGGAAAGTGTAAAGAGTATTCTGGGACAGAGGGAGTATCTCATTGTAAACGTTTTATTGAAAACGTTTTTGAAGTCGCCAACAAGTCTTTAAAGGATATTGGGAAATCGTAGGGACAAATTAGGGACTTATCCAATGTAGATTTCCCCATCCTGACTCCATAGATGATCAATGAACCATAGATTGAGTTCGGGGGTGAGGGTACGAATATGGTCATAATGAACCAAGTTCGCCCATTGTTGGCTTCTACTAAATATCGATTCATGTCAATTTTTATACAATAGAATAACCAAATAATATTTTCATACACGCTAAAAATAATTTAGTTTAAGTTGGTTCAGGAAACACATAAAATACTATTTTTTAGTCATATGTTATTAGACAATCAAAATTACAGGGAACCTAACAGGTTGTCTAAAATTATCTGATTAAAAATAGAACAGTTCTTTAGGTCTTTGATTAGCAATAATAACATATGAGGTGATGAAAGCATGAACAGGACAATCAGGCAAGCATATAATAATAAAAAGAAAGAGTGCAGATTATAATGTACAAAGGCACGATTTTTATATTAAAGATCTACATCATAAGAGAAATTGTTAGTAACTTCAATATAAGAATAATAAAATTATTCAAGGACCCTCAGGATTATGTCGTGGCTTGGGTCTGAGAGATTGACAATCTTCGGGACGAGCAATTATCAAGCCTGAAAATATGAATGTCTGAAAGTATTTGTTTGTATGTGTTTTCTGTCTTCAAAAGTATGTAAGTTTGATTTTTGTAGAGTGGTTTTTGTAAAGTGTGTTCGTAAAAGTGTCGAAGTGAATGAAAGTCGTAATGTAAAAGTGCATGGAAAAATCGTCGTTTAATTCGGAAAATCGAAGCCTATTTATAGGAAAATCGAAACTGCGCGTCACGCACAAGCTGCGCCAGGCGCAAGACCCTGCATGACTCACAATCCCACGTGTCAGGCGCAGATTGGTGTGCCTGACGCGACACGCCCAATCAGCTGCGTACACGTGGCACACGCTTTGAAAAAAGATAGAAAAGAACACTGCGCGTCACGCAGAGGAGTGCGCCAAGTGCACGACTCTGTGTGACACATAATGCCACGTGTCAGGCACAAAATGGTGTGCCTGACACAGTTGGATAATGGTGCGCCTGACAGCTCTTTTATAAAACGCGTTTCAATGATTTTCTTTTATCTTTTTAGTCCGAAAATTTGATTTTACGGGATATAGCCCAATTTTAATTATAAAAATATCTTTTAAAAGATATATTTTATTTAAATAGAACTATTAATTATTATTAAACAATTAATTGGGCTTTTTCAAAGAGTTAGGATCAAAATACAATTAATTTTCATGAATAATTAAGTGGGCTTTAAAATACGATTTAACACTTTTTAAATAGTTTTGGCTCTTCGGACTGCTCTGCCCTTGGGTCGGACCAATTAAGACCGCGGTATGTTTCATCATTGGGCCCTTAAATGGGGAGACACGATTATGTGTCTACAGAAGCCCCCACTTTGACTGAGGTTCAGGAAACCGAAAGTCAAAGTATACGGTGTCGGGACGGAGAACGATTCTAAACGCTCTGCTGTTTAGAACTGATCTATATACACCGGTCTCTGCAAAACAAAGTTAGTATGCAGGACAATAACTACAACCAATCTGATTACTTTCAGACGAAGATGTTAGCAGATAGGTGCAAACAACTCACATAAAGCACATAATGATGCAAAAATGCAAACTTAGACTCTCTAAGGATGCATGAGACGATATGCAAGAATTAAGGTTATGCAAAGCTAACGAAGATGACACGTCATGCAAAGTCAGGGTTATGCAAGACTAGGATGAATCAAATGCAATGCAAGGTCAGGGTTTTGCAAGTCTAGGAGATCTGGATATGTAGGAGAGATAAAATGATTTTCGAAAATTGTTTTTAGTAAATAATTGGGGTCCGTAAACGAAGTCCGCAGATTACAGCTCTTCGGGAGTTTGATTTGATTTGGTGGAACCACCACATATATAGGAAGCCCCCACTTTGGGTAAGCTTGTCTTGAATTAGGCATTGCGAGCCTTCATTAAAATGTACTTGATCTGTGTTGAGCATTCAGAGTTCTTTGCTGGGGATTCTTCTTTGAGGAGTTGATACAGGAAGAGTCAAATATCGTCAGAAATCATGGAATTGTCGGAGAGTCCTTCAAGGACAAGGAGAGTTTGGGATTGAAAAATAAAAAGGCTTAAATTTTGTGACTTAAGTAGATGTAGGTGGGAAAAAGCTTTAACGTGGCTAGGTTCAGACTCGAGTCTATGTCGGGATCTAGAAAGAGCATGATTCTGAATTCTAGAAAGTCAAATCATGAGACCTTGATTAATTTATTTTATTGAAGTGGTCGGACCTCGAGATGAGAATTCCTACGTATCCTTGCGGAATCAGACCATTCGTAGTTCTGGATATGATTTTTTTTTGTGCCCTAACATTTGCCTAGGCCGCCTTTTCGAGTTTTCAACCTAGCGGGCTTAGACATACCTTGGAGAAGGAGTTAGGATCATGAAAGGTTGAAAGGTTTAAGGCTTGAGGTTTCAATGAAGGTTTATTAGTTGGGATAAGGTAAGGATTATGGATTTAGATTATATGGTTAAGGTTTTAATGGACCGAAGGGATTATGGATTTGGATTATATTGTGTTTTCTTTTGCTTTTTGCTTTTTTTTGCACTTTGAGTTTATTCACTTTTTTTATTTTGCCTGACATTGATTTTTTTTAACTTTTTTGTAGTGAGGCTTGCACACAAGTTTTTTGATTAAGGGTATTGGAAGGTTTGCAGGATATTTGTGGAGCTTTGATTTTGAAAGGATTATTTGGCTAATGGATATGATGGTTTATGGATGATGGAGGGAAGAGGGGAATAACTCCTTATCTAAAGTATGTCCATTTTTTTATTTTTTTATTTTTTATTTTCAGATTTTTTCTTCAATTAGTCAAGATCA